>SEMN01000044.1:1200000-1800000 GCA_005408345.1 Macquaria australasica
ACCCAGAGCTCACGCCTCAGTAGGAGACCTCAGTAGGAGATCTCAGTAGGAGATCTCAGTAGGAGATCTCAGTAGGAGACCTCAGTAGGAGGTCATTTGATATCCAGAAGCTAATGATGTGTATGTTACATCAAGATGTTTCCAATGGCCGCCCCGTTCCACTTTTTACAGTTAATTACCCTGCTGTTTGTGGAGAAGATGACTTTTTTTTTTTTTATTAAAAAATAATAATAATAAACAATTTCTTCTTTTTCGCTCTCTCCCTCTTCCCCTCATATCCTTACACATACAACACCCACATACACTTACACGTGTGCATAGTACAATAAGATAATCTAAATGTATCTGTCCAATTTTACTCCTGTACCTCCTGTTAATTATTTAAGTTTATTTGTATTTCTTGTTATCTTTTCTTTGTTGTTGTTTCTCTCTCTTTCCTTGTCCTCTCTCGTGTGTGTCTTCCTGTTAATCATTTGTCTTGCATTATTAATAATAATAATTTAGTAAACAGCACAAGTTGCACTGCTGTTGAATGATGTCTCTAAAATGGCAACTTTCAGGAGCTTTGAAAAATCCAGACAGTAGACATTTTTGCTGACAGGCTTTGAAAAGTTCTTCAGGTAACATAACCTTATCCAATGGAGGAACATGTAATCCTTTCACTGATACAAAAATATAAAGAGCACTAGAACTGGATAGACATGTTTTTTTCCATTGACAGTAGCACATATATATTTGCTTACATTGCCTGATATAGACAAATAATTAATAATAATAATAATAATAACAACCACCACTGTTGAGGTCATGAGCTAGAAGGAGAATAAAAATAATATAACAATTTCATCTTTCCTCTTGACATTTCTGGAATTTTTCAAATCTGTCTTAAAACAAAAGTCAGGTGCCCATATGAACATTGAAACTGTTTTTTCTTGCTGTAATCATTTTTCCTGTTCATACTGGCCATTAAAAGCATTTTCAGTGTAAGTGATGGCGGAGGCAATTTGAGGTTTCAGCAGTCTGAGTTAGTCAAATCAGGTGGATATCTTTCTAAATAACTTTCACTTTACTCTTATGCTTGCACAAATATTATTTGTATATATTCAAAGTACAAAGTTCATCGTTACATCTATTGTTACATCTCACCATCTGTCATTTTATTGCAAACCAAATGAATCCAAATATAAACTTTGCTTATGTCCATGTGATGAATGTACATTTGTAATGTCAGTTTCCATAGTGCCTGCCATATTTTCAGCCCCTGCACACACTCTTCCAAAGAACCTGCTTCTCTGTTTATGATACACAGAGAGATAGCTAATCTCATCGCAAATCAAGCCCAGCACACTAAGTCCACAGGAACTTAACATGACTTGAGACAGTTACAATGTATATACTCTAGCTGCACTCAGTTTAACAGGAAGAAGCCTTTTTTTTTCAGTCAGACTGCAACATTCAGGCACATAAAGACCATCAAGAGATACTTACAGTAAATCTTCTTTGGTAATGTTGCATTCATGCGCTCTAGTGGATTTAGCAGTGTTTTTTTGAGCACTGTGGGTCAAAACTGGGTCACCAAACTAATGAGCACCTCAGACAAACTCGTGTTTTCTTTTCCACATTTTCAAAATAACGGTTATTTCCAAAAATGTGATTCAAGTGAAGGTACAATAGAATGTGGCAGTTTCATCTGTGTGTTCATAAGTGCTGACACTACAAGCCAGACATGTACGTTGGGCCTGTTAAGTGTGTTTGTTCAAATTTTAACTGACAACCTGCTACACTCAGACGATTGATTTTGAATGCTTGTATGATAGGGACCATTTCAGCTCCTTTTCCCAGTAATCCTAACAAACCCTTGCTGATTTTATCCAGAAGCAATGTTAGAAGAACAAGACTGACATAAACCTGACCTAATTTTCAGCTCTGCTTCCGGACATGTGCTTTATTTGACTTTGCAGTAATGAAGAAGAATAGTTAATAGGTTTGAACATATTAAAGTGTAACAGGGCTGTAATGTGAATCCGTTTCAGCAGGTCCTTTCATTTACAGATATTCATGTAGTTTACCCATAAAGTCCTTTGTTTGGCGAAAAGCAGATAAGTATATACTGGTATCAAATACAGCCGTTGATGATGATTTTATTTTTCTGCTGTGAAGTTCAAAGAGTTTTTGGTGGTGATGCTTGCTACAAGCTATGATAGTTAGAAAGCTCCCACTTCTACATGCATAACAACTACATACAGTATCTCAAACCCTGCGTCCACTCACCCTGCCTGGCCTAGCACGCATGGCTGCCATGTAATAGCCTGAGGCAAACAGGCAATGCACCAAGACACGGGTTTCACTGTTGTGCTCTGTATCAATTGTGACTCTTTGCACTCTCCTTGCATTATTTATCCTTGTAAAAAAAAAATGAATCCAAATAAATAGCTGAATAAAATGATATAAAAAATATAAGAATGTTGACGCATGTTTTCAAGTGTTGCATAAGACGGGTGACATGGGCACTGATGCTGGAATAATTAGATATAGCATGCATCACTCGATCCTAAAGCAGAACCAGCATCAGAGACACACTTAATACTGTACAAACAGCACCACTACAGGAGATTTCATAGTACGCGCATTAGCCGTGAGCAGTATGACTGATGAGAGAATTTTTGAAGCTATAGCGCCTATGGTATATATTTTTTATTATTATTTATAGGCCTGACCTATTACCACTTTCAAGTGCTTAATTCTGCCATTGTTTATTTATTTGCCATAGTTTATTTAGTCTGTGCATATGGTACTAGGCTACATCTCTGTTTATATGGAAATTTATATTTCTATTTATTTTAGTATTTGTGTATTACTCTTTTTATAATTATCTATGTACATATATGTAGATCTTTCCCAACTGTCCCCAGGGTATTTGTGTTGTAAGTCTATAGACTGACAGTTTGAAGATGAACCAATGAATGTTTAATAGTTTAATTAAGCTGAAAACTACAGTGGGACACATTTTATTTGCAAAAAGAAGAGATCCTTTACGTAAAAGTACTAATACCACACTGTGAAAATACCTGTATTGAAAACCATACTTAAGTAAAAATATGTAAGTATTATCAGCAAAATTTACTTAAAGAATCAAAAGTAAAAATACTAATTTTACAGAAAAATGGTCCTTGTCACTTAGTGTTGTACTATTATAGCCTACATTAGGTTTTTGCATGAAAACATGTAATCTGAAAAGTAACTAGTACCTAAAGCTGTGAGACAAATGTAGTGGAGTAGAAGTATAAAGTTGCATATAACGGAAATACTCAAGTAATGTACAAGAACCTCGAATTTGTACTTAAATGCGGTACTTGAGTAAATGTACACCACTGACACAAGCCTAAAAGTTTGAGAACCACTGCTGTTGTCGCTATGCAGAAAAGTTTTCCAATTACGAGTTACCATGAACGCGACATAAGTGGGCGGGGTCAGTGTGGTCCAACTGAATGCAGCAGCCAGAGACACGTTGAATGTTTCCTGCAACAGACATGTCAGCCTGCAGTGCGTAGAGAGCAGCAGAGTGTTTTTACATTACTGGACTGAACTCCACGATGGTAAGCTTAAAATGATCTAAACGAAACACATATGAGCTTTAATATATATGATTATATATTCTACCCAGCTTGCTGTGGGTAGAATATACTGACGGCGGCTCCTCTGCTCCTAGTTGGCAGTCATTAAAACCACCTAAATCATGTACGTTAACGTTATAAACTCTGTCAGGCTGCTTACTTCTCTTGTGTTATCTCAGGTTGCTGCTGACTCGCAGTCCTCCGACACGGGGACCATACTTCGTGTCAGAGGGCCGCTGGAGTTCAGATGTCGGCTGGACAGCACAGATGGTACGTTCAGGGACGTTTTACTCCAATAGATTTTAAAGTAGTGGCTCCCAGAGTTGGATACCACAAGGTTGAATGGGGGTCACAGCAACAGCGTAATTGTACTAGCATGATTTGGGTGTCTGTTTTGACCAGAGGGTTTACTTTCCTTGCTGCAGTGTCCTTCTCAGATACTGTTTCATTTATTTGGTTACCGTCAGAGGAAAAGCCTCCACAACCCAATCTGTTACTTTCCTAACGCTCCCTGCAGGACCATAGCCAGGATTTTAGAAATACTGAGGTCCAGAGTCCAAAATGCCCCAGTGCAACCCCACTCACTCTAAGCAATTTTTTATTAGTCACCAAGAAAAAGTATACTTACTATATAAATTGAACTGATAGAATATACATTTGGCAAATGTTATTTTCCTACATGATTGCCTAAACTGGTGGCACGGTGGTGCAGTGGTTAGCACTGTTGCCTCACAGCAAGAGGGTTCTGGGTTCGCGCCGGCCGGCTGGGGCCCTTCTGTGTGGAGTTTGCATGTTCTCACTCCGGCTTCCTCCCACCATCCAAAGACATGCAAGTTAGGTTAATTGGTGACTGTGAGTGTGAATGTTTGTCTGTCTCTATGTGTCAGCCCTGTGATTGACTGGCGACCAGTCCTGGGTGTACCCCGCCTCTCGCCCAATGTCAGCTGGGATTGGCTCCAGCCCCCCCGCGACCCTCTAAGACAGGGGTGTCAAACTTACGGCCCGCGGGCCAGAACCGGCCCGCCAGAGGGTCCAGTCCGGCCCACTGGATGAGTTTTTGCAAAGTGTGAAAACAGCAGAGAAGTCATTCGTTCCCATTAAGCCCTAATAAGAGCAGCAGGCTCAAAGCCCTGAAGGACCTGAGGGACACTGAACGAGGCCCAACAGGTCCAGCAAAGGCTGCTGTTAAACTGATGCGCATGATGACTGTTGAGATCGCACGTCTCATCATCTGCTGTGTACGTGCGTTGTTAATTCATTGTGACCATCTTCAGAATGTGCTTCTTCACATAGAAGAAAAGGGAAGAATCTGCAGGTGTTTTACTGGTCCGGCCCACTTGAGACGAAACTGGGCCGCATGTGGCCCGTGAACTAAAATGAGTTTGACACCCCTGCTCTAAGAGGATAAGCGGTATAGAAAATGGATGGATGGATGGATTGCCTAAACTGTTTCAAAGCCTTCCCCACAGTGCCAGGGATATATTATTTGTGGAGAAGTAGGAAATCCCATTATTTTAATTTACGTGTTTGGCCTGAAACTGTAGACATTTATGGGTAATTGCAAACTTTAAAAATCCTTTAAAACAAAACCAAGGACATGACTTTGGTGTCCACAGTGGTAGCTGCAGCCCTGCTTCCTGGTGGTCATTTAAATGGTAATATCAGTTTTAGCTGCTCTACCTGCAGCCGGGTGCAAAGCAGGGCCACTGATCCATAACATCATATCAATGTCAAGGTAGAACTTATCGTCATTCTCTACATATACAATACTCGGTAAACAAGAAAGAAAATGGCGTTGCTTTAGTGCTGAACTAAAGAAACAAACAGGTATGGAAGAAACTGGTAGAGAGGACGGTAAGATTGTAGTTCTGCTTATTAGATAAAGATGAATGGATGTTGATAAAGTGCCCCATAAAAGGATGTGCACTAGTGTTTTAAAGTTGGCTACTTCATAAAATGTATGAAAAATATTTATGTCAGCAAGAATAATACAATACCAGGAGGATCTACAATATAATGTCATAACAGTGTAATAATGGTAAAGGACTAATATTGTCTGTCTGTCTTCTTTCAGCACTGCTCGTGCACAAAGTAATCTCGAGAACATTTGAGACCCTTCACTCTCAGGTGAAATCTGAATCCTGTGTTCTAACAGTGTGTGACAGTCCTGTTATTATTTGGCCAAACAAAGGTGTTTATGCAACACCTGAAGAAATAACTCCAAACACACTGTGTGAGGATATACATCAATGGATACAGTACGTTCACTTTTGAAAATCTTGTCTTTCTTATATGGAATCCTCAGCTTTTTTTTGTTTGTTTGTTTGTCTGAATTGTAATTAAGGTTTTTTTTAAATTTATTTTAGGACAGAAGAACAAGAGAGCTCTGGCAAGAGATCTGCAAAAAAGAAAAGCAAAAAAAGTTCAGCATTGGTATGTACATGTCTTGTATATGGAGATGATTGGATATTGTGGCAGTCCAAAACCCAAACTATTTAACCTTGTTTGTATTTATAATAAAAAAAAATTTAAAAAGCTGCCCTAGCAGAGGATGGTTTCCAGGCACCAATCTCTGGATTATAGCTTCAACACTCTGTTGTTCACCCCAGATGGGACTCGAACCCACAATCCCTGGCTTAGGAGGCCAGTGCCTTATCCATTAGGCCACTGGGGCTGCTTCTGTTGTTGGGGAGCCACTGTGAACGAGTCAGTGTTCAGTGGCAGTAACACTGACACCATTATGCTTTTTCTATGGACAGGGATGGCAGCCTTTGTGTGAAGTAAAATCGGGGGATCATGAAAGTGTTCTGTGCCTTCCTGATGTTGTTCACTGTTACCTACACTGCAGATCCATTGTTAGGTCTATACATTGTCAAAAAGTGAAAAAAAAAGAAGCCAGTTTCTCAAAGTTCAAGATGCGTCTTCAAATGTCTTGTTTTGTCCGACCAACGGCCCTAAACCCAAAGATACTCTGTTTACTATCACAGAAGTCTAAGACAAACAGCAAATACTCATATTTGAGAAGCTATGATCAGTGAATGTTTTTCAGTTTTGATTTAAAAGATGACAAACAATTAATTGATTATGAAAAGAGTTGTTGAATTTTCTGTTGATCAACTAATCAATTAATCAACCAATTGCTTTAGCTCTAAACCTAAGGATATTCACCTGTGCCTTATTGTCTCCATGGTGTCTGTGTGTGCTTATGCTTTAATGTAAATCCACACTTGTCATTCAGAGTGTCATTAACCTTCGCCTGATGATGGAGGTGACAAAGGCCGGCCCTTGTTCAGCCCCGATCCTCAGCAGAACAGTCCAGAAATCCCACTTCCTGTCTACAACTCTTCCCATGGACTGTGTCGTCCGTACCACCTGCAATGACACGATCAAAGAGTATGTCTCACCTTAAAAACATTAGATTTTATATTACTGACCAAACTCTGAAACTTCACTGTATCACTCAGTAGTTCTGCTCACTGTGAAAGAGTTTTGTTCTGTCGTTGCAGTGCCTTTGAGCGCCTGTTGGAGGCGCTAACTCATCAGCTGTGTGAGATGGAGAAAGTGACCCTGCAACACATGAAGGGGACCATGCTGCTGGTACCTGAACCGCTCCACTTCCTCCTTCCAGAGCCAAAAGGACTAGTGACCGTGGTTTACCCAGCAGGAGTGCCTGACAGCCAACTAGAGACACAGCGTAAGGTAAGAACCACAGATGGAGAGTCTTTAAAATCCCAAACAAACAGTCAGGCAATATGTAGTTCCCCCGACATTAAATTGTTACTTTATTCTAATCTTAATCGCTCAAACAACATAGCATAGAGATAAATACTTAGGTACAAGAAGTCAAACTGTTTATCCTACAGGCAGTGGATCCTGCTCATTTTACTTGCATGAAACACTAAAAGCATAGCATTGTCTTTGCTTGACATCTGATTTATGTTCTTTTTTTTAACATAACATATTTTTTTCATTTTATTGTACACAAAATCTCTGTCTAAGTAGGAATTGCATAAACAGTTTGAGCTACCAGATGACTGGCCCTATTTTAGAAGAGCCAATGCTTACCACTTTCCCGATGAGCCCTACAAAGATGGTTACCTCCGAAACCCTCATCTGGTCCTCGCACATCCCACCCTGGACAATGGAAAGGTACGGCTAATCACTAAATTAATATCTGTCACACTCTATCTCCTCTTTTGAAGATGGATACTGAGACGTACTCTGCAAGTAATAGTAGTTGATTTGTGTCTTTTCTAAAGGTGTATTTGGTCCAGGGGATCTACAGCTATCACCACTACATGCAGGACCACATGGATGACAATGGCTGGGGCTGTGCTTATCGCTCCCTGCAGACCATCTGCTCCTGGTTCCAGCAGCAAGGCTACGTAGAGCGGCCTGTGCCCACTCACAGGGAGATCCAACAGGTACAGTAGTGGCCCTGTAGATATGATACACTGCATAGCTAACACAATACAATAGATAATTTCCAAATGGCTGCTTTTAATGGGCTCTCTCCTTTCCAGGCTTTAGTGGATGTTGGAGACAAACAGGCGTCCTTTGTTGGATCACGCCAGTGGATCGGATCCATCGAGGTTCAGGCTGTTCTGAACCAGCTGCTTGACGTCACTTCCAAGATCATGTTTGTGAGGTGTGTTGTGTGATCACATGCCTATGGATAGCACCTTGTGTGATGGTGTACTGTGTACATTTTATTTGGATTTATCTGATGATAAATGTTTGTACTCTTTAGTCAAGGTTCTGAGTTGGCATCCAAAGGCAGAGAACTGGCCAACCACTTCCTTACTGAAGGGACTCCTATCATGATTGGTAAGATGGATGTCTGTTTCAGAGCTATTGATATGTTACAAGCATTTAGGCTTTTAATTAAACAAACAGCTTACACAAACTTAAAAACCAGAACAACATTTGTGTATGTGTTTTTATATAATACTACAGAATCTTCTTCACCTTCCCCTGTCCCTATCACAAATATAGACTTGGTGAAATCCTGGTAAAGGTTTTTCATAACATGTTACTTTTCCCTGTGTTGCAGGAGGGGGAGTTTTAGCTCACACTATTCTGGGTGTGGCATGGAGTGAGACCACTGGCCAGATCCGCTATCTCATCCTAGATCCACATTACACAGGAGCAGAGGATTTACAGGTTATCACAGACAAGGTAACTGTTACAAGCATGTACACTGGCTGCATTTCTCTCTGTAAAGTATACATTTTCATGCACTGTACAGTGTTGAATGTGGTATGTGTGTTATCTTTCTCAGGGCTGGTGTGGCTGGAAGGGACCAGATTTTTGGGATCAAACTGCATATTATAATCTGTGTCTGCCACAGAAGCCAAAGATCATCTGAGCTCTGGTAAAGCATCAAAACTTTGGAGAGACACTATAACCTGTTTGCTTTATGTGTCCAACATTGCAAATTTGAGTAATTTCTGGTATGATGTTTAATTCTTGTAATTTACTCTTACGGTTTTGGTAAAGTCCAACATAAACTGCTGTTGTAGCAACAAAGACACTAGAAATTGATGTAATTTTGTATTGAAAAGAGAAATATCATGTACAACTCTGTACTTGCCATTATCTAATATGACAAAAGTGTGGTGAAATATGTATATTAAATAGGCTCATTTCATTCAGAAATACAATTTATCAAGGTCAACAGAGTTTTGTCATTTTATTCTGTTACCGATAGACAAACTTACCATGAGTGATGTAAAACATGGCTTTGACTGCCGTCAGGAGTGAACTCCGTTCTGCTGCTGAATGACATTGACACCTGCTGTAGAAGACCTTTTCTACTGGACCATATGGCTGGTTTTACTTATAATTAAACTGTGCAAATGTTTTAAAGTTACAGACTAGAGCTGAAACAATTTGTTGGTTAATAGATGAGTCAATCAACAGAAAATGAATCTGCAACTATTTTGATAATCTGTTAATAGTTTTTTTAAAGCAAAAATGCCAAACATTCATTGATCATAGCTTCTCAAATATGAGTATTTGCTGTTTTTCTTAGACTTATGTGACAGTAAACTGAATATCTTTTGGATTTGGACCGTTGGTCGGACAAAACATTTGAAGATGCCATCTTGAACTTTGAGAAACTGTTAACAGGCATTTTTCTTTCGCTTTTTTCAGACAATGTATAGACTTAACAATGGATCAGCAGTGTAGGTATTAGTGAACAACATCAGGAAGGCACAGAACACTTTCATGATCCCCTGATTTTACTTCACACAAAGGCTGCCATCCCTGTCCATAGAAAAAGGATAATGGTGTCAGTGTTACTGCCACTGAACACTGACTCGTTCACAGTGGCTCCCCAACAACAGAAGCAGCCCCAGTGGCCTAATGGATAAGGCACTGGCCTCCTAAGCCAGGGATTGTGGGTTCGAGTCCCATCTGGGGTGAATAGCAGAGGGTTGTAGCATCCTGGAGACCATCCTCTGGTCTGGAGACCATCCTCTGGTCTCCAGGATGGTGTTTTTACAAACAAGATTGAACGTCTTTGGGTTTTAGATTGTTTGTCAGGTAAAACAAGAAATGTGAACCTTGGGCTTTGGGACGTTATAATGGTCCTTTTCACTATTGTATCATTTGTAAACCTGAATTAAGAGAAGTGGAGAGAAATCTATACTCATTCTTATGCATTCTATATATATTTGCTAGTGAATAGATTACAGTGAAGTTACACTAATCCTCATTTTGCTGTGGACCCCCAGCAAAACATTTAAAGGACCCCCAGGTGCCCCTTGGTCCCACTCTGAGAACTACTTGTAAAGAGAAGAAGCTGCTCTTGAATGCAGGCTGATCTGTACTGATCCCTCTGACACAGCCCATTATTGGAAAACAATCACTCCTTGTAATTGAGTTTTCACAACCAGTCAGTTGTCAGAGTCAAATGGATGCTTTTTTCCTCTCACCAGTAGGCATAATAAAACATGAATTTTCTTTAAAATCTTCAGAGCTTATAGACTGATGGGTCATTTTGCAGAAACAAACTGTCAAGCTTTGTGATTTCTTATCCATTGGCTGATTGTGTGAGTATGGGGCCGCCACAGAAATACCCCCAATCAATCCCCATCTCTACCCATCCTGCATTGGCATGTAAATTCTATGACAGTGACCAGACACAGGTTTATACGATGGATTCACCCAAGTCCTATTGTCCTAGGACATTGGCATTTCATTAGTGTGTGTCACTTCTAGGTCTAACAATGTTGTTAAGAGAAAACCCGTGACAAATTGTAATTTCAGGGGACGCGCCTTCAGATAATCCCCTTTCTTGTTAATGGGTATGCACTAGGGGCAGCAGTTACTTTGGCATAATAGATCCCCAAGGAAAAACTACATGACCTCCCAACTATTCCTCTACCAGTTCTGATTCTTGATATGTTTAAGTAGTTTAGCTGAAAAACACAAATCACTGCAGTGTAATTCATTTATTTGGTTTCTCTGTAAACTCAAGACAGAAGGTAAGCTAATGGACTATGCATATGGTGCTGACAAGCTGCTCAGTAGACAGGTTATATTAGTATGTTGATGCCTGTCACCAAAGAATTAGTCAAAATATTTAAATGAATAAATGAAAATATGTGGACTCACCAAAGTCAGTCATAATATTCTCTATTAACAGTTTATAATAGAACACCAGTTATATGAGTTATATGTACTTTCCTGAGTTACATACTTTTAACCCTATAACAGCAAAATGCCCTTTTCATTTAACCTCTTCTGTTTAAAATGTATAACTTCTAGGGCCAGTTAGTGCAGAGATGCAAAACTGATTCAGGCTCAATACTAGCCTGCAAAACATAGATTTATTTTGTAATATTGATTTAAATCTTCTTTTAGATTAAAATCCTAAAATTTCACTGATCTTGGGTGAAATAGGCTACAATATTTAGGTGTGAAAATTACCTCTTGACCTTGGAAACAGCTTGACTTAAAATCCTACCTCAAGGTCCACTTGCTAGCTTTTACGTAGCTTTCAACTGCATTTCTTTAGCAGATGAATGCTTGTAAGTGGAAAACTAACTTGTAAGTTAAAAGTACTTTTAGTTTAAAAGTTGTTTTCTTTTTCTTTTTTGTCAAAATACTTAGGACAAAGCTATGCCTTATGTCAGCGTATATCACCCATTTGTGAATTTAAAAAGAAAAGAAAAATAATTTAATTATAACACTGCACTGCAGCTCTTTTCTTATTTATTCTTGAGGTCTGGATGAGTTGTTTTTAATTCGTGGATTTTTAATATGGGTTCTGATATGGTAATGTGACTAAATTGGCAAATATTGTAATCAAATGGGGCAGTCTTACAATTTTATTGAAGGTTTTACATTTGAGGTCATCTTTTCTTTTCAAATTATGTGGGTTCACTTTCACAGCAACCGTTGCCAGGAAGTGACGTTGCACAGTTACTAGGCACCATGTCACGCTCACAGCAGCCAGCTGCAGCCCGCTGACGAAGATCTGTTTTTAATGCGGGTTAGCGTTTCATTTATTCGTCTCCTCAACCGAATACGTCATCTCCAAAGAAGTAAATGCAACCCTAACGTGAAAGACTGTTTATCGTACGACCCTTGGCCAGGTAAGAAGTCGTTGTCATGCAGCTAAAGTTAGCTAACCTAACCTAAACGTGTAGTTGGAGTAGGTTAGCTCCTGTAGTTGGCTAACGTGTCTTTATTGACAGTACCGTTACCACGGCTGGTTTGTCCAAATCTCTTGCTAAATTGTAACGCTAAGCTACAGACGTTACATTTAGATAAATCCATACTTTTGTTGCTGAATACCTTTTTTAATAAAACACAACTTAAAGGACCATGCTAATGTGTTTGCAAGTTTTAGCTCCTTAACAACAAATCATGGACAATATACTTTATACATTTTTGCTGAACATTTTCAAATGCATCTGATAGAGTTTTATATTTAAATTTTTTTTTTTTTCCCCTGCAGCCGTTGGTTTCCATTTATGTCTTTATGGTTTGTAAATCAATTACTGAATTACTTGACACCTGCTTGAGATGTGCAATCGATTACAGAGAACATCTGCATCAAGTCCGAATCAATTGTTGCAAGTTTTTACTGCAGCTTGAAAAGTTTAAACTGATACCTCACAATGTCACAAAAATGAATGCAGACTTGATTTTCACTCCGGATGGATTAAACAACTTAAGCAAGTTTCAAGAGTTTGCTAACTGATTTCCATGTCGTATGTAACTGAATGGCACCCAACGGATCTCCAAACACAGCAGCATGGTTTGAAAAATCGTTACCTGTGATGTCAGGTATTCATAATTTGTAGTAAATGGGGGAAAAACCACCATTCTTTAATTTTTAAATAATCTAACATCTCATCTACTACCTTACAGGTTCAGTGTGTTGGGGAAGACTGCCATGTTCAACTCCAGAGAACTAGAAGGTGAAGTGGATCATTCATTTTTTGACAGTGACTGTGATGATAGCAGCGTCAGCAGAGATGGAGGGAAAAAGATGGAGAGAGGTTTGAAGGCTGTAAAGGAGAGCCCACCAGCACATGCAAAACAGACTGAAAATACAAAAGGTGGTTGGTCCCCAGGGACTGATGGGACAAAAAAACACCTGAAGCCGGCCGAGAACAGCAGCAGTAGCAGCAGAGCAGAAAGGAAAGAGGGCAGCTGTCAATCAAAGGAAGAGGAGAGGGGCATGGTGTCCAGCGCATCATCTGTTGCCTGTACATCAGATAAAGACATCAATAATAGTAGTGACAGTGAGGAAGACTCTAATTTGCACTCTAAAAGGCCCAATGGAACATTTATGGCTTTGTTGGATGAGGCCAGAGAGGCAGACTATAAGGATGTGTACAACCAGAGTTCAAATGAGACCGAAGAAGAAGCATTACCCTCCAGTCTCAAACACTCAGGGTCAAAAGGGAGAAATAAACAATCTCCTAAAAAGCGGATGAGAAATCGGCGCACCAGAAGTCCATCCCCCACTTCAACTGAAGCTAGCGTTGACGCAGACTCGGAGAGCTCCTGTAGCAGTAGCAATGGGAGAAGCAGTTTAGAGTCCCCCGCCCTTCCCAGGCCCAACAAGTCTTCTTTGTCCCCTGGAGTGAGAAGGACCCAGGTGGGCTCAGTAGGATCTTGGGATGTGCCTTCAAGCCGTACAGAGGAGTCAGAGGATACAGTGACAGATGTGAGCCCCCTCTCCACTCCTGACTTAAGCCCTCTCCAGTCATTGGACCTGAACCACACAGAAGCTGAGGAGGGAATCCTTAAAGAGCAGCAACAGCAGCAGCAGCAGCAGGAGAGTGTGCCCTCCAGTGGCCTCAGCAACATACATCAAGATGAGGACTCAGATCGGGATGTAGATGAGTGTGAGTAAACCTGTGCCATTTTTGTCTGTCAGTTATGTTTGCTATGCTCTTTGCTTTAATACCACTGGTTCCCAACCTTTTTGGCTTGTGACCCCTTATAATTAAGCAATATCTACTTGTGACACCTCATCACAAGTTAGGGCCTTACTGTGGATATGAGTTTTGAGTTTCTTTCTCAAATACTTTGATTTGAAGGATTTCTAAAGACCGAAAAGGTAAAGTATTTAGTATTTTACGAGAAAAAATTAAAGAAAAGTCAGAAAAAATAAACTGATTGAAGGGGTCACGACCCCTATATTGGGAACCATTGCTCTTTATTGTAACTGCTTGTTTAGGTTTGAGTGTAGTTGGATATTTATGTAATTATTATGTGTGCACATACAAGTGCCCAGTTCACGTGGAATTATAAGAATTATAAGATACCAAAAATTCCTTTGTGGTAGTGAAACATTTGTAAGACATGGACATAACTTCTGACATATAACATTACATTGCAAACAAAGATCTTTGTTCTGTCTCAAACCCAACAAGTAAAAACTGCCACAAAAAAGGTTCCCTTCCTTTTTTTTATAATCATCCATCCAGAAGAACTCATAACAAATGACTAAATTAACCAATCTCTAAAAAGTGTATCCCTTTAATTATCCTATAATCATCATATAATGAGCAAAAAAACATGAAATGGACTTCATGAAAATTAAGATTTCACTTAACTTATCCTGGAATATCCATGCAAAATATAAATGATGGCACAACAAGGTATAGGGATATGGCTTTTTATTTTTGTATATTTAGTTTTTTTTATTGGTACTCAATGAACAAACAACCCATCACACTTGGTTCTCTCTCGAGTCAAAGAGCCATTTAAACATTGCATAAAACACAGTGACTCTCTTTCAAAAGGCAGATTCAGATACTGTAACAAGTGTCCTTTTCACCAATCAGGCTCTCTCAGCTCAGAGAGTCAGCTTGGGGGCAAATTAGTCTTCCAATGTCCTGGAGGGAAAAACAGGAAGAACTACTCCTTCACCAATGACGAGGTCCGATGCATAGATCGCGAGAACCAGCGACTTCTTCGGGAGCTTTCGCGCCTTTCTCCAGGGTCCAGACCAGGAAGTAAAGCGGGGAAGAAAACCTGCATGGCCAGTAACTCGCCTCACATTCGTCTCTCTCACAGCGCCCTCAACAGGCAGCGGGAACAGCAACGCATCGAGAGGGAGAACCTGGTGAGTTTTGCCTCCTGTGTGGATCGATATTCATTTTAATAGAAACACTAAACTCTAAACCTTAGTATAAAAATACGTATTCCTGTCACTCTAATTCTTCTGGGGTTTTTTTGTTTGTTTTTTCTTTTCAAGATACATTCTTCAAATAAAGACATGTTGGATATGACAGAAATTTTCTGTTTGCTTTAAGTTTGGAGGTCATTAGCTGTAGCTCGGTGTTAATGATGTTTAGCTCATGCACGCAATGTTACAAATGGCACCTTTTGAAAGCCACTTCAGAATTGGCTTTTATTGGATTCTTTGGTACCCGGTAAGTAATGTAAGATCTTGGTAAGTTGATTAGAACCTTATTTGCTGTCACTATATTGACCTGTTAACAAGTGCCAATTAATCTTGAAACAGATCTGTGGTGGCGAATTTCAAAATGCTAAAATAAAGAAAATGTTAAAGTAATCAGTTCAGCATCAGGTAGATAATATTGGTGCTGCCCTTTCTCTAGAAAGAGATTTCAGATTTCTCATTTGTGTAATCACATCCATCTAAAGTGACACTGAAATACGTAGCTGCTTTTGGCTTTTTAAATATTCTCATCTCTTGGTTAACTTCTGTCATTGAGAATATACTGTACAGTATGCCAAAAATAGTTTTGTTTGTTGTTGCTTCATTTCCATAACATCACACTTTCATCTCTATTATTGCATCCTTATATATTTTTTACAAGATTTACTCAACATTTGCAGCCACCAGTATCAACTGATAAATTTTCTGAAAGGATTGTAAACGATGCACTTAGTTGTCTTGATCATGTCACTGTATCACATTCTGATGTATTGTTTTATTAAATCTAATCAACTGTTGTAGAAGCAGAAAGAAAAACATTTTCTAGAAGAATCTGCAGGTTAAATATTTTAGGTTAAACGATTAAAGAGGTACTGCACAATTAAATTAGTTTTTTGAGCTGTAAACTAAATGATATGACTGTGCTGGAATGAAACACATCAATGCTGGTGTTAATATTGACATTTCTTACCAAATTTATAAAAATCAGCATTTCATGGGTTGAAAATAGCTCAACACACCATCTACTGTTTTGAATCAGCCCTGAACCTTGCAAGGCCAATGCTGACATAGAGTCAACCGGTAGGGACCTATCTACGTCATGAACTTTATATAAAAAAAATCAGTGTCAGTCAGTCTCCCCCATGTCCCCTGACCCACACACTACGTAGCCACGAGGCCACACCTCCCACACTCCTTGCGTTTCATGCTGCGAGGGAAGGTTCTAGCTGAATTGGTGGGTGTAGTTACACTTTAACATATTTCTGTAACTTTTGTTAGATTACTTATTATTTTAATAGATTTTTGCCTCCTGAAGTGTACATTTATTCTAGTGTATAGGTACTAGTTAGTTACTCAGAGTGCCACCCCTGAAAGCAGACACGGATGGACTTGAACAGATGGCAGCAGGTGGCAGGCTTGCAGCAGCCCCGAAGAGTGACATTATTAGACAGTTCGGCCTCTGCAGCTTTAGCCTCTCACCCCATATATTAACTCTGCTTGACCATTTAGTTATAGAAACACAGGGCGAGACAAGTAACCGTGTTTAAAAATGATTCAGGAAATTATACAGCAGAGTATTTTTTGTCTCCTCTGATAGGTGTTTTAAGTGAAAACAGAAAACTTGCATTCTTTTCTTCACTGACTTTGTCACGTATGTTTCTCATTATTGCTGAATAGAGATCTCACATTAATCCTGGTTGTCGTTTTTATCAGGGAATGTGTTCCAGTCACTTTCAGGACAGACTGTTCTGCCTCTTGAGTCCATCTCTCCACGTTGTCATGGGTTCTTTTTGCCTTCTCTATTCTTAGAGTGAAGTAACTGAATCTGCTGTGTGATCAGTGTATCCACCCCACACACCACACATTAAGACACCTCGTTTGTCCTGCACAAGTAGAACTACATCTGTATATTTCAAGATTAGTCAATTACACAATATATCTTATTTTTCCATCAAAGAAGTGATATTAATATAGAGGGCTGGCTTTTGTTTGAAGAGATTTCAAATCATTCATACATTGGAAATGCAGTAGGTGACCAGTCTGACTGCAATTTGAAGCCCGCAGTGCCTTTTTATGACCTTTGGAGGACTTGTGAACTTTAGAAGAACAGTCTCTTGACTGTTAAGCTTTTTGCTTGTTGCATTGCTTCATGTGGAGTTTTAGCTTACCGAGGGATTTCTGCACAGCATGCATATGGGAGTGTGACTGCATGTATGACATTCAGCCACTTGCCTACACTGTTTTGCCTCATGCTGTTTGGTTGTGTTTGCTGTGAAGTACCAGATACTTTTCTATTTTCATAATTTAATTGGGATTTGTAGAACGTGGACTATTTGTGCTTCATGTCTGAGTCAAACACTTGTTTATTTTATAAATGATATAAACACTTCTTAAATGTTATTTTGTGTTTTATATGTTGCGGGTCAGAAGCCAGAACAAATGTGATCAACTAACAGTAAATGGCTCAATCAAATCAAATGCTAGAAAAAAATATATATAATTCACATAAAACTCCTGCCAGTGAGACTTGCTGCATGTTTAGGTTTTATGGCTGAATTCTGGCATAACAAAAGCAGCACTTTTATATTCAAAATGATGGATAGCTTCCCCAAGAAAGTTTCTGACACTGACCTCATGTACAGTATATGCCTGCACCTTTCCAAGGTCAACATGACTGATAACCTGAAAATTCACATGTTGAACCTGATGGCTTTAACAGTGTGCCCAGACAATTAGCATTTACAGTATGTTTTTAATCATCACTACCCAGGTTAAAAACAAAATGTGTTGTCATTGTGTTTCTTTCAGGCTTTCCTGAAGAGACTGGAGTCCGTCAAGCCTACACCTGGCATAAAGCGCTCAGAACAACTGGCAGACTACCAGCGACAAGTTGGATACCTGGGAGCTCCTTCATACCCCCTCTGTATGTCCAGCACACAGAAAGAGAGGTCTACCAGCAAGACACCCACAGGTAGGTAGCTTGTGTCTAGATCTGCCAGCTTTTATAGTGTTTTTAAATAATTTATATACCCTGAACAGTATGACAACACAATGATTGAATACCTGCTCGTACAAGGTCCTCAGCCAAACTTTTAAGAAGACTATTTAAATAACAAGCATGTGCCTTCTTTGTCATATTTAGACTATCTCTCCATCCATTCACATATATACATATTATATGTACAGCTAAACCACGGGGGGCTTGGATATGTGGATTATCTCTTTAAGACAACTTGAAATGTAGCTGCACAGCATAAAAGCACCTGTGCACCGAACCCCCACTGAGCGATTTGATTCCACAAGAGCAGGTTGACACCAGCAGAAGCGTGTGCAGTAATGTTGTAGCAGCCTGGTGTTGTTTGCATGTGACGATTTAATCAAGGTAAACGAGAGGATCAGCGTGTGGCGCTGTGCTGCTCCTCTCAAATTGAAGGCTGCAGATTTATCACACATGTCTGACCTGCTGCAGTCAGATGGCTGCAGAGATTTAATTAACAGAAGGAGAAGACTTTCAGACAGTAAAAAGCAGCTGTGGATGACTGATACTGGTAAGAATCACCCATTAATTTATACATCAGTAATGACTGATTTACTGATGCTCATCTTGTCATATTAAATGTTTTTAAATGTTTATTTAAATTAATGTACTTTTTTAAGAGTTTTTAATACTTCTTCTACTTACATTTTTCATAGTTGCTGTCATCTTGTGTAAACTTCATGTCCTTGCTGAGTTCAAGAGTGAAACTTCAAATCATTTGCCAACAGTAGAACCAGATGCTTTACCAACTCTGATAAACACCATTGTGTTTGTGTGTGTTTACCTCTACTGTCCCTCTTTATTATGGCCTGTTCTGGCTGAAAAGTTCAGGTATTAAATGTAAGTTACATTCTATTCTCAATGGAAATTTGGAATAGAAATTAAAAAGGGTAGGTTTTTGATTTGATTATGAAATGGTAAGTCTGTAATCAGAAAACATCTCTCTGTTGTCCACACCAGCTAGTTCCAGGCGGGTCAGCTCCAGAGCAGTTTCCACCACCACTGACTCCGGCAACACACCTATACCCAGGTCAAAAAAACTGACTACAGCCCGACCAGCCTGGTGCTGAGAACACTGCTGTTTTCAGATATCTACTCTGCTAAGAAGCACATCACTGGCTCCCTTTAGTGACATCTGTTGGTATCCATTCATCACAAAAAGTTTAGTTTGGAAGGTACGAAGCTTAGAGGATCTATCTTTTTTTTACTTTCAACATACCTTTTAGTTGACTGAATCAGCTATTCAGTAGTTGTGTTGTCATGCTTATCAATTATAAAGAAGATAGATTTTTTCCACTCTTTGATGCTGAAATATAGCAAATGTTGCTCTGAGCTAAAGCTATTGTAACGCATTTGAATAGTTCAATTGTGGCTTCTGAATTCTGCAGTAACTCTTCACAACAGTTAGCTAGCTGTATTTCTGTAGGATATATTGCTTATACTTCCAACAGCCATTATTTGAGTGATGTTTCCTTTTAATATGCAATCGTATTGTTTGCCCTTTTTTCTCACATATGTACAATTTATGATGCACTAAAGAATTATGTTTTTAAGGAATTAAAACATTATTTTATATATTATTTGGTTGTTGCCAATGTTCTGTTCCTTATAAAATAAAGCTGCTTGTTCCAGCAGTTAGCAGTGTGCTATTTTACAACTTTGTCTAATCTCTTCTCTCCTAAAACTTACTTGTACCAATCGAGCACATGCCGCAATGGTTAGGGGAGTGGTGGTTTATTAAACTACACAATATATGACTTTGGATATTTTGCACATTTTTAAAATGCCTCTCAGCTACTTTATGGTTGATATTGTTTGTCAACAGTGCAGATTGTGGATATTTTGACGAAATCCTAATGACTGTATTTCAGCTGCGTTGTGTTCTTAATAGAGCATTTTCACAACAGACATTTTGACATGTCACACAATGATGGCTTGATTCCATTTAGCTGATTCGTTTTCAGCGTCCTGGTGTTGTGCATGCCGGCTCACTGTCACACTGTCATGACTAGGACACGAATATAGCAGAAAAATCTTAATGTTATTAATAACACCTGTGCAGATGACAGGTTGCCACGACAACAGCACATGCATCAAAAATACTGGACTATTAGACTAATAAATCTTTATTCTTAATAAAATAATGTGCGAAGTGATATACATGGGTCAGAATGGTCACAACGTAACAACACATGGGCCTCAACAACTGCTTTACAAACTGACTCTAACATGAGGAAGCTGTATGGGTGGTGATGTCATCATCACAACATTTCCATCTGAACCACCCGCTTGAATTTGTCACACTGAAAGACTGTTTGTGCCTTTTGGGATATATATATATACAGATTTCTGAGGAGGCATGTTCACCCGGGTCAAGTATACCTACCTTCCCCGGGCTGTCACAGAAGAGTACATGCCCACATTTAATTCACCACAAGCTGTTATCACTCTATAACTTTTAAGAATTAAGACACAAGGTGAAGGCTTTCCTTGGGGACTGGGAGATTAGAAAGTTTATTTTGTGAACTTCTTGATCTCGTCGTACAGCACCAACACAAAGGCACCACCCATGCCTCTGATCACGTTGGACCAGGCACCCTTGAAGAAAGCTTTTCCTCCCTCGTCCTTTAGGATCTTCCTCCAGCAGTCGATTGTGCCCTTGTACATGATGTCAGCTGTGGAAATGGAGACATGGATAGTGATGCGTAATGCCCAAGAATGTATGCGTAAAACGTATGTATGCGTATGCGCGTAATTGCGCCAAACAAACCAAATCCATCAAAATAAGGGCATGATTCCACAAGAATGAGTGACGCTCACCTCCTTTGCGTCCAGATTGCATCATCATACGACGTCTGACGGTGTCGAAGGGGTATGAGACAATGCCAGCTGCAGCGGTGACAGTCTGGGCGATCATCCAGGTTATGACGATGTGCGTGTTCTTGGGATCTGGCAGCATACCTGTATGAGGGAGGAGTTAAGTCACACACTTGTCACGGGAAAATACTCATCAACTACATTAAAAACATGATAAAGGTCAGGTCGACCAGATGTGCGCACCTTTAGCTGTGTCGAAGCATCCGAAGTAGGCCGCTCTGTAGATGATAATACCCTGCACTGACACGTTGAATCCGAGGTAAAGACCCCTGAGGCCATCGGTTTTGAAGATCTTGGTGAGGCAGTTTCCAAGACCGGTGAACTCTCTTTCAGCTGCTCCCTTGCCGATGTCGGCAGCGAGTCTTGTTCTGGCGAAGTCGAGAGGATAGACGAAGCAGAGCGAAGTCGCACCAGCGGCGCCTCCAGATGCTAGATTACCAGCGAAGTAACGCCAGAATTGTGTTTTTTGATCCACACCACCGAGGAAGATCTTCTTGTACTTGTCTTTGAAGGCGAAGTTGAGGGCTTGGGTGGGAAAGTAACGGATCACGTTGGCCAGGTTGCCTCTCCAGAAGGAAATAAAGCCCTGTTCCTTTGGGATCCTTACCACGCAGTCAATGATTCCCTTGTACTGTGTCTCTGCGGTGATCTGTTTGCTGGCATGCTGGACCTACAAGCAAAGACAAAAAAGCTCATTAAAAAAGACGCACATAACTACCCCAAAATGTGATTAGTTATGTCGTAAAACGTTGCCATGCCTCATTTTCTATTAACAACAGAATATATTGTTTTGTATTTCGCATTTAATAACTTATTGTATTTAGTATTCTTAGTATTTAATATTTTCCGGCCAGGCATTAGGCATACTTTATGTAGTTGTAGGTCTAGCAGTCTACATGCGCACTGCTGTCACTTGAGAATCAGCTGTGTATTAGATTACATTCTTCAAGTTAAATTTAGCAGTTGATTTTCACTACATGTTACTGCGGTCAACTGTTATATTGAATTAAAAATTCACTTAACACACGTACCAATAGCTCAAAGACTAGTATTATGGCCATTTTATTGAAACACTTATTAGGAGGCCTTGTCATCATCGCCATCATAGCAGCAGCAGCATTGTAAAGTCCTGTGCGTAAAACCCTCTCCACACTGATGCAGGACCTCTCACGTGCCCCTTGACATTACGCACCAGACCACATGAGCTTACACAGCGCACAGTTAGACATTTCCTCTCTTAAAAACTGCAGTTTTGCATTTTAATGTTTGGTTTACAAGTTACCCAACAGTTACGCACACTTTACGCACAGATCAGTGAACATGCGGCCATGCTTTCGGCAACAATTGGTTCAATTATTTTACCTGCAGCAACAACTTGACTCTCTCAATTGGAGCGACAGCTGTTTTGGAGATGGCAGCGGCAACACCACCAGCCAAAAAGTCCTTCAAGAAACTAATCACCCCGTCCGACATGGTTGGATGTTTCTTGTGCAGATTTGAGACCCTTAACTGTTCCCAACTTCACCAAGGTCCTCAAGGAAACCCAACGCCCCTCCAAGTGGACGAGATCCCCCCCATCTGTCCTAATATATCAGCGCCATTTATCGCGAGAATTTTGAGTGATGGATTTGCATTTTGTCAAACAGATAAACGAGGCTGAATAAATTTCCGAGGTTGAAGTTCAAGACGTGCGCCATGTTCCCTAAGTCAAGAGTCGGCCAAGCCGGGGACGTTTAAAGGACACAATATGTGTAATTTGATTATTATTAAAACATAGATTTATTTTAAATCTAATCTAATCCTATTCATGTTAAAATCTTTTACTTTAAATCCTGCTGGTAAACAGCCTTCTTATCCATAATCCAAACATACATTTGTGTGTCATTTGAGTTTAGAAGCCTTAAAATGAAGAAAGGAGTTCTGTGTAGTGTATCTTAAATGGGATCAACTGTGGGGCACTTTTTACAGTCATCCTCCAGAGTATAGACCATCTTTAACATTTCACAGCATATGTGTTTATATGGCCCTGACAAATACAGGGTCTCATGCACAGTTATTTCCTTTATCTCATTATTTTTACACATAAACATGTTTTTAGGCCACGAAAGACAATCAAGCCTATATTTTGATTAGACCAAGGGGGGGATCATATCACTTCAGGTTGAAATAAAACCTGTTGATTCTGGATCAGAGGTCAGATGGATTTCCCATAAAAGGAAAATAAGGAAAGAAAGCATTCACTTAAATCACCACCCACAACTTGCTCTTGTTTTATTTTATTTTAGACTGGCCTTTTCCTCTCACCTCAATGACAGTTTTGCTGCACATTCATTTTTGGCACCTGTTGAAAACCCGCGTCAAGTCAGCTCGAGGTAGCACGGAGAGTAAGAACGGAAATGACTATTTTTCCTTCAAAATAAGTTGCCACCAGTACCGCAAAAAGCAACTACGTGATTACAGTCAATTTGTTGTGAAATAACGTACTGTAAATGTAAATCTGGCTGACTTGACAAGTACCCCGTGCACGCAGATCTGACACGAAAGAGCAATATGATCCAATATGATCCAAAGCCAAGTTGGCTTCGTTTTATTCCACTGACGAGACGTTGGACATAACGTACTACAGCTTCCAGTTCAGCAGTGTGGTTGGATTCCAAGACTACTTCATTCATATACTACAAAATGGGCTATCAAATACATGCAATATTGCAATAACACATTTCCTGGTGGCGAGATATGCACTAACGACAATAAAAACTACAAACAAAATACGTCTCAAAAGTATTTTAGCAGTGTCAGATATAATATTTTAAATGAAATTAAGCTTCATGATATCTCAAACGCTGATTGAATTAAACTAAAATGAAAATACAATAAAATAAGTAAAGTTTTTGAGGACTGCAACTTCCACCTCATTACCACTTGGTGGCGCTGCTTGACTGTGTTGATTCATAGGCAAGCTTACAAAGTTTCAAGATTTTTCCTAACATGATAATATCAAACTAGTGACATTTCTGATAAAACCTCGATAAAAATAATAAGAATATTTCAGACTAAAATTAAATGTAATATAGAAAAACGAATAGGCCTGCTTAAAGTCTGCACACTAACCTGGGGTTTTGCTCTGGCATCAGACATCACCTCACTAATTCTTATGAAATAACTGTAGTTTATTTTGAATTTATAGATTATTTTACCACTATTAATATAATGCATGGGGGAGATGTAACTGGGATGGTAGACCCTGCTGCTAACAGGATGAAAAAAACGTTGAGACTTTTCTTCACACAGTTTGATCTATAGTGTTGCTGCGCAATGATGTAACTGTGATGTAAACTGACTTACTAGAGACTTACTGTGGTTGTGGTTCTACTTTCCCATCTCCATGCTGCTGTGTTGTGCTGTCTAGAATAGTCAGTGGGTGGCACTAGAGAGCTGGGTTACATTAAAGGGCAATTGTGGTACCCAGTGAAACAGGTGCTTTTCCTCATTTACACCACACTCCACTTACAACAATACAAATAATGCACCACTTTACTTGTTCCCCACAGAACAAGCCCCCACCAGCCAGGTCAGAGGTCAGGCTCAGCTGCAAGGCTTCAACCTTAGAGCTGGTTAGGGATTCAGCATCTTGTTCAGTTCAACACTTCAGTCGGGCAGATGCTTGCTGACACAGGGGCTTGCACCTGCTTTTTGGCAAATAAAAGTCATAGTTTTTGCAGTTTTGCAGCACGCAGACTTACTCAACACTCGGCCAAGTCAGATTTCCCAATTCACATCTTTCTCTTCTAAAGCATCATTCTCATCTTCAATCAGGATCACCTGATTTTATGCCATTATTTAAGTTATTATTTATACCTCTATTAATCTTGTTTTGGCAACGTAAAATCAAACTGCTCCACAGATTCTCTGGATTGCCATCACGGTTCATATGATTATAATTTGTAGAATAACCAACCATTTTGTTGTTAGAGATGATGTAGTCTGTGGGAGCTTTGTATCAGCAAAATTGCCTCTTCTATTATTTCCAAGGCAGAGTTTTTTTTTTGTAAAACTCACCAACAGTCGCATCTAAAAAGATCTAGTAACCATCTGCATGGTTGGAGGAGACTTGGCAGTGTATGTTGGCCTACGCATCATCTGGATCAGAAAATTGGCTTCTCGTACTATTTCTAGAAAAAGCTTTAATTCGGTGTTTAGTGCTGTTGAAACTCTTTTTGTACTATTATTTAAATCTGATCTAGATTTGCGAAAGTCGTTGCTCAGTAACCTTGGATCACGGAGATTGAGGGAGGGTTCATGGAGGGGGTGAGGGCTTGGATTTGCATTTTGAGTATGAAGAGCTGCAGGTGTCAGACAGTTAGACCCCCCCCCCTCGCCACACACATAAACATGCACACACGCATACACAAAGCCGTTACGCACAGCTCTAACACCAATACAGCAAAGCATCTTTTTATTCCTCTGGTCCCCTACTGTCTATCATAGACCAGTAGAGACTCAAAAATAATGGAGATTATGAATGTCAGACAGGGTTAAAACCACAGATATTAGGGTCAAAACTCACCAGCATGGGACCACTGGTAGCTTCTGACTCCAGCGTATGATTCACACTGAATTTCTGATTAGGATTTCATTCTTCTCTAAACTAATTCAAGCGATAAGTTTAGTAGGTTTGCACTGATGCAGTACAGATTTGTAAAAACATCCCCTCTATATAATACCTTACAATAAAAGTTTGAACTTTTCATCAAACCATATATCTACTTATTATTATTTATATATTATATATATATTTCTTTAATTTGTCCCCGATTACTGAGGATGGTGCACACTATAATGTTTATTCAACGTTTTTATTTTTATTTGCATGTTTGTTTGGATATCGGTTAGCTGCTGTATCACAAAGGCTGGTGTTATGAAATGAAAAGACCAAAACCAACAATGTGTTAGTGTGTCTCTCAATACTTCTGACCTTGCCTACCTTGTCTGTGGCACTCAGCCTCAAGCCCGTTGGTTCCTACTGAAGACAGGTCACACATGTATAGTTTCACTTGTTAAAAAGGCTGATTCATTTCCTAAAACAGCTGGGCACTGTAGTTTTCAGCAAACATTACTCAGACAGAAGTAAATGGTGCATTTGTTGGGAACTATTTTCAGCTGCGGATTAATACACATTTGGCGCTCCAGTGAGTATTTATGGCAGCAGGATGGTGAATGTGGGACTGACTACAGAATAAACTATAGTGCCCATGTTAATTGTAATGAAGGAACATGTCACCCAGTGCAACGGTGTGGCTCACTGGTGTGTTTTTAATTGTTTTCAGCCAACAACGGAGCTCAATGGCACAGCGACTACACAAACAATACTTGTTAGTAAATCAATTCATTATATAGAATAATGCCAGCCTTACCCTCTTAGAAGACGTAACACTACAACCTCAACAGTTATGTAGAAATTAAGAGGATGTCTTATAATATATACAAGTAAACTCTCTGTACTACATATTGCATTGTGTGTTTCTGATATAAACATGAATACAAGCAGCATTATCCAGCAGCTTTTACACTGAACAATAGGGCTATGCGTCAACAAAAGCTCAGTTCCCCCCTAAAAGAACATATTAGCTGTTTATTCCCCCACAATTCTTGATCCCACGAGTCTCCTGTTTAAAGTCACAACGTTAATACAATCCTCTTGCCTCAAATCCATCAGGCTGGGATGCACACTGAGTTCTCCTGAGCAGATTTAGAGACTGAGCTATCCAGGGCTCAGGGGGAAGGAGATTATTTAAGTGTTTCCCCTCTTCTCTTTGGTGCCGTTATTGGCTGTTGGCCTGTTTTCATTAATGTTAAAGAGGCTGACTGGGGGCAATATGAGTGAAAAGCACATGTGTGTGAGTCAGTGTGTAAAAAAAGAAAAAGAGAGAGAGAGAGAGAGAGGGGGACAGTGTCATGCAGCTGACATTTCTCACCCGCAGTCAGGGCAGTGCCCATGGCAGAGCAGCCAAGGTGGACAAACACACACACATAAACACACTGCTGTGGAGAACGAGGAGAAATCCCCATGACCAATCAGGAAGACCTGGAGACACACAGTCAGTGGGGGACGAAGGGATGGACATGGTGGGAATGGGGGTGGAGGGTGAGAGACACAGAGGCTGAGGGAGAGAGGCAGAAAGAAAAGAGGCTCATGAGAAAGAGGGGTGGGGTGAAAATGAAGACTGGGAGAAAAGGAATATGAGAGCAGATCTGGTGCTGAGGTGGAAGGATGGAGAGAGAAAGACGAGTGTGAAGAGTAGGAAGTCTGAGGTTGGAGGGGAGTTAAATGTGAACTCTAAGGTCATTGGCTGTTAATCTTTGGCTATGGTCATGTCTGAGTGACACGACTGTTTTTGAAACTCCCCAACAGTTGTCCTTGTATGGTTATCATCTAAAAATATCTAGTAACAATTTGCGATTGTACAGTATGTTGGTCTAAATATACCAGTACGTCCCCAGTATGACTGGAAAATCTAAAATCATTGGGAGTTTTTGCCATAGACTTTACTGCATATTTCTTAACAACAAAAATAGTTGCAGTGGTGCCATGGTTTCAGCACACCAAACAAAGACTTCAGTTTAGTGGCAAAGTATAGGCCTAGCCAGATTTTACAAATGTTTCCAAATGTCAAAAGTCTTATTTTTTAGCTTATTCATAGTGTTCGCATTTTATAGATTATAGACTCTCCACCCATCAGTGATGACGTAAAATGTTGCTGAATCATGAGTGTCCGAAATCTTAATTTTCCGCTCACTATTATATAGGGAGTAGTGAATGAGGGACACTCAAATAAAATGGCGGACAGTAGCTTAAATGTAGTGCACTATATAGAGGGAGTGATTTCCATGGATGTATTATAAGACAACCCGGTATCACGGCAGGTCGTGAACCGGGTTGTATAAGAACTGTTTCTATTATGATTTTCCGATCCATGGAGGTTTTATATTTGTAAAACTTTCCTTGAGCCGAGAAAAGCGTGACGTCATCACAATGTAAAGATGTAAACTCTACTGCTCATATTCAGTGGGCCGCATAACCCAGAAGTAAACCCGGAAACTAGAAACTTTTTCAGCGTATTGGGTCCGGTATCCAGTTCTTATAATACATCAGACAGCCAAAACTGTTCTGCCACCAGCTGAACATTCTGTTGCTAGTAGCTAGTAGTATTTACTACTAACCAAGCTTGCCATTACACTAGCTGTCTGAGACTAATGTGTTGCTAAGGACTCTATGTGAGCACTTACTGTTTTACCTATATATACCTTTGACCATTTCATGTTTATCTTCCACTGGTGACACTTTGTTTTTTCCTAGCATGTGGGACAATGTTACAAATTTGACAGATAATCTAAACTTTTGAGAATCTGGTTTCCTTGTTACTGTATAATTTGGTGCAATTCTATTTCTATACAAATCGTCCCCTGGCAGTACCTGCTTTAGCCAATTCGAGGCATCGTATCTACGCCCAGTACCTCAGAAGATATATAGTGTACTGTACCTTTAAACATCTTATTATACCTCAGAGACACTTGTGTTTCCCTTTTTAAATCTTTGTACACTTTACTTATCAATTACATAGTCAACACAGCATTACATCTGACTTAGGACACTTTAGGTATGTGTATGAAAATAATGTACTACAATAGCATAGACTTAAAGTGTTGCAGTTGCTAAGCTTTGGGAGTTTCCAGGGTTCAAATGTGTCACACTGTTTATTCTTCAGCTGTGAGGTTGCGACTGAGGACTGAGAAGCAGCAGTGCAGGATGCCCCTTTCACAGATTAAATTCCCTAAATTGGATAAATTAGACAAAGTAAACTTTGCTCGCAGTCCATTTTCAGGGTTTAGGGAGGCTGTAGGATGAGAATAATTAGGATTAGTCCAAATAGGGGAGAGAGAGATTGTGTATGTGACATCGTATCTCCATTAATTATTTCTGCATGGTGTTATTTCACCCCTCCTCTTCACAGACTTATTTGCAGTTTTCCCCCTGAATTTTTTGTTGATTTTGTTTTGCCAGCAACAATCATTGTTCCATAATACATCTTTGTTGTGGGTTTTTTCTTGTGTTGTTAGGGTTCTTTCTCCATCGTCCCTCCTAAAGCCTCTCACACAAAGTTTTTTGTAAATGGAAGTATTATCATTGACACAGATCATGCATCAATCCATGTAATATGAGTTATCCAGATGAAGTATTAGGGTTTTAGCAAACAGGATAGTATCACAGTTAAATAACTTCCACCAGGTGCACAAATGTAAATGCAGCGATGGCATTTTGTAACAACCCCCACAATACAACGTGAAGCCAGCACAAAAACTCTCATTTCTTTGCTGTGTCGTCTCAGTCCGCTTTACCTTCCACTACCTTGTTTTCTTTACACCAAAGTGTAGACACTTTTAAATAGCAGCACTCGTCTCTCACTCATAATGAAAGAATTCCACTTGGACCGGCGGTCGCTCAAGACAAATTAATCAATTCAGAGGAGTAAGAGGAGAGTAATATATTTGTAGCACCCTCAAGATGATGGTCCCTCTCACGCAAGTGTGTGAGCTTCATTCATCCATTCTGCATTCTACTCAGAAAGACAACAACCTCTTCAAACCTCAAGGCCATTTAAGACGGATTTCGAACCCTCTCAGCAGCCCTTAGTCCCAAATTAGTGGGGTCATTTTAGCTGTGAAATAATCTCATCTGGAATTAGAGTGTGTAATGTGAAGAAGACTTTGTCACAAGGCTTGTGAAGAGTTTAACCTGTAGAGTCTCTATTGTGTAATAGTGCTGGTATGTAAATGCATTGGTTTTTATCATGAACATTATGCTGTAGAGAGGTTGTCCTTCCTTGTGGCGAGAACATCTTTTATGTTCATCGTGTATTCAGAGTAAAAACTTTCAAAAAAGAAGAAAAAAAGGGTGACTTCACCCAATTATACATAGGAAGGCTCTAGACAAGGTAACTTATTATCTTTATAACATATATTACTCAGAAAATATCATTCATGTCTGTTGTCATTAATGTGTAATGGTACAAATCTTGACTCAGATCTGCAGCATGAAGTGAAACCAGCCCCTACTCGGATGCAACATATACAGAAATAACAAAATAATAAGAATGCCTTACAATTACTACAGCCTCAACAATTAACAGTTATTTAACAGTTGAATCAATCCTTCTCCTACACATTATCAACAAACACTGATTATTTTGAGCTTCAGTAGCATTTATTACAGCGCTATTGTTTTGGCTTACAGTGTAGTGCAGTGTTTGCGTCAATTTAGTAGATGACGGCTTAAACAATAGCTGCTCTCATTAAATACATGTTGCATTTGCTGTATGAAACAGCAATTCTTCTCTTTTTATTCTGATGGATACTATTTTATTTCACAAAAGTGTATTCTTATTTATGATTTTAGTGGAGGTGCTTCAGGCAAGGTGACCTGCCTCTGATATACATTAAAACACAACAGGAAACCCTGAAATTATTCGACAACAATTTTGAATCATTTAAGTCATCTATCGAGCAAAAATACCAACAACATTTTCTGGTTCCAACTTCTCAAATGTGAGGATCTGCTGCTTTTCCTTTATTTCATATTACTGTAAATTAAATATCTTTGGGTTTTGGACTGTTGGTCTGACAAAAAGAGCAATTAAATAAAAGAAAGAAATTGACCGATTAATTGCTAATGAAAATAATTATTAGTTGCAGATTATTGTTTCCCAAGTTAGGTACGAAACAGCTTTTAATATTTACAATTTGTATAATTTGACCATCACTGATAAAATACTCATTTAAAAGGAGTGTGATTTTGTTTTTCAGATATTTTAAAAGCACTGAAGGTGAGTGAAAACTTTAGTGATCCATTTCTATTCTATTCTATCCTTCCCATTTACACCCTCTGCTAATAAATCATTTCAAAGCAAAAACATCTTCTAAATGTCATACACGTTTAGCCAAATGTAATGTCTTCATACTCTTCTTGTCTTTGTTGAAACACGGTTTAAGATTATCTGAAAACCTTAAAAGTAGATTAGTCTAAAAAAGCCTTAACACCTTTGATAAATCAATTTGTTTCTATGTGTGTTTCTGGGTCTGTGTGTGTGTGTGTGTGTGTGCATGCGTATTGGTGTGTGTTGTGCTTGTGTGTTAGTGTGCCTGACAATGCATCAGTGACCCTTTGATTGGGGGATAAGTCGCTGCTTGTGCATCCATCTTGATTTGATGGCCGGTGAGAGGGCTGAGTGACCCCGTGACCTTTCTGTGTGGGGCAACGCTCCTCGCTGTCCGGAGTTCCTGTCAGCGGGTTAATGAGCGACGGCTGCTCGGGGGCACGCCGGGCCTTGGCTAAGTGACCGGGCCGGATGACCACCCTCTGTTCTGACCCTTACGCCTCTCTTCAGCCATCAGTTAAACACCCCCTCCACCACCTCCTCCTCCACAACCCAACACCCATGTTTCTCCTCCCTCATCCTTCCTCCCCCTCCCAGAGTGAAGGCTGGGACTTAAGCTCAGGTTTGTACAGCTGCTGCACAAGTTTGGGATGTAGCAATGCTCCTCCCAACACAAACACACACACACACACACACATGCACGCGCGCCACATTTTTTCTGAGTAAAAATGCAGACATTTATGCATGTTCGTCACAAAAATCACTGCAAACAAACTCCACTGTAATGCAAAATCACTATCATTATCTGTGTTTTTGTAGTACAGGAAGGTAAGTATCAAATTGTGGGGTAATTAATTAATTTTAGCCCCCTTATTTACATTTACAAGCAGTATATAAAAACTTAATTTATGGTTTATAACACACTATTATGTAGCTGTAAGCAGATGTAAGAAAGTGTTTATTAATGTTTTTGACAACTATTGTAACTCATCATATGAAGAACTCATAACTTGTGTACAAAGAGTTAATGAATACTTGATTACACAGTGTAACATCTGTAATCATATATAATAACATCAGATTACACATGAACAAATCTTTACAATGTGTTATAAAGCATTTATACACATGTATAAATCTTTAACAGGTGGGTTTAAAACTGTTAATACATGAGTTCAGATATATCATAATATGTGATTACAACTATGTTAAGTTATCAGGCATTCATTATCTATTTATACACCAGTTATAGATGCTTCATATGCACTTAAAGCACTTACAAATGTCCTTAAATCTGCTTACAACTACATTATAATATACTAATTGTTCATATGCTGCTTACAAAATAGGTGGGTGGTTAAAATAATGTGCTGCACTTTTGGTAACAACTTTCCAATATGGAATATATTGTAAAGGGTTTATAAGTTGAAACATGTGGATATATACATGGTTAATAAATCATTTATTAGTGCTTTTTGGGTTGCCAGGTTGTGAGAAATCAATATTTGGCTGGTGCATATCCTCCCTCAAGACAGCTTACTTTATCTTATTAACATTATTATCTTATTGCAATGCCACACTTAATGGATTATCTAAGGTGAAAAATCCATGACCCTTAATTAAAGACTTATTTATAACTGCAGACTTGATGGCTTATTAGAAAGTCACAAATGGCTTATTGCTGATCTACAAACATTTATGTATGATTAATTAACTATAGAACTGCAGAAACAAACACACAAAAACAATGTAAGAAAAAACAAGCATCTTATTTTGTACGTTGTATTTGTATTATTGTATTGTATTATAACACAATAAATATTGGGGCTGTTTTGTCAACAGGAAGTTTACATTTGATTGTCATTTGCGAAATATTCTGCATCTCATACAAGTTCAAACTTTGCTTTTATCTTCTACTTTTAATCCCCATGGATGTCTAAACGTTGTATGAATTTGTCCTCTTTGGTCAGCAGATTTGGCCAGTGATGCAAGAGGCTTGTTTCTTGGAGCACATGAAGTCTCGGGGTCCACAGCTGAAAGCAGCCCATCCCAGTGTGGACGTTTGTTAAAGTGAACAGGGTAATGAATTTTAAACTGCTATAGTAACAGCTCTCAGACATGTGGTTTTAGTGTGTGAGCATGGGTGAGTGGGTGGGCGGGCGTGTGTGTGTGTGCGGTTGGGATTTGCGGTTGTGTCTGTGTCTATGTATTTTCTATCAATGTAGGGGATATGTGTATAAATGGGGTGGGGGTGGGGGCTGGGAGTCAGCCTCTGTGTACGTGTGAGTGTATGTGCTGAGGATAAAGACCTAGCAAACCAGCCTGGCTTAGTTGACAGGTGACAAGGGTTGTTTTGAATGGGGATTTTGTAATACCAACAGTGAGGAAAAAGCCGAGGTACCAAGGGACATCTGAAAAGAGAGAAAGAGGACTTTTCTTCGAGCAGTGACGGAAGAGAGAAAGGGCCGTGAAGGCTTCGAGAGACTTAGGGATCCCACTAATCAAACTGCTCCACCGTCTAACGCACTCATTTTTATTCAAAACGTAGAAATGCTAAATCATTCCAATCGGATTGATCCCTGTGTCAGTGCTTGTGTGGTATTTTCATTCTCTTCTTTCTGCCGCGTCCTCAACTTTGACATATCAGTCAAGCAAGGACAGAGCTGTTACAAAGAGTGCTGATCCAGAGGCAGCCTAATGGTTAAGAAGTGGCATTTTAAATGTTGTTTGTAAATTTGCATAAATTAACAGGCTCTCTTGACACGAACTGCTTCAAATTGCTTCGTCCATGGAACATTTTCCTGAAAGTTTTGGAGGCTTGGCCTTAATAAGATATTTTTGTGTGTATTGTTCCTCAAACTGTATTGTTGCATCATGTGTGACATTATTAAAAAGAGTACAGTGTGCGGATGAGGGTGTGTAACAACACATAACAAACACAAAACATTGTGCATCAAGTAATAAAAAAAGTAATATTATGTTATGAACTACTAACACTTAATATAATGTTTAATTTCAGCTGTTGCCACTCTTTACAGACCAACTGTCGCTTCAGCTGTTAACTGACACATCACTGGTGCTTCAACAGAAATTTCAATTGCTTTCATCGCTACACTTCAACTGATAATTTAAGTACATTAATCTCTTATTCTCAAACTGACAGTTCAGCTGCTTTCAGCCTCTACACACCAACTGAGACATCAACTAAGTTTGACTCTTCAACTGTCAGTTTAAACACTTCAGTTGACATTTCAACCACTGTCACTGCTTACAGTACATGGTAACTGACACTTCAACTATTTGCAGTGCATACACTTCAACTATCTTTGATATTTCAACCTCAATGAAAATTTCAGGCGCTGTCATTACTAAACTTTAGTGGATAATTAAACTGCTTTCATCTTCTACGCCTGAAGGGACACTTCAAACCTTTTCAGTTCTCACACAATGTCTTAAATGCAAACAATTCATATTTTAAGACATTTTAACTTGCTTGCAGTGTTTGCACATGCAATTTTCAGTGTAAGCGACCACACTTGAATTTTCTTCAGAAAATGTATCCTGTCCTAGTTAAATATGTTACGATATAATGTTGAATGCATAGTAACTGCCTACACACATAAACAAATGCATGTGTTAACAAACTTCCATTCATAACGCTTTCTGCCAGGATTTCTCAATATCATTTTTTTTTCTTTTTAACTCAAACATCAATCAGTTTAGTCTTTGTTTTTAAGAATAACAGAAAAATAATCAAATTAATTCATTACAAAACTCATGTATCACATACAGTATGTCAAACTGGAAAATAGTAGTGGTTCTAATTTGAACAGTTTTGGTTTATGGGAAATGTGGCTCTAATTTTGAGAATCCTGTCTGTCTGTCTGTCTGTCTGTCGGTCTGTCTGTCTGTCTGTCTGTCTGTCTGTATGTGTATACTTGTGTGGGGTGTTCTGTATGTGTGTGGCATTTGGGAGGCATAATATCTCCATGATTAATCTCAGTGGGCGGCGCTTGCATGGTGAGTTCTGCTACTTGTTTGCTGCTACATGTCTTCACACCGGACCTGTCTGCCTCTGTGCCATCAACACCTGCATCTGGTCTTGTCCAAGATGATTTTTGACTTTGCATTGACTTGCAAGTTGTTGAATTGCTTGCATTAAACTCCCTGTAAGGTCCATACAGTGGATACTCAACACTTGCCAGCATATCTACCATGTCGGCATATATTTACCTTTTAACCAATCTTATTCTTAATACTTTTTTTAATACTGTACAAACTTCCCCATACTAACAATATACCTACTTAGTCATTAATGAGTTAGCTCTGTGAAGGTGACTTGAGGTCAGTGTTTACCTTACCTCCCCTAATGCATGCTGGGATAATTTCTGAGCCTCTTTTAGGAACAATTAGGTAAAGATAGTGAATAAATAATAATTGGACAGCTAAGTGAATAAAAAAATAAAATGTAATGTAAAAAATGTTTATCAGTACATAAAACACATGCAGTACATACGCACCGTAGATACAAGTAACTAATGCATAATTACTCTGTGCATTATAGCAATTTACATAATGGTTATATTTAACTTTAACCTTTCGTTGACTTTGGCTTTACCTCTTTGTTGTTTGAGGTCCCACAGACCCAACTGCTGTATGTGTAAAAATAACAATTATTGCAAAATCAACCAATTTTTTCCTTGAAATATTTTTTCTTTACTTCAGATCATATTAAAACCTAATATGTAGAAAGGTATTTAATTGGAAACCTTTCCATTTACCTTAAACTGGACTTCTTATATAACTATGTCATATGGGCTATGTATGAACAAATACATATAATTTTTCTTTGCCAGAAAGTCATGTTCACAGACAAAGATCTGTACAGTATGTTGTCTTACAGAGTGACACTCTGCGGCACCTCTTATGAACAAACTGCTATAAAACAAAAATCCTAATAGACTTATTTGAGATTTAGGAGGTGTAGTGCTCAAAATCAGTGATCAGAATCATGTTTATAAGCAATTATAATAAAAATAGAAGAAGACATGAATTATTGAGCTGATTAAACAATATTAAGTATGTTTTTTGAGCTGCTAAAGGAGGCTCTGGATCTGTTGGTTTTGCACAAAAATGCTTGTTATTGGTTCAGTTATCCAACTGATGCACATCATTTCTTTACACTTGTTATTACATCATACACACTTGCGACATTATGCACAGTTGTTACACTCTACGCTCCCGAGTGTGTTCACCTCAGTAACTGGACTAACATCAGAGTGGATTTGTGACTGCAGGGAACAGAGAAATTGGTAATTGTATTTAAAAGAGACAGGTTTTTAGGGTTAAACACCCCTGCTGTGACCCAGCCTGCCCAACGGAGAACATTTACCCAGGCAAACAGTGGCCTCTCCCCCACCCCCACCTCCATCCCAGCACACCCACTATAGTGACTTGTAGCAGCCCAGGAATGAAAAGAGGAGCACTGACTCAAACTCTCATCCTCTCCACCACCATCCGAGATTAAATCATGAAATCATTCAGTGTTTGTGTGGTCTTCCCTGGCTGTGAGGAGAAAGGATGGTCCGGGTAGAGACAGAGAGGAGGGATCCAGCTCGAGTCAGTGTGTGGGAACCACATAGGGAGAAATCCCTGGCTGATCCTGGCCAAGACACTTTGTTTTTCTCCCCTCCGCTCCCACCCTTTTCCCTCCCTCTCTTTCTCTACATCCATTTTTGGGTTTTCATTTTTATTCATAGGGTGATCGGGGTGGAGGGAAGAGTGTCAAGAAAGCAGGAGGCAGTGGATGTAGGTGCAGGCCTCAGACCAGGCCTGCCAACAATAGCCACAGTGTTGTTTGGGTAGTTGCGTCCAGGACTCTTGGACATTCTTCCCATGTCAGTATAATCACTACTGGGAGGTAGCTCCATTACGGATTACCATATCATTAATAGTATCCATGACTTTTGTTCAAAGGCTACTTGTGTAATGTTGCCTTGTGGATGACAGCTAATCCGCTGAGCTGCAGCTGTAGGAAAGAAGAGGGGTAGATCCCACCATCAGTCTCTCTCTCTCTACCTCACACACACACACACACATATAGACACACTCACTACTCCACACATGCAAACACATATAGAGGCATCTCTCTGTCCAGGCCCACGGGGATCAGGCCCCTGAAAGACAGATACAAACAACAGTCAAATACAAAGTTCCCCCCATAGAGAAAAAGAAACATCCATTCTACACTTCCCAACTGATCCCCTCCTTAAAGCCAAAGACCAACCCCCTGCCTCCCCCCTTTCTCTCCCCTCTCCTCCCCTGTCCCTAAGTTGGCTCTCGTCCTCCCATTAAAGCCCCCCGCTCTTTAGCGCAGCCCTCCTCTCAGATGGTGGGCCAGATTAGGAGGGGAACAATAACAGTTTTCAATGTAAAATGTGCATCTTGTTAGTCCTTTTTCTCTCCTCTCCTATCTTATGATGGGGAGAGAAAAGGAGAAGCGTAAGCGGCCATTCAGAAAGGTATCTGTGGGTGTCTTCTCTCCACAAACGGTGGCTTGTTCTGTGGTTGGTTTAATCCTCCTAGTTCTCAGTCTACCGCTGAGTTTTAGTAGAGAATACACAACTGAGACCTATAGACCAGGGTTTCCATAGGCATTTCAGCTCAGCAATCAGTAGATATAAAGTTTAAAATGGACGTGTATGCATTTCCTTGCCAACACTATTTTGGAATTCTCGGCACTCTGTCTTTATTGTGTAACTTAAAAGTTTTGAATTTGCTCTTACTTTTAGAGCAAAAAAGTTAAAATAACAAACATTAAATTGAAATGTAATAAAAAATGTAATTCTCTTAGCAGGCCATTCCTTATTATCTGGATTTCCTGAAAACAGTTCACTTCATTAATGGCTTCTTGTCCACTAATAAATGCAGCAGCATCAGTTAGCTGCAATAATGTGTTTGTGAAATCAAGCATTTGTTGTAATCTCCATGAGACTGTTACTTAATGGGAGCCTCTTCAAATTTTCTTCAGAATTAATAAGAACATTACACACGAGCAGAGGGAGAGTGACGTGGTAATAAATCTATTTATATACAGTATTTGTACCCCATAGTTTATGTTTATTTAGAACTTTGCTATATTGTCTTGACTAAGCAAATGCACAGAATTTATATACTTTCTGAATAGATAGTATGTAGTGACACTGAAGACTTTGAAAGTCTTTGTCTAGATTAATGTCTGATACCAAACAATGTAAAATTTAATCTTTCTCCTCCGAAGCATCTTGTTTGATCGTTGTTTGAAAGGATCCCAGCCCCTCTTTGGGAAACCTGAGAGTAACCCCCCGATGTTGGCATGCTAGCAGGGAGAGCTGCCAACTCTGAGCGCAGCAGATACCTCTGAATTATGCTCTCTGAAGCCCTTGTTTGTTTTCCTAATGGGCATTAATGTTGGGTATAAAACAGCACTTCTTTGTGTGTGTGTTGGCTCCGGGCAGATAGTGGGGGCAGTACTGATATTCTGCAGTAAAGTCATAAAACTTGTAGAAGCAATATGAAAAATAGTTTGACAAAAATAATCTCAACTCAAGGTCCACTTAATAATTTTGTCCAGAGCCACCGTCTCAGTGAGAAATAAATTCTAGTATTTAATTTGCCAATAAAGGATGAGATTTTGTTGATACTACTGTTCCCATGAATGAACTTTTCCATTCAAATATGAAAAAATAGTTTGAATGAATTCCTACATTTACCTGAAAATACTTTTACGAGATCACTGGAAACAATATGTAAGCGTAAACGACTCAATCACCGTTTGTCAATCAATTCAAATTTACAATAACTGAAACCAGAGGATAAATTAACCTACTCTGCATTTGTTTTTGTAACGGTTCATATGTATGTTTAGCCATTAAAATGTCAGTGTCAGTACTGTCGTTATGAAGTTTCATCATCAGCTGTTGGTGAATTGTGCTTTGTCAGATGTCTAATTAGATAAAAAGCAATCAAAGTTAGTGTAGTATTATAATATTTTTAAATCGGTGTTGAAAAAAATCTTTATTTCATTTTAGGTGTAGATAAGATTAACTACAAAAGACATTATTTGACCCTACAGACCTTACTACTGAAATGTTTCCACACATGTAGATAAACAGTACAAACATTACAGATACGGTATATGTAACAGAAATGATAACTACTTCCTATTCTTTCAGTGCCAGCCTAACAGGTGCAGACACTCACAATGTTTACAGTCCGATCATTTTAATGAAGGTGTAAGGTCATAAGCAACTTGGTAAACCAAGACACTTTAACTCACTGCTCGCTGTGTCCTGATAATAGTATGCAACAAAAAAAAGTCCACACACTGTGACCAGGGACAGAGAACAGAGTGTAGGTTAGAATATATAATGTCTGTTTTCATTACGATCAAAATTCAGAATCATGAGTGCACCCTGGTGGCCTAGAGGTTTAAGACCCATCTTGTCATCACAATGTCCCCAGTCTGAGGCCCAGTGGGGACATTTGCTGCATGTCATCCTCCCTCTTTCTTCTCATTGCCTATCATCTCTCTACTGCTACCTACATAAACACAAAAAATGCCTAACAAATACTTAAATAAACAGATCAGAATCACAGAGAATTCATGCCTCAGCACACTTAAACTCTCACACGCAGAAACTGCTTTTGGTTTTTTCTGATTACTGCCTTTAACCATTGTGTATATACCATAAAACACTCACAAACTATATGTATATATATATCTATATATATATATCTATATATATATATATAGATATATATATATTATATAATATATATATATACATATACATACTATATATGTATATTTCAAATGTTCAATGATGAATCAAAATCCATGGAAAAATATAAAAAAAGTTGTTTTCTGGCAGCTCTGTCTGTCTCATTTGATGAATGAAAAGTGATTTACTGCCTTATGTGGTTGTTGTCCCATAGTCTGTGTTGTGCTTCATCATGTTCTTGGTGTCAGACATGGGTGCCCTGCTGTGAAGGTCACGGTGAGGTCAGTGAGGGTATGACCGCTTCGCCCACCACCATGATGACCACTGCCCTACGACCAGTCGGACTGTTCAAACACTGTAAAAACCAAAGGAAACACTCTTTAAATTGACAATATTATTTCTTATTTTTGAAAAATGCCTCCATCGCCTCTCAGCGTCTCTCCTCTCAGTGTGTGAGATGTCTTTCTTTCCTCCTGCTTTATCTTCATTTATCCTAAAGCTTCCTCCCACAAGAAAAAAAGCTCTGTCAGTTAAATTAAAAGCATTCAGTCACACTATCAACATTCACACGAGAAGATGTATTTGCTGGATCTCATTCAGTTTGACTGCATGTAGTCACTTAAGATGAAGTCTACCACCCTCACTGGCTGCAAATCTCATTTCTGCTTTATTCCTTTCTCTGGATTGGTTACTCAGATCGTGACCTCAGAGGGTGACCTGTGGAGCCCCCGGGTCGCCCCTTGCTGGCCCTACGCTGGCCCCGGACACAGCTAAATACAGAGGAGCGGCCGTCATCTCGCCGGACAAAAGGGCGAACATACCATGCTCGCCCCTCATGAGTCCAGCCAAGCGCACAGGGAGCACATTAGGACCTCTGGGTTTTATTTACCCTTTCTTTTTGGCCCTGCAAAGAGTCGACTGGGGCGTCAAGTTTGTCAGGTGCCTCAGCTGTGACCGTCTGACCACATCACATACACACACAGCTTTTCAGATTCCCAAAGACCATCATGTTGCATTCTCCTGATTCACGTTGTCGGTTTCCATATTCTCCGTTCGCCACTGAAGCGTTATGTTTGAGAAAGATTTCTGGCAGAAATAAATCAGCCTCAGTACAACCTAAAGGCTTTCTCAAAGAAACCTTCACACGTGAATGCAGCCTCACAAGCACGAGAGTGATTGAAGCTGAAAGGACGGTTCTCCTCATTGAATCCCAAGATGGGAATTCCAGTGCTGCTGGAGATCTTGAGCTCTACTTGCAGAATAGAGGTGAAAGAGGCGAGTTAACTGTGTGATGCAGGGAAATAAAAAGTGAAGTGACGACAGAAATGAGAGCAGTTTGTAACTCAACAGGACAATTGAATTATTTCCATATTGAAGCAAAGATAAAAGCTCTGCTTCTAGTGAAGTCCTGAAGAATTTCACCCACATTATGCTTGACCAGAAACATAGAAACTGTTTTTATGAACACATAATTTAAAGGGCCAGTTCACCCAAATTACAAACAAGCATATTTTTTTTACTTATGGTACTCTAGTGGTGTCCAGCCACGCAGACAGAAGTAAAAGTAGCAGCACCACAATGTAAAAATACTCTGTTATAGTCCTGCGTTCAAAATTTTAACAAAATAAAAGTACAAATGTATAATCAGCAAACTATACTTATCATGAAGCATAAAAAGTAAAAGTACTTATTAATCAGAATGGCCACTTTCAGAGTGTTATTATAGGTTATATATTCATTAGTGCATCATTATAACAGACGTATTAACATGTAAGCAGCATGTTAAGTGTAAGTAGCTCATCTCATCAAAGTGAAGCTAATTTAACAGCTTTATACTCTGTTGGGGGTGTAATCTTAAATAATCATATTTTATAAGCTCATCAAATGTTTTGTATGAAAAATATAAATCTGTGAAGTAACTATTAACTGTAGCTGACAAATAAATGTGGAGGAGTAAAATGTACAATATGTCCCTCTAGAATGTAGTGGAGTCAAAGTATAAGTAGCATAAAATTGAACAGTTTAAGTACCTCAACACTTGAAGTACTGTACTAGACTGAATGTAGTTATTTACCCTCTGATATTGGGGATCTCTCTCTTAACAGTTACATGTCTTTCCAGTGAAAACATGGAAAGACATTCCAACTCACTGGAACTAGTTTCTACCAAAGATCCCTCTGAAAATGCCATTTTCAGAGGGATCTTTGGTAGAAAGTAGTTCCAGTGAGTTGCTTCTTAAGATGGAGACATTCCAGGTTTCTGTTTGGGCACTTTATGCCAGAGATGAACTTGACTAAAAGCATTTTTTTAGTTTGTGTCCACTAGATTAGTTTCAGTTCTCAAACAGCAGGATTTTGTGGGAACAACAGGGAATTTATAGGTTAAGATTGGCTGCAGATTGGCTTGTATAATTATGCATAAACATTAAGAAAAGATTGTAGGACAGTGTGTCTCTGTACTATATTTACAGTATATTTGTTTTGTACATTTTAGTGTCCACTAAGAGTAAATGTTGTATTTTGAAAAGAAATTGTAAAGGTTTTTTGTTATCTCTCTTCTTCAGCTATCTCATCTTGTTTCTATTTAATTGTCTTGTCTTAAAATCTTATTTCTTCATTTTGATGTTCTGACACTTGCACCAAAACAATTCCTTGCATACATGTACTTGGTGAATAAATTCAGATTCAGAATCTGAAAACGATGATGGTAATGTTGTTTTGTAAGTCACATGACTGATAATGGACTGTAGCTGTCAGAGCACCCTGATGAAGGCCAGGTACTGGAGAAGAGTTGTGCAACATGTTTTACACTGTACTGTGGTTGTGTGTGTGTGTGTGTGTGTGTGTGTGTGTGTGTGTGTGTGTGTGTGTGTGTGTGTGTGTGTGTGTGTGTGTGTGTGTGTGTGTGTGTGTGTGTGTTAGTTTAATAGGAGCTCACAGATTTAATATAATGCTGCTACATTTGAATGAAGAAACCACACATTTTACATGTAAATAAGCGCCAACTTAACCAGGGTGGCTCCCTGCATAACTTCCCCCTTTCTTCCTGACGAACTGTCAAAGTTAGAAATTACTGAGAGCGAACTGACATCAAAGTTGAGAAAGAAATAAAGAGTCAGAACCATGACATCCCAACAAAAGCAAAAAGTTGAAAGAAACATTTAAAATGACATTTCTACTGTGCATTTTTCTAAATGTAAAGGAGTGCAAAATTAGGTGAATATCTTTATTAAGTGTTCTTTAATGTAACATATTCTTCCAAATCTGAATAATTTATTGATGTTGTCAAACTTAATGCCATTAGTCTTTAACAAAAAGGCCTTGAATCATAAATTATGCCACTCTTTTGGAGACATCTTGTGAAATTACTCACATGGTATTAGTATTAGCCTCGTCTTTACAAGTACTCCCTTTATAAACACACACAGGAACTGGAATGTATGGTGCTCTTTGTCTAACTACCATGCAAAATTACCTGATTTATCTCGAGCACTTTCCGATGTCACACTGTCTGTGCTCGTGACAAAAGTGCCCCTTGTTGTGGCACGCCAGATAACCAGAACCACCCTCATGAAGCTCACAGCACCGATCTAAAACAAGCTCTCTCAACCTTTTGTCCCCCCAAAAACAAAGAACTGCACTTTCTCTTGGCAAATGATGCCTTAATTGTGCAAGTTAACAAGCTTGCTCTTTTTTTCCCATGAATAACAAAGAGTTTGGTCCCAGTTTGTTTCTTTTTGTTTGTTGTTGGGGTTTTGTTTTTTTTTGTTTCTTTAACTCAGAGCTCTTTTCTTTTCTATAGCGTGTTGTTGCACGCTTGTTGAAATGTTCCCATGCTGCTCTCTGCCTCCATATTTCTCAGATTGTCTGTGGTGGCGAACGTGCTGCACGCGAGAAAAAAAATTAACAAAAACGATAGAAAAAGACAAAGAGTGAGAAAAGCAATGGGGTGAGACTGAAATGATGGTCCACAGTGGGATACTCTGTACAGTATTCATTATGTTTTCATTTATATCGGAGATGTCTTTGACCCTTTCCTGCTCTCGCTCCCTTTAAAACACTGCCTCTTTTATCACTCTATTCATTTTTGGCTCAAATATCTCTGTTCTAAATGGAGGTAGTGTTGAATAGGACATCTCCACGGATTTGCATAATCTGATGGCATTGCTGGTGAGCACATAGAGGGTTGTGCCAAGTGCAAAAAGGTGAAGCCCTCATCCCTTGGCAGGGGGCAGAGAAGACCATGAAAAATCCTCCTACAGCAACTTAGTCAGATTTCATAGCTGATATGTTCGGCCTAAAGTCTTTTTTTTTTTAGCCTGCATGAGCAAAAAACTAAAAGATTGTCTAGAAAATTATGATATATATTTATTTTCTGTGTGTATCTCCAGAAACATTTACCTCTCTTCTCTATGAAAAACATTCATCATCAGATCACTTTTTACACTCTGTGTCAGCTCACTGATGTGCTCTCACCAGAATCACTCCCAGACAATCAAAAGGCATTGATATGTGCTGAGTTTTTTTTTGTCCTCCTAACAGACTCCATTCATGTCTGCTCTCTTCTTACAGTGCCCTTCATTCTTCAGACGTCGCTGGTGCCAAGGCAGTAGCATGGCTGCCTCTCTCTGATGGGAAACTGTTGCTCATGTGCTGGGTTGGCTGCCAAGTTTTGGCATTATTGGTAAGGAGGAGGGGGGGAAGGAGGAGAGAGGAGGGAGGAGGAGGGTTTGGGGGTGGGGGTGGGGGGTGTACAGAAAGGGGGCCCTTTCAACCCTGTGAGATAGTGGTATCTGTTGTTGGAATGATCTTCATCCCTTTCCCCCCTTTTCACTCACACTCCCTCTATCTCTCACTGTTTCTGTTCCTCTCATTCTCTCTCCACCCCCCCCACCCCGTCTCTGTCTTTTCATGCTGGAGATCAGACGACCATCCTGAGGTGAGCCGGCAGAGCTCCGATGCCACTGGAGGACTTTGATTACCAACCAGCACTGGCTGTTGGATTTCTCACAGCTTGTGTAGCCTACTTCTTTGGCTTCGATCCCAAAGCTCGACCGTACCCCTCCTTCAGACACACACACACACACACAGGCAACACAAACACACTACACCATGGCAAAGGAAAGGAGATTTGCTGTTGTACTCTCAGAAGCTTAGCTAACTGTCTAAGCCTGACTTCGGTGCTCGTACGGGTGCAAAGATCAAAACAGGAGCTCTCAGACACTTATGGCTCCCTCTTTGGGCTACAGCAGTGTTTCCCAACCTTTTTGGCCTGTGACTACTTAAATGAATAGTTCGACATTTTGGGAAATACTCTTAATTCACTTTCTTGCTGAGAGATAGATGAGAGGATTGATGCCACTCTCACATCTGTCCATAATGTGTAAGCAGCATTTTAATGTTGTAGTTGGTTGAGGTGGAGCTAATGTAAACTATTTTATACAGTACTGTTGAGAAGCTTAATCTATAAAAATGCATCATATTTTATAAACTCATGTTTTGTTTGTAATAATCTTCATCTGCAAAGTAACTAGTTACTATAACTGTCAGATACATGTAGTGGAGCATAAAATGGAAATAGTACCTCAGAATGACACTTAAGTAAAGTACTTGAGTAAATGTACTTAGTTACTTTCCACCACTGTTCCTTGCTACACCTGAAACTTCATTAACAATAAAGTCCTGGACTTATTTTTTAGAAAATGAAACCAAAATGTGTTCTACATAAAATTAACCTAATGTTGCACTTGCTCAAAAATTTGAAAGCAGTATTTTATCGAGGCTAAATTCATTTTGCATTAAATGTATTTTCTTTTCATTTTCCTTTTCTTGAAACGCCCATTTAGAACCTATAAGATAAGATCAGCTTTACTGATCCCACGCAGGGAAATTCAAGTGCTACAGCAGCAGATGTACAAGAACAGATGCACAGAGAAGTAACTTAAAAAACCTGAACACTATGTGAACATTATGAACTTTATACTTTATACAAATGAATAAAAGATCCTGAGTACCATATACACCAACATGAATAGTAACTATAAAGTGTATTGAGACAAAAGTAGTCACAAATAAGAAGTTGCGATAAAGAATTAAATACAAACATTTCTATTAAGGGGATGAAATTTGACGTTGGGTGTAAATCGTTTTGTATCTGCAGATAGAAGTGCAGCTTAAAATACAGTTTTTGCACTTGTAGAAGTGTATGAAGTGTGTGTCTTGTAACAATAGTGCAAAACTCTTATCACAATGAATCAACACAGAACAACAAATGTTTTTGTAAATGGATGCACAAGGCCTCTCAAAGTAGTACAACTTATTTAATGAAGCTGTTTTTTTGCTTTGGTTTATTGACAAATTTCTCATACGTTTATATAATACAAACATATCAGACAACAATAATGTTTTAGGCTTATTCCCATCATCATCCCCCTTTCCACGCGGCGATTAAACTTGTTTTTGTTCCTCATAAACTTGCCCGACTTCATGCTCATCAAAGCTAAAGTGTAAATTCGAAGAGTGAATCGAGTTTTCCTTTGACATTCCAGTGATGAATAATTTTTCAAAAGAGCGAATTGTTAATGTTCAGCGTGTGATATTAATGCGAAAGACAAACATTCTCAAGCTTTACCACTGCGACTTTACATGACAATAAATGGTTTGGAGTCCTTTTCTTATCCATGCTCAATTTATTATTATTCATGTGATGTGCTGCGGCTAAATCTTTCTCATCTGGCTGAACATGGGTCTTTTTTTTCCCTGTTTAGAGTCAGGATTTAAACCAATATTGGGGCTGTAGGGATCCAAGTATTCCTTCAAAGCCTTTTCTCTTTTATCGTATTGTCACTTTTTCCATCTGCATGGCCACTGTCTTTCATTTCTTTCATTTGCTCTCTTGTTGCTTGTCTTTTTGGTCAGGGGCTGGTTAATGTGGGTTTATCCAACCATCCAGGCGACTAATGCGGGCTTATCCATGAGTCTGTCATCTACCCATCCACCCAGAAACGATCCTTCCATCCATCATATCTGTCCATTCATGTCAGCACACATATGAGGACACCTACAACACACCTTGCTTGTTGTCTTTTAGCAATACGCTCAGGTATTTTCACCTAACTTTGACACAGAAGAGAGATATGTGCAATGATTTCAGCTTTGCTTCTTGAAGGAAAACTGGGAGAAAAGGTGTTTTTCTTGAACTCCTCTCAGAGAGAAACTTTGATTTCATGGTGTTGATTATTTTTCTTCGCAATCACTCAAGGATAAAGCACAGGGACGCAGAGATTGTTCCCCTTTCAGATGCACCACAATGGGGCTCCATGGTTAAAAAAACCCCAACAAGGAGTTCCCCCCCTACTCTCTTTTTTAACTTCTCTTTTTACAATCCAACACCATACAACTCACTTAAAGAAAGACTGAAGGAGCCTGGAAACAGTTTAATGCATTTATTAAGACTCTAGCAGACACATGCTTTGCAAAAACAAGAAGAGTTATTCCTTATTCTGTGGGCGGCAAAAAGCTCTTTCTATCAGTAACTATTCCCAATATGGCTTCCCTTTAGAAAGTGGGAGAAAAATGTAATAGGAGCTCACAGATTTAATGTAATGCTGCTATATCTGAATGAAGAAACCACACATTTTACATGTAAATAAGTGCCAACTTTTAACCAGGGTGGCTCCTTGCGTAACTTCCCCCTTTTCCTCCTGATGAATAGTCAACCTAATTTCCCTAAATATATGGAAATAGTCAAACTTGGCTAAAGTTCAGAAGGAGGACAACTTTAATCCTGTTTTGACACTTTCTTCTTTAAGATCTTGCAGCGTTTTATACAAAACACATCACAATTACTTTCCTTCATCATGAAACTGTGTACATTCAATAATGCCTTGTATGAAAATATTTATTGACTTATTTTCCCTTGTTAGGTCCAAAAAATGGTTCGGTTTTCAATAACAGATTTGAATTAGAAGGAAAGGGGAGTGTTGGATTAATCAATGGTTTTGTTTAACTGCAGGTTTGTTTAAGTCAGGAGTGGGTGGCCCAGGGGGAATCAGGCTCATGTCTGCCCCCTGGTACCTGCTGTGACACCCATTAAACCCACAGGTCAGCCTGTAAACCAGTCTGTGGACAGAAATTTGTGTCTTTGGATGCCACAGATTTTTGATAAAGTTTGAGACTTGTCCAAGTGATCAGCCTTTACTATGACAAATTACTCCAAACAGTCATAATATACTAAGCGGTTCATTTTATGTCATAAAATAATATGAAAGCTCTTTTCTAGCTGTTTTCTGTATATTTATACTCAGCAATAATGTGTAGGCCAAAATCACAAATAATCCTCTGAAGACTGAACATTTTAAAACGCCTTTTCACAAAGTTGCACTTGGAGATGTTTTCTCTCTCTTCTCATCTATTTTATTGCTTTTACGCGCTCTTTATTCTTACAGGAAGGTAACACGATTGTAATTGCTCGTAATTTTGGAGATCTGTACATTTACGCGTCACCTGACCACCTAAAACTGAGTGTAAATGATGACAACACAAGCTGAGCTTCAGTCAGAAATATTTATTCACAACATTTACAAGATCTATTTCCATAATTCACAAATATATAAATAAGAACAACAAAAAACTATTTACATGGCGTGTTGCGCACTGTGCAAACTAAACGTGTTTGCGTGTGTGTGACCGATGAAGTTGAAGTAGTGGTGATCGAGTCCCTGCACCGGTGACAAGTATCCACCGTGCTGCTGTGTGTGCGCTGAGAGCGGCACTGTTGGGTACGAGATGCCCGGGCTGCGTGCCGAGCTGTGCCAGGAGAAGTGTCCCGGCGGACTCTGCTGATACACGGAGTCCGAGGGACTGTGGTTTTGGTGGTCCGGAGAGGAGTGCAGCTGGCTGAGGTAGTCAGACGGTTCTGGCATCGAGCCGACGGAGCCGAAAACAGGCTCGGTGACCACACGGGACTTGGACTGTAAGAAGGCGAGGATCCGTGCGTACTTGATGTCTTTGGTTTCAGCCCTGTCCTCTGTGGTCAGGTAGTGCACCAGGTTTTTCATACACTCGTGGTATCCGTAGTGGAAGTAGTTTGCAAACTCAGCCAGCAGTTCACCTGGAGTGAATCAAAATAAGCAGCGATTACAACCCAGCCGATATGAAATGACAAACGAGTCTAACGCAACGTAGTTTTTGTGGTCTGGTTCCGGTGCGTAAAGCTGGACTTTCAGCAAAATGTATAAACATAAGTGAGTTTAAACTAAAAATTACATAAATATACAAATAACTCGTATTTATACCTAATCATCATTGTAGAAATTGTCACGCAATTTATGAACAGAAATGTGCGTGAAGTGTCAGAGCTCTGTGAAACGTTTACTCACCTTTTTCTCTCCCACGGGGGAAATCCGCTGAGTGGAGCGCTCGCAGGTACTGAACTGTCATTTCCAAGATTTCAGCCTTCTCCAGTTTTCCAGAGTTCTACCAAAATATCCAATAATCCAACATTATAAAATATTTGACTGGAAGTATTACATGACCAGATTTTTTGATAAACATTGGCTGATAAACACAATCTTGCTAAATTATAAACATTGTATTTTAAATAAGATATGTCTAACACAAAATATACATTACACATTTTACAATACCTGTTTTGCCAGCGCCATTGGTACTGTTTTTCCTAATTCGTTAAGGCAGCGATTAATGCGGTCCCGTCTTCGTTTCTCAATGACTTTGTGAGAGATGGGAGTTCTCTGTAGAAACAGGGAGAGAGACAACATGAGCACACAAAATAATACAGTTCATCTCATTAACAGCTATTCTATCAGTCAAAAACACGGAAATAAAACCACCAGGAAGGCATGAATAAAAAGAAATAACATATGCAGCGACGAAATGTTTTGGAAGCTCTATAACTCCCGGAGAGTTTTGCGCGCTGCGCGCTGTGCAGCCCCAGAGCGCGCGGCGGACATCTGCGCTCCGGGTAGTTTCTATAACTCTGAGGCCTTACTGGAAATGTTTGAAATCTGTTTTAGTATATTTAGCACACTATAAGTGTTGTTGTAACCCAATTAATTACATTACAATTGCCAAATATTCCGTAACTGCCACAGAGGCTATTTTAAATCAGTAGCGCGCCGTAGTTATCATGTAACGCGTGCCACAGAGGTGGTGGACAATAGACTTCCCCTCCACTAGCATGAAAATTACTCCAAGTTGTAGTTAAACAATGTTCAATGTAAATACTGAAATACAAAATTCCACAAAGTAACTCAAAAGTGTTAAAAGTGCCGCGTTGCCAAAACAGTTCAGTCCTCATAATGCAGAGCGCACATGGAGCGCGTACCTTCCTGTCTTTCATCTTAGATGCCATCGACGACTTTCTGACAAACTTGTTAAAAAATCAGTTCAGCTGGAGGTTGGAGAGATGTGTTGCTCTGGCAGGAGATGAAGCAGACTGAGGTTTGAGGGGAAACTGGTCCTTATAAAGGCATCATCCAAGGGACTCTGGCATTCATTGTGTAAATTATTCCATGGGATTAGAGCCACGCATTGGGTAAATGTGTGCATTTAGGATCAGTTAAAGAAATAGTAAAAATCTAAAGCCATGGGCTAGCAGGGGGGCAAACCTGCTTTGTTAATCCACGTGGCTGTTCAAAAGACACGTGATTACTTTCGGGATATTATTTGCATAGTAACAACCCAGGCGGGAAATAAGAAGTGAGCGTTGGTATCGCCTGATCCGGCGGGGCGCACTGTGCGCACTGAAAACAAAGCCTGCGAGAAAAGAAACCCTCTTTCTTCCAACTCGCGTTTCTCACACGATCGCCTGTTTACAAATCCCAGCAAGCGATCTTAACTCTCATCCAAGCCCGGTCCGAGTTTTAAGGCCTGTCCAGTGTCATTAGAGTAATTAAGTAAGCCTTTAATAGGCTGTTCCGCCAAGTTCAGGGGAGATCTTTTGGAGACGGAGTCCCCCCGTTTGTTCTCGGCGTTTCTCACACGACTTGGTGACACGTCCATCTTTTATGAGAGATGGCAAGCTTTTTGTTTACATTCTTTATTTTGTTGGACTCCTCGGCAGGTGTGTGATTAGCCCTGGCACACGAGCGTCGTCTGCGTCAAGGCCAGCGTCTCCAGCAGCCTCTGGCACACGAGGGTTACCCACCACTGGAGACTCTTTGGAGAGGCTCAATTTGTATCCTATTATCCTATAAGAAAATGTCTATTCAGTCGAATGAATAGTTTCATTGGCCTAAATTTTAATAATGCTGTGAAAGAAAGGGAGAAATAAAGAAGAATGCAGCTGGTGTGAACGCGCATTATTCCCCGTCACCTGCAAGATGGGTAGCCTGGAGACCCCTATTCATTTGCCTAATTTCGGTCAACTTAACAAACTTTGGGAGAAATTATACTGCCATTGTTATGAAGGGTGAAGCTTTCTGATCGAATTAACAGCATGTTTTGATCCGGTAAATGTCATTAGAAAGAAAGAAACAATCGCGTTTAAAGGGGCCTGGGTAATGCGCCAAGTGGAGACGCCAAAGCGCAAACTGCACAAAGGGTGCTAGTAAATGCCACAGGGGACTTTTGTACCCTCACATTGCTCAAGTTTTTCCCCCCAAACAAAGGGCATTATTTTATACTTGAATACATTTCATACAACAATTGGCTGTTTTCTTCAAACATATTTTCACAGCAAGGTTAACAACAGGTTTATTGTGTGCGCTCCTCACAGATTCAAACTGCTCTCATGCGCCAAAACAGTTTGCTCCGATTCTTTTTTTTCCACTGAGAACGTTTTAATCTCGAAACTTTCACCGTGCTTGGATATATTTGATCCTGTGAGCGACGTCGAAGAATAAAAAGCAGCGGAGATTGAGAAAGAAAGGCTCACAAGACATCTGAAGCGTTTGGAGAGTTTTTAGAGCACCATGGAGAGAAAAGCGCGAGCGAGCGGGACGGGGGCATAAAATCCAATTACTTGACTGTGCAGTTTTAACACTTTTTATGTGTTTGTCCATTGACATATGAAGGGACTTGTGTGCTGTTGCTTTTTCAAAAAGTGAATTAAACACTGGAAGTTTTTGCTGACCGTCTTTGTAACGCCAAGTGTTGCGTCAGTACGAGGCCAAATGGTGCGTCAGGATTTATTGTAGGCTATACTGTGAAGTGAAAATTGTATTTCCGTGTTAAAATATTTTGTTAAATGGTCTGACAACTATGTGATTTTATAAATACACGTCTGACATATTTATATTTATAAGCTCTTCTGTGTAAAATATTTGTCAAGCCACTACGTATCCACATTTGAATATTATGTTTTTATTCTTTTTTTTTTGGCAACTACTATGAAATGGTGCTATGATTTAAAAACAGCTTGTTTTTGTTTGGAGTAGCTGTTTAATGAGCAATATTATACATAAAATATTTCATTACTGCTCGAATTTGACTGAGTTATTCAGAATGGTTGCAATCTTTACGCATGTGTAGGACAACGTACTAATTGCATTCTTTATCGATATTTAATGTATGTTTTGATTGCATTGGCCTAATTGGCCCATATAAGCACAAATGTGCCGAATATGGTACAGTAGAATATTTAATAGTATAAAGAGTCACTGCTGTATACTCAACCTGGTAATAAAAGGCTCTTAATGGAAAGAACTACAGTAGTTTATAGGTTATTTTAAAAAAAAACACACACACACAGCATCACCACAAAAAATAACTTTAGTAACAATATGATGCAACAGGAAATACAGAGCTTTAAGGATTAGGCTTCACTGATATGAGACCATACAGAAATACTGTGGGAATAACCTTTTTTTTCGTTTTTGTAGTTCCTGCAGAAATATGTGCTGTCCACAGCACCTGATTGAATAAAACCGGGATATAAATCTCTTTAACTTTCAATTTCGGCATTTTCGACGCAATATTCCCTCTATTACACATTACTGCACATTCAGACTTGGTCCTGTTATTAGTGCGAGATGTCACTTAGGTCTTTAGTTTATAGAAAATATGTAAACGTATTAAAAACGTATAAATAAGTAAACGTATAAGTAAATATATCAGTGTTTAGTTGTTTTACATGCAGCCCAGCTGCAAGAAAAAAATATTAAAATGATTCAGATCCGTTACAAACGAGGTAGACATTCATTGAAATCAGTCACGTGACAGCAGTGAGATCTGCGTGAACATGAACCAACTACTGTTGCTCACAGCAGACCACCAGCTTCTCCTTAATTATGTGAAATTTAGCAAATATTTGCATTACTAATAGAATATACTGTAAGTCAAGTCACAATACTAGAATTACTTAACTTATTGTACATGTTTATATTGTTGTTAGCCAAATCCTGCATTATTGGTTCAATAAACCATCAATTTTCTGCATGAAAAATACAAAACAAAGAAAACTTATTGGCCTATTGCAAGCCATCCTACACACACACACACACACACACACACGTACACGCACACACTCCCTAAAGAGAAATAATTCCTCTTGATATGACTATAGACTAAATGGTGTGTCTGCTCAGAGAACTTGTGGCGACTAGTTTTCCCCGGTGGTATCACTATAACGTCTTTACACCGGCCCGTTACAGGAAAACATAAACAAGCCTCCAGCTGAGCCTAATTTGTGACAGCAGCTCAGTGTGCAGCAGCAGTCTGTGTGGACTCTGTGTGTGTTGTCAGGCGCTGCGCTCTGACCCGTGGTGACCTCTGAGGGTCCCGGACACAATCCTTTAGCTTGGTGCGCCACCCTCAGCCTGAACTGCAGCAGTTCACACGGTCCCCATTGAGCCCGTGGAAATGATCTAAGCTGAGTTCAGACTACATGGTTCAGCAGCTACAGGCGCCTTTGAGAAACAAATACAGCAGCAATAGAGGCTGAAGTTTTACTCATTAAAGCTTGTAAACATGGGAGGAAAAAGTATAGTACATTCCTCTCAGGAAATTTGAATTAATATTACAATAGACCGATCATAGTGATTGTACAGAAGGTAAAACTATTATAAATCTCTATACTACTTAAGCACTAACAGGAATATCACTGTAATTTTATATCTGTGGAGATGAAAAAAGGAAAATATAAACTCACTTTTTATCACCCAGACACTGGAATAATGATTTACAATATAAAACACCAAAAGATTTCTTTTACCACTGACTCCTGATAAGCTCATGTTTTGCCAGGGTATTTACAATATTACAATTTGTCTGAAAGGATTTAAATTCTTTTAAAAATGTGTTTATAAATTATAAATAAAATGCTGGACCTATAAAGCTCTAATAGTCTATCATCTCTTTCTAAAACTGCTCCCTCCGGTGGCACACTTTGGAAACTACTGTTCACTGGAAGATATTTTAGAGTTAAGGAGCCACAGTGAGACTTGTTATAGTTTTATACAAACAGACTTGTGCAAAATGTTGTCTTTCTTAAAACTATAAATTAAAGTAAATGTATTATTAATGTTACAGGAATATTTATACAGAGATTAGAGCATGAATCTGAGCTGTCTGACAACCAAAGCGTCTCTTAGCAAGGAAATCCATTCAGTAATATCATATCATGGATAAGATAAATCATTCGATCACTACAAACTAACATCTGAGAATCAGGAGTTTTATTAATTATACCATACGAGGTTAAATAGATAAAATAATACTTGTCAATGACACACATTTTAGGAAAGGTTTTTGAAAATATGATTTTTAGGCTGTAGCCTGCACTAAATGTTAATAATCTTGGTCTAAATCCAAAAAAGACTTCACTTGATGTTGTACAGTTTTACAGCTAAACTGCCTGCTTAGTGACTTTAGCTCAGCAATGTGTAGCCGATGATTTTCCCTTTCAATAAAACAAAAAAGAGGAGGGATTTCTGGCACAACTTTTCTTCCAAGATGCACGGAGAAGGGAACAGTCTGAACACTCCAGCAACAAAAATCAACTTTATTATGACAACTTCAACACACTGGTCTCACAATACAGTGTGAGACCGGAAAAAAAATATGTTTTGAACTCAGTTTAGCAAACATAATGCTTCTGTAAGTTTGGTTCAGTGGTGGAAGACCAGATCCTTTACTGAAGTAAAAGTAGCAACATGTCAATGTAAAAAAATATGTACTGAAGTGAAGTGCACTCATAATTTAAAATGGCACCTTTCAGAGTGTTCTAGTTATATATAACTGGATTAATTGAAGCAGCATTTAGCCAGGATTTTAGAAATACTGAGGTCATGAACCAAAGCTCCCATGTACCCACTGAAGCCAAAAAAAGTCTCTAAAATGTTATCTATTTTATTTTTTTGATCAACTCTTCAATTATATTTTCCGCAAGTTTTATTTAAATTGACCCGTTCTTTTAAGGAAATCCCTTTGGAAATCACCAGCTGCTTATAAACTCACCACAACAAACTAAACTCTGACTAAAACAACTGTGTCAGTACTTTGTCTCCATTTTCCATATAATTAGTAACAGATCACATAGTGCAGTTATTTCCAGGAAATTAAAAAAGCCCTCTCCGTGCTGCCAGGAATACAATTCTGATGGAGAAATACTGAATCCTTTATTTATTTTGTTGGCCTAAAACATTCAAATTCAAAAGTAGGCCTACTTAGTCATAAAATACTGGAATCAGCCTAAATACTCTAATACCCACTGTACAAAATAATGGACCCTGGATTTCTAAAAGAACAAACAAACAAAAAAATTCCAGAAAAAGGACTTGACCTGAGTGTCCTCAGTGGTGGCTACAGTCCTGTTGGGTTGTTTTGTAGGTAAAATCTAAATCTGCAAAGTAACTATAGTTGTCAAATAAATGTAGTAAAAAGTACAATATCTCCCTCTGAGATGTTGTGGCATAATGTAACATAAAATATAAATACTCAAGTACAGTACAAGGATCTCAAAATTGTACTTGAGTGAATGGACTTAGTTTCTTTTCTTAGTTACTTTTTTGTTGTTGTATGTAAAGACAGAGGGAAACTTTGACCTGCGGTCTGTAGTCACCATTAGATTCATCAAAATGCAAACCAATAAAACCAAAATTATATTTTCTTTCTTTTCTGTCGTTGTCATATGACATGTTGACCTGTCTATATTTCTTTATCCCTTTTATTCTGGTGCTGTAATGCTTTAATTAGAGGCTTTAGACCTGGAAATAGATCATCTAGAGTTGTGACCTCTCTGTGTCTTTTGTATTATTATTAATTCTCTTTTATTGGGATTATGCTCATTTGAGCGTCTGTACTCTGTTGCTGATGGGTTTTCTTTTGCTTATCGTGTGGATTGCCTACATGGGTCTCTGCAGTCACTGCAGTTTGTATATTACTACTCATTATGTTAAACTTAGTTAAAAAACAGTCACATGTAGTCTGCATTAACTTGACTGTAGACTATTAATAGTTAATATCAGTCTAGATGAAAATGTGTCAAGTAACTTTCAGTTTGTCTGCCTCTGCTTCACTGCAGGATGTGACTTTCTACCAGCATGGGCCTGTTATACAGCGGTGGAAGAAATACTCAGTTCCTCTAATTTAATTCAGATTTTACCGAAGTAAAAGTACAGAGGAATTAGCAGCAACATGTACTGAAAGTATCAAAGGTAAAAATACTTATTATGCAGAGAAATGGCCCCTGTGAATGATGTATTTTTATATATGACATTATTAGATTGTTTATACTGATGCATCATATCATTAATAGCATTTCTCTGTTGTTGCTGGTTGAGGTGTAGCCAGATGTTTTTTTGTTTGTTTTGTTTTGTTTTACAAAAAAATGGATAAAGGAGAAAAGTCCAAAATATGAATACAAATGTTTGTATCAGAGCTGTTTTTTCTTCTTTCTTCTCCCATTAATCAGCTCACGACCCCTCAGAATAATCTTGTGACCCTTTGGAGGGGCCCGACCCCTAGGTTGGGAACCACTGGACTAAACTAAACTAAACCGTGGTGGATTCATAATGTAACTTAAGTAAAAGTACAGAAGTATTAACAGTAAATTGTAATTAAAGTGCCAAAAGTAAAAGTACTTCAGAAATACATGTATTATTGGATCACAATTATTGATGCATTCATGTGTCTATCACTTTAATGTTGTATTAATGTTACTTACATTAGTTACTTCCTTCTCTGAATGTGTAAAGTAACTTTCGGTTTGTATTCCTCCACTGCTCTAGCCTTCTTGTCAGGCTGCTTTTCACCAGCAGGCCCCGGATATAATGCACATATTGTTTGCTGTATGTTATATGTACAAACACGATTGACCAATGACAGCGCGCCTCTCAAACTTCAGGCAAAGCAACACGTGTGGTCGCCTCTGATTGGCTGAGAGCTGCACCAGCTGAACTAGACGTGGTGCCGCCGCCGCTGCTTCTTGTTCAAGAGTCAGGATCAAGTCTCCGGACCTGCAGCCGCTCACAGGTTAGTGGAAACGTGCCCACCTGCTGCCGCAAGTGTTCAAGCGCACATTAGCGTCGACTAGCTCATGTGTTATTTACAGACGTTTGTCAAAAGCGTGATGCTTTTAGGGAAGCTGCTCATCGCTTATTGTTGCCTCAAAATAGACCAGAGTCGAGCCACGTTTTGTGTCCTCCCTCCACATCATCATATCTCCATTTCCGTTTATCTTACAACGTTAACACAGACAGGATGTTCAGTCAACATTTACGTCTTTAATTGGAAGAGTGGGTTCCTCTCTCCTATCTGTCGGTAACGCAACGTGTCCAAAAGACATGGACACGTTGCATCAGGGCTGATTGGACACCCGTGTGTGAAATGATACTTTGTTTTGAAACTTTTTGTCCAACCCACGCCTCGCCTGCTTTGTATGTAACTGCACCACTGGTTGTTGGTTAATACGAAGAAGAAGAAGAAGAAAAAGGATGTCACCGTGATCAAGATCATGTCGTGGCATTCCCGCCATGTACATTTATTTCAGTGTGCGTGTGACCTGGCAACCTCAAACCAGTCCGCCTTAGCACACTTGCATGAGGAAGTCACAAAAGCACATTGAGGAGGAGACTTAATTATACAAGTGGTTTTTCAGGTTTTAGCCCACTCCCAGTGAGTTGTATTCATTTGCATGCTGTATTAAATTCTGTTAACAAACTCTTGACACTTGTTTGACTTGTAAAATCCATCACAAGGTTACACTATCATTATGACGTATCTTAGTGTAGTGTAGACTTTTCAAATGAATCCGCATTATAGTCTGATCAGGACTGGATTTAAAAAAAAAAAAAAGATACAATAGCAATATTTGAGAGTTTGAAAAATCTGATAACAGTATTGGCTGATGTTCCTCCTTTCTTTTTTTTTTTACATGGGTAAAAAGAGAGAGTTTCCTGTTTTATGGGGGAGTTAAGTGCAAGGTTATAGAGTTGTGAAGTGGGAGAAGTTGCTGGTTCTGTCGGTGTTTTTCCCCGTTCTGTATTCCCATTTAAATATTTCCTTTAAACAATATCCTCAAGGTTACTTCACATAGAGGCAGAAGACTCTCCCGGATGATGTAACGATCCTGTATTTTGTTTATGTTGGTATGTATGTTAGTTTTAATTATTTCAACCTCGCTTCTGAGAAGTCGTGTTTTGTCAGTAATGTGGCATGGCAGGTCTAAATACTTCAATACCCATGAGCCTCGGCCGCCGTTGCCACAGAAAAGAGGCCAGTCAGGCACGAATCAGAGCGGTTGCGAATCCAAAACGGCTTCGTCGTTGCAGTTGAGAACTAAACACTGTTGCTGAATTGATCCAGAATTAAAAAATGAACTGATTTAAGCTGCAGACTGTGTTTTCAGTCATCTTTAGCTTCCACCCGCCTTTAGCAGCGCATGTAACAAAATTTGAAGCTCAGTGATCGGATGCGTCTTGCTGAGGTGCACCTTGGGAGTCGTAGTTAACGCCTCTGGCTCATGGGAAATGGCGTTTGTTAAAGGCTGCTAAAAAATAAACGACGATATTAGATTGTTTTTCAAAAAACTACCGTCCTTATCTAGACATGTGGCCGGGCTGTCCCCCCCCCCCATTTCTAGTCTTCATGCTAAGCTAAGCTAACTTTCTGCTGGCTGTAGCTTCATATGTAGCGTACAGACATGAGAGGGGTATCAATCTTCTCATCTTACTCTGTGCAAGAAATAAAATGACCCAAATTGTTGCACTATTCCTTTAAAAGTAAACTTCGTCAGTGCTCTCAGGTGGACAAACTATTAGAGATTTAACAGAAAATAAAAGACAGGAAACGAGGGGGGAGAGAGGGATGGGGCATGACGTGCAACAAAGGACTGGGGCGCCCGTATCTTTGAAACATCTCTACTATAATTTCTTGTTACATAAATCTACACTTAAACTGTGTAACTACACAAAGATAACATAACTGATGATGAATGCAGACTGGGATGGATACCACAAGTAAATGAGGTTCCTGGTAATTATTAATAAGTAAATGGAAACAAAAGGCTGCCCGAACAGTAGGAAAAGTACATTCAGAAAAATCAAACTCATTTGCATTTGATCAACGAAAATGTAAAGTATATGTCATTTGTAGTAAACTTGCAAACACACTGGTATGGTCCTTTTTAAGCTTCACTGCATACAGTAGAGAGACGGACGTTATTCAGATCAGAGGTTGAAGTGTTTCTGTTATTTCCTTTTAAGGCCGAGTCAGACAACAGAAACCTGCAGACTAGAAGTGACAGTCAGATGGTGTCAGACACTTTTTGTATTAAGTTTGGGAGCCCCAGCCTGCTCTAAAATGAAGTAAAGGACGTTGAAGCACATCTGGAAGCTCTCACTTTATTTCCTTGTTGGTGCTGGCATTCATGAATGAAACACTTGGGTAACACGGGTGTGTGTTGGTGCTGGGGTGCAGTTCGGCAGTATGCTTGGTACTGAAGTCCGCGTCTTACGGGAATCTTCTTCTAACAGGAATCTGTGGAATGCAGCTTGAGTGGGAGTTTGTCGTTTTCCTCCCTGTTAAATAACATTTTTAAAACACTAGGTAATGCTTTTTAGGCCTTGCTGTGCAGTCACATGAGCAGTAACACTACAGACATGGGATGATAGTAAGACGACCATGCAGACTCCATCATGACTTATTGCCCTTGAGTACAGGAGCAGCTTTCATTAACGCAAACAGAGGGACACTGTGGTTTTGTGATTCAGTCTTACTGACTGCCTGCCTGACTGTTTGTCGTCGGTCTGCTTTGGTAATTTGAGAACACCAGCATCAGCCTGTCTGCTTGTTTTGGGGTTCATAGCATGCAAAGACTGAGCTAGCTGATGTTTACACAACAGTTAAGACTGGCCTTTTAAAGCAGGAATTTCAGCTCAGGGCAGGATTTAGAAATGTCATCCCACCACCTTTTCCTGAGGTCACTGGCTGACTAAATTGAATTTAAAAGAATCATGTGAGAGCAGCAAGTTGAGCATCTGGCTTAACAAACCACCCTCGAATTATCATGCATCTGCATGGAGCGTTAACGGAAGAATGAATGACTGTTTCTCCCAAAGGATTTTCCAGTGGAACTTCTCATAAAATATCAGCCATTTAAAAGAAATCATCCCATTCCAAAAGTAATTCACCCCAAAGTGTGACGATGGAAAGCTGGCTTCATATCTCGAACCATTTCATCCAGTCGACGCTGTAGTCCTGCTTCATACTACTTTTATTGATTTCCATGTCTGTTTAGATGCTGATAGTTTATGGGGGTAACACCAAAAGTACCTCTTCTTTTCATCTAGCATTGCTACTGAAAAACTATATCTTTGCACACCTGTGACAGGCTGAGGCAGAGCTAACACAATTAATTATTGGATTAGCTGATCAAAAGAATAATAATCAGCAACTATTTTGATAATTGATTAATTGTTTAAGTAATAAAAGTGCCAAACATTCCCTCAGTTGTGAGAATTTGCTGCTTTTCTTTGCATTATGTGAAAGTAAATTGAAAACTAGCAGTAAGCAATACAGCGTGCTGGAGTTGTTCAGTTTTATTTAAAGTCAGTAAAACACCTCAGAGGAAGAGCAAATGGCTTAGTAGCGCTAATGGACAATGTTTGGGTCCTCACTGTTGGTTCATGAGGATGTGATGCATATTCCTGCTGACGATTTCACGCTAAAGAAGTGTAGCAATGCAACCACAAATGTAGTATTTTAAAATGTAAAAAAAAAAAACTTTGCAAATGTTTTATGAGGAAGCAATGCATTCGACACATTTGTATGGATACACACAATGTGTTTTTGTGGCAGTGTATCTAAACAAAATGTTTTGTTAGCAAGAAAAATCCAAAGGGCACCTTTTAAGATTGATTTGCTGAGTTTCAAAATGACAGTAGCCTATGTTTTCTTTGACCTGCATTGTAGAGGTTATGTGTCCTGATGCTGTGCTGGTAACTGTTGACGGGTGCGTGACCTTTGTTCCACTTTACAAATCCCACCCTCCCTTCCCTATATATTTCTCCACTGGGTGACCATGTGACTGGTAGTGTGCGGTTTCATCAGGGAGGTCGGGACCTGCAGTCTTGAGCCAGGCTGTCTTGTGCAAGGTCAGCTTTTGTGTCCCAAAACCGGGGTTAAATGTGACTGGAGGAGGATGGACACGCGTCAGGCAGAGGGTTGAAGCTGATGAAAGAAGTCACACTGAAGCCATCCAGCAGCAGTGCAGTTACAAACAGCCGTCACCATATTTCTCTGAGACTTGTCGCTGCATGTCAGCCGGCCTGCCACATTCAGCACATAATATGCATTGGGGAGGGTTCAGATTGTCTCTTCCTGTGCACGCTTTTACAACTTGCCTTTAGAGTGCTGCTCATCCACCGTACGAACTGAGAAAAAGTTGGTCTATCAGTTGCCTTGGAGCATCCTCATACACAAGATTATATTGACTCACCCTTCTATTTAGATGACTTCCCTCTGGGTGTGCTGTACTGTTAGTAAAACTGTTGAATTATCAATGAGGTATTGGCAGCTGGACTGAAGCAGATCCAACAACAGGATCCAATAAGTCAATAACTCATGAATTTCAGATGTCAACATTTTGCATTTTTAGAACAGAGTCGATAGTGAACCACTGTATGTGCTTCTACTTGTGTACAAGTCACTTAGCTGTATACACGTTTGAAGAATGTGAAAGTTCAGACGGCAGCAGCTTGTCATGTAATGTGTCTGGGTTGGGTTTTTTTCTTCCTGTGAAGTTTCATAAGAGTCGCTGTCTGAACACGTTTGGTTTCAGATAATAAAAAAAAAAAAAAAAAAAGCTCTTGTCCTTCCTCTTTAGTGAGCTATATTAGGCGGAAAATCTGTAATGGACAATCATTGACATACAACCAGTATGTGGAGGAGCCATTGATTTACAGATTACCATGACAACGGGGCTGCAGCAAAAAATAGGCTGTTTCTCATTTTAATGAGATCCTTTTCACATTATAACAACAGATTATGTTCTCATGACATTTTCTTCTCACTACATACCAAATTATTCAGTTTACAAGAAACTTTTCTTGCTATAACAAGATAAATCACAAAATGTTCTCGTTATTATACACAATATTGTTAAAACAAGACACATTTCTCACTCTCGCATAAGTTGGTATGTTGTTTTAACAATAAACTTCCATATGTTGTTTCAATTACAACAATGTCCAGTCTTTGCCTAAACTGAAGACACTGTAGCCTACTGACATTTACTGGTTAATATGGTTTGAGTTAAGTTTATTTCATGCCTAGACATGCCAACGATTGCATCTTAAATTAGAGCAGACAAACACACTGTTTAGTGCATTTCTTACATTTTTGCGCTTGTGTTCTTGGTTTTAGAAGGTCTTAAAAAGGCACCACCCTCCAAACTCTTTAAATATCGACTGTCTCTTACTACACCCCCATTAAGCCACTAAGTGTTTCAGCTGTGCATGACGTATACCATGAACGCAGATTCATGTAGCAGCAGAGAGAAAGCTGTTTCTGAGATTTGGAAGCGGCCGTCTCGTCAAGATGGGATTAAGTGTGGTTTGTTCAAAGGCTCCATGTGTTAATCCTCCGGTGATAAGGTTGTAATAATGAGCTTAAATCATTTGACCTGATGCTCAACACCCAAGCTGGCGAGCTGCTTGGTGTCACGCTGCTTTTGGTTTTCAGATGTCTTTTTCTCTGTATGCCATCCCACGAAGAGGAACATTTTATGAGGAAATCAAGTGTGACTGACCAAACCATGTTTTGTAACTTCCTGGCTGTGGTTTGGGGTGACTGTTTCAAAACTACAGCTGTAGTCTGCTCTCAAGCTGCAGGCTGCCGCCAACTGATGTTCTGTTATGTGTCAAATGAACCAGCTGCCCTCCCTCCCCTCTAGCCCTCTTTTTTTCCAATGTCTTGTGTGCGCTTGGGTGTGGGGTGACTGTGGAGCTGCCTCTGCCATTGGCTTGTCATCCTCCCAGGCCAAGTAAGGAGAGTAGAGGTGGTGGCAGGGGTTGGAGGGGGCATTGGAGTACCTTTTGCCTTAAACAACTCTCAGCCAAGCAGGACACCAATGACATTTGCCTGCTGTTGGCCACCTGACAGACAGACGCACTCACAGAGTAGAGCTGCAACTAAACCCTATTTTCATTATTGCTTAATCTATTAATTACTCTTTTGATGAATTATTTAGTCTGTAAAAGGTAAACAAAAAAGGACAAATACCAAAAACAGATATTTGCAGTGACCAAGTCACGTGTTAACGTTGCAAATGTTGCAGTGCTGAAATGATTAGTCGATTAATCGATCAACAGAAAAATAATCGGCAACTATTTTGATAATCGATTAATCGTTTCAGTAATTTTTAAGCAAAAATAGTGAAATGGTGCTACACACTCAGTTTTCCAGCTTCTCTACTGGCAGGATTTGCTGCTTCTCTTTGTCATAATAACAATAAACTGAATACCTTTTGGGTTTTGGACTTTTGGTCAAACAAAACAAGACATTTGAAGACGTCACGTTGAGCCCCACTGAAGTTGTGATTTGCAGTTTTTCACCATTTTGTATTAAATATTTCATAGACCAAATGATGAATGAGTTAATCAAAAAATATCTGCAGATTAATCGATAATGAAAATTATCGTTAGTTGCAGCTTTCAAATTTTGTTTGATATCAGAGAAACACAAGCAAATCCCGATATGTCTAAAGTTGTAACTAGCCAATTTCTAATTTGATAAATCAGATTATTAATTTTAAAAAAATCTGTTATATTTCTGTCGCTTACAGTATGGGTGGGCGAAATTACTGTAAATTTGTCAATTGTCAGAGATACCAGTTAATACCATGGTATCTATCCCCTTAATATCTCTGGGTGTATTAGGCCAAATCAATGACCAGGACTGCTGTACGGTAAAAGTGGATTTTCGCATCAATGTGATGAATTAACTTGATTTGTCAGGTATGTAATTTGTTGAATTAACCAAAACCTGACATTAATTTCTGATTATTGTATCCATAAAATCCAGATAATATCCAGAAAACTGTCTATAATCGCTACATATATGGATATCATGACATAAAATGATACCATGATAGGATTTTATCCATACCACCCACCACTACGTTTCAGCATTGCAATACACATTTCTGTTACACTCACAGCTGATTACACTTAGTCTTGCTACTTTTTACTCTGTCTTTGTTGTAGCAGGAAATGTATGAATCCACGTGCAATATTGGCAAAATATGAATTAATGCAGGAAAATTAGGTGTAGATCGCCTCAACTGTGCTAAATTAACTGGATTTTCCATCCTAGACTCCAAGGCATCTGCACATATACTCAGGTTTGTGTGTGTGTCAGTTTAGTCAATGTCAGTGCTCACATACTCTGGGATATCAGTACAAAAATAGAGGAATTTGTCAACATATCTATTATTAGTAGAGTACGCAGACCTTCTTGTAATTGGTGTGTAATTCTTTTTTCGACTACTTTCGTCAGCTTGGACGCTCGGCAACACAAGAACTGCACACACTGTGTCCAGATAATGTATGATAAGATATTGGTTATTCAGTGCTGAATAAACATGACTGAAAAATGCTAAAATCACTCAGATGAGCGCTCGCTTCATTCTGAATCAGTCTGATTGAATTAACACGCAGATTCGTGCACTCCTGATAGCCAGTTGTAATTCACTTTATTGTGTTTTCACAAGGACAAAAAGTTCATGACAGTAAATGTGTCTGAAGAAAAAAAAACACTCCTATGGGTTTAAACCAACCTGCTACTTAAATTGCTCTCCAGTGAGTGGCTAGCAGTGCCTCGTGTGTCTGTTGCTGTTTAAAAGGGGCGTGTTTCTGCTATTCATAGTTGTGAGAACCTCAGAGGTCTATTAGAGGTCAGTGTGAGTCCTTCTAATAGCAACTGCCGCAGCAAAGGGCCTTTCAGATAACTATACCTCTCCGCCTCTGAACACAGTCTCTACCTTTCTTCAAATACACACTGTGGGACTGTGAGTATACAGATTTATTGTATCTTAATTTGTCAATAATCAATGCTGAACTGAGTTGCACTTAAATTTGTCCTGGCGCTGACGTAGAAATCATTGCTTGTCTTTCGTAGTGGCTAATAGTTACACCTGTAAGACTTAGTGGAGCATTTGTAAGGTTTAATGTGTTTAATTGTTTTATTAGTTTTTGATTATTGTATTCAATATTCTTTATAGACGACAAATACAACTGAACAGCTTTAATGAATCTTGTTCTCAGTACTCTTTGTTTTGATATTTGATATTTGAAAATCATTGATCTCCTTTGATCTTTCAGCACATTCAACAATTTAATGCACTTAAGTTGCCATTAATAGTCAATTAAAGTAAAGTAGCTTGATGACAGATTGTCTACAATACTTTGTCCCAGTTGGCGCTGGTCCCATTTGTCATGGGCTTCGTGTTAATAATAGAAGTAGGTGAGAAGTCAGTTGTTACCTCTGTGGTGGTTGTGCACTTGTTCGTTTACCGACAGGACTGTCACCGACTAATCTAGAGGTCAAATGAGTTGAACATTATGTACATAAAGCCGCCCAATACATTATACGTTGAAAGACTGAGTTATTAATGTATTTCCATATTCTGATGTAATAATTGAAAAGTAATTGCTGGTTAGATAGATTAACTGGTGAGTTTAAACAGTCATCAAATTAGCATTTATTTACATTAACATGTAATTAGAAGGCACAGACGGTTCTGGCTATCATTTGACTGTGATATTAAAAGTTTTGTGGAACTGCCATAAATCCAGGACTTTGAAGATTTCAGCCCAGTGAGTCAATTTCTAAAACATCCCGACCAGAAAGCCCCACTCCCCTTCAGACATAAGTAGTGTAGTGTATAGTGTCTGTGGTCGTGTCTTTATCTCCGTGGAGTCTTGTGATCTGAAAATGTGTGTGGAGTCACATTTCCTTCCTGTGTCTTTGTTTCCAAGGTGCACAGCTGCTGAATAGGATAGCACATCTTCCTTTTGTATACAACATTTATGGAAGTTCGGAACAAAAACAATGGCAAACATACAAGTACTTGTTGTTGAGCCGCGTATTTCTCAACCGTTCTGAGTTTATGTTGGAGGTTTGTCTTTGAAAACAATCTCCATCTTTTAGTTTTATGGACAGATATTCAAGATGTAAAACAGAGGACACAGTCAATAAAAAGGTTATTTTCTCATTCAAGGACCTACATTTCTTGTTCTTTTAAACAACTCCTTACTGCCAGTATTTAGTTTTGTACTGAATGATATGATTCACTTTAATGATCATATTTATATTGATCACTCATCCAGTGGCTTAGAGTTTATGGACTACTTTTAAAGGAGGGCATAAAAAAAGAATAGCTGAACATGGAATGAGACGATAAAATGAGATTCCCCGAAAAAGGAAAATAAATTAATATTTATCAAAATTAAGATCAGAAGAAATTCATGTGTTTTAAGCAGTGATTTCTGACCTATTTTTATTGAAGGACATCGTGTTAAGATCTTTAAAGCTTTAGGAGGGCCTTATGAAACTATTTATTATGTAAAAAGATTTGAGACATTAAACGGATATATGGATATATCCAAAAGCTGGAAGGCGGATCTTAAAATTGCCTGAGCCAAATAATTGAATACAGTTACGCAGAAGTGGTGGTTCATCACTGAGTCACAGGGCTGCACACTGTATGATTCACTGTGGATTCATCCTCTTAAGCTTTATTTTGGTTTCATACTCTATGCGTCTCTGTTATTATTACGTCAGCCAGGGGACCTTTTGTTGAATGTGAGGGCTGCAGATAACGATTATTTTCATAATCTATTAATCGGCAGAGCATTTTCTCGATTAAGCAATTAATCGTTTGAGCTACATAACATCAGAAAACTGTTAAAAATGCCCATCACAATTTCCCAAAGAAAATGAAATGTCTTGTTTTGTCCGACCAGCAGTCCAAAACCTACAAATATTCAATTTACTATAATGATAATAATAATAATACAAGTTAAAACAGAAATTGTCACATCTAAGAACCTTAAACAAGACAATGTTTGTATTTTTTTTGTACTTAAAAAAAAAAGACAAACAATTAATCGGTTATCAACATGGTTGCCTAACTGTTGCAGCTCTATTGCATGTCATCTACCTGTCTCTTCCTATGTTTTTTTGTTTGTACCATTGCTTTCAAACTATCCATTAAAGACAAAAATAATCTTTAAAAAGAAAATTGTATTACATAGGGTATATTCAGTATTGTAGTTTGAATATGTTGAAAGATTGCCTGTAACTCTGAATGGGACCACTATACTTCAGTTTAAGGGGGCTCTCATGTTGCTGTGTAATGGTCATTAACAAGAGACCCATTGATAAAAGGAGGATGAAATGCCACATCCTGCTGTGTCACCACATCCTTATGGAACTCTGTAGGAACAGCATGCAGACCGTTTCCTTTTGAAATCAGAAACATTTTTAATGGCACAAAATAACAAAGATCAAGAAAACAAAGTCTGTGATTACAGCCAGAATGGGTGGTAAATTGGTTAATTTATGTTAAAATGAAAGTGATATCTCTGAGCTGAGAAACGTTTCCAAATGTGTTTCCCTGCAGGGTCAGTGCAGGACAGTCATGCAGACTCAGGAAGTCCTGAGACAGCTGCGGATTCCCGAGCTGGATGATCTTCGGCAGTACATACGCGCCTTACCAACCAATGCACTCATGGGCATGGGTGCCTTCGCTGCCATCTCCACGTACTGGTTTGCCACCCGGCCGAAAGCCCTCGCACCACCCTGTGACCTCGGCCTGCAGTCAGTGGAAATGCCAGTAAGTTTTCCTTTCTTAACTATGGTAATATCAAATGTCCTAAATCAATTCATGCAATGGGGATCTTGCAACACAGAAAGAAATGATATATCACTGTCTTGTAATGCCGTGTGTTAGAGGGATAAGTGAAGCATGATGAAACTACTGGAATCCAAAAGAAAGCTGCAGCAGACGTCATTCAGCAGGAATGTTAATGGGAACCTTTCCAGGAACTTTAAGCACAGCTGAAGTTGGTGAAGTTCTGTAACGTCCTCACTCCTTGTCACATTTAAAGTGCTAAAAAGTTCATCTCAGACTAGGTAAAGTGGGCTTTTGCATGCAAAAGGCAGAAATCTGTCTTTGCTTGCATGTGCAGAAATCTGCTATTAAAAGGGGTACATTCAAAAACACAACACATCACATCCAGACAGGACACATAAAAACACAATAGAAGCTACATTAAAGGAGCACCAAGTACTCGATGGTGAGGGCTGAATCAGGGTTAAGAAAGAAAAGAAAAGAGGTGGCAGGCTGGCTTCAAAAGGTGTCTGTCCCTACTGATTAAGATCTTTTATGGCAACAGGGACAAACGATTGTTTGGGTTGCCAGGTTGTGAAAAATCCCTTTGGTTGGTGTTTATCCTCCTCCAACAGCAGACGCTTGCTTTGTCTTTTCAGCTTCCTCTTTAATTCATGGGCCGCTGCCCACCGATCATCTTATTTACAGCTGCAGACCTGATGGACTGAAAACCCTTAATGATTTATTAACCTTAACTGCAAACTTAATGGCTTACTAGACAGCGAGAAACCCACGAGTGTTTAGTGATGATTTATCAACAGTTACAACAAATACAAAAGACGAGCCAAAGGAATTTTGGTACAGAGTTTAGCAACAATTTAAGACCCAGGGTAGTCATGATGTATAGGGGTTAACGAAAGACGCAAATATCTCTCATATGATCTCAATTTGCGATACCATGATTAAGTCAGTAGACATAATAACTTAAAACGGTGTGAACTTATGTTAACTGGGAACTCGTTGAGTCTTAAGACGAGATAAAGATAAAGAAAATTACTAACACAAATCTCTCTCTGCTCAGCAAGCATGGCTTGCACCTAGCTAGTATCTCCTTTGTCCCACTATGTTCCGTCATCACACATTTCAGCTCAAACTACTCATCATGTCATATACAGGGTCCCCCACAGAGGAACACTATTCTCCTGAGTGCAGGCGTACCACAAAATATATCTGGTGTTCTCCATCTTCTCTGATGGTCATAACTTTGTGAATTTTTTCTCGTAGGGTGGAGAGCGCGCAAGGAGGTCGGCGCTGAACGACAGCGACGAGCAAATGGCATACTACTACAGCGATGCACGCACGATGTACGAGGTGTTCCAGCGAGGGATCAGAGTATCAAGTGAGTGTATCTCTTGTTCTCAGGTAAATACGACACTCCCTGAAGATTTAAGATTACAATTCTTCCAGTGAATGTAGGTAAAAGTGAGCTTTATTTTCTTTCACAGATGATGGACCGTGTCTAGGATCGAGAAAACCAAACCAGCAATACGAGTGGCAGTCTTATAGAGAGGTGAGACATGGACCACACACATGGAAATCTAACATTCTGCTTGTCCACAATACATTTAAAAAAAAAACTTTGTCTTGCACAGGTGGCAGACAGAGCGGAGCACATCGGTTCTGCTCTGCTTCACAGAGGACACTCTCAAACAGGAGACAAGTTCATTGGCATCTTTTCCCAGAACAGGCCAGAGGTACAACAAATATCATCCTGTGCGCTACCGTTGCACCGTTTATTTTAAGCAAATATATATTACCTGAGTCTGAAATCGTTCGCTGTTCACTATGTAGTCCAGAGACAAATCACAGATTAACAATCGTAAAACAGCTGGAATTAACCCACAGATAATAGTCCAACAAGGACATTTGTGGAGTAGATGAAAGATGCCTGTTAATATCTGCTTGATCACAGGTTTGGTGATGTAAGTTAAACTGCTATGGAACCGTGTCAGTAGTGGTTGCTACTAGCAACTGAAACCAGCTGCTGGTGGCAGAACAGACCTATCAAAACAAATAGAACTTTGTCTGCTACTGTAATTGACGCTAGCTTGAAAGTTCATTTTTGATCATGGAAACAGTAATTTGATCAAAAAATAATAATCAAAAAAACAAAAACAAATCTTAACTCCAGGTCCACGTGCTAGCTTTTTTCTAAGCTCTATTTCATCAGAACTGAGCAAACTCCATCCTCTGAGGAAGACCATGAGAAAAGCTAGTAAGTGGACTTTGAGTGAAGGTTTTTGTCTTTTTCAAAAATAATCTGTCAATGTCTCAAAATCAAGCTGGCATTGATTCCTGCTATAGCCATATTATCAGCATTTTTATTAGAAGTAAAATATTAATGATCAGTATAAAAGTGTAAAAAGTGCTTAAAAAATGATTTTGGTAGGTGTTATGCAGTCATTGACTTCATATTCATTTTATTTTCACATGTAATGTTGATCTGTTTTCTGTGTTTTCTCAGTGGACCATATCAGAGCTGGCCTGTTACACATACTCCATGGTGGCAGTCCCATTGTATGACACACTCGGCACAGAGGCCATCGGCTACGTTATCAACAAAGGTACACAGAACGGCACCTTCAAACGCACCACCTGCAGAGCTATCACAGCGCTCTAGATCAAGGACACTGATACTAGGTGGTTAATTTGGTGCCGTCTGTTTTTCAGCTGCCATCTCAACTGTGATCTGCGACGTACCCGAAAAGGCTAGGATGATTCTGGACTGTGTCAGCGGAACAGGGAGAACGATGAAGACGATTGTGCTCATAGAGGCGTTTGACAGCGACCTCGTCACCCGTGGACAGGAGTGTGGCATTGAGATTCTGAGTTTGAAGGAGTTTGAGGTGACAAAAACACCCTAATCTTCTAATCTTTTGTTGATGTCAGGTTTCTCAATCCTACTACATTTGAGTCTCTTCTGTAAAACATTAGAACATGTTATCTACTGAGCATATTTTCAACCATCAGCAGATGTTCATGAAATTTAGCTGTGCCTCCTGCTAAAATTGCTGACCAATTTGAGTCTGTTATTCAGTCGTGTTCTGGTTAGAACTAAATGGAAATTAGGCCCCGAGGTGCTGTGTGTTTTTAAAGCATGATTATCAGCACTTCCTGCAGACACGCTATATCTCACTGTACGTTTTGTATTTTTTTCCAGGCCTTGGGTGAAGCCAACCACCAGAAACCAGTGGTGAGTAGGAACAGCACACCACCTGTTGATTTACATGACAAAAAAGCACTCAATTCTTAGATTAGGAGAATCATCTTTTCAGCTTATATTTACTCACTTGTAATTAGCAGGACTCTGTCTGAGAGGAAAATTAGGTTGTGCACTGCACTAAAATATAGCATCGTTTTGCATATTTCTAATGCAATAGCAATTCAGGCTTCATATGCGTTAGTGTAGATCTGTGATCTGATTACAGCCCCCTAAACCGGAAGACCTTGCAATTGTCTGCTTTACATCTGGAACCACAGGTAATTACACAACTTGTTACAACTTTAACCTTTTTGTAAATGTTTTTTCTTCTCCTCATGTATAATCATGATCATCATTTTCCTTACAGGAAACCCAAAAGGTGCAATGCTTACTCACGGAAATGTAATCTCCAACACTGCAGCTTTCATTAAAATAACAGAGGTAAACAAACAAACAACTTGGAAGATGTAAATAAGTATTAAATCTTAAGAAAAATTACATTGTTTAATAATGGATGTTTGATTCTGGTCCCCTTGTTTTTAAGGTGGATGCTTCTTCTTTGATTTACTCACTAAAATCTCTTTAAACAGACTGTCCAGCTGCTAAGATCAATATGAGATGATAAAAATGCTGATGCGCTCACAGCAATAAGCTTTACAAGCAAGTGATTTGCAAGATTTTGTTTGCCCCGGACATTGCCTATAAGCTCCTTTTATCTTCTTCGTCGAGGTTGTTGGGGCAGTACAGTAGTGTCTTTTCTGAGCTGAAAAGAAAAACCTCCTCTCCCCTCCTCTGCAAGATTTTTTAAAATCTGTTTTTGTTTCATTAATGTTCTCCTAAAAAGACACTAGGACCGTACATCAAAGATAAGGCAGTAAAGGACAGTACTCTTTGTAGCAAAGAGGCAAACACAATATCATGTACCATAAAGTTCCAGTTTTCTATCAGTGGAACTAAATGTGATTTTGAGTAGGATTAGTACATTTAAAATGCAGACATTTATATAGCACATTTAAATGTTTTTATACCATTATTACAGAAAGCACAACTGATTGGCTAGATAAATGTATAAAAATGCAGGAAAATGGCATCCTCCCTCCTTTTTTACACCTTTGACTGAATTATGCCACCCCAACTTCTGACACCCAAACCTACGCCCTCGCTTTCATGAGATTTGGATCAGATTAAATGTTAGCATTGAGCTGTTCAGCGGAGCTTGCTTAAAGTCCAAAATCCCTGTCTGACTCGGCTTGACCCTCTTTGACCCCTTTTATGTTTTCCTTTCCTTCTTGCCTCTGTCCTCCTCCCGTGTCCGTTCCTCTCTCCTCCTCTTCCTCCCGTGTATGTCGTCGTCCAGAACACACTGAAGCCAGGCAATAAAGATGTGCTCATCTCCTTCCTCCCTTTGGCCCACATGTTTGAGAGGGTGGTGGAGGTACAGTACGCCTTGTTTGACCTGCATACATGCATGTGTTGTGTTTTGTGTGTCCTCCGCAGGTACACTGCATGCTGGACCACCATGACATTCATGCATCCTATCTCCCCCTAGCTCACATGTTTGAGAGGGTTGTACAGGTATGTGTTGGACTTGCTTATCTTCAGAAGTACTGCACAATGAAATTATAAGTGTTTAAAGAGTCATAAGACTACTGACAGAATTATTGTGAATTATTAAAAGTGTGGTTTTGAATCAGATCCTTTTTTTAAATGCATCTTATAAAGTGTTTTGAAAGCAACTGCATTATAAGTATTTCTAAATTATTAAAAAAAGAAAAAGTCAGAGGTTTGGGAACATTGTTAGCACCAGTGCTCTGCTATTTCCTTCTAATATCAATATTTTGTCTTAGTGGCATGTTTTCATGATTTTCTTCGAACTTAACGTCTTGAACTTCAACTTCTGAGTACCAACCGAAATGTGTCTGTAGGCCCGAGTAAAAAAACTTCGCAAAAACGCTACTAAAAGTTGGCATTAAATGATTGGCCGGATTCATTATATTGTTTACTTATTCTTTGAGCAGATATTTCCATATTTGTCATAACTTTGCTCATTTATAACTATTTTATATTGACGAGGTCTTGTACAGCTGCTTTTTGTCGAGACAAAATTAAATGCGAAGTTTGAGAAGTTTGGCTTATTTTTGTTCAATTTAAAAAGGGTTTTATAGAAATAAACATATTTATTATCCTCAAATTAAAATTAAAGCATCAAAAATAGTCCAATAACCTTTCACTTTTAAGGTAAAGACCAGTAACCGCTTCTGAATTTGGAAAATACAGCAGTGGGTTTAAATAACACAAACTGGATATGCAGTGAAATGTTTACAACACTGCCCCCTTGTGGATAAAATATCAGTGATTTGAACAAGTAGGAATAAGCAGCTCTTTTCATCAGGGTGTCATCCTCATCCATGGGGCTCGAATCGGCTATTTCCAAGGGGACATTCGACTTTTGATGGATGATTTGAAAACACTGCAGCCAACAGTCTTCCCTGTGGTCCCACGTCTCCTCAACCGCATGTTCGATAAGGTCAGACAAAGTATAAGAACTAAAGTGATAGTTCAGAGAAGAGCTAGCTGATTCAGAAACTTTCTTCTTTTATTTTTTACTCATTACTCATTTACATTAATTTACTATCTCACATTTCTAGCCACTAACCCATTTCTCTGGTCTGCCGCCTTGTTTTGTCTGTGGCCTGTCTCAATTCTCTGCAGGTATTTAGTCAAGCCAACACGCCGCTGAAGAGATGGCTGCTCGATTTTGCTTTCAGGAGGAAGGAGGCAGAGCTTAAAAGTGGTGTGGTCAGAACGGACAGCATGTGGGACAAGCTCATCTTCAAAAAAGTACAGGTAAACGTGGCGTGCTCCGTAAAAGCATCTTGTGTTTTTGTTCAAACTCTACTTCCACTTGCTTTAAAAATTGATATATCTGACACACTTAGCTTTGAATGAGGCTTGGTCCTCTGTTAGCAGGTACAGACAGAATGATAAATACCTATCTTTGTACATTTTATAATTTCAGATTCTATACTTACACATATTCTTTGATATTATTAAAGGCACAATTCTTGTTTTCTTCCATTGTGGGAATTTGAGGGCCATATATAGAGCATGAGAATTCAGACACTCAAATTAAAATGGCCGCAGGTAAATAGTGCAGATAAACACCAATCACAGTTCCTTACAGTAATTTCAATAATTGAACCCTCAGAGGGTTTCAATGGCCAGTGTTTCAGTCTGACATTTCAAGTCTTCCCGTTTGTTTCACACTTTGCAGGCGAGTCTGGGCGGTCGTGTCAGACTCATAATTACAGGAGCAGCACCGGTGTCTCCAACCATCCTGACGTTCCTTCGAGCTGCACTGGGCTGTCAGGTGAGCCACATCCACACGCCCATCTCATTGATTGTTTGACAATTTGTATCAGTAACTGTGATCGTTTTGTTTTCTTGAATGTCACTAAAGAAAATGCCTTGCACTCCACAGTTTTATGAAGGCTACGGCCAGACTGAATGTACAGCTGGGTGCTCTATGTCAGTGCCCGGGGACTGGTCAGCAGGTAAACGTCCACTAACTGTTGCTCTGGTCCATTCTCATGTATTACGGCCTATGTGTAAAAATGTACACACTTTTTTTCTTTGAACCATGAAACTGAACTGTGACTACTTTGTGTCTTCAGGTCACGTCGGGCCTCCTCTGCCCTGCAATGCTGTCAAACTGTTGGATGTGCCAGAAATGAACTACCTGGCAGCCAATGGAGAGGGAGAGGTGAGGAGTGCTGCTTCAGTAACACACGAGTATATACAGTGGGTGGGAAAATGTATTTATTTATTTATTTGCTTTGTATTGAACCAACAGTATTTTGTAGAAATACTTAATGGAAAATGCCAGTATTATTTTAACTTATTATTATATACAAAGAGATGCCTGAAGAGGCCAAAACCAACAGTGACTTTTCAAACAGCTGCATGTCAGACTGAATTAATGGAAAGAACCAAAAGACAAAACTGTACCATAAATCCCTTACTACAGTGTAGTGAGGGTTGGAAATCACACTTGACTCCAGAAGAAAAATAAAGATGTAAATTAAAGGACCAGTGTGTAGGATTTAGATGCATCTAGCAGCGAAGTTGCAGATTGCAACCAACTAATAACCCCTCCACTCTCACTCGTCCTTCCAAGTGTGTAGGAGAACCTACGGTGGCTGAGAAACTTATGAAAAACGCGAAAGGCCCTCTCTAGAGCCAGTGTTTGGTTTGTCTGTTCTGGGCTACTGTAGAAACATGGTGGTGCAACATGGTGGGCTCTGTGGAAGAGGACCCACTCCCTCTGTAGATATAAAGGGCTCATTCTAAGGTAATGAAAACATACTTATGAATATTATATTCCACTTCTGCCAATAGATTCCCCTAAATCGTACATGCTGGTCCTTTAAATCATGATAAACACAAGTAACACATGAAAGAGTTCATTTTCAAAAAGTCAGGGGAGTCCTTAGGCTAAATCATCTGGGCACCATAAATGTCTGTATAAAATTTCATGGAAATCCATCCAATAGTTGTTGAGATATTTCTGTCTGGACTGAAGCCATGCCACTAGCAAGAATAACAATGTGATACATTGCATGTGAAAAGGTCTGTGTGCCAGAAAGTTACAATTTGTGAAAGTGTGATTTTGTTTCTTTTTTTACCTGTTATCATGTCTCCCTCTAGGTGTGTGTCAAAGGACCAAATGTATTCCAGGGATACCTGAAAGATCCTGAGAAAACAGCAGAGGCCATCGACCAGGATGGATGGCTGCACACAGGAGACATTGGGAAATGGCTCCCTGTAAGCAGAACAGGCTGAAGGGCACTATTGATCTCTTGATTATTGTTGTGGGTAGATGTATTAAGTCTAGTGGCAAAGCATCAGTTGCAACCTTAATTTCAAGTTGTGTTTGTCTCCTGGTTTGTTGCAGAACGGCACTCTCAAGATCACTGACAGAAAGAAGCACATTTTCAAGCTGGCACAAGGAGAATACATCGCCCCCGAGAAAATAGAAACCATCTATAATCTCAGTGATCCAGTGGCCCAGATATTTGTTCACGGCGAAAGCTTACAGGTGAGAAACTGATGCTACGTATCAGATATTCTTTTCATAACGCACAGTACAGTTTCTAGTCTGCTACAACTTGTGTGGCACTGATCTTCCTGTTATCCGTGTTGTATTTCTCAGGCATGCCTGGTGGGGATAGTGGTACCCGATCCAGACTTTTTACCTATTTGGATCAAGAAAAAAGGGATTGAAGGATCCTACTCTGAACTGTGCAAGAACACGGTGAGATTTATTACTGTCAGCAGCCCAAACAGACAGCCTCTTTTGCTATGCATGCTGACTTTTTTTCTGACTGTTTTTTAGGATGTGAAGAATGCCATTCTGGAGGACATCCTGAGGTTGGGCAAAGAAGCAGGACTCAAGTCTTTTGAGCAGGTGATTGTTGCCATGTTTGACTTTATCCTTAAAAGTTCTGCATTTTTCATTCTCTTACATTTGGTCTGGCGACAGAAACTTCTTTAAATTCAACATTTGATTTAATAATTCTTTAGTTCTCATCTTCAAATTAGAGCTGAAATGATTAGTCGATTATTCGATTTCATTATCCGACTGAATAAATTGGCAACTTTTTTGATAAACGATTATTGGCTAAAATATGCCATAGTGACATCTTATCAATTGTAAGAATGGGCTGCTTGTCTTTTCTTTGGACTGTTTGTTGGACAAACAAGCAATTTGAAGACATCACCTTGTGCTTTAGAATTTTTCACTATTTTTGGACACTATAAACCAAATGATTAAGAAAATCTGCAGATTAATCGATAATAAAAAAAATTGTTTGTTGCGGCCCTATTTCAAATATTTCTTTACACTCTGTTATTCATTCTTCTTTTCTCTTTTTTTTCCGCTGCAGGTGAGAGACATTTCATTACATCCTGAGATGTTTTCTGTCCAGAACGGTCTGCTGACACCCACCCTGAAGGCCAAGAGGGCTGAGCTTCGGAGCCGCTTCAGAGAGCAAATTGATGAACTGTATGCCAAAATTAAGATGTAAACTGGGATCGAGAAGCACTGTAAGGAATCAGTCATGTAGAGCACACAGCCAGAACCAAATACTTAACTGAGGGCCTTGATTTTATCTACCAGTGACAATCTTGAGAATTGCTTTCAAACAAATTGGATAATGTATGTCAGTTTGACGTACATTTTGTCCCCACTTCATCTAGTAATTGTTCCAGTACATTTTTCCCTGCTATCACTGGCTAATTAGTTCAAAACGTCCAGCAACATGCCATTGTGTTACTTGTATAATTTTCCAAGAGTAAGGGTTAAAAAACAAAGGGGAAATGTGACTTGATCGCACCTTAATGGTCAGAAAGGTACAGCCAATGAAAACATTTCTGCTGGGTTTTTTTTATTCTTGGGAGCCACAGGAAATAATGCTTTTACAACAGTGACAAATATTGAGTATTTATATACCAGACTATTTAAGTTGATATTTAATGTAACCATTAATCCTGTAAATAGTGTATCTGCTGAAAAGTCTATTTGTATGAAGATTATCATGCCTGATACTCTGTAGTTGTAATTCCCTGCATTCCCGTGCTTCTCAATGATGTTTGCTAAAGGACTGAAACTGGTTTTAGTGCACAATTTAGTCATTAGCCTATTGGGGATCTTGTTGCTTAACATATTGTTTGTGCCTTTTTGGTTGTTTTTATTTTCTTCTAACACTGCATGGAAAATATTAAATGTTACTCTACTGTACAAGTTCCTCCTTTTTTAGATTTTCAAATTTCGGTGCCACAGGTTGCAGGATAAAGCTACACACTGTCATTTGTACAATGCACAAGTTTTCAGGGCAACACTGGTGTCACGGTTCATTTAAAGAAGCCGGTTTTTCAAAATGAATTCCACGTTCTTGTCAGCATTTCACATTTAACTTTTCACTAGTTGTTCATGACAGCATGAGTCTTGTGTGAAACGGAGCAGCATTTCAGCTGTTTGACAAAAAGTTTTGTTGGGAATTTAGATGTTTTGACTGAATTATGGTCATTACGCGCATCTAATCATGCCGAGGCCTCCATGACAGTTCAAGCCATATTGTTGTTTTTTAAGACTCTTATGATATGAAAAGGGCAAAGGTGCAGTTTTGTGCTGGAGTTATAAGAACAGTATATTTGTCAACTGTACCAAATAAATACTTTCTTCCAAAACTGTGTATTTAGTTTGTCTTTTACAATGAGAATTTTGTCAAAGTGCATTAATCCACGTATATAGGCATCACTTGTACAAGCACTATTTAAACATTTAGTACGTGGTTTATAACACACTAATGTAGTTGTAAGCATCTATAAGGACATTTTAAGTGTTTATTCATGTACAGTATTTGTCAACAATTGTTACTTCTATGAAGCCATTATTACAACTGTTTTACTATATCATTCATTATCTGTTTATACAGCAGCCTCCACTCATGCTCCCACAGGAGGAGTTACAGTTGTTGACAAATACATTAACACTGCTTACAACTACATTAGTGTGTTATAAACCATTTATTACATGTTTTATACTGCTTATAAATGCTAAATATGAGGACTTAAAGTAAAATGTTACCAGTATCTTTGACGCTGTGCAGTCAGTGCAAAATAACATAAACCTCACCTTCTACTGGGAATCAAAATCTTCCATACATTTGAGCAGAAGCTGATCTGAGATATCCCCGCTGTTTTGTTCAAAGTCATCCAGGCTCTGTAAGTAGTCCTGGTCATCCTGTCCGTCTCCCCACACATCAGCAGATCCCTCCTCTGTACACACTGTGCTCGGTGGGGCCTGGTTTGGTGCCTGGCTGGGTTCAATGTTGCCAGCATCGTCCATTAAGTAAGCCTGGTCTTCCTCATCCTGTCAGTGAGCAGAAGACATGATCATACGCTGATAAACATTGTGAAGAACGCCATGTCTTTGAGCTTTGAAAGAAATTTAGCAAATTTAGCTTAGGCAGTCAGGATGCTAGTTAAAGTAAAGAAAACAAACCAGTGTCATGATGTAGCTGACACAGATCTCCGGTGGCAGTGGGTAACCTGTAACATTAGAAAAGCTTATCTCACAGAGGTTGTATTACCACCATTGTGAAGTTTATTACCCCACAGACAGATCATGTGCCCTTTGTTTTAAATATACAAAGTCAGTATGGCAGCTCATAACATACTTGAAGACCTGAAGTTCTTGCATTCAGGATCGTGACACTTCTGGTACCACACTTCCTCTTTGAGATCCACAACAATACTGCAGAGGAGGATGAGACCAAATCAGAAGGGTGGAGCACACTTAAAAGACTGTCTACAAAACATGACACATACGTACATGATGTTGTTGCTTTTATGAAACCTTTCCACATTTTCACACCAGCGGTATTTTGCGATGTCGTATACAAGCAGTTGCTCGGCAGCAAAGTAGTTCCATCGTCTGATGCCTGTTGAAGTAAACAGAACAGACAGTCCTGACGTTACTGACATACACGATTACAATCAGTCTCTGCATAGAGCACTCTGTCAAAGGATGGTGCAAACACACACTTCACAACTCACCAAACATTCATAGCAACATACTGTATACTATCACAAGGTGCTGAGTGATACAGAACACACAAATTAAATACCACAATATTTTTGACCATATACCATGATATACATTCAGTTGCCAGCCACATCTAGCTGAGGGTTTTCTGCTGTTCTCTGTTTTATATCATTGTGAAGTGAATATCTTTGGACTGTTGGTCCAACAAAACACAACATCTGAAGTCATGACCTTGACATTTTATAAACCAAACGATTAACTGATAATGAAAATGATCATTAGTTGGAGCCCTAGGTCCCAAACTAGACATGCAAATGATTTGAAAGTAACACATCTAGTGCAAAAGCATATCCGGCATCAGTTACTGATATCACTTACTTCCATGTACGCCATCCTTTTTAACCACAGTTAATACAAAGTTGTCCACTTCTTGATGAGGGGACGACAGGCAGCCAGAACGTGAGTCTGCCAGTGATGGATGGGGAAAAAAAGTTACATAAATTAAAAATATTTATATTGAAAAATATTAAGGTAAAATATTGATACACTGACTGAATATGTAATACACTGTGTGTTTATGCACAATAGAAAGAAACCTCTGTTGTCAGTTCAGTGTTACCTGGATTTGTAGCTGATCCCTGCTGGCCGAGGGGCCTTGAGGTTTTGGATTCCTTTGTTTCTGGGATGTCCCACGTAAGAATTCTCTGACCTGTGAAACTAATGATCCACAGAAATAAACTTAAATTCGGTGGCTTGATGGGAGGTAATATTTTCAGCACAATTAAAAGCGTTCAAAGTACCTCACATTACAGATTAAGGAAGCCAAGAATACACTTTCCTCCTCGGAAATTCCCTTCACAGGTTTGCCAATAAACTTGTTGTTGTCTGCCACCGTGAATGCAGCGTTCTTTCCCACTTTTGATGACTTGTAAAGGCGGAAATTTCTGTTCTTGGTGTAGACACCTGTTTTTGTAAATTATAACCATAATTAAATATCCATAGGTACATACTGGCAAGGGTTACAAAAAATGATAAGTAGAAGAGGCACTGAATATATCACGAGAAGCATTAACACAAGTAAGTGCATGTCTTAGATATGAGGGTAAAAAAAGACAAAAGCATGTGGTTTCTCTTACCAAGATCAATAAAGAGACAGTCTTGGCCATGCTTGTTTTTCACCTGGAGGAACCTGAGGTCTCTCTCTTCCTTCTTGCGCCTCTTGGTCTGTGGACTCTCAGCCATCTCGCCTGCCTTTGCTGGCTTCCACTCTGAAACAGCATGTGTTCTGCTGGCAGTGCATCATTAGAAAAATTACATAAAGTGATGAGGTGAGAAGAGAAAATATTGTATTTTCACAGGTCTGAAAAACAAACCGTGTTTCACTGTTTTCTGCCACTGAATTTGTCCCAACATTCAGGCAACTTCCACTTTTGGGTGTGCTCAGGACTGGTTGAAGAATTGCATGGATAAACCTACCTATAAAAAAAAAAGAGAGCGAGAATATATGAACTGAAGTTACATTATGAAAAGAAAAAGGTTTTGTTCCCTGCATGCAACATGGAACATACCCACATGTATGTTGTCTTTGAAAGCTGCATTTGGGAGATTGAAGATGAGATGTTGACTGAACTTCTCTTTTGTGCTGGAGTCAAGATTGAGCACATTGTTTGTGGAGCACTCAATCCCATAAACTTCCATTAGCTTGTCACAAACATGCTGCCAACACACAAAACACAGACCGGTAAATACATCCTACATCTTCGAGGTAAGGAAGTAACAAGATAAACTACACAGATGTTTCTCCCATATGTGACAGATTCGAGTCTCCACAAGCCATCGCTTTTTCATAATAATTTTGAATAATCTCTAATTCAACTAATCATCCTTGGCTCATCTGAATCAACAGTGAACCTTACTTACCCTCAGAAACTCTTTCTTTCCCTCATTAAAGCAAAAAAAAAAAAAATAAAAAATAAAAAAATATATATATATATATATATATATACATACACACACACACACACACACACACACATTAACAGAAAACTACAATCCCAACCATCAAAATGTAGCTGGAAGACTTAATTAATACTCTACATTTAGAGAATATTCAATATGACTCTTTCTTAATTTGATAGAATTTGGCAATCCCTAATTGCAGCAGTACCTTGTAGTTGAAATTAGAAGAATCCGAGTTAAATATATACAGGATGGGAGGATTTGTTTTTTTTTTTCTGATTGAATGTCAAGTGGAGATTTTTCTAACACATTCTTTGGCTTTATAATTGTCAAACTGAACAACATCTGAATCATTGTTATCTGTATGTGAAGCAAGCTGCTCGATAAAAACACATCTGAACAGAATGTGGCGAGATTCATTGTCAATGAAGATGTGACAAGTACCCTACCTGGATGAGTGAAGACACCATAGTTCTCCCATCAGCTCCTTTGTTCGAGGGCTTGTGGAACTCCAAGTCAAAGTAAAGCTTACAAACAGCGCCCTCTGGTATCACCTCGTAGCAGTGCATCAAGGACTGTGTGTAAGTCCTGAAAAAAATCAAGAGACAAATCACAGGGTTTGTACAGCTTTTTAAGACTAAAATTCAAGCACTTTCAAGGTACCTAAACCAAAAATTTCCAGACTCTCGAAGCCTTTATCATCACATCTAAATGGTAACTATAAATGACAGGAGACAACAAACAAATGTGACGACGGGATTGTTTCATTTCAAATATTAAAGGATTTTTGGTTTACATGAGTGATTGTGTAGATGAAACACCAGATTATGTTGAAAATCAAGCATTTTTCAAGGAGTATATTCAAATTCAAGCATATTCCTAACCTTGAAAACATAACAGTTAAAATTAAGCATTTCCCAGACTTTCAAGACATTGTACAAACCCTGAAATCACCACTGATGCACATCATCGCAATTTTTCCAAACACACAGAAGAAGATGCACCTCATTTTGCAATGTAGAGCTGATATTTACCTGTAGTAATGCCACAGCTCACTGTAACTGGTAACCAGGTAGATCCTTTGACCCATGGGTGTCTTTTCTTTTTCAAGTGCGAAAACATGTACAGCCTAGGGAATGCAAGGCACAAATGTCAGCATGTTTTCTCGTCACACACACACAGGATGTAAAATCTAAAAGAAAGTACAGACTGATGAGATAGTCCAGCATCATCAAGGTCTTCTGTTACCTCTTTGCAGCTCTGAGCGAAGCTGATCGCCATAATCTGACGAGGGAAGAGCTTCCAGATGGAGGAAGGCTGGCACGGCCACAGTCGAGGTTTGTAGCGTGAGGCCAGAGGATTCAGCTGGTACGACTGAGCAAGCTGCTCAACCTTCTTCAGTCGGTCTCCCCACTTCCTCATTCTCAAGTCCTTATTAAGTTATCCACTTATATGCGACCCTTTATAGCACCCACAGGGCAACTTGTTCATCATTTGTCCACTCCCAAAGCGAGGTCAGAGGTCAGCTACAGGACAGCACCCTGGAACTGGTAGAAATTCAGTGACTTGCTCAAGGACACTTCGGCACTTGAACTTTGGTCCTCCTGTCATCCTTCAACCTGAAAAAGCCTGCATTATACAAAGAAGTGTTTCCGTTATTTAGCTTGCCTTCACTGATATAAACGGGGTGGACAAAACAATAGAAACACCTGTTAGTATAACGCACTATAATTCAACAGCACCAGAAACTACACCTGAAACGGTTTTAACACAAACTGATCGTTATAACTGTTAGACTGCATTAGTTTTAGCTAGTTGTGCCTAATAAACTTGCAAATGAGTGTTATGTTCAGTATACACAACATGATGTAAATTATGATTATAAAACATAATAGATTAATATATATAAAATAATATATCAGTATATAAAATATACTGACTCCAACTCGACCGACTACAACATTAAAATGCTGTTTACATCAGTAATAAATAATACAATAACATAACAAAACACTCCAAATAATGCGTACTTTTACTTTTGATACTAAAGTACATTTTGCTGCCAATACTTCTGTACTTTGAACTAAGTAACATTTTCAATGCAGGACTTTTACCTGTAGCGGTGTATATTTTTGTTTGCAGTACTGCTTTTTTTACTCAGTGCCAGAAGAAGTATTCAGGTCCTTTACTGCAGTAAAAAGTAGCAATACCACAATGTAAAAATACTCATTACAAGTAAAAGTCCTGCATGTAAAATAACAGCATGAGCCCTATACGTTCAAATTAAAAGCAGCCATTAGAATTGTCCTTGTCAGTTATATTATCATATATTATTTATCATGATTCACTAACGTGTTTTATATTTTCTTTATAGGTTTTCACCTTTCAATCTGCAAAGTAGTAACTATAATAGCAAATAAAAGTAGAGTAATAGTACAATATAAGCCGAGGCAGAAGCATAAAATTAAACTACTGAAGTAAAGTGCAGCAGTTACCTTAAACATGTACTCGAGTTACTTTCCATTACATTTGCCTTTTCAAGTAAATGATATGAATACTTCTTCCACCACTGTGGCGCCTAACGAAAAGTAGGCAGTGACCGCACCGTTGACTTATTCCGCGTCTTTAGGAGGAAGATAACTCACCATGAGTTAAGGTGAAAAGGTAAAACAGCCCAGTAGCTTATTTTGCCGTCGTGTTTATGTCAGTAGTCCACTCGGTGAACACAGACGGCCACACAGTCTTGTTTTCTGTTTTTTGGCGCGTCTGTAACCGGACATTGTGCTGTTTCCGGTCTCAAAACGGAACCATAGCAGACAAACAATACTGGATTTGACTGTCCCAGTTTGTGTTCCAGCCTGTACTGTTAATTAGATATAACACAGTTTAGCCTAATGATAAAATAAAGCGGAGGAGATCTTAAAGTACAGGCTGTGTCAGCATCAAAGACCTCCGGCTACATTTTCAAAATAAAAGCCTTCCACTACGAATGACGCTTTTATGAAAATAAAACATAGGTCAGTTGTATTTGATGATGGTTTGTTGCATGTATATCCCATGGTATATCTTTAATGCAGTGTTGTGGATAATTTAAATATTTTTGATGGCCTAATTTCCTCAGAGAAACCATTGGAGTTTGATTAAAGTTGAGTCAGTCACAAAATATACCTTGTTAACAACAATCAATAAACCTTGTTTGGAATTAAATTCACTTTAGTGTCCACACTGCCCCTGGGAGAGAGAGATCTGATTAATGGTGTTGTAGTGCTGTAGTAAGTAAGACACACTGTAGCCTACCAGCAAGGAAGGAAGGAAGGAAGGGTGAGGATTTCAGGATGTGGAACATAACCTTGAAGAATAGGAATTAGCTGTTCACAAGCTCCATCTCTAGGGAACACAGAAGAAAACAACCCCATACAGTATACAGTCATCAGGTAAGTAGGCTATTTTCTAGACTACGTTTACATTAAGCACAGTATTTGTGCATTCCTTCCATACTGAATGCAATATATGACTGGTTTATGAAGTATTATTATAGCTGCACACAGCAATTAAGTAAGGGTGTGGTCTAGCTATTTAGATGGACAAAAGGAAATCATTTTGATATGAATGGATTATCACGTTTCCAACAAGAAAATATTGACAGGCCGCTTAATCTCATAAACATTTCTGCTTAATTTGACATATGTGTGACCTAACTGATTTTTAATCAGTTATTTTATTTATCTTAAAATTTAAACCATTCCATTGTATTTTAGTAGGCACAAAAATCAGGTAATCAGCCAAATGCTGAATGCTGAGTCAGCATTCACACTAATAATCAAGAGAAACATAGAAGAACAATAGTGACTGGTCTAAAAGAAATGCATTTCCTGCAGAAAATGCATGTGAATGCTGAAATAAATTGCAAAGCATTGCTGAAAATGCAGCAATTTGAAGTGAATTGTCTGAAAAATCTGGAAGGTGAAATGTAAAACTGTCAGAGTTTGGAAGCTGAACTGCATTGCCTAAAGAAGCTGAGAGCTGAAATACATTGCTAGAAAAGCTGGAAGCTAAACTGCAATACTAGTATGAACGCTGACTCACCATTCACACTAGTTTATGGGCTGGTTTATTAAAACATCTGGAACAAATCAGCAAGAGCTTATTACAGTACCAGAACAAATACCTCGACCCAGTTATTTCCTTCCACAGGAAAGAAAAAGGAGTTGCTTGGTGAGATAAGGTTTTTCACTTCCCACAGAATGTCTTCTGCTGACAATGATCACACCCCTGCAGTTTGATGTACATGGACTTGATTTTTCGAGTTGCTCCCAGAAACACATTTTCCTGGCTTAAGGTATGTGCTTTTCGACGTTTTCAACATTTGCTTTTCATTTAAGTGTTTATCTCTGACGTATTCCAAGTAAGGAAAACTGATAATGGTAGATTGAGAGCTTGTCTAAACAAAGCATTTCCAGATCCAGATCATCCCATTTCTGGACTGTGTATAGCGTCATGGAACTTTTTATTCAGGACTGGTCCTGCAATGCTTTTCTTTGATTTCTGTTTCAGCGGTCTGTGCAGATAGAAGACAAGAAGAATGTGGGACAGACGAAAACTGCTTCTTGCCGCAATTGCTTTCACAGCTCTCTACTACAAAGTAAGTATTATTTCTCTTACAGAGCCATTCAAAACTTGTGATATTATGTTAAAAATATATATATTCTCTTCTCTTGAAACTGTATTTTGAATTAAATACTCAATTAAAGGTGACTGCAGAGAGAGCAGAACTACTGGACATGGCCCCAGATGCTGTAGATGACACGTACAGGGGGTGCCGTGAAGAGGCCATGAAGAAGTTTATCCATTCAGGCCTGTTTAAACAAGAGATAAACCAAAGTAAGAAGTTCCAGGAAGCATGGAGTAGAAATACCCAGTGTTCAAAGCTGATCCCTGGAGGAATAAAAGAACATACTGCTGCACTTTCGGCATATGTTAATGGAGATAAAGATTTTAAAAACACTTTTGACGACGCAGTGAGGAAATCTGGCGTGAATGTTAGCATCTACAAAGACCACTTCCATTTCAAGTCTCTTCACTTTCTGCTCATGGATTCCATTGAGCTGCTGAATCCAAAGGAGTGCAAGACTGTGTATGTTCTCCCAGAAAAAAAATACACAGCAAAAAAGGGCTCAAAGGTGAGATTTGGAACGTTCACCGAAGTTCATTTAAGCTTTAGTGAGCTAAAGAAAATGGAAGATTTGGAGGGGCAAGTCATATTTAATGTCACTACTTGCTTCTTTGTCAACCTGGGAGACATTTGCAGTGACATGAAGACTATGGCGCTCTTATCTCCAGCTGAAGTGTTCACTGTAGAGGAAGTAAACAAAATTGACGTGGAAGAATACACTGAGATCACTTTGAAACACTCGGAACTGGACAGCTCGCACAACTGTTACATTTTTTCAAGGTAAGACTCACATTTTCTTGATAAAAATGAAATATTTTGCTCAATCCCATGATTATTAACAAAAGGGTGATTTTGGAATTATGAGGTTATATCTGATTTCTTCATCAAATCTTTGTGTGGAGGTTCTGCAACAAAAATACAAACAAACAAAGTCTATATATATGTGTGTGTGTGTGTGTGTGTTATTTTTTCACTTGTATAAATTTACATAACCTAGCAAATAATAAATTAGGATTATTCATTGGTTATCATGTTTTCCATAATAATGTTAGTATACCAAAAAAAAAGTCACATAAACTGGTATATGATAATGCACCAACCCAATAATCACCTATAATTTCCTTCATATTTTTGATAAATATTATGTTATATAAAACATGTACATGTACAAAACTAATTCTAACTACTATTTCCAATGTCAACAATGAACCTCTAAACTCGATAATGTTTAATTTCTATCTTCACTACAAAGAGATCTGTCATTTACTGCATTATCTTTGACTGAGGATCATCTCTGGGGTCTTTTCAGGAGAATTATCTGTAAATAAAAACAGAGAAATAATTTTTTTTTGCCCAACAATGCAGAGGATTCTGTAGTAGAGTAGTGTCTGCAGGCTTCCTCACAAGCTGCATTCAGCCCCAACAACCTCTGCCAAGAAGGCAGGGCAGCTTGTATGTTGCCAAGAAAAGTTGGTTAATCACTTGCTACTGAGCTAAAGCTTAAATGCTGTGAGTGCATAAAATTACTAATACTGAAGGCAACTCAGAGCTTCTCCCATGTGGAGTTTGGTGGTTGGACAGTCTTTTAGTGAATGAATCAAACTGAGATTGTTAAACTGAGCGGGACAAAAACAGGATTTTGAAAAGTGGACATTATGCCCTTGTGTGTGATTTTGATTAAAATGTTTCCTGATTGGTGCTCAGAGGCAGGTGACATCATCTTTTTCCAGCGGAGCCCCACCCACTTCGAACCAGTGAGAAACGAAAAATACAGAAACCTCTCATGTGAAATAAACAAAACTGTTTTAAAATGTCGTCTTCATGTAGGACCACCTTGCTCGTAGTAAGATGCTAATTGAGAAAATAGGTTTTAAGGGCCTCTAAGATGTTTTGATATTACAATATGTTCTATATATATTCTAAGATATTCATCTCTCTCTCTTTGTTTCCATCTCTAGGTCCCCAGCTGATGTCTCCACCCAGTGGCTTGTGTTAGCGCTTGTGGCTTCATCTCTTTTTTTCTTTAACTGTTGAGCGAAAACAATTAGCATCTCACACTGCTCTGAGAGTTATTACAACACAAAACTCTGATGTGTTTGTGCAGTTGAACTATGAAGAATCTGTTTTGCTGTGATGTCTGCCAGTCAAGGTGCTTCAAGCTTTTATAGTCGGCTGCAAAAATATAGGCATGCTGCCAGTTTTTTAAAATTGCTTCTACCACATTTTGTGAACTATACACTGAAATCTTCTTTTCTTTACGCATATCAGCAAAATATATATATTTTTGAATATATCAATATTCCTGAGATAAGGCCATTTCTTTTTTAACACATTTTGTGGACGAATTTTATGCCTTTATTAGAGTGTACAGTAGAGAGAGAGAGAGAGAAAGAAAGAGTGAATGAAGTGCAACAAAGGTCCCAGGCTGGACGGGAACTGAGTGCGGGGAGTATGTGCAGTTAATGGTCGGCACCTTAACCCCAAAGTCACCACAGTGCCCCAAAATAATGCAATTTCAGCTGATAATATATACAGATAATAACAGCTTTTAGATGTATGAGCTTTAGAAATACATAAACTAATAAACTGGTTGAACTGTGCCTTGTCTTGCCTCATACTTTCTTTTCCCAGGACTGACCTTTGAGCATCTTTTAATGTGACAGCTACAATGACAGCAGTTTGCCAACAGTGAAGTCATCAAATGCAGGCTGGATCCCACCTTACTTTTAAACAATTGTTCAAGTTTGGTTCACATTTTTTAGGTTGCAAATGTGCATTTTTAAGTTGAACTAGCTTACAATGATTTACAGTGTAGTCACCCGGGGGTTCGTCTGCAGTTTATGGAGCTGTGACCGAGCGTAAGCCTGTCAACCTCACTGCCAGATCATGAGTGCTGAGATGCTGCATCCAGCAAGTTGTTGGTAAAATACTGTACTTTCAGCATATAACTGCTTCTAAAACCACAATATCTTGATTCAATCCTTCTGTTTTCATCCATTTTAAATAAACAACATGCAAAAAAAAAAAAAAAAAGAGACAAATTTAAGGACCCATCAAGATGAAATTTATTTCTCATCAGACTCAAACAACAGTGTATCTGTGTACCGGCGTGTACCATCGTTGGTCTATGCCCTACAGAACGACACATAAGTGTTTTCTGCTCTAACACCACGATTGTTATACATAATTGAAATAAAACAAAGTAACAAAGTGGCTGATCACGCACAGAAGCAATGTGAGCTTTTATTGTATTTTTTACATGAGAATACAGCAATAAAACACAGATTCACTGCAAAGGCTTTATATAATTTGTGCCTATGTGTGTTTGAGTCTGCACCAAAAGATCCAAATATAACACCTACTGTACATACACTTACTATATACAAAAATTATACTTACAGTAAACAGTAGCTCTTATAACGGTCCCAAAAAAAGTCTTAAAATTTTAAAATGGCACATGCTTACAGCAGCAAGCACTTGTGAATTTACATTCTGTCATGAAGTGCAGGTAACGTCCAACCAGGATCATTTAATATCAGTGTCACTATAATAGATTTAAGGGCATTATCGCTGGTAAAGCAGCATTAGTACTGTTCAAATCCACTGTCGTCCACTGTGAGTAATGGTCTGATTTATTGATGTCACAAGCAGCTTAAAGTATATCATGATGCTGACAAAGTGTCTTAATTCCTCTCTAGAAAAAGAATAATAAAGAGATGTATGACAGCTGAATGACGTTGAGCTCAATGGGATATTTTACCAACAGAAGAGAAACAACACTCATAAATAGTTTGTGTATTTGTTGTCTTAACAGAGAAGTCGATAAGAGCATTTGTCAGCTCAAAATAATGCGTAAAAAAAACAACCTAGTGAGCGTTCAGCTGGAGTGTGTCCGGTGGAGACAACTAACGGTCTTTATTATTGGGCTCAGAGTTGAGTCTTGGCCTGTGTCCTCGGGAGCAAGTGCTCTTGTCTTTGCTGAGGATGCTGGTGTCGACCCGAGAGAGGGTGCACATGCTGCTCTGGTGACCCGGTCGAAGTCTTGTGTTTTGGAGCTCCAGCTCATCGTAGCTTGAGACCCGGACAAAGGGACACCAGCGGAAAACCCGCTTGAAGCCGGCCCGGAACCTGCACCCAAAATCAACCCCTGACATGTAATCATGCTGCTGTGTACATGTACAGCATAAACAGGCTCACATGCGTGTGTGTTTGGGTTGTGAGGGAGACTTATTTGTACCCACCTGCTGTTGAGGCAGCAGTAGATGATGGGGTTGTACATGGTGGAGCTCATTGCCAGCCACAGCACTGACAGGTAAACCTGCTGGATGTACTTCCACTTGCTCAGACGCTTGTTGAGACCCGTCACAATGAAGTAGACATGATAGGGCAGCCAGCAGAGGGCAAAGGTCACCACTACGATGATCATCATCTTCACCACCTGCAAGACAGAGGAAAGAAATACTAGAGTCATGCAACACTGCAACTGCAGCAGTCTTGTGGTGTGTTTATGACATAATGAAGTGCAACGATGTAACCAATAGGGAGTTAAAGCTGCCTAAATGAATATCATCAAATTATTAAGTTGTCATGTTAGCAAACAGTTGCTTATTTACACATCCAGCAGACACAGAGGTGCATTAGAATTTATTTAGAGCAAAGTTTGTGACCACCTGATGTAAGTCCAATATTTGCTCTCCTTTTAGCTCTGTTTTTGGTCTCCACCAACTCCTGAGAAAAAATATCTGGCTTTTTAGCCACTAAATGCTTCACTGTGTTCAGTAGCTAGTTGCTAACTTTGTCTGGCGGCTGTGAGTTTATTAGAGAGAGTGGTGACACTGAGACTATGTTTACATTTTAAAATGCCTTTTGTGTAAAAAAAACAAAACAAAAAAACCAACAAGAAGAAGAATTGCGTCCACACTAGCATTTCCAGGTTGTTTCTGTAGAGACCTCTGTCCACAGTTAAACATTAGAACAACTTAAAAACAGCTAAGCCCCTCTTCTTTGCCCTCATTTCAGTTGGCAAAACTCAAAACTACATCACAGAAAACTTCTTGTAAGGAGTGGGACAGACAGCCCAGCTGACCAAATCATTATTTTATTGTCGCGACGTGGTCTGACAAAAATCAACATAAATACAGGTTAACAACAACAGCTGTGTATTTGGCTATATCAACATTTAAAATGATCAGAGAAGCTTTGAGGTGACAGAAAGTCCTTCTTAACTTTTCAACCCTCATTGGGCTGGTTTATGTCGTCGTTTTAGAGAAGCTCTGTTTACCCCGTACACACTGAAACATCATGCTGATGTTATAACATTTATATACTCTGGAGGCCATTTAGGAAAACCTTTTTGGGGGTGGCAAGAAAAACACTGTTGTAGACTGTAGGAAGGGCTGAAACAGAGAGAAACGATAAGTTTACAAATTTACCCGGCTTAGTGTGGACATAATCTTTGCTAAAACAGAGCAGAGTCGGGTGATAATTCTCTGTGGGTTCGTCACTACAAGGGATACCTTTCACAGTACACATAGTCATTTGATATATTGTTAATATAAAAGCTTTAAATAATTCAGCTTTTTTCACACTGACCGACATCCCATTGTTTTAAACTTCCTCCCTGCGCCATGTCCCTCTTTTTCAACATCGAATTAAAGAAGCAAAACACTCAAAATGCCATTTCACTGTGATTTTGAACGTTTGAAGCCATGGCAGCTCTTCATATGCACATTGTCTCTGAAATAGCAAGTGTGTTGTCTGTTTTCCTTCATTCTCATCACAATGGCGTTTGCATTTAACGAGTCCAGAATGGCTGCCGTATGAAGGGAGGGAAAGGTCAGTGATGACGCACCAGACCCAGCAGGTTCCAGGTAGGACGGATGTGAGAGCAACACAGAACTCATCAGTGTGTGGCAGCACAATGCAGAGCTGTGGGGGGTTAAAAGGAGCAGGCAGCTATTATACCATCACCAGAAGCTCATCTGCTAGATGGAGATGAGAGCAGCTTCCTCTTATCTCCACCCCAGATAGCAACTTGTCAGCGTGGCCCTTTGAATCAAGCCTGACATTGTCTTGTAGCTTTGTCTCCTGACATTTATAAATCTCTTTTATCTCTCACAGCTCAATTTTGCCAACAATCTGAGCCTCTGATGATTATTTTTTTCCTATAAAGCCCTCTAAAAGATTGCAGATGGAAAATGTGCACCTGCCTCTGTCTCTATTTCTGTGTACTGAATGTGTGTGTGTGTGTTTGCGGTCCAGGGGTGGAATTTATTTCCAAGTTACTGTTAGTTTTGTAGTTCACATTGCTGCTTACTTATCATTATATTATATATATAATATCATTTCACAGGATAACTATGAATTTAATTAAGATGAAATTAATGAGTGTAATTTGGCCATTGTCAAAAAAAAAAAAGTTGCTGGAACACAATTTAGGGAATTATTTACATAATTCATTTTTAAAATTTCATCCAAAACATCCTTCATCATTGAATATTTCTGCAGCCAAACCCTGTCTAGCACTGTCTCTTTGAATAATGCGACATGTTAACCTGCAGGATTCATGATGTTTATCAATAAACTGTATTCTTTAGCGGTAATCCCGAGGCTGTCGTGATAGATGCTCTTCATGACAGCTGTGATGACCTTAATCCCCGTTTCACCCGACCCTCACAGTAGCTGCTGCAAAGCACACTGTGCTGTCTGACTGATGACGTCTAACTACAGCGGAACAAGTGCCTCTGGACGCTTTTCTCTTCTTCTAGGCTGCAGTTGCAACCAACTTGTGTTTGCAAAAGTGTACATTAGTGCATGACAAGATAAAGTGCACTCGTACTAACTGAGGTACATTTTCTCTGTTTGTGGTTTTCAGATAGAAAAGTGTGAATGACCTTCACAGCAACTAATGTGCTCTGCAGCTCCGCATGACACATTTTACTGTTCTAAGCTGTAAGTGGTCCACTGTGTTTTGTCACACTGCAGACCTGATTGCATTTGTTTTAGTTGCCTGTGAAATTGTGTTTCGCTTCCTCCCGAACCAGCAGAGGTCTTTCTAAAATTGTTATTGCTGTTGTTGATTGGTGTCTGGGAGATTATAATGCAATAAAAAATTAATGCGTTAAAGTTTTTGTTTGTTGTTGTTTTTTTAAATTTGAGATGGTAAGAGTGCATGTTGAGACAACACAAAGAGCTGGCAGGTTTTCCTCACTGTCATTTAAGGTTAGGGTTAAGATTTTGTTCATATTCTTGTCATCATTTCTTTCTTGTCTATATTTTTCTGCAGAAAGGGAACCAGCTTGAAAACTGTTTTCTTCCTAAGCCTTCGTAACATTTAGCCTACTGTAGTTTGCCTTTTCTGTTAATATTTTGCTTACTTACTCAAATAAAGGCTCTCAATGTGCAGATACTTTACAAGAAAGGGGCTTGAACCTCAGTCCTTCATCTCCCTACATGTTTTATTACACTTATACACAATCAGAATCAGCTTTAATGGCCAAGTATGTGTACACATACAAGGAATTTGACTCTGGTTTTTCATTGCTCTCAATTTACAGGAAGCTAGAAATAGACAGACAACTAAAAACAAGGACAACAAAGCTGAACAAAGAAAGGTAAACATTTCACTATAATGCACATACAAGAAGGTGTATATAAATATATAAAAAGCAAAAATGAACAACAACATAATGTCTATATACATGTCAAACTGTTTTGTAAATCACTCAAGGCTGTCGTTAAATGAGCAAAAACTGTCTCGATAGACTACCAGGTAATAGAAAAAGTGTTAATATATAGTGTAAATGCATTGAATAAATGTGACGTTTACCTTCCGCTTGGCTCTGAGCTGTCCATGATAGTTATCAGATGAGTCTCCTGGGATCTCCCCTCCCCAGAGTGTCACCCCCACGATGGTGTAAGTGATGCCCATCACCACTAAGGGCAGCAAATAGACTAGAACTGTCACTATGATATGATACCTGCAAAAGTGGAGAAACACATCACCAGTATATTAGGATAGATATAGATATATATATATATATATATATATATATATATATATAATAGACACAATCAGATGATGCATAGAGAAATATATATATACAAGAAACGAGATTACAGCCCAGCTTTGCCATGATTATGATGATGAAGTTTAAAATAAGCTAGAGAAAAAGGGGTTTGTCTGTCAGTGTTCTCACATGAAGGGGTCGTCAGCCATGCGGGGCCAGGCCACGTAGCAGAGGGTCCTGTGGGGGAGAGCTCGGGTGGTGGAGAAGTAGCAGAGAGGGAAGGCCAGAACCACGGCCAGACTCCAGATACAGACGATGACTCCTGTGGTGGCTTTAGCTGACAGGCGAGGCTTCAGAGGATGGATGATGGCCATGTACCTGCAGGTCAGAGGTCACAACATAAGCCTGAGCTATGACTTTATAAACATATCAGTTTAAGTATGTCGCCCTTAATGCAAATCTGATACATAAACTTGGGGATTTATAGGCATGGTAGCGTTTATCACAGCTGGCATTTCGCAGAATAGGTCACTATGACTCACTCACTGTATTGCGCAGATGAACATCTGTCTAAAGACAAGTTCAAAGCTGTTTAATAAAATAAAATCAATGGATCGAGAAAATGGCAAACCACCTTTTGAAATCACAGCACTGAAAAGACCTATTAAGTTATTGATACTTCTATTAGGCATCACTGTTTGTTTACTAAAGTGTGTTTTTAGTACAAGCTCGGACATATAGGAATGTATGCACTGAAGTACACTAGATGTCACTTTTCTTAAAGTAAAATCAGTGATGGCTAGTGTTTTTTAGGATGCATTTGTTTTTAACCATTTTTACAACTGAATACTAGATCGTGATTCAAAGTAAAAACACAGAAAGCAACAGAAAATAGAAACCTTTTTTCAATTGAATAATTACTTACGATCATCACACGTACGTGTGCAATCGATCTTCTATAAGGTTACAAATCAGAGCACTGCAACAATCTTCCATTGAAAGATGGCTTAAATTGAATGTAGGCCATTCTCAAATAATTAAAATTTAATTAATTAAAATGATTGTGCAAAATAATGTTGTAAAATAATCTGGAGGCATGCAGAGACATATGGAAACAGAAAACAGAAATTAATATATTATCGTGAAAAAAAGAATCTCACTAATAACACTTCCATGCCTTCTCTATGATATTATCTTCCTCATACAGTCACTACCTGTCGATGGCTATCGCGGTCATAGAGTAGATGCTGGCGAACACAGCGGTGACAGGGAAGAAGTTGTGAAACCTGCAGTACACTTCTCCAAAGTACCACTCTCCGTGAGCCGCGTAGATGAAGTTGATGAGCGTGTTGAACGCAGCCATCGACACGTCGGAGAAAGCCAAGTTCAGCAGGAAATAGTTGGTGACAGTTCTCATCCGCTTGTGCGCCAGGATAATCCAAATCACAATCAAGTTTCCGAAAACCGCCACTGCCAGCACGGTGCTGTAAGCCACTGACCACAGCGCGATGCGCCACGCCGGCTGCACAAACTGGTTGGTCAGATTTCTGGTTGTGTTGGATTCGTCCCGTTCAGAGGCCATTCCTCAAGTGTCCTCAGTCGGATCTGTTTCAGTCTGCAGCTGCGAGGCGACATAAATCGCTTTGGCACCACTGATGCGCAACATACGCGCAAGGGTGTAAACATGTGACCGGTGAGACAGACAGTGTGGTCCTGATGCAGCCAATCCCTGCCGTCACTCAGAGAGATGCAGTGGAGAATAAAAACATGAATCCAGTTCATTAGATTTCCTTTTTTCCAGCCTGGCACATCCTTGATCAGATAAATCTATCAAAGGCTGCCAAGCTGACATGAGCAGGGCATGTAGGGCTATTTCAAAACCAAATGAATACTCAATTCTGTTATTATATGACATACAGTATAAGCACATTTATGATTTTAGTTTAGGCTGTTTTTGCTCACAAATATGCAGTGGTGGAGGTGAAGTATTCAGATATTTTACTTAAGTAAAAGTACTAATCCCATACTGTAAAAATACTGTTACAAGTAAAAGTCCTGCATTGAAAATGTTACGTAACGTGGAAAATGTACTTAAAGTATTAGAAATAAAAGTACTCAATACAGAAAATGGCCCCTGTGACTATTCTACTACATGCTATACTATATTATTACTCATGCATTAATTATAAAAGCAGGATTTTACAGTTGTTGGTTGAGGTGGAGCTCATTTTGAACTATTTTGTATCAGACTGAAACTATTGTCATTATTTTTGATTAACTGATTGTTTGTTTTGTAAAAACTCTGAAAATAGTGAGAAATGCCATCACAATTATGCAAAGTGACATCTTCACAGTGCTTTGTTTTGTCCAACCAATAGTCCAAACCCCAAATCATTAAAAATTAAAATGATTAAAAAGGAAAAGCAGCAAATTTGAAAGCACTCGCACCATGAAAAAAAACTTACCATTTTGATAATAATTTGTTAATTGAGAGTAGAAGTATAAAGTGGCATGAATAGAAAAGTACCTCAATTTTTTACTTACTGAGTAAATGTAATTAATGTAAATTTTAAATTACATTACATCCATTTGGCAGACATTTTATTCAAAAGCAAGTTACAATAAGTGCATTCATCTGATGAACAGGTTGTGTATTGTGGTAATTTCTTCTTGCATCCAGCCCATGAGACTATTAGCTACTGTTACTCTTCAAATAATGACTTTGACTTCAAAACTCTGGTAAATGTCCGAGCTGTTTCGCTCCAAAGGGGCGGAAACGGTCATGTCCTGCATTAGAGCTGCTGTCTGAGGCCTTGGATGAGCCTGACTGTGATACAGTTAATCCGTAATAGCTGTACCATCAAAACGAAGCTTATAGCTTCAGGATTTTATGTTGGTCTGTATTATGTAAGCATAAGCTCAAAATAGATCAAGTGTAAAGTCTTTTGATGATATGACTTTCTCTGAATGTTTCTCAGTGTAACGTTCAGGTAAAGAACATTTAATTTAGAGACGTCTCTGCATGTTCCACCTCCACAATTATCTCCAGAATCTCCAGAGTCTGTTTTCTCCCTGTGGACTGGACAGACTCATAACAGACAAAGGTGACAGATAATCCAGGCTATTGATTAAGGCTTACATTTGTGAGGCACAAAAAGGAAACTTTTCAGTAAACAGAATGCTGTGAACATAGATGGATTGTGAGACAATGAGCACAGACACGGAAAAGTAGCCAAAGTATGCAGCTGCGTTATGTAGGAAAATTACACAAAAAATGAATTAGTAGAAAAAGAATATCAGATCATTGGCAGCTACTCACTGTTGAAGGATCAGGAGCAAAGAAAAGAAAACATGATTGGGATATTCATAGTTTTGATACTGCAACTTTCCAAAGAGAAATGTTAATATCAGTCACTTCACAGGGCTCTGGCTTTGGACCCCCTGACCCCTTGGGCCCATGCCCAGAGGGCCAGTTCATTGATCCATCCATGGCTGCAATCCTTTAATGAACTCTCACTTTAACTCTCAGCTCATAATATTAATTTCAATCACATTATGTTTGACTGCAAATCAAAAAATAGAAAGAGTACTTAAAGATTTATTTGTCAAAATACTAGTCACATCGTCAAGAATAAAGTTTCAGACTCAAATCAACGACTATATTGCATTCTATCAAATTAATTTAAACATAAATTCAAAATTAAAAAAAACTTTTGTAACATTGATATTTGAATGTCACAAGACACAACCACCAAAACTTATGTTTAGGTTCACGTCATATCACTTATCATAATTATGAGCTTCATGTATTGTATATTATTGCTAATATCTCCATTTTATATTTGTATTTTTGACTTGTTTTTTTTTACAGTTTTTGCTTTTAGTGGCTTTATTTAGATATCTGTATATATTTATGCTTATTTATGCACCTATACACAAAAGCAAATTCCTTGTATGTGAAAACCTACTTGGCAATAAATCTGATTCTGATGTCAACATCAAAGTCGTAATACAACTGGGAAACACATTTTTCTGAAAGCTCTGATTTATCCGACTTGACACTTATTAATGTGGAAGTGTAATGGCTCAGAGAATGACAGGCTTGAACCCAGAAGCAAAGACTGGCAGGTTAAGATAAAAGTTCACGTTTACTGTAGTCAAAAAACAGGCAAGAGTCAAAACCAGACAGGCACATAAAACAGGCAAACTTATCCGGAAAAGTGGTCCGGCTGGGAATCAGAAGTCCAAGGTCATGCAGGCAGAGCAAAATGTTTGAAAGCTAAGGCGTAAGCACACTAGACAAGCTGGCAGGAAATGAGTGGAAATGGGCCGGTATATATATACTGCAAGGCTGATGAGAGAAATGGGAAACAGGTGAGCAGGTGGGTGGGGAAGGTCAGGTGATGGGAGAGGTGGGAAATGGGGTTACAGGGGGGCAGAAGGGAGTGGCTGGATCTGAAATGACAGGAGAGTTAGTATGTGGCAGGGACAAAAGCAGAGTAGACAAACAGAATATGGCTGGAGTTGTGACAGGAAGTGCCTGAAAACCAAATAAATATGGGCGCCTCACATCCAAAAAACCCAAATTTAATGGATATGGAGTTATATTGTCAATGCACAGTATTCTAACCCTCATACGACCAACTCTATGATCATACAACCGTCAAATCGTTAACATGGGAGTCTTTCCCATCTCTACCATCCATCCCACATGGCATGAACACGCATTAAACACACCATTTCAGGACTTGAAGCTTGTCAGTTTGTTTGTAGAGTAAAACTATGTGTATATTTACTCTGCTCTGTGCTCAGCAATACTTGCTGTACATAATGTAGACTTCATCTGATTGCTGCTGGAGTGTGGAACTTTTGTTTCCCCCTTCTGGCAGTGAGAGTAATTACACAAACACTGTCTTGGTGTGCTTGTGACATATGCCTACAGGGGAGCTCGCTCAAATTCTCTTAGTTCCAAGACAATAATCCATTATTTAGGCAGAGTAAATGTAATAGCTACATAGCCTACTTCAAATATGTTACAAATACCAACATGTCCAAGAGCAGTAACGCAACATCCGTGTTTGCCCTCAGTCCCTTGTTCTTCTTTCAGCGCTCTCCCAACAAGGAAAAGCTACACCAATGGTTATCCATGTTTGTCCTCTCCGTTGATTGCTTTCTCTCTCTTTTTTGTGTGTGACTGTAATCCCTCCTCTGAACGCCGAGCACTCAAGCTTTAAAATTGTCTTTTGTCACTGAAAAATCAACAATACCACAGAGATAACAAATCAGATGCCCATGGTGTTGTAATTCAAAGTGAGGTCAGTGAAGGCGACGGCCTCACAGAGAAAATACCCAATTAGTGTATTTTCCTCCTGCTGTGTACTACTGCCAATTAGCTTAAAGTGTTCCTGCTGCGGTTGTTTTCAGGAGCTGCATTGTGTTTGTTTCATGTCCATACTCATATTGTCAGGTCTGGCCTTTATAGTTTGGCATCCCCTACGATAAAATGTTTTTTTTTTTCTGAGCACATGGAAGTAGGCTGGTAGATTCTTCAGTTCATGGGTCAGTCTCTTTAGAGCACACAAACACACAAACACATACAAGCTGTGCACGCTGGGGAAAAGACCACAAGAAGGTCAAAGAGTCTGTTCCTCTCAGCAAGACCTCATTACCCAGAGGCCACCTCTTTTGGGCCACTCCCTGTCTCAAATGTCACTGTTGAAACCTCTTCTAAACACGCCCTGTCCCCCATACTAAAAAGGTCACAGGCTATTAAGTAACAGCTTATAATATCATTAGCTGCATCAAAAATGATTTTTCCTCTACTCCACATGAATAATTCAGGCATCATTTAACCACAAGGGAGGCAACAGCAGGGGAGACGAGTGTGTCTCTTTGTCTGCTGTCTGATCTGTGTGTGATAGGATGACGTTTGATCTGTGTAAAGCAAATAACAGTGAAATTGACTGACGAGGAGTTTGATACAGGAGTGCAGTCCAGTCAATACAGTCCTGTGGAGAAAAGTAAACTTGTGAAGACGTTTCGCATCATTTTATGTCCTTAATAACATCACCAGCTGTGTATAAATGTGGACAACATTCAATCTGATGAACATATTTTAAACAATTTAAACAGATGAGAAAACTCTTAAAAGATTTATTTCACAATAACATTATGGAAGTTTTAGATTATTTAAATTTACTCAGTTTACTCAAAAGTCTATATGAATGAAGGGCATTTTCAGAAAAAACAAAACAAGCAACAAAACCTGTTGGTCTTTATACCACAACCTCAGATTCACCTGTATAAACTGCTACATGCACTCTACATCAACCCATATAAAATGACAGCAACAGTAATGCTCAGTTACAATAAAGAAAATATTTATGGCAGCAGGAGGAAAGAGAACATACAGCAGCACAATACAGTTCCACATAGGGATGTAAAGCAATAGTTGTGGTAATGGTATTGATGTTAATATTAACAGAAATAATACTAAGAGCAATATAATAATAGTAACACTAATAATAAGAGCAATAACAGTTCTAGCAGCAGTGGGTGTAGAGCAGGAGCACGGGGGCAGCAGGTGGCAGCAACCACAGACCCAGACTCCACAGCTCCGGAGGCAGAAACACCTGCAGAAAGCAACAGAAGGGGAGGGAGAGAGAGAGAGAGGAGAGAAAGCACACAACTACGGGAAGAAGTCGAATTAATAACAAGCATTGATGAGATATGAGGGCGTACAGATGGAGAGGAAGAGGAGGAGAAAGGAGCTCAGTGCATCATGGGAAGTCCCCCAGCAGTCTAGGCCTATAGCAGCATAACTAAGGGGTGGCTCAGGGGTCACCTGAGTCAGCCCGACTATAAGCTTTATCAAAGAGGAAAGTCTTAAGCCTACTCTTAAATGTGAGGAGGTTGTCTGCCCCCCGTACACAAACTGGGATCTGGTTCCACAGGAGAGGAGCTTGATGGCTGAAGGCTCTGGCTCCCATTCTACTTTTAGAGACTCTAGGAACCACAAGGAACCCTGCATTCTGGGAGCGCAGTGCTCTAGTGGGGTAATAGGGTACTATGAGCTCTTTAAGATATGATGGTCCCTGACCATTTAGGGCTTTGAAGGTGAGGAGAAAGATTTTAAATTCTATTCTGGATTTTACAGGGAGCCAGTGTAGAGAAGCTAATATTGGAGAAATATGATCTCTTTTTCTGGTTCTTCCACTGTTGGCGCCCCCCAGTGGAAGCTTCAAAATGACATGGATCACATCTGGAAACAACAGCACCAACTTTCACCTATAGTGTCTAAAGATGTTTACAAATATAAACTTATGCTATTAGAATAATTTAAAAGACACTATGATCACATGCATTTATAAATGTAGTAGCTTTAAATTCTTGTTATTCTGCATGGAGATATTGACTTGCTATTTGATCTATCTGGGCTCGGTCTATTAACCTGATCCTGGAGTTAATGTTGATTCCATTTTTAGCATCGGTAGCAATAAATAATCCATGAGATAAATTGATTTCCATTATACAGTTTGTAGCGTACAGTCAGCTATTACACCAGGAAATCAGCTCAAATAACAAAACACATGAAAGTTCAGTCAGAGGCACAAGAAACATGATGCATAAAGTAATAAAGAAGTCAGTTCAGCCCACAAAGTGAATTTTTGTCTTGAAAAATGCTTTATTTTTGCACCTTAAACAAGTTGAGTCCTGTGTCAGTTTTTCTACGTGGCTTTCAGGAAGCACACCCTGCACAAAATATATCCACCCGTTTATTTCTCCCTCTTATTCCTCAGGGGGAATCCAAGATGAATTATCCAGAAAGAAATTAGGATACAGTGATATTCAAAGGAAGTGTTGCGTTACACTGCAAATAAATTGGTGCCATTAGCTTCTCCTCTGTCAATATTATAATTCTTCCACTGGGGAAAATTTCACACTTATTGTTTGGTCTTGAGAGCTTTTCTGGCAGCAAACATGGGGGCAAAATGCGTGTGCACGCTTGTGTTTGCATTGTGCAAATACATGTACATGAACGCGCCCTGTGAACGCACAAATGAAAACTTTAAAAAATACATAATTTAACCTTTAAACCAGAAGCTCAAAGGGAGCTGCTGAATGGTCCTCCAAAATAAAATACTGACTTATTGAATCTCTGTTTTGCAATAATCTGTCATTGTAAATGTACGGCTTTGTTATCTGTTTAATTACAGGTCATATGTCAACAGGTTAAAGGTCAAAAGAGCTGAACAAAGACAGAAGTCTCCTCTGCCAGCAGGAAGTGTTTTAATTCATTGTTCTTAGACACTTTGGCAATATAGTTTTCACAACTTTCATGCAATTAAAGCTTGTTGGGTTTAACCGAACTGAAATGAATTGAAGTGAGATGAAATCCACTGGATTTAATTGAACTGGCAGAGAGAACGAGAGGATGAGGGCCAGAGAGACAGAGAGACAGAGTGAACGAATGGGAGGAAGCAGCTTATGATCAAGAGACTGATCCGACAGGATTACGTGTCTAAATGGAGCTTAGGACTTGAGAGAGAGAGAGTGAGGGAAATGGAAGAGACCGGAAGGGTTATATGGAGGGGAAAGTTATGAAAGATGTAAGGTAATCAACATTTTAACATTTAGTAGATTAGTGATTCCCAACCTAAGGCTCAGTACCCCTCCAATGGGTCACAAGATGAGGGGTCGTAACATAGAAGAGAAACAAAGCTCTTGTACACAAATTTAAATTCATTTTTTGGACTGGTCTTTAATCTTTATTTTGTAAAATATTAGATAGTTTTGTCTCTTAAAGGCTCAAACATAAACACAATGTTTAGAGGCAAAAAAAAAAACGGTTGGGAACCACCGCACTAGATCGTTAAAAAACAAGTAAAAGTATTTTAATGTAATGAGATGAGGTGAAAATATGTTAATGTCAAGAAAGGAAGTAGAATATAATTGTATGCATTGTTTTGTCTGACACCAACTTTGTATACTGTCGTTTTGGTCGGGTTTCCAACCTCATCTGGACTTACCTGATACAATAACAGTTATGAAATATATAAGTATACAACATATTTAAATCTAATGTGAATATTAACGTTACTTTACCAGCACAGCAAACAGAGAGCTAACAGAGGAATACAGCTGTTTTGAGTTCATCTCCTCCTGACCTACAATATGCTGCCAAAAGTTATCTTTTACTGTGGTTATTGCATTATTGCATGCAACATTTTACCCACCACATTATATGTTTAATATGTGCTGCTTTGTGCCCGCAAACATTGCAGTTTTGTCTTAACATGTCCATTTTCTTCACTTTGAATTGATGTGGTCAGTGCTTGATGTCTCAGGTCTGTGTTTCAAAGTCATGAAATAAACCAGGCTTGACTTGGAGTAGACCGGCTTTATGGAACAGTTTAATCCTAGTTCAGTTTGTTAGGTTAATACAAGAACAGGTTTTTCACAATAAACCCTGCTTTTTTGAGCCAACGTTATGAAACACCCCTCATCTGCTATGAATCAGTCATTCCTATCAGTATAAACATCAGCGAGGCAACTTAACATAGCATGAAATCTTGTTGTTGTTGTTGTTGTTGTTGCACCTCAAAGTTGCACCCCAGCCCACAGAGCACTCAGACAGGCTCCTGCTGGTTTGGTAGAAAATAACAGACAGAGCAAGTTCCGGTTAAGTCACAAAATGTCAGACAGCTGGAAATTTGAGCTGAAGAACAAAAAGAGGAGGGCCACAGAGGAGAGCAATGGAAGGAAGTAGGAGGGCCGGCTGTAAATTGAAAGTCCGTATCTGTATGTGAACCGGTTTGTGCCTGACCTGGCATTTGCTCATGTCTGTGCATGTGAAAGGTTAATGGCTCTGACTATAAAGGAGCTTGTGGAGTGGCTGTATTGGTTTACTTGCAGGTTATGAAATAGTACATTGCCCTCCTAGCAGACTTCCTTTTAAGTTCAAAGGTTGCTAAAGTTCAGTGAGCACTGAGCAGGGCTGAGTTTTGACAGCAAGGTAAGACATGCAGCCGTGAACAATGCTTTGTTGCATATATTTTTATGCACATTTTTGTTGGTGGAAACAATTTACATGTTAACGGTTTTTTCTTTCTGTGCTTATCATGTAACTTGAACAGCACTTTGGAAGCAGATTGTCAGCTGGTTGTGACAAATACTCTATTTGTTATTACTTTATGGGTGCTATTAACTCTATTAAGGCAGCCTGCTGTATCTGAGACAGTCTCACTTTGAAAATGTGTCCCAGACAAATTTATGACAAATACTAACATGTTTCTTTTGCCCAAATGTGCCTGTTTGGTATGACTTTTTGATGAGCATTCATGAAGGCGTTCTCCTTTTTTTGTCTGTTTTACTGCTGATATGGTATTGAGTGTTGTAATCTTGTTGTAATCTAATCTTGCATACCTGGAAGAGAGACGATAGGAAAATGAAATCATGCAACAGAAAGTAATTCCTACACATTGTCAGTACTAAATGTATCATAAATGCAATGTTTTCAGTAGACTTAGTGCACACTGTCAGGGATCCATGTTACATTTTTGGTAACATTTTACTGTAAGTCCCCCTATTTAGCATTTATAAGCAGTATATAAACATTTAATACATGCTTTATAACACATTATAATATAGTTGTTAGCGGGCATAAGGATATTTTAAGGGTTTATTAATGTACAATATTTGTCAACAATTACAACTTCTAAGAAGTTATATTTTATATTATTACAACTGTGTTCATTCATTATCTGCCTCCACTTATGGGTGGGGGAGCAGCTAGGTTGCAGTATGTGTATGTATTAAATGTTTATGCACTTACATATCTTGTGAATTATACAAACGTAAGAAACACTTAAGGTTTATGACTTCCATCGGCAAACAAACTCCAAAAGTCTGGATAGGCGTTATCTCTCGTCTCTCCTTGAGTTGCACCACCTAAAACTAATATCAACAGCCTACACCTCATTCACTGAACTTTTAACAATAGGAAGGACAGTTCAGTAAATGGACAACAGAGTTTGTTGTGTTCAACAAGTCGAGTGCAATCATTCTCTGAAGAACGTCGAAACAACAGACTGGAACACTGTTTGAACAGTGCCTAAACTCTGACGTCTGCATACAGTGCTTATTTAAACGTTAGAAGATCAACTGGGATCTCCTTTAATGTGACTAAGACTGGGTCTGTCACTCATTAAATTAAATGACTTATTGACTGTCAACACCTTTCAACCCAGTTTTTGGCCAGAGGCCGAACTGGATTTCACCATCCAGTCACAGGTTACTCTCGTCTTTCTGGTTTATGTGTAACATGATAACATTTTAAACAGGTTTTGGCAGATTTCATGAATGTTTATCTTAACTTTTAAACTTGTTGGCTTACTGAGAGGTCACACAGAGGAATAAGTGTTTCCTGCCAACAGATGGAGCACGCCTCTTTCCCACCACTGTCCCGTGTTGCCATTTGTGGCGGCACCCACGGAAATGAGATGTCAGGGGTGTACATGGTGAGAGAAATGCAGAAACAGGCGGTATATCAGGCTGGACCTGTTTCTATAACCAGCGTCCTATCAAATCCACGGGCTGTGGATGCTTGCAGAAGATACATACAAACAGATCTCAATCGCTGTTTCACAAATGCCTTGCTGAGGTGAGCCGAAACAGAAAAGTTGTGCCAAAATTTTAATGTAGATAGTTTAAAAGGTTTTATCTGCCTTGTAATAGCAAAATAATAAAGCTAGACAAGAGTATGCATGTATGAGAAAACTCTTTATGATATCTTCTGGTTTCCAGCGCCCCCATAACAGACTCAACACCCTATGAGTTGAAGCGAGCCCGAGAGCTGAACGCTCAGCTTGGGCCCAAAGGAAGCGAAGACGCTGTGGATCTACTCTGTGATATCCACAACACCACCGCCAACATGGGCCTGTGCCTCATCTTTTACTCCTTAGACTGGGTCACGCTGCACATTTACAAGTACATACAGGTAAGAGCTTCACGGAGTCATCCAGACAATACTTTTTAGGGATACAATTTGACTTCGTGAAATGCAGCTTTCTGACTTTTCCTATAAAGATGATAAAGATTTAATACAATAACTGTAGAGCATAAACTACTGGAACTGCAGGTCTCATAATCTTCAACTTTAAAGATGTTTAATTTTACTGCAAATACTGCATTTTATTTACATGCAACATGAAGAATATCCTAGTCATCAATAAGAGTGTCCAAAGAATGTCAATCTTTATGTTCATGAAAACACGAGAAGAGAAATTACACTTTATTTGTGCAGTAACTTTGGAGTTAGCAACACCAAGGGAAAATATAAAGGTTAAGGAATCAGAGCGTATGTAACTATTGTGATAAAAGGTGTCTGAGACGGGTATCACAGTTCTTTTGTAATGTAAGAATATGAGCATAATGAATGATAGACTGACCGACACTTGATATTTGAGAATTTAAACAATGTGATAAGAATATATCTGCAGATAGTCATGTGTACATGAACATATAACATTCTGGATAAAGATCCCTTAAACTTTTTTAAAGGACTGTCACCAAGTTATGTTGTTAGCAGGACATTTTACAGTTAAACAAGACAAAGTCATGCAGCCACGCTAGCAGCACTGTGAGGCTGCACACTGGTGCACATGCTGATGTTGAGCAGGTATAATGCTTACCATTCTCACAGTCTTAGTTTAACACATTTGCATGTTAACATTTGCTAATTAGCACAAAACAAAGTACAGCTGAGGTTAGTTTCGCAGGTATTTAGTCATAAACCAAAGCATTGGACAAATAGAAATTTTGACCTGATGGTGGTGCTAGATGAGAAGTCTGAGAAAGGGATCAGCAAAGTGCTAAGGATTCATCCTCTGGGGACCACAAATGTCCGCATGAAATTTCATGACAATCCATTTAGTTGTTGTTGAAATATTTTGTTTTGGACCAAAGTGGCCAACCATCTTTTTTTGCCTCTGTTCAAGTAATTTTTGTTTCGTGTTTTAAAATGTTCTTCCGGGTACCAGTATGTTGTCATTATTGCATCGCATACATGTTGTTTGTACTCCATACCATGTGATTATGGTCTCAAGTCAATAAAAATCTGAATGAATCTGTAGGCAAATTCCAGGATAAAGCTGTATATATATGTATTGTATGTTAAAGCTCAAAGAGGCCGCATTGAAGCATGCAGTTCTGTAAACAGTTGACCTGTCTGGTTTTCAGAGCAAGGTAACCTCTGTGCCTGTGAGAGCATTCCAGCTGGACATACCCATTTCTGAGGCTTATTCCTTAGAGTCAGTGGGCAAACATGGCTTCGGTAGGTGTGTGTAATCTCTCTGTCTGTGTCTGCACAAAGGTAAAGAGTTTATTGTCTGAATAATTGAACTGATTAAAGTGTAAGATGTTGGAATCGTTTCTCTTGTTCTCTGCAGCGATAGAAGTCGGTCCTCAACCCACCGGTGTGCTCAGAGCTGATATCTTTAACATAGTGAAAGAGGCAGTGGATCTCACTGTAGAATGGATTCAGGGATTCAATTCTGGTAAGAAACAACCCCTGGTATTTAAAGGGTCAAATCACCCAAATTACAAAAAAAAAACCCTTAAAATTCAAGAGTCAAGCTTTTGATATTCTGGCTAAAACCTATTTATTCTCAAAGGCATTTTATTGATGCCTCCTTGCTCTGATTTGTTCTTACACTTTAACATGTTTTGCTTGTCTTTGATCTAGATATTTATTCAATGTTTTTATAGTCTTTTTTGCACTTTGTAACCCTGGTTTTGAAAGGTTTTACATAAATATAGTTTTACTTACTTAATGATTTTCTAGTGGTATCTAGCCATGGAGATAGTTGTGATTTTATTTGCCCAGGTTTTGAGATATCTGCCCCTGAGACAACCATCTGCATGGCAAGATATCATTAGAGATAAGTGATAATAGTGATAAGTGAAAAAGTTTTCTCAATTTGGGTAAGGGTTCAGCTCTCGGGCTCGCCTCAACTCTAACCCGTAACTCTTTAAAATGACCTCACTACCTCTGTAACTGTGAGCCTCTTTGAGTACACCAGCATTACTACGTATTACTTACACTGTCCTTTGCAAACAGGAAGCACTTTTGAAGGAGGTGAAGTGGAAGCATACACTTTGGCGAAGAGTGTAGACTATCCAAGGGATCCTACAACCAGTGAGATTACTGCTGCCATACACCCCCAGCTGCAGGTATGGGATAATGACATCTGGGAAAGATGCATGCACACATTAGCCTTCACTTAAAGCAGCTATAATTGATATTTATATAATAACAATGTGTCAGATGACAAGGGGTCGCTCCTAGTAATGAACCTAGAGAGAATTATCACCTGAATCTGCAGCTCCACTCAGCTTTACGGAGATTTATAGCGAGTTTCAGCTCATTGTTTAGCTGTCTGGCCATTCTAGTGTAGTTTTTGGCCTGAGCAGGCAGCTGATTTCAGAAAAAAAAGCTCTAAAAACCCATTGAACACTACCTACAGACACAGTTAGGGACTATAACATAATAGAACACAATGGAGCATTCAGCAGCTAAAGAGCCAGATATTTTCTCTGGAGTTGGTAGACACCAAAAACAGAGCTAAAAGGAGAGTGAGTATTGGACTTACATTCGCCAGGTTGAAAGAAACTCGACCCCTAATTAATGCTAATGTTGCTCTGTAACTGCTGGATGTGTAAATAAGCAACAGTTTGCTAACAAATTTGCCATATCAACTTAAAAAGGTGATCATGCTCACAACTTTTTTCCGGTGCAGTTATTGCAGGTTTTTATTCCTGGCAAGAAAGTGAACAAGAGTATTTCCCAAAATATCGAACTACGAAGCAAGCAACCTGATTTGGGAAACTATGGCAAACAGTGAATACCAAACTCTTTCGTTCTCTGTCTTTCTCCAGGATAATGACTTCAAGCTTCTCCAACCAGGCGACCCCATATTCCTGTCATTTTCTGGGGAGACGGTGAAGCACGAGGGAGAAGAACTCTACCCTTTGTTTGTAAATGAGTGTGCCTACTATGAGAAGAAGATTGCTTTCCATTTAGCCAGGAAGATCACTCTGACCTTCCCGTCCATAAGTGTGAAGAAGGACTGACAGTACAGAGGCAGAATGAGACCAAGATACACTGTAGAGATTTTAGATTATAATCACAGGAAAAAGTGCGTGCACTACATGTCTAATCATGTTTTTAAATCATCTCAAACACAGCAGCTCTGCAACAGTACTACCTCTGTGAGGCTTAAGAGGAGGCTCACGTGTAACAGCAGAGTTGTTTTTGTACTTAACTGAATGATATTGCACAGGTGCCAGAGTTATAATCCTGCACCCCCTGTATATTAACTACACTAGGAAATTGATTTTTTTTTTTTTGCACTGTGGCAATAATGCAAAACAAAGTGTTTGATAAATGGAAACATGGATCACTTTGACCTATTAGCTGGTGTGTTTTGACTTGACTTGGATCTTTATATGGTCATAAGATTTTACAAAAACTGAATTCCAGTGGATCTGCTCAGTCGCTAAAAAAATGTAGTTGTCAGTCAAAGAAAAGAAATGTTTTAAGGCACAGCAGGGTGAAAAGGTATATTAACTTTATTTAGTCAGGCATGCTGGTAATTTAAAATTTACAACAGAATGTCTCCCCATTATCTTTGTCACGTGGAGATAGATAAAACTGAATGATTATACCTGGTACTATACAGACAATACACTGCAAGTAAAAATTACTCCATCACATAATGAAACCGATACAAAGAAAACTATTGCAATGATGTAAAAAATATGAATATAATACACAGTGTAACACGGTCCCATAAAATGGTACAATTAAGAATGTTGTTCATAAAAAGGGTTTACAATCTATTTCTTCCTTCAATTAAATGTGGCTTTTGTTTTTGGCAGCTTTCTGGTGTCAGTGTGGTGTAAGTGTATGAATGTGACTTTGATTATCCCTGAGCAAGTCTACAGCCATGCTAGCTGTAAGCCAGCTAGCTTATAGCTGTGAGACTGTACTTATGCACAGCAGTGCTCTGAGCTAAATGCTAACACCAGCATGCCAACATATACTCACAACCACAGTGCTAACATGCTGATATTTAGCAGCTTTAATGTTTACCATGTTCACCAACTTAGTTTAGCTGAGGCTGATGGTAGTTTTTGCAGGTATTTAGTGTGAAAGTAAACTTTGCTGTGAGCTCATAACTTATCATTTATTCACATGTTAATCATCTATTCATGATCATTTGTTTGTATACTCATTCATATTTAGTAATTATATGATTGTGTATTTACTTTAATTAGTCCTCAGTTCTATTCATGTCTCTACTCTTGAACTCTTATCTGGTTTCATGTCTTCAGGTTTTGTGTTAAGCAACGTGACTCAACGTGAGGTCAAAAGGTCAGTTCTATGGTACAGAGATGTTTTATGCTTTCCAGATGTGCGTTAAGGGTCTTAGTATGTTTTTGAAAGTTCCTATAGGTTTAAACCTATCGAGCCATGTAACACTGACCAATGGAAAAGAGTTTCTTTGTCTCCAGAATACTATAAAAGCTGTATTGTTGTATCTTCTCTTTGAGATGGAGAGAGATGGCTGATGACTTCTGTTGTCTATCTCCTATCGTACAATTTCTTTTGTGTCAACGATCTGTAAGTGTTTCTTGCGTTTTGTTCAACTTAAGAGCATAGGCAGTTTTTCCACGACATAACTTGGGGGCTCGTCCGGGATCCACCAACCTGTCTCCGCTTCTCTGGAAGAGAACAAGCCGACCCTGGCCAGGCCAATCAATCAATGATTGGGGACCTTCCGGAGCCTACACAGAGAGGTTTTTTATCCAGAAGGCCTAAGGTTGTTCTCTTTTCAGGCAGTGGAAGGCAGTAAGTGGATCCCTTTGTTTTTGAAAATTGTTATAATTACTAAATGTGGAAAACTGCATTTTTATGTTTTATAATCCAAATTTGATTATTAGGGGTTGAAACACTACTGGTTGTTGGTTGTCGTTGTTGTTTGTTCTGTTGCATGTGCATGATGATTGAGATAGGCCTGTGTGATGTGTAAACGCGCGATACGAGACAAGACCGTTTGATACGTGAGCCTGCGTATGAAGAGTGTAAAACTTCCTCGAGGAAGCTGTCTGCTCAATAAATAAAAAAACCCAACCGGTCGAGGCAGATGACTGCTCACCCAGAGTCTGGTTCTGCTCGAGGTTTCTGCCTGTTAAAAGGGAGTATTATCCTCTCCACTGTCGCCTAGTGCTTGCTCGTGGGGGGAATTGTTGGGTCCCTAAATTAAAGATAAGCTTCATATATAAAGTGCCCTAAAATAACTTTGTTATGATATGTCGCTATATACATTGAACTGAATTGTTGAACTGTTTTGGTCTGCCACTCCCCAACCACTCCTAAATATGATTACTGTTGAGATATTGACCTATTATTTTTATTTACCCAGGTTTTGGACAGGTTGTTATTATTCTCATTTAGTATCGCCTGTGAGTTTAGTTCAAATGGTTGATGATGCAGGAAACATTTCTCAAGGTAGAATGAATGTTTCACAAAATGTTCATAGTAGGAAATTTAGGTCACATTCTTTTGAAATTTACAAGCCAGTTTTTCCACGACATCAGTCATAAACCAAAGTGTTGCATTGCTATTGCTATTGCAAAGGATCACACAAAAACAACTACAGAAGGCAAATGTCAAATGTATTAATACAGGAACAGGTACAGTGTGCTTCAGAATACATACAAACATTTACAAAAGCCAGAGTGTGTACACATCAGACGTGTAACAAAACATTGTGACACAAAAACATCACAATTTGTATTCTGGTGTAAAGAAATGAGTAAATTTGGAATTTGACACAAAAAAGGTAACAAATTCATTCACTTTCCACACAAATGTTAAACGATGAGAATTTTCACTTGCAAATGATGATTTTGCAAATTCAATCGTTATTATACAGTAATACCGGTTTCTTTGACTCTGGAATATCACCAACAAACATTTAAAAGGCTTGAATTGATGCAAATTTGGCTGTCAAAACAGTCAGTTAAGTAAATGATGAAACTGAGCTGTAAAGGAACAGAACTGACTGTAACCAGGAACAGATAAACATTTTAAAGAAACTTTAAACTGTGAAACCTCACTATATCAAATGTAAAATGGCAGTAGTATAATTTGGAGCTGAAACATTAGAATTGAAATGTTCCAAAGAGGTCACAGGTTTGCTCGAGTGGCATCACATCAATTCAGTTTTTTAACATTTAAATAAACTGCACTGATAAATATTAGATCCATAAACAATGGGACAATGGGAGATGAGTGGTTACATTTTTAGTGAGTGACATTTTGTGACATTTAGTCAACACATACCACAGGCTGAAATCAACAATTACCACAGATGATGGAAATGTCAGCTTAAAAAGGCATACACAGCAAAGGCTTGATATTTAAGATTATACAAAAATAAAACCAAACAAAACACATTAAAAAAAAAAAGAAAGAAAAAAAAAAAGGCCTGTGTAATATTTTTCATGCACTAATAGGAAAGCTACCCAGGTTTAAATAACTGCAGGTCTGAAATTTGTGACAGTACAAGTTTATAATATAAAACTAATTTATGTGCAATGTGGTGAGCAGCTTTAGAAGCAATGGCAACCGAAAAGAAGGCGTTTAAGCACTGCACACCAACACAGTTAACACCAGAAATAACAAATCATCCATAATATCTGGGAGTTAAAATACACTGAAGAACATGCTTTGGGTAAGATACAGGTTAGAGATGCTAAAAAACAAAAGGTGAAATAACCTCAAAAGGCATTAAAAACCCCTATTTATGAGCACTTATGATGATTAGCTGCAAACTGGTTTACTTTATTCCTGCCTTTAGGTCTGTTGTTGTTGTTTATTTTAATTTTCCTTTCGTAACCAGAAACATTTTTTTTATTTTTTAGAAAGTCTTCAGACCAGTAGGCTGTTTTAAGGTACGCTGCCTCTCTCTTCAGGCTACTCTGTAAGCAGTCATGCGGGTGTAGTTTTTGCGGTGACTCCTGGCCGCCCACAGGAACAAAGCAGCTGCCATCATCTGCAGAGGGAAGGATATGAGGGCGAGGTAGAGGGACCAGCCCAGCGAGCCCTCCACCCCTTCTGGTGGTGGGAGATACCGGTGGAGCAAATCCACCCCGGCCAGGAAACAGCAGACGGTGCCCAGAGAGCACAGGCCTGATGAGTAGAGGAGAGACGTAAAAGATGAACACCTCAAAACCGTAAATCTGAAGCAGTGCATTGTGTTTGTGGAGGTGTGAAGGCAGTGGGATGAGAGATTAATGCTGGCGCCAATGAAATCGGAAGTGGAAATTTTCTGAAAGCTCTGAGTTGTGGCGCGTTTGCTGACGTTTTCAGAAATGGCAGAGGCCATGGAAGTTCTATTTCCGGTGGATATTAAGTTAATATATTGTAATTTTAGTCGTATAGAGTTCTTCTTCATAATAATCTGTCTGAGGACAATGTTGATAGAAGAAATTATCGCACTTTTGTGTAATCTAACATTAACCACCGGGGGAAACTGCATATACCACATAGCAATGCCCATGTATTTAATGAGTGAGGCAATTGTTTAGACCATCATCTAATAACTAAATTAACATTTTGATTATTTAGCTCAACAGGTGACAATGATTGATCAATTACATTATAAGTTTGCTTCACGGTAATTAAATAAAGCAAAAGAAAAGTTTATAAGTTTGGGAAAGTAAAAGCAAACAGTTTAAGTAATCCCAATGAAGTGGGGATGAGTGAGGAAGAACTCACTTTACAAGAAGAGGGTCATAAGCGCCACTGCCAGGCTGACGTTAGTTCCTAAGTTTTGGCACGAAAGGCACTGGTAGCTTATGGCGTGCGTACAAACACCCACGACAACTGTTTCCTACGTAAGCTCACGCACCAGCGTCATCTGTGAGTCAGGATACTCCACAGCATGCACATGTCATCCCTCCAGAAGAGTAAAGAAATCGAACACATTTGCTTCCCCGATCGGCACATCCCAGCTTCTATACCTTGACTACTTTTAGTGTGCGCGTTACTGCCGTGACCTGAAACGCATCATATGATGCAGCATTATGCGATGTGGTCCATGTGTATTGCACTTTACCCAACAGAGTCTGCATTGAGTTGAAGTTGGGATTAATTCCCAGCCGGACATGCGTTTTATTTAATGTCAGTAGATGTTTTTCATTTGCTGTCATTTTAAAGAAGCACACAGCAGCAGCTCTGCCTCCGTCTGCTCCTCCAGAACATACTGTGGCGAATTCACCGTGGAAAAGGGACATTGTACAATTGAGAAGGTGTTTGCTTGACTGACAGGAGTCTCTGCCTATCACAATCAGTCATGGTGAGCATTAAACTTCCTATCTAAATGTCCGTTCAGAAGCTTATCGGCAAGATCATCTCCATGCCATTTTTTTCTGTGGGCCATTGCTGGAATGGGGGAATATGCATGCATTTTTCTTACCTGCAAGTAGATGGAGCACTCCCACACCCAAGGTGGGGGTGAAGCTACGGCACAGGCAGGCGCAGACCCCAACAAGGCCGCTGAGGAACACCAAAGCCAGAGACACCAAGGGCAGGAGAAACTGGCACCTCCATAAGTCTGAAAAAAAATAGAGAGAACATTAACTAAAAAACTCTTAAAACATATGTACAAAAACATTATTTGATGTTCAAAGATGGCAGGTAGACGTTAGGACAGTGAAGGGAGGGAAACGGAGCAAGATGGCCACAATTTGAACAACAATTTAAGGTGAAGAGGCTTTAGCAGGAGAGTAAATTTTACAAACTTATTTGACAAAAAAGCACAAACCAATAAGCTCAAAGCAGGACTGTACAATGTTAGTGCCTAAAATTGTCTCTCCAAACGTCCATTGGGCTTTTGTTTTATATTTTTTTGAGCAATTTCTTTTTATTAGTTTTGATATTACACATGATAGCACACAATGGGGCATTTGAATAGCCCATCTGGACGGTTTAGAAATGGAAATTGGTTAAGAAATTAAACCAAAAAAACAAACCATAATCCCATTCCAGCCTGACAGGAGACTAACCTGCAATTTAGTCCAACTAAACATCACTTCACAACAGAGTTTGTATTTTTTTAAATTATATGGTGTATTACTTTGATATTGGATATGTTAGCGCCATGCATTTCTAAAATAGTCCATTGTACATTTCAGACCACTAACACAGACAAATGACACTGTCACAAAAAGTTCTCAAACTGTGTAGTGGCCCTCACGTCTGGTGAAACTGGGGCAAAAACTCACATGTTCTCAGCAGATCTTCTTCGTCGTTATGGTTTCCAGGGAATTTGTACTTTGGGATAAACTGCTGAGGAAGAGTGAAGCTCACACACTGCGTCTCCATCTTCGGATCTAAAGTCATAATCAGAGAGCACAAATTCAACTGAGCGGTCATCAGAGTGTGATGTAGGGTTGGGCAGAATGACAACATACAGTACGCCATGAGACAAAAGAAATGTCTTTTTTGCTGTATCATTTATACTGAGGTAGATATGCCTTTTATTGTCAGTGGCTGTATTGCAGTAATGCTGCAAATCGATGAGCAGGAGTGATTAATGATAATATTGGACTTCCAGGTTAGGGATGCATAGATATCTGCCAATACCAACTACTGATCTGATAACCGACATATAGCGACTATTAAGACACCATTATGGCACTAAAAACTGAGTCAGTGGCTGTGAGAGAATTGAAGTAACTGATAGAGGAAACACTGAAGTTCATAATGACATTGAAACTGTATTTAATGTGGATCGGTTACATCTGGTCGACACCCAATTCACTTAATAGGGTGCCCAGTACAACTACTTGCAGGATTTTTACATAAATGCTATTAAGTACCTTGATTTTTCAGGTATTTAATTTACTGGATTATCCAAAAATAGACATCTGGTTATTTTATCAACAGCTTGCCAATTGACTTACCGTAAAAAATACTATATATATATATATATATATATATATATATATATCAGTATTGCACCTTAAAATGACACATGCTGCGAGTGAAGATTTGATCCACATCACCCACCCTTTATGCATTTCCCTGTAATGCAGCCGGGCATTTTTGACCACAGTTTAAAATAAAGCAGGCATAAGCTTGTCTGCATAAAATACGTATATAGCGGGAGAGCTACCAAAAGGTGTGGTACTGAAGATGTGAAAACCGCTCAGCAAAGGAATAAGGAGGCCTTGTGAAGTCTGTGGAGGGGGGACGTTTTGAACAGGAAGTCTCACCTGGCTCTTTGAACCAGTGCGACTGGCCGGGCACCTGGATGCACCTCCACCAGAGTCCCAGCGTGCCGTTCAGGCGGAACATGGTCTCGCTGTAGCTCTTCTCGTCAAACTCCCCGTTGATGAACTCTTCTCTGAGCTCGGAGGCGTTGCTCCCCCCACGTTTACCTGGCGGGCAGCTGTACTGGTGCCAGTGCTGAGTCCCCACGGCCACGGAGAGGTACACCGTGGCCAGCAGGCTCAGCACCGAGCCGATGACCAGAGCTGTGGCATAGCGGTTGTCCACCATGGTCTACGCGACGGCGGCTCGTTTTGAGCCCGTGTTTACGAGCAGAAACTGCTCTCCGACCGAAAACGCAGATGAAGCCTGGTTTCGCTGTGCGACGGAGCCTAGGTTGTGTGGTTAAAAACGATATTTCCGCCTGGTGTTCAGGCACCACGGCATGTCTGTTAGCTGCTATCAGGTAGTGCGACTGCGTCAGAGTAAACACGGCATTGTGCTCTATTCAATCGTTTTGATCCATGGCCTGCCGAAGAATCAAAACTTCCAAATATTAGCGTTATTTCTTCTGCTTGTTAAATGTCCTACAGGCTCCCCCACCCTCTTCTTCGCCTTTTTGAATTTTAACGGCGGTTGGAAACCAGCGTGCTAGGCGCACTAGCGCCACCTTGTGCTTCGGAGTGCCCACACCACTTGAGAAGATCATTATTGTCTTGTAATAAAATCTTGAATTCCCTCCTTATTAACAATCTATCTACCTTTTGGGGCTGGACGGATAAACTGGCAGATATCAGCCGATATCAGTTTACTGTAGATATATCAGTATTGGCATATGTGGGGAATAAAATCCATATAGTATGACCTAACACTGAGAATAACAACTGTATGATGAATGACTGGAAGTCTGGTAGCGCAAAGCTATGTAACAATGCTGTAATGTACACAGACAATATTAATAATAAAAAAGACATGAAACAGCAGACATGACTAGATAAGCAAGAGCACTAATGGACATGGAAAGTACCTAGAGTATTAGAGTACCATGATTTCTTATTTTTTAAATAGACAAAGCTATGATCAGACACCATTAGTTAATGGGCCGATGAGGTCAGGCCCCTGGGTTTTGGAAAACACCTAGCAGTTGACACGATCATTTATCGTGATCTGATGGGGTCAGACTTTTTGGAGCCTGAATCGTCCAGAAGATGACACCATTATTTTTTAAATGGAGGAAAATTAGAAAAAAAGAAAAAACAATGGTGTCTGGCATAGAATGCAAGAAATAGCAGTTCAAGGTCAAGAGGTGGTACCTTCACAGAAGGAGGGGTAACAGAAGAGTATAAAAGGAAGGATCTGTGCGTTGCAAGTTCAGTCGTTCCATGGAAGGACTCGTGTTTGCTGTATTGCTTGATTTAACAGTAAACTCTGCTCACATCTGAACTCATCTGGACTCAGTGTTTTATTTGTTAGTATCTGCTAGTTTTTCAAAGTGTGGTGAAGATCCTGAGGACATCTGGCCCATCTTCTGGATTTTTCTCCCACACATATATGTCAGCTGACAAGTAATAATATATTGTTGTAGAGAAATGCCAAATGTATGTTATCTTAATTTAGAAACATAGTTTGCCCTCCAGAGAGCGCTGACAATTTTATTTTTCAACTGTAAAATGTCCTGCTCAGTACCTTTCTTGGTCAGAGGTGTTAAAAATAACACATTTAAGGGGTCCTTATCAAAACATGTGTTTTTATATTCTGTGTTTATGGAAAAAATAATAATACCGGTCAATATATTGTTACTGTCATATCAGTATCGGTCTTGAAAATGCTTTATTCATTGGGCTATTTCTTCTTATCGCAAGTGAACTGTTTTAATAAGATTGTCCACAATCTTAATATGTTGATGACCTCTTTCCTAGATCGATCTAAGTTTCTAAGTGTTGAATTGACTTTGTTGTTAAAATTATATATAAACCCTCCACTTATCTCAGTGGTCCACTGTTCTTTTAATTGCGACACTTCTGTTGCTTTACTCAAAATGATTGTTAGTAAGTTTTCCAGTAGACTGGGTGTTAAAAATGTATTGCTGCCATCTACTGTCAATGAAAACACTTAAAAATATAAAAGCTCATATTCACAGGTCTAATTTTGTGGACAAAGAAGAAAATCCCAGATTTGCTATATTCTGCCACATCTTCTCTGTTTTCTATTAATATTAGCTGAGAATTTTGTGGCCACACTGCAAACCAATTTCCCTTTGAGATAAAGTTTCTCAAGTAACGTCATGAAAAATTAATGAAATGTTTGTCTTCCAGTAAAGGTACTACTAAAGACCACATGTAGACATTACAGTGCACACACCACCAATATATTCAAGAAAAATCTTACTACCCATTCAATTTATTTCCCAAGCTGCCACCAAGACACAATTTAGGCAGAGATTAACATATTTTGTATATTCTCCAAAATATAGCTTTATCAAGACAAATATTTTCATCTATCTTACAGTGATCCGACTAGCATCTCATCACACAATAAGAAAGGGGATCATTGGAGTATTATAAAATCATTTTTTCTCTATTTTTTTTTGCCTTTAAAAGGCACATGCTGTACAAGCATTAAATCAGACAGGTTCGGAGTGTATGCAAAATCATTTCAAAATGAAGAAAAGCTACATATCAGCAGTCCCACAATGTATCTGTAGTTGTGTGATAATACATATGGCATCTCCCTGATGAGTTTGTCACATAAAAAATAAAACATTCTCTGAAATACAGACTGCTATGATGTTTTGACAGTGCTTCAATTGGCAATAATCCCTTTGTGAAGAGAAAAAAAAAGGCTTTGAATGAAAATGTTAAGCAGAATCAGTGAGGTAGAGATGCCCACGGCTGATGTGATGGTTGCTAAAAACACATTTCATCACTTTTCATAAAGACACATTCAATCATTGATGTCTTGTCACAGATTAACCTTCTTCCTCATATTATGGCTTTTTAAAATCAAGCAAGCATCGAGCTCACACAAGTGCTGATTTAAGATTGTTCATCAGCGAGTAGTGCTAATTGATTCCTTCTGTGCGGCAGTGAGTTCCCTTATTATCATAACAAATCGTGTTTAGTGAAGAGTCTCTGTGCTGTTTGTAGTCAAGACTGTCAATGGACTGTTGCATTCAGGATGGGGGTGGTAGTAAACTCCACACCACATGGCTCTGAGCCGCAGGGGGCCTCTTCCAACTCCAGGACGGTCACATTGTTGGGTGCAGCTGTGCTGAGGATGTTGGCAGGGACAAAAAGAGTTACCTGAGGGCCTCGGGTCGGCCAGTAACGTCCCAAGTTGAAGCCGTTAATCCAAACTTGCCCCTGAAAAAAAACAAAAAATTAAGAGAGGACTGATTAATTAGTCTACTGTATTTGCGTTGTGTTTGAGGAATACATCTTCTATGAAATTACAAAACCACAACCAACGCTTGTCTCTTTTCAAAACCTTTACTTCAAAGAGATCATGCTAGGGAATATCGCGATAGGATACACTCAAGCAGCGGGTATTTTATAACCACTTTTTCCCCACACTTAGAGTAGGGCTGCAGCTAAAATTTTTTATTTATTTATTCTTATTTGTTATTATTTAAAAAGTATTTTCAATTATCTATTATATATATATTCAATAATCTCTTGAGTTAAACACACAAATGTCAAAGTCAAGTCAAACTCTTCAATATGTATATATAACTGTAATTTATATGGTCTAAATAACCGATTAGGCCTTTAAAAACAGACACATGACATTACTTTACAGGGCTGTGACCAACAATTATTTTCATTAATTGTTGATCATATTTTTTAATAGCTGATTTATTGTTTAGTCAGTAAAATGTCAGGAAATTGTGAAAATTTCCCATTACAAGAGTCCAACATGTTGTCTGCAAATTGATTGTTTGTTTTTTTCCAACCGACCCTCCAAATCCCAGATATATTCAATTTACTAGAATATCCAGCAAAGAAAAGCAGCAAATCTTTGGCATTTTTGCTTAATAAATGACTTAAACAGTTAGTCCATTATCAAAATTGTTGGGGATTCATTTTCTTTCAATGGTTTAATCCATTAATTACCTTATGAATTACCTTGTGACCCTGGGGTCATTAGAAAAAAATCGACCACTGAAATCAGTAATGTTACCACGAACAATCAGGGTTTTTCTGTTTTGTTTTTAAAGGGCAAAATGGCTTCAATTCTAACTAAATATCCTGTATGGGTGACATGCCTTCCTCCATTTGGGCAGTTTGATGTAGGTGTCCTGGGGGAGGTCTGGGATGCCGTCAGGAATGATGAAGCTTCCCTCGTAGAAGGCTGGAAGGGAGAGAGCAGCAGGCTGAGGTGGGTCTGTTGGTTTCGTTTCACCGAGAAGGCCCTGACTGACCGCTTCATCGATACTGAGGCTGTACATGGTCCAGCCGAGGAGCGTATCTGGCCCCAGAGTCAGGTTGGACACCAGGCCCTGTGCAGGAAAGAAGAAACCGGACAGGAAGATCAGAGGGGCAGCAGCAGCAAGTCAGTAAGTCGCCAATCATTTCACACGAGTTGGAAGTTTTTCTTCACAAAAAAATAATGTAAATATAAAATATAATTTGTTTGCAGTTAAATCTGCATCTATAATCCAGTAAGGCCTTGAGATAGTTAAGCAGACACCTATATGTCAAAGCACACAAAGTAACTTTAAAATGTAGCTGTAAAAAAAAAAACCTTAAAGTCGTTGATGCCTCTTCCGAAGTTGATTCGGCCCATATTCTCCACCAGTATGTCCACCTGACTGCCAGCTTTCCCCGTCACATTGACAGTTATGGCTTTGTTCCTTTCGAAAATCCCCACAGCCACCTTGAGAAGAAATCAGCATGGTTATTATGTTGGCGGACTTCCAGTACAAAAATCAGAGTTTACTACATTTTTAACTAGGTATCATTTTTAAACTTTCTATACTAGTGTGGATACAATACGATACGAGTTCCAGCACCGATACCAAAACAATACTTTTTTTCTACACCTTCCTATAAAAAATATTAACATGTTTTTCTACAAATCTTTTTGTTTTTCCATTTAGCAAAAGAAACTAATGTCCATTGTTGTCTAAACACAAGCAACCGCAGAAGAACTGCTAATTTAAAATGATGACGGTGCCATGGACATACTTCGGATGATACCACTGAAGTATTGAGGTTAGAGGTACGGCTGCACGTTTAACTGATCTACAGTAGTGATGAGCAAATGGTAACAAAGTCTGTGAAGTGAGATCAACAAGGCATGTGCGTGGACCTGCGTATAGTATCTGTTAAGAAACAATCAGACTCACCCCGTCCACTGACACATACGCTCTGTCATGGACGCCGTTCAATGGAGACGACAGCGGAGTTGGTGTGCTGCAGTCAACAGGCAGAGTCGTCCTGTAGAGCACAAAACCGAAGGCCTACAGGACAAACAGGGAAAAGACACATCAACAATTAAAAGAGTAAAAAAATCAATCATATGACAAAATAGTGGAAAAAGAAATGCAACAGTAAGTTTTTTACTACATAAAACAGAAAAACATTAAGGGATACCTGGTTCAGTTCAGTGAAAGTCTGAGGATACTTGCTTTTGACGGGGCCAGAGAAAGAAAGTGTTTCTAAGGCATCTGCTACTGTCTGGAGCTGTGGTGGCAGAGGGTTGCTTTTTAGTATTTATTCTTTATGGTTTAAGTCAGGCGACAAAAAGTCTTTCAATGGTGAGTTCTAGAAAGTAAAAGGGTTTAATAACTTAAATACAGACAGGAGTTCACAGACCAACTACCTACCTTTTTCATCACAACAGTCCCATATGAAAACTTTGGAGTTGATGGCGGTATTAGTCCCTCTGGTATCTTACGGTACTGTTATGAAAAGACACATTAGTTCTTCCAGATGACATATACTGTACTGTACATATGTAAGAAAATACAAATGTAATACTTGCGGTTATTGCACATTAATAACGCGCCTACATTTTGCACAAAATACAGCTGAAGCGATGTTTAAAAGCAAAACTAGAAGCCTGCACTGGTGTCCTTACCATTTTGATCACCTCTTGAATAGCAAAGTACTTCTCTGTGAGGTCTCCTGCTTCTGTGAGCGGGGCGTCGTAGTCGTAGCTCGTGGGCTGCGGGCTGTATGGCTCATTGGCACCTGAGTTATATCAAGAGGCAGTCAGAGGGTGAGGTTTTTCTTAAGGTAATCATTTTGGCAACAAGAGAGACCCACGTGGCTTTGCTGTGAGTCACATAAAATATTTATGTCATCTCATCAAAGCAGTCTGTCAAAGTGCACTCACCATTCCAGTATCCAAAGTTTGTTCCTCCTATGAACATGTACCTGTGAGGAGAGAAGTGAAACTGAAATGTAGACAGAAATAAAGCAAATAGATTCTAATAACTTTAAACTTAACTAAAGTTATTCTCCCTGTATTTGCAGATGCACATTATGTAACTGTGAATGCCGCAGTATTATGTTTAATCTGCATATCTGCTGTGCAACTGTACATGCCTTTATCCGTCTTCATCAGTGTGTCTAAACCTGCCACAGAAATCTGTAGACTCACAGGTTGACGTTTGCTCCCACGGCCAGGATCTCGTTGAGGGACTTGGCCACTATGGCAGACGACACGACGGAGTGATGTGACCCCCAGTTGTCCAGCCAGCCAGTGTAAAATTCAGAGTTTACCTGTTAATACATGAGGAAAACCCTATGAGCGCCTGAAAGGAAAAATGTAGTGTGGTTTTAAAATGCAAACCGTATTGAGGGAAATACTTGCCAAAGGTCCATGAGGTTCAGCATGTCTCTGTGCATCAAAGGCAGTGGTTACATTTCCACCTAACAGAAGCAACAACGCAAAGATAAGCTCACATGTATTTGAGCGACTTCCTCATGACTTCTGACTTCTGTCTAAAATGTAGAGGGACACAAGACGCTGACCACTTAATCACAAAAAAATTAAACTAATGTACCTCATCATGGAAAAGTATCTCATCTGAAGTTGCTTTTACAATTGAACCTTAACTTAAGATTTCAACACAACTGAACTTTTAACCATATTTGCTGCAAATTGCAGAACACTGACTAGACACCTGACACCTACCTGGCCCAAAGTCAACAGTGGCGTAGAGATCTTGTATCGAGCCACACTTGAGGTAGCCGAGCCCAGCTCCGTCTGTGGTGAAGAGCACCACCTCCTCGCCCAGGTGAGAGCGGAACAGCTTCGACAGGTGACGCATGTAGCTGTAGTCACAGGCAAAGTAACTGCCATATTCATTCTCCACCTACCAAACAAAGGCAGAGCAGGAGGGAGATGTTATTTCCTTACTGAATTAAGTGCTGTTGTGATATGTAATACACAACGACAGACACAAAACTACAGAAATCAGTCCAGACTCACCTGTACAGTGATGATAGGACCACCATTCTGGTAGAGATAAGGCTTTATCATTGGCAGTAGCTTCCCCATCCACTTATCTACTGCTGCGATGTAATCTGAAATACACATATACACCATTTACAGTGTGGCATGTACTGCAGGCGTGACTATATTTCATCATTCACCCTGTTTTTCTTTGATTCTCACCTGGATCTGAGGACCGCAGCACAATGTCTTTCTTGTTGAGAAGCCAGGAAGGCAGCCCACCCTGGTTGACAGAATAGCGCAAACAATAGCAACAGGTTTTTTTGGTGTAAATAACGTGATACTGCACCCAAAATCATTTGTTTTGAGTATCAAACACCCTCTGTACGCTTAAAAAGGTGGCTGTAAAAAGTTTCTAGTTGTGTCCTTCATGAAGAACAATGATTGTGGACCGCTTGAATTTACGATATTACAACACATTCCAGTAGTGGCTAAATACACTACTTTGACAGCCCAACATAAAGGCAGTGTATTTTGCCATGTCTTATAAAAAAATAAATATTACCGCATACGAATGAACAGTGGAGAGGTAGACTTTCTCTATGCAGCAGTTTCTATGGATGTTCTGATACTTGTTTCCACTGTGAAAAATGTCACCATTTGACTCCATTTTAACTGATATTAATTACAGCTGATTTCAGCTACAGTTCTTTGTGAGGGTCCAAACTACAGACATGTACAGCCACCATCAATTAAAGCGTGACTCACACGATTCCTAGTTTACTGAACAGTAAACCTATGACTGTTAGTTTTGTGTTAGTGGACAAAACGTGTTAAGTTTTGTATCATCCATCTGTATGAAACTGAAACTTCAGTAAAAGTAGGAATACCACACTATAAAAATACTCTATTACAAGTACAAGTCCTGCATTGATAATGCCCCCTGAAAGAGTGTTATTAAATTTAGTTATTATATTGTTGGATTATTATTACTAATGCATTACTGTGTAAGCAGCATTTTAATGTTTTAGCTGGTTGAGGTGGAGATAATTATGACTAGTTTATATACTGTTGGGTAGTTCAGTCTATAAATGCATCATATGATCAGATGATTTGTGTGTATAATCCACATCTTCAAAGTAAATACTAACTATAGCAGTCAAATAAATGGATAATAAAAGTACAATATTTCCCTCTGAAATGTGTTGAAGTAGAAGTATAAAGTAGCCAAGATGGGAACACTCAAGTAAAGTAAAAGTACCTCAAAATTGTACTTAAGTAACTATGTTTGATGTAGCTTTTGTTAATAGAATGGAGCACTAGTTATATTGTGTTATCCCAAACTAATATGGGCTGATATCCAACAGCAGTGATCCAAATGCATTCTCTGAGTCCATTCCTGATATTTACTATATTAGAGTTTAATATGTTCACTATTTCCTAATTGTCTCTGAACACCACCAAAACTCAACATGTGTGCATTTACTGACGCACTCACCATGTCCCACTCTCCACATATGTAGGGTCCAGGCCGAAGGACGACCAGTAAACCGATGTCTTGGGCCAGCTGAAGGAAATATTTCACATCCCTCTCTCCACTAAAACTGTACCGGCCTGGAGACTCCTCGTGGTAGTTCCAGGGAATGTACCTTCAACGTGAAGGAAGTGTCAGTTTAATCCAAACACACACTCAGGTTATTTATGTAGGTTGTATGTTACTGTTGCTAGTTTATAAACACAAGAAATCAGGATAATCCACTCTGTATCAATACTGCAGTAACAACTGTAGCAACAGTTGGTACAGTGTGTCGATCAAGTGTACTGTTAACTTTACTTCTGTGCACTGTGCTGTCAATACCAGCAATTTGAGGAGGTTTGCCAATCTTTACATGGTCTAATGGCCTGTCATTAGATGTGCAGCTCTGATGATCAAGTTAAACTAACAAATTTATATTTAAGCATTTTTAATCGACTATCCGGGATTGTAAAGACAATACACCCTCACATCCCAGTGGATTTCTTTCCTGCAGGAGGATGCGTTTGATGGCTTTGCTGCATGACAGTTATAGCTGCAACAAACGGTTGTTTTCATTGTCGATTAACCTGCCGATTATTTTCTCAATTAAGCAATGAATCGTTTGGTCTATAAAATGGTGAAAATGGCCATCTTCAGATATCTTGTTTTGTCCGACCAGCAGTCCAAAACCCAAAGATATTCAGTTTACAATCAAAGAAGACTAAGAAAAACGTTAAATATTCACATTTGAGAAGCTGGGGCCAGAGAATTGTGGCATTCTTTCAAAGAAAACTATTTTAAATGATTGGTCGATTACCAAAATTGTTGCAGTTTAATTTTCAAGTGATCTACTAATCGACTAATCGTTGTGGCTCTAATTACAGTACGTTCTCAGTAACATCACTACACTGCAGCACAATCACATGCAAATATTTGGAGACCCAACAGAAATGTGAACAGGTCTTTCTCAGGTAACGAATTCTCTTAACCTGAGTTTAAAACCCCTCTCCCTTGATTAGTTTTTGTATTGAAGGCAGTTGAAGAGCGGCAGCCTGTGACTGCAACAACAAACCAAAGTCAGAGTAAAGCGTACAGAGAGTGAGACACAAGGTAAACCTACGTCTGGATGGCATTCAGTCCTGCCATGTACATCTTGAGCAGTCGATCCTTCCAGTAGACTCTGGGGATCCTGTTGTAATGGATGCTTCCTGCAATGTAACGAAACTCTTCCCCGTCTTTCCGAAAGCAGTCATTCTTGTAATCCACGCTGAATGAACGAGGTGCCCCAAGCTGCAGGTCAACACATCACACGTATTTACAGGTATTGCACTGATCATCATTTGTAGACAGCTAAGTAGGGTTATATTGTGTTCTATTGTGTGGTTAAAGTTTCAGGTTTTTATGGCTCACGGCTGACAGCTCAGCTGACTTTAGGATGTGTCATTCAGACATGGGAACCCTGATTGTCTACTAAAGGTTGTGAATAATGCTTCTATATAAGACTCTGCGCCTACCAACCAACCAACATGTTTTAAAATGTTTTCATGTGGAAGGCCTGATAGGTATTTTAAACCATATCGATTACAAGTATACACACACACACACACAGATATAAAATTTTGACTTCCAGATGAAACACAAGTATGTATTTCTTTTTTTACTGAACTGACAATAACTAAAGATTTGAGCCTAATTTAACCCATTTGATGTTGAATCTGCACATTTTACAAACATTGCTGATATTAATGCACCTTCACAAAGTATTAATAACTCACATTAAGGTTTATGTAGCGTTTGCCAGTGTATCTAAAGACCTGCCAATCAATTTGACAGCAAGCTCAAATTCTGTGTTCTGAATTTTGTTGGTAGGGCTTTTATAAAACCGGATACAGCATCTGTTTTTATCAGTTTTTAATGTTAATGCAATGAGGCTGCAGGTACATCTCTCTCAATTAATGTCGAGAACAGGGTATAAAAACGTTTTAGAAAATCAAAGGTAAGTTACTCACTGAATGTCCAAACAGCAGCAGCAGTATGCTTCCAGCTGTGAGCAGAGACATGATGAGGCCTGCTGTCCGGTTTCAAATGCAGAATTACAAGCAGTATTTACTTGAAGACAGTCAGGTCCGGCACTTGGTTCCCTGAGTTCGCTGTGACATTTTGAATGTTTGGCATCATGTGTTGCGGAAGCAAATCATGTGATGCTTTATTGTTGTTGTATAAAAACGCTTTTTAATCAGTAGGTGGCAGTGTTGCGCGTTTTATTTATGGGGCCTAGAGTGAAATAACGTGTAAAGGCATCAACTTTAGCAGAATTTGTTGTCAAAAAGGGGACAGATGAACCTGCAAAACAAACTTTAAAACCCACGATGTTACCAAGGAAGGCTGCAAATACAAATCTGGTCTAAAAAATAGAATAAACAGAAGCAGCAGGAAAGGTGGATCGAAAGAAAAGAGTTCAGAATTTCCAAGAAAGGAAGAGGAAGTGTTCTGATAAAATTATTATAGATCATTGGCTACTTAGTAACATGTTTCTAAGGGGAAACATGCAAATGAAAAACAAAATATAAACAATGCCAACTTGATGAATAGACAGCATTTAAAGTGCAATGGTGAAACTGAATACATTATAGGAAGTTTAAGAGACACTGGATTATTCATCACAACACATCAAAATAGTTAGACCCAAGGCCTTAGACCATTAAAAATGAAGAAACAGCATGGCTACGTAAAGGGTTACAGTGGATCAGTGAACAGAAGAGGAACAGTTTGAGTATTTTAAGATTCCTTTTTATTTTATTTTTTCAAGGATATATCCTTGCAATGAATTACAACATAAGAAACGTAATCTGTACAGTAATGTATGTTTGTGTGTTTTATAAAAGAAAAATAGTTTTTTTCCCCACCAATTTGAGTATGGGTTTATGTGAGATTTTCATGGCTCTCAAAGGTCCACCTGTTTGTTCCAAATATTTCTCTAAATGTTTTATTTTAGGTAAAATATTTTACATTAAAGTGGAGATTTTTCAAATGATGTTTCAAAATCTTTTATCCAACTTGTATTATACTAAATGTATGGACACAAAATATGTACAAGATACTAGAACCTTTTTTTAACATCACCTCCACCAACCTTGGTTTTATTTAATTTAGTTTGATCTGGGTTTTTTCCCTCTTCTCTTTTATGTGCATCTTTTCTGCTGGTCATGTTGTCTCTTCTTTGGCTTGGAGTTAACTTCGGCGTTGTATGTATGAACTTTAGGGTTTAACAAAGAAAGGAAGAAGTTTGTCCAGCATCGAGTATGCAGTTCACACTCCAGGCCTGCAGGTGGCGGTAATATGCTCCACGTTGTTTACCATCCGCCATAGAAGCGGAACTACAGCAACTACAGCTGCGATCACACGTGGGTACATAAGTTTGTTAGAGTAATGTGCTGTAGTCAGTTTAATTAGAAAACATGTCGAGGAGGCAGGCAGCTATGTCAGAAGAAAAGCCCGGTTCTGGAGTGGGGCACGGGGAGGAGGAGGTCCAGGATCCGCCGCCGGAGACCAGACGGACCCGCAGCGGCCGCAAAGTGCGCACTCCTGCCGCACTGCTAGACTCAGAAGCCCCGGTGAGGACTCCCAGCCGGAGGACCAGGAGGTCTGTACTCCAAGAGCTGCCGGCGGTGGAAGAGAAAAACACGGAGGAGGCAGCGCGGAGACCCGAGAGTCTCCCCGAGGAGAAGCTCAGTATGTCCGCTGTACCGGAGCCGGCGGAGGCTGCAGCAGACGCAGGCAGGGCCGACGTTAACGGGAGCGGAGGCATGCATCTGTCCGGGCCTGCACCAGCAGAAACGGGACCCACGAGTACCGAGGCCATCCCAAAGAAGAAGCCTCGTTTGGGTTCAAGTGGAAAACAAAAGCCGGTCATGCCGCTGGGAAAACCCAAATCTGGGAGGGTGTGGAAGGACCGCAACAAGCAGAGGTGAGGGTCTTTCTCAGCTTCAGGGAGTTATCTGACTTTAGAAATGGCAACGTAGACACTAAATAAATTATTTTTTTAATGAATTAAAAATCAGAAACCTTATTTTGAGACCATTTATATCCTTAACTGGGAATTGTGGTGTGTTGAATGGGTATTGGAAACATCCGTGGCAGTTAATGTGACATTCAACATGGAAAGCTGCAGCATGACAAGCAAGTCATGAAATTTGGCTTTTTAAAATCTATTATTGAATTAGATATTACGTAATGTAAATCATAATTCTTTCAATCTTTTATTTATGTGAAGTTATTGTATGGCAGCTTGTGTTAAAGCAACATGTAACACAAACATTTGAGAAGTTTGGCTTATTTCACTGAATGAAAATGGGTTTTGTAGAATGAAATGTGTTTTAAACTGAGCAAATAACAATAGATACAAATCTGCTGTGTGTGATTTTGTCTTTTAGGTTCTCTGCACTGGTGAGAGATAAACCGTTGTGCTCTTCTTGGGAAAAGAAGATGGAGGCCAAGCGGGAGAAGGACCTGGTGAAACAGTATTCTTTGCAGCTTAAACAGGAGAAAGCCAAACAGAAAGAGGTAAGCGAAAGCTGTGTGATGATTTAACCCATGTAATGTTAAAGTATTTGCGCCTTTTCATTTATTCTGTGTTTCCTGGCTTCGTAGGAAAAGAGGAAAAGGAGAGAAGAGAACTTGAAACGTCGCGCAGAGAACGAACGCAAATCGGAGATCGTGCAAGTGGTACGTCGACTCTCGTTGTTTCCACAAAGTTCTAGGAGCTGACACCACAACACTTCCAATTTTGTACAGGCGGTTTACAGAATATAAGAGAATTAACTGTGTTATAAACAGTTCATATTATACTGTATCTGCAACATAATAGCCCAAACCATGACAGTGTTAACACAAGCTTGTAACAATCCATATATGGAATGAAACCCAAAGACCTTTTTATTGTACAAAAGTGAAGGTTTAATGTTTCTCAGTAGCTTTTTGATTAACAACAAGCTCAGAGTGGATAAAAAAAAAAGTTAGCAACTGAAGAAGCCATACTGCAGAGCTTATACCACCATCTTCTGCCAGCATATTTTGTATTGTAAACATCTTAATATTATAAATAACGCACTGAATTTACAAACCTGGAGTAAAGAACGCACTCAGCGACTTGACACTTCAAGAGCGCACATGTAGTTAAAACCCAGCGTGTTTGTTGTTTGACACGTTCGAGAGTCGGAGTCGTGGAGCAGAGGAGGCTGCAGCTTCACTTTGCGACACCGCCATGTCTTCGTGAGGGCAGTCGTTACAACATTGCGGCCCTAAACTGATGTCTGAAGTTTGGGTTAATGGCCAAAATAAAGATGGCCTCCATGACACATAGGAGCTACTGCTTCCAGCTTCTGCACCACCTCCATACTATAGCTATCCAATGATGAACGCTGTGAACAGAGAGAACTAGATGGGTCTTTTGAGTATTTCAAGCATTGAACTTCAGCACTCCTTGGACCTCTGGAGGAAGGAGTACGTTGTGATGGTCACGTATTTCCTGCAGAGTAGTGGCACAGATTGACATTATCATTTCTGGCCTTTTATATCAGTGAGAGCTGCAGCATAGAGACCTCACCCACATTTCTAATTAGCATGGAGTATATTAGAAGTTTGGGAATTTACACATTTTAAAATAAAATGTAACACAAGGCTCCAAAAAACAGTGTTGTCCAAAGTAATGACTAAGCAAATTGTTTAAAAAACAAAATTATATTAAACAGTTTAATAATATCATGATAGTAATTTTAACCATATTGCCTTTGTTACACACACACACCCACGATAACTGTTTTCTAACACATTAAAGTTGCAGTTCTGCTTCAGAATTTGATTTGTGCAACAAAAACGGAGGTAATCAAGTGAAAAGGCAGCTGTTACACAAGCACACACAGTCTTTCTGTTGGTGATTTGACCTTTGTTTATGTTCTAATGTCTCACTTGCATCACAGATCAGGAACACGGCAAAGATCAAGAGGATGAAGAAGAAACAACTCAGGAAAATTGAGAAGAGAGACACGCTGGCTCTGCTGCAGAAGTCACAGAAGCAGAATGTAAAAGCCAAAGGGAAAAAAAGTAACAAGGTTGACCAAGATTTGACTTAAAGACTGAGATAATAAAAATGCATCTGTCTGAAATGCAACAAACACGTTTCTTCGGGAGGACTTACTGACTTATTTCCACTTTTAATAAAAGCTTTCTAAACAGAAGTATTAAGTGAAAAATAGTAAAAAATAAACAGAACATGCACAACAGGTGTGATTGCTGCTGGTCAGGTCGGCACTAAAGTGATCAACAGTTAAGATTTAACTTTTTTCTGTCTTTTTTTTTCTTAAGTATCGTTATACAGTATAGTTATAATCTCTTAAGAGCCTGAATGCCTGTAAAACATCACATATGACCAACTTTGTTTCACGTACAGGATTTTATATTGAAAAAATTTCACTTTGTACTTTTCATGAAATCGTCACATTAATTGATGACTGGCAAAGCTGTACACACGTTTAAAAAAGGTACAATGGTAAGCTGAATTCTATGTACTGTATGTAACATTAGCACAACAAAAGTACTTAAGTGGAATAAGTACTTTTACATCTTTAACTAGAGGTGCTCTGAGTAAAGTGTTATTAAATACACTAAATGGGATGTAACGTAACAAGTAAAACAAAGTATTTTAGAGTGACACTGCCATCGTCTTCACACTTCTCAATTTATACTTAAATCTTGCCTCATTAAGCTACACAATACACATAATGAAAATCAGAATAGTGTAAAAGTGTAATGGATTTTACTACTCCTGTCCACATGCCGAAGTGCAAGACACCGAACCCTAAATTGCTCCTGATGGATCTTATCTGTAAAGCGCTTCGGGAACCGTAAAGGTTGAAAAGCGCTATATAAGTGAAGTCCATTTACTGTATAATGATAACTGTTTACATGTCGCCCGATGAGTAGAGAGAAGTTGCAGTACAGAAATTCCAAAGATACGTGTAATTTAGAAACTGTCTCCATTTCATAATTTATCCAAAAGAAAGCATTGATGAGTTCAGCATTCCCTACATGTCTTGATCACAATTCTTTAATAACAAACTTTAAAGGATCCTTATCAAATATGTTTGTTTATATTATGAATATATTGGTATATTGGAGAGGTGTGATGGTGTCCATTTATACCTTAAGATCAAAGCCTCAATGCCAGAACAGACTTTACCATTGTAGTACACCAGGTCATAGCAAATCTGTTGTTCATTGCCAATTTTGTTTTTGTTTTTTTATGACGTAAATGAAACAGCTGCTGTAAGTCCCTAATGTCATTTACTTATCAACTTTGTGTATTTGTACAAAGCATTAATGCCTGGATTTGTCAGTTTTAACACCTACAGTAGATATTACCCATTCCAGGTCGTTCCCATTCGTCAGTTAGCTGGTGCATAAGAATGAAAAACTACATCACCCAATAACACAACTATATTAGTGGAGGGGTTTATGTCTTGGATTGAAGAGCGTTGTTCAGGGTCCTTATTGCAGTATGCAAGTATTGCAGACATCATGAAAGTGCTCCAAAAATAACCATTTGAACATCTACAATCAGCCCATATCAAACTTCATCTGCTGAGTTAGCTTCATTTGTGTGATACGATCGAAAGTTCCAGAACAGCTACTAAAGGGACCACGTGGTGAGATCAACAATGAACATTTAATCTCAGGAAAAAAAAACTTCTTTTAAAAGTGAGATGTTTTGCTTAAAAGAGATGTAGTGCCCCCCGGAGGGCAAAACTGGACTTAAGTGTTGAGCAGGGTGAGTTTGATTTAACTGCCTGCATGTGTAGCCTTCTGCAGGGATTTAATATACGGGAGGGGACAGCCTGTGATCATAGATGATTTGTTGACCATTCAATGCAGTTTTTTTTTCCAGCTTCTCACTGTCTGAGCTGTTATAAATAAATAGGTGAGGATGTATTCAACTGGAGGAGCCACTGTTTAACTTTGAGTTTCTTGAGCTGCTGTTTATTTAGTTGTTACCATGGCAACAATTACTCTTCGGTATCCATATTAAAAAAAAGTTACCTGGTAAACACAGTCTTGGTCAAAGTTAATATTCTCTTTGAGTGCCTTAATGATATGGGTGCTGAGAAATGTGAATTTGCAGTAGAGCTGGAACAACTGATGAATTGATTAGTCGACTTAAAGAAAAGTAATCAGCAACTGTTTTGCAAATTGATTAATTGCTTTTTAATTTTTCATCCAAATATGACAAATATTCACTGGTACCAGCTTCTCGAATGTGCGGCTTTAATCATTTTCTTTCTCTTATGTGATAATAAACTTAATGTACAGTGTGTAAGTTTTGGGTGGGACACTGTGTCTAATGTCATGGGACCGGGTGACTGCTTGGGATACCGGTTGACAGTGTTCACAGTGCAGACACTGGGCAGTGACACATCCCTTTTGTTTAGTCTCTGCACTCCAGAGCACTGGATTGAAAAGTAAACTATGACTGTGCGATTAAAGTGAGACCATGTAGCCATTGAAAGAATAAAAAATAAAATAAAAAAAATCTTCCTCTTACAAATGAAAAATTGAATTTATAAGCAATAAAACACATCCTTGATCACTTCAATACACTCGAGAGTTTTGCTTCTACTGTACAGATTTACTTGGTCTGGTATCACTTAAGACAAATGACAAGTAAATACACCGTCCCTCAGTAGAAATACATTTAAATTCAACATTCCTTTATCCTGTAATTGCCACTTGTGGCCACAGTGGCCGCTGTTCAGCAAAAGTGATTTTATAAGTGCAGACGCTCAGCTTTAAGTTGAGGGTGTTAACATCCACATTAAACAAAACATGCAGACATTTTTGCCCTTTTTCTGTTTAGTCCCTTTATTCTGCAGGACTTCTTCAAGCTGGCATTAGTTACTGTTCTTCAATGACAGTGAGAAACAGTTCATAGGGAGTGTAATGTGACTTCTGATCAGTTATTAAGCAAATAAAATGAAGCAGTTTGTCATCAACTGACCCATCACGTTAGAGGAAAGTTATTGGACATTTTGATTTGAGGTGCTCAAAGTCCTTCTGAAACATATAAGGCTGACTGAGATGATCACATGTGGACATGAATGCACCAGAATCACTGGAGCAGTTGATGAAACTGAATAATAATGTTAATGGTGCCATCTCTGGGAGTTTTCTTCTGACCTCCAACAACATACTGATTGTGACACATAACTTCATAATGCATCACGAGACATGGTTTCAGTCAAAAACGTGGTATTGTATGTTCACCCAAAATAGCAAAGTAAATTTGGAGAGCAGGTTACGCACAAAGACACCCTGCTTTTTCCTCACCTTACTTTCATTCCTTGGACTTTACAGGACACATTCCTTGTTAGGGTACTGCCTAAGCAGCCTAAGCACAAATAATTCACAGTTGTCATATACACACTGCTGTCTTTGTGTCACACTGCAAGACAACTCCTTCAGTTCGTCACCAACATGTTTGCTTTGTAAATGCTTTCAGTTGCAGTAGAATAATCCGACATCCTTTAAAATGCACGGATAAACAAAGCAATTTGTTACACTGAGGTGACTGGTGTGGAAGGAATGATGATCGATCAAACATATTTAAAGCTGCGTCTCTTTCATGTCATTTTTCATGTCTGTCATTCGCCGTATAAAGGCAGTGACAAACTCAGAGGGTGAGTTAAAGGCGCACATCTGAGGGTGAACTAATTAAAGACTGAGACAAGAGAAAGCGGCATTAACATCCCAGCTCAAGGCGGCTATCTATATCCAGTAAAATCCAGAGACGTTTTGTAAGTACGATCTTTTTTCTGTCTTTTCTGTGTAGAAAGAAGTGCTTAGCTGATTTTACTGCATTATTCAGATTTATTTTTTAGTATTTTCATCACTTTTTGTTTGTTTTAAGTAATATCTTTTTAGAAATCTCTGATAGACTTGGTTATTCTTTAACTTGCATGTTAAGTGGAAGGAACTGTTTTGTTTGATCAAGTAAGGAAACGTGATTTTCATTTTTTTCTTTTAGATGTAACAGATTTAAAATGCTTCTGACAATTCTGATACAACTCCTGATCGTCGGTGAGTAAAACGTGTTTTTCATGTTACAGCGTGTTGCAATTTTTGGAAAAGGGATACAGTCCTCTCTTATATTTATGTTTTATTTATTGATTAATAGCATCAGCAAATGCTCAGGAAGTCACAACTGCACCAGCTACAACCACACCAGCTACGACTGCAGCAGCTACGACCGTCCCAGCTACGACTGCAGCAGCTACGACCGTCCCAGCTACGACTGCAGCAGCTACGACCACCGCAGCTACAACCGTTGTGACCACGGCAACAGTGGTGATAACGACAAACTCGACAAACACCACTGCCACTAACACTGCTGCTGCTGCACATCCTGGGATCATGTACATGTGCAGTCTGGTTGTGTGTCACTTCAGTGTTGTTCTCTACAAGTTCCTCTTCACAGTGTAACTTTGGTTTTGTTGCCTTTATCTATTTTTACAGAATACATACAATTGTTACACACACAGAAACATTGTATGTAATTTATGTTAAAATGTATAACATAATAATCATGTTATGAAACACTCGTGTTGATAGGTTTAGAAAATCTAGATGATCCAGTGTGTTAAAATGTTATAATAAAAGTTTGCTGGAACTCAGAATATCTCGGTTTGTGTCTGAATATTATTATATTATTGTCAAGAAACATTTGACTGCTGTTTATTAAGGCTTCTGTCCAGTTCACAGGCCTTTTTTATCTTAAAAATAATGTTAAAATGATTTTTAAAATGTCCACAAATTTCATCCAAGCTGAACTTGTACTAGTGTTTTCAATTTCTGGGGGGAGAACTTTTGAACTGTTTTCTCAAAATCCTAAAAGTACTCCTAAAGCGAACAGTCGTCCTTTCAAATGTATTATATATTTAATCTATATCACGTAAATAATCTACCTTTATGTGAAGGCCATGATTTGGAGTTTTTAAGAAGTAACTGCTGATCTTTTAACGATAGAGTGATCAGTATTTGTTATTTTTCAGACTAAATACAAGAAGCAAATACACAAGTTGATACAGACTCTTGAAACAAACCTTGAAAAATATCTTTTGGCCTTTTGAATATACAGCACATCCTGACAGCAAAGTCTCTGTTTTATAAATATACTTATCTGTCTGCAAACAAGTTATCATTCGCACACTGATATTTCATCTCGCTCAGTAATTTCACAAACAAATTTTCTACATTATGTTTCCTTCTAATGTCTGTTTTGTTGTTCGGGCAGCAAGAAAGACTTCTGATTAATGACCTTAAATGAATCCTGGGTGTGTCAACATACATCAAAATGACTTGTTAAGACTGAGACTATTTGCCAAAGTGACACCGTCTCAAAAAAAAAAAAAAAAAAACAGACCTCACCCACATTAAAAGAATGGCTTAAGACAATCTTTTACACTGGTTTCTCATCAAATGTGGTCATATGATGAAACACATTCTTGGTTTCAGAAAAAATGAAAACATCAGTCAATATAAGTACAAAAGTGTCTGTTTCCTCAAACACACACACAACAGATGAAACTTGTCTACAATACAAATTGGGAACCAATCAGTACTCCTGATGTTTGCTATGTGTCTATTAGTTTGTGGCAATTTAATTAAACACACATTTATTTAGGAATAACTGCATTAGCACACTATAACTGGATGGAGTGGATTATAGGAAGCTAGAATTTCACACAGAGCGTCTCACACAAGATTAACTAACAATGCAACACCTGCTTTAAGGTCCTTATCATTTTAGGTGAAGTTGCCCTTTAGTGGCGTATTAGAATTTGTTAAGATGCATCACAGTTTATTTGACGTTAATAAATGGCTGTACAAGTTTACATGCAGTTTACATTAACTGATGCGCATAACCTCTTATACAGCGAGACTCTGATCCTAAACATATCCATTAAAATCTCTACAACGAACTAATAGCCAAAGTGAATGTCAATTAAGCCCTCAGAGAAGCTGATTGGCTCCTGATATACAATCAGTCAATCCCTTAATTGGCTGTGCAGCAATGAAACAAAAACACAGGATAAAAAGGTAAGGCACAATACAAAAAGTAACTTGTTACTTCAGGGTCACATGACAGTCATGTGAGACTCCTTAGTCACAGGAATCAGGGTGTGAAACTACCTGCACAGGTACAGTTTATGTCAGTGAACAATGTCGAAGAAGAATGAGTGGAATAAAACAAGATATCTCTGTTTCTGCTGCATCAGTTTTGATTGTTTTTGTCTGTCTTGAACCCGGGAATTGTTATGGGTGTACATACAATATGAACTGTACGTTTCAATAGTAATTTAGTAAGTCTCTGAGGCTTGAGATGTTGGTGTGCCAAAGATCAGTAGATGAACTACATAGATATATACACGTGTAGGCCTATATATCTACGGATGAACTACTGCTACCTCTCTTCAGCTTGAGGTTATTAAATATCCCCGCTAGATGTCTCTGTTGTGTCAGTGTTGTCTTATTGAGGGTTAAATCTGGTGATCCAATTTCCGGCTTTTTAAGGACTGCCTCGACATTATATACAGTATAGAGCATGATACATCTCATTGTCAAAGGCAGTGAGACTATAAGGAAAATGTGAACGCGATCATCAGATAGACAAGGTAATGCAGATCAGTTGAACTGACGCTATTTAACCACAAGGCGGTGGTATTATACAACCTTTAACGATGTCCCTGGTCAACTTGACAACTTCCAAACCATCAGTTTTAAATAAATATTCACAACACTTCTTAGCACATTTGTGATCAGTCCATAAGTGAATATGGATAACAAATCATTAGTGTATCTTGTATGAGATAGAAATATAGCAATTTAACATCAAACGTTGTATACCTGAAGCATTACATAACTTGGGATCATATTCAGGGTAAAGAGGAAAGACGTTTTGACTGTGTATGCAAGGAAAAACACTCAAATCTTTCCAAAACTTGGAAATTTTATTGACATTTCAAGTCAGTCACATGCAACATTTTCTTAAAATGAATAAACATGAAATTAGCAAAAACAAGAAAAGAAAAAAAAAGCATATTATTTTCTCCAAAATAGCAATATACAAAAATAGAGCTTACAAATACTGTACAGCAATTGTCTCCAAAAATATTCTGCTGCAGAATTCTTAGTTTTCCAAACAATGTCTGTGAGAGTCCACAAACATAATCAGTGTTAACAAAAAGGGGTGTGTGGGTGGGAGGTGGGGTGCTCAGGTACGCTGGTAAAGGTGGGAGGGTTTGTTTGGACAAAGAGGGGGAAGTTATTTGTGAGTTGGAAGGGCACTACGAAAGCTACAGAGGAATAAATAACACAATACAAACAAGAAGAAAGTTCACTTCAGGGAGGCAGTGATAGATTCAAAATCCTAAATGGTCTGGTCGCTAAAACCAGCCTTGGAAATATAATGAAACCCCTCATCTACAGAGGAAGCATGTACCACCTTTTTCTATTTTTGTTTTTTAATAAAACAGGAAACATATTTTATCAGAACACTGTCTGCCATCATCGTGTCCTGAAGGGACAACCATATAAATGGCTTTCTGACGCCATCATTCAGTCGCTTTCTTCTCGTAAATGTTTGATGTGAAGCGGTGTCCCTGACTGTCGTATTTCATCTGACTGTGTCTTGTCTATTTATAATGGAGTTAACTCAGAAGCAGCACTGACGTCAATGGTGAATTCAGTGGCGGGAAGCCATTTATTACTATATTCATGACTGGCTCCATTTCCATTCTTTTTTGGCCATAATCTGACAAAGACTCTCGCCTATCTATCTCACCTTTTCTTTTCAAAATGCAAAACCTTCTTTCTTATTGGCTGGGACTTTGATTCATAACAGCTCATTTTGGGTTGGCACTTTGTTTTCATTGGGAATAGGATGGCACACAGGGTGGAAATGGGGAAGTTCAGATGGAAAGGCTAAAAGTGTTTACAGTCAAACACAACACTTAAGATGGCCAAATGGCAGGAAGTGTTTAGCTGCCATTTAGTTTATGTGAAGGAGCTTCTTTTTGTGTGCGCGTTCTGTATAAATACATCACTACTGATACTAACTGCCTACATACATTTAACAATGGTGATATCAGTGGCAACTTGACTATGCAAAATAGCATGCTTTCACATTAAATCTCCCCATATTCTTTGCTTTCTCTCGTGAAACTTACATTCCAAGACAACGCTGTTAGCAGGAACAAAGCTTTAAGACTTGTGTTATTAGCGCTGAGATACAAAATATGTCGTCTTTCAGGGACAGTAGCAGAAATACTCACCGATGTATGGTTTACATAGTGAAGGTTTGGGGATAAAGGTATGAAGGAGAATGTCTTCTAAACCAAAGACCAAATACTGTACATCACACAACATACTGAAGAGGGCCCTTGTGTTGCCACAACCTCTTCACTAACAAGTCAGGCAATAAAAATGATTTTCTGATCACAAAGTAAATTATTAATAGAGTGAAGAGGTTGTGATATAGCCAATAAACACTTCTGTAATTGTGGCAGTTGTGGCAAATAGGGCTAATGTGGACAACACGTTTCTTTGAATTGCTTTAACATGTTAATAGTTTCTCATCAGTAGTGGCATAGTGCTGCATTAATGTCAGAGGATTGGACCTCATTCAGGGCATGGAACAACAACTAATACACTACACACAGGAGAGAGACATCCTGCTTTTGCTCTCATCTAACACTTGACATTTTCACCTTGCTGCATGCTCTGACCCAACCACAAAAGGTCATCACTGTGGGGTATGGCCAGACATTCAGCAGAGATGAAACATTCAAACAACAGAGGTCGGGGTAACAATGCTTTCCTGTCATAGAAGGTGAAATGCATTGTCACTTTTTGTGTTGGGAACCTGTGCAAGTCTGTCCATGACTGTGTTTGGTGTTAGAGAATAAAGTCAAATTGGGAATTTTGTGTTGTTAAAGGTACAATCAATTTTTTTGTGTTTTATTTTTAAGTATATTCAAAAAGATATTTTTGTTACACTTTGAGTTAGATGGAAATTGGATTTGGGTGTGTTTCTAATCCAATCAGAATTCCAAATATAAGCCTGTTAAGTTTGTTTTCCCCATCAGTAATGGGAACCTTTTACACCAGAACACACTGCAAAATTAGATTGAAATGTTGTCAAATGTTTTTGATTATGTTAGTCCTCATAGCAGTTTCTATTCTTTATATAGTGGGACTACTCATTTGTTTACATTTGGATCAAAGATTGTATGATTGTCATTTGACAATACATATCACAGGTAAAAGACAATCGCCAACTTATCTTAGGTCCATCACTCTGAAGCAAAGCTTTCTTTTCTTTTCTTTTTAGCCGCCATTTTAGATCAGCACATTTAACCACAACACATTCACCAAATGCAGCTAAAAAGGGATGAGGACAAAAAAAAGACTACAAAAGCCAGCAGGCCTCAGAGCTACTGTATGTGTGGCACAAAACAAAAAGCACCCCGTACCGTACAGAAAGAGTGAGAGCGGCGAAAGCACCAGAATACTGCAGCCAAAAAGCACAACTACCCTGTATGCGTGTGTGTGAATGAAAACGCTGCTTCATTACAACCTGCTGACCACTGAGTCTCTGGCAGCCCGTGTGGGTGGGGGGTGGGTGGGTGGTTGGGAGGGGGAGCTCGAGCCCCCTCTCTGTGTGCATGTGTGTGTGTTTTACAAAGCAGTGTGTATCTTGACCAAAAGATATGCTGATGATATGCTGAGGGCAGTAATTCTGACGCAGGTGTCAATCCACTAACTCGTTCACTCTATGCAGCTGTACCAAGAAATTCTAATAAATAAAAAAATAAATACAGATTATCTATGGGGGTAGAAGCACAAATTACTGCAACTGTGTATGCAGCATAGAAGGCCCTGCTTCATCCTGGTCTCTTCCTACACTGAATGATCAATCATTTTCTAGCAGGATATGTGATGCTAGTTAAAGATAAATATTCAACGTTTGTTGTTTTGTTTTTGTGAAGTGTCTCTGCCTTAATCTAAAGCAAGCCACTGTAACATTTACACAGCAGCAGCAGAGCAAAATAAAACTAGAACATTTATGTTATATTTTTATAGATCTTTGTTTAATATTGCCTCATTACTGGTGTTTGTTCTGTAAAATACTGCTATACATAAAGCACCAGGTTATACACACGAATACTGGTTCAGATCATCACAGTAGTTTAAGTGGTTACTTTGAAACTTGGATTTTTGGTTGGAGAGGTCCTGAATACCTTTTCTGAATATATCATGAGTAATGCCTGGGGTGACAGTTTATATACCTGCGCTTGCCTAACAGCACTCTTATATAGAGGATGTTACCTGCTAAATTCCTTGAATGAAAATATAATTTGTTCACTTTATCAGCTTCCTGTATTGACAGAATAATAACTAAAAAAAGATAATAACAGTCACATTGTAATGAAAGACAAACAGGTGATGAGGGAACAAATTATGTAGGCTTAGTGTGAAAAATTTTGGATTTCAACACATTCAAACCTTTCACATTTAGTCAGACATAAAGTCTCGAGGTTGCTTTGAGCTTAATTTCTTATGTGTGTGTGTGTGTGTGTGTGTGTGTGTGTGTGTGTGTGTGTGTGTGTGTGTGTGCGTGCAATTAGAACACAAAGCATTGTCCAAATTTCCTGACATCTACCAACATAGGTATTGTTGTCCCTTTGAGATTTTTTATTTTTTGTTTAAAAATCAAAGTTTACTAATTAAAAATAAAACCCCATGTAGCTTTGTACTGTACATAGAAATAATAGTTAATGATAAAATATAAAACATGACCTTGCTACTACGATCACAAGCAATTAATGTTTGACTTCTCGTAAAGTGCTTGTTAAAAAAAAAAAAAAAAATTATATTTTAGTGTATTGTAGTTCTTGGCTTTTGTGTTGTTGTTTTTTTTCTCCTGGTCTTTAGCTGGTGTGCCCAGAAAAGTGCTTTGGTTGTGAAAAAGTTACTGACCACATCTTGGCCAAGAAAGAAACTTCTTCTACATCAACTCTTCTTCATTGTCCGCGAAAAGAAAAACATGAAAACAGTTGATTATCAGTCAGAACTGATATCAGGAAATCCTTTTGTGAACAAAATGCAAGGATAAGAGAGGTGCAGATTCACATGTTTTGTGAGTTATCTGCGCAGTAACTCCAGTTTCTCCATCTGTCCACAGTCTCATACCAAAGTGTACCTGTACAGGTGAGAGTATGAGTGATGGGATGTGTGACTGTGTGTTTCTGTAGTGTACTTTAAGAGAGGCTTTGAGTCCCCTACACCAGGTTCTCGATCCCGGGCAGAGGCTGCTGTATTGGCACAGGGGGATCCGTGCTGCCAGCCTGCTGGGCGAGCTGCAAGACGGGCATGTTGCACAGCGGGCACACTTTCCTCACCTCCAACCACTTAATGAGGCACCTGGAAGAAAGAAAAAGCAGTGGGCATTAAGTCAAGACAGACAGAGATAAGTGAAGTGGTAGAGGAAATGTTAACTTAGGTTAGTTTGACTCTCAAAGCTTATTTAAAGTCACTATTCTAGTCTCTATATAAAGGACACTACGCCATGTGCATCTGCTTGCGGGCTTGTGCATAAAGGTTGAGACAGAAGCATCATATTTTGCCACATTATAATGTATAATAATTATGTGTTTAGCTTATCATAAACATATCGTATTATCACGTATGTCGATTGATAAGAAATTGCAGTGAAGAAATGGCAAAGATATGTTATATGTTATATATGATATGCGATAATTTAGAAACGGTGCAGCCATAGTGTGTCCGCCAGAGTACAGATGGATGGCAGAGAAGGGTTTTGCACTGCAGGAGTGGTTTGATTTCCTTTGGATGTTTGGAATTTTTTTTTTCCCCACAATGAAAACTTGTTATTATAGGAATCCACTGTAAATGCCAAGAATGCAAGCTGACCACAGCTTCTGTTCTCTGTGAGGAAGCAAACTACAAACTTTTACAGCCACTTTTCTATTCCACAGGAGTGTGTCAAAGATTAAATTTTGTGTGGATAGTCAGTGGTATATAAGCTCCTATGAGCTGCTTGTTGGTGCTTTTTACCCTGAAGTCCTCAGTGGCTCAGGGGCACTTCAATGGCCCAGCTTCCACCCTGCTTGCCCAAAGGACTACTGAATCATGGGGTTAGGAGGAGACAGCTATTCAGGGTCAGTATGTGGTGGTCATGCACATACCGCAGCTAAATATGCTCAACTCATACATGTTTTCTTTTGAACAAGTGTGACAATCACATTCTACAACCACAATAATTAAGTGGATGAGGTCAAACATTAGGTGATCATCATTGTGAGATTGCTCTGCTCTCCAGCTGTGGTGCTCGCACTGTCAATCACTGACACAGAGGCAGGGGCTGTGCAGTTTTATTAAATTAGATAATCTGGTACTCCATATTATAGTTGCACCCAACAGTTCTCTGATCTAGGAGCGACTTCAACGTAGAACTAAAATGATCTGTCAATTAACTGATTAGTCAATCTTTTCAAGCCAAAGTGCTGGTTTGATTCCAGTTTTAACAATGTGAGAAGTTGCTGCTTTAGTCTGTTTTGGGTTTTTGGACTGGTGACTGGAAGAAATCAATTTGAAGACGTCACCTTGGCCTCTTGGATACTGTCGTTATTTTTCACTATTTTATGACGTTTATAGACTAAACGATTGATCCATTCATTGAAAAAATAATTGGAAGATTAATCAATAATGAAAATAATTGTTAGTTACAGCCCTACTTTAATGTTGTGGTTGTGTGTGTGGAAGTGTGAGGGTCATAAGACCGAAACTGTAACACAAGCCAGCCAACTTGAGTAGCGACTTCCAAAAGTGTGTGTGACATGAGCATTAAATGTACATGGCTACAGGCAAACATCATATATTATTCATGAATGTAATGTTTATAACTTTGTTTTGGCAGTTTATTGATGGGGAGCAATCCATCATGTCCTGTGTAGTTCCTCACTTCATACACGTAGCCTTAGTTTTATGTACAAAAATATATAATTATGAACTTTTTGTCAAGTCACAAACATGCACTCCATCCATGCAATGACTTTACAATAACTTAATTTTAGTCTCTGAAAAGTTTGACTCTCTTTGTCACTAAAATACCTAAGAGTGGGTGGGGATGCATGCACTTTGTTAAGGAAATCTGTACTGATCCATGTGTCCTTGACTCCGTGTGTGTGTGTGTGTGTGTGTGTGTGTGTGTGTGTGTGTGTGTGTGTGTGTGTGTGTGTGAGTGTCCACGAATGTCAACAAAACCTTATACTTACTTCCTATGAAAGGCATGTTTGCATGGACAAATCCCCAGCTCGTCTTTCTGTTTGAACTCCTCCAAACACACCGCACATATCTGAAAGGGAGAGGGGGAGTTAGAGATCTTTTCTGAGGAAGGTAATTGCTACCACTTTGAGTTTGTTGGTTGTTCTCTGGCGTTTGGTTCTTTCAGTCTTAATCTGAGCTTTGCGTTGGTGGTTTGGAAACAAACTATCCAAACAACCAAGGTCAAGAACTCATGGAAAAAGACAACTGTGGCCAACATCTGCAAAAAATTTGACAAAAACAACAGAGCAGTAACTGACCAACTATGTTCTGTTATATAACTGTGACTTAACTTACACTGGGGACCTGTTTAGTTGGGGGTCTGAGGCTACCTTTAGTGGCAATGTTTTTTTTTTCCTTTCAACAAAAAAATAACTGATGATGATGGATGATGGAGATGAAGAACTAACTTTATTCAGCTTTTGTTTCCAAGGTAAGAGACTTACAAAGACTGAAAGATCTGAACCATATATTATAGCCATATAAGTGGACCCACAAGACAGCACCTAATATTTGAAAGAAAACAGACACGTTTTTACTGGCTATCTAGTTCATGGCATTCTACCTGACTCTATGAGTCTATGATCTCAGTGCTGTTAGTTTCTGTTATAATAGATAAAACAGGTTGATAGTAGTGATAATCATAGTCCAATGCACAGGTGGGAGTTGTTTGTCTTTTTGTGTGTTTGTTCTACACACACGCGTTCAATGGGCATGACACCAACAGGTCACAACCTGCCAGCTAGCATTAGCTAACTGTTTGGGCTGTGTGTGACATGGTTATCCATGGAAATCTAGAGTAAAACATGGAAGGGAGATCTTTTTCAATTGCCAAATTGTCAAATTCTGGAAATTCTGTTTTTGTGGATTTAGCCAGGTGGCAAACACTGGAAGCATGTTTGCGAACTTCCTTTTTGTTTATTGAGTCAATTTTCATTTATTAAACAACTGACTGCTGGTTTATCATTGTTCTACTGCAAATACATGATGTAGATGCTTTGGGTATACAATTTATTCAGTGCATCCCGGGTATTATCCAGGGTGAATACATTCCACATCCAGATAAATATGTGAGAATCTGCTGGAACAGTATGAAGCATATGATGACCAAACATAAGCTAAACTGGCTCAACCATCCATCCATCCATCCATCCATCCATCCATCCATGGATGTTCTTGCTATCCACATCTTCCAGCTCTTCCTGGAGGTGTGCCCAGGCCAGACAGGATATATAATCCCTCCAGCGTGTTCTAAGTTTGCCTGGTATCTCCTCCTATTTAGAGGTACCTGGTATATATCCACTTAGGGATATATAATAGACGTCCAGGAGGCATCCTAATCAGAAGACAGGACCACCTCAACTGTCTCCTTTTAAAGCAAAAAAACAGTTCCAAGCAGTTGCCGGATGTCAGAGCTCATCACCATGTCCCTACAGGTAAGCCCAGACACCCTGCAAAGGAAACTAATTTTGGCAACTTGTATATACATATAAACAATATCTCATTGTTTTCCAGTGACAATCCAGAGCTACTGACCATAGGTGAGGACTGGCATAAATCGACTGGTGAATCAAGACACCATAGTTTTTAAACTCAGCTTCCTCTTCACAAAAGTCTGATGTTGACACTCACATCACTGGAGACGCCGCACTAAATCTCCCTGTCACTCTCAAGCTCCGCCTTCCCTTCACTTTCCAAAAAACAGAATCCGTAACTCGCCTTTCTTTGCCTGCTGCCTGGCTGCACAGTGGGGGTGAAACTTGGGGGAGTAGCATGAACCTCCTAGTGAAAGTCATTGCTGGCCGGTGAAAAGAAGCGACTGACAACTCCACATATAATGTAGAGAGCACATGGCTGACTACACCCTCTCCAGACCAACATTATACTATTAAAGTGGCAATGACAAGGACAACAGTGCTTAGGGAAGTGGATATTTCAAATTGTGAGAAAGCGGGCAAAAATCTGCACAAATGAATATAGTCCACACAGTATTCCCATCACAAAACATCATCCAACCAGTGGGTGACACTTTCATGAAAGAGGGTTTTAATTTGGCACATTGGTTTTTTTGGCTGTCTAATGCTGCAACTATTAGTCCTTTAGCCAGATTCTCTTTTTCTCAGCTCTACTTTATGGGGGGTGGATGGACAAGGAAGGATGAAAAGAACAGCAAGGGGGCTCTTAGCTTTCTCTCCTGAGGATTTTTGGACACAGAACAATCCTCTGTTAAGATGTCTGCTTTGCTCTCTTTATTTGCGAATAGATCAATGTTTTTGTTCTTTTCAGTGCCTTGTCTATGGTGTCACACTCACAGTTGGGATCTGGCACCCTTCGCCAACTTTTGACAGAACCTCTTTCTCCCCATTAAGTGAATTAATCCTGTACACTTTAGTCACAAATTCCATGCAAAACACATGGACTTTCTGGAAAAAACATTACCAGGTCCTAACCTACGCCTGTTAAGAAATGTTGTAATATGTAATATGAAATATTGAGTTTTTCAAAAGTCTATAGAAGACTCTACAAGTCAAGTTTCAGTGACAAAACAATAAAAAAAATGCTCAAAAGAAATTGTATTAAACTCCATTCAGCATATCTAAGATAGGAACTAATGTCAATATCCAGCATAGAGATATGGGTGACAGCCATTTCCTAACTATATTATGGCATAAAAATTAACAGGCCTTCAATCTAATCTAATACCAAAAACACTGTCAACACTGTTAGACTGTAACCCCATGATTACACTGAACTTTATAATGCTAGATAAGATTACATAAAGATACTACTTCATTAGCTTTACAAACCTTTCTACAAATGGATATACAAGTGTAACTGTTATAGTTACTGAAATGTTTAAATGCAATCATTTGATGTGTTCTGTAGTCGCTGCCTTGTTGTTTGTTTGTTTTCGAATGTAATCTCTTCATTACTAAGTATTTCGACTTCAACATCCCCATATTTTGATTATTTTCTGAAACAAATCCCACTGCTAAACATGCACGTTTTAAGCTCTCCTTCATTCTCTTTCTACTACAGAAGTTAGTCCCAGTAGCTGATTACATAATGAGTTGCTGCCTTAATAAAACAGACACTAATTACACGAAGATTGTACAACACTACAATCTCACCCAAAGAACATCACAATCAGTCGAGCACTACTGTCATCCTATAAACAATACGTTTTACTGGGTTAGTAGAGGGCTGGGGGAGGTTGTTTGTGCACCCAAAGCATATTGTTTATTATGTTTTTCTTCACAAGATCAGTGGCATTCAGCAGCGTTACTTTTATTCCATATTGTATGACATGAATTCTTTACATTACAAACATACGGGACAGTTAAATGGAAATAAGGTCAAAATCATACTACAAAAAGGATAACTGGTCAGGTTACACATCAAACAGACTTGAACATGACTTGACCAGTAAATTGATCCCATGTTAGCACTCCTATGCCAGATATTCCATTTAAATGCTGAGATTGAATTCATGCAGCTCAGTCTATACTCATGTCTCCAGGGTGATCCTTTTTAGTGGGAGCCTTTAAAACTGGGTCATCCACCCAGGCTAGTGTGTGTGTGTGTATTATTGTCCTTAAACAAATACAGCTTGGTTATTCTTCACTCACATGACACCTTCTGATGCATTCTCTGTTTCTAATAACATAAACAATAAAAGCCCAAGGCCTGATGAAACAGTGGGAAATTCCAACACTGATGATAACAAACTGTGTTTAGCCCCGTGTCAAAGCACACATGAGGATGCTATTGTTAACATTTCATTTGCACTACAGTGTTAAAGGGATAGTGTTCCCATTTCCACACTGCAAAGCCAGTGCTGCAGCTTTACACACTGACTGCTGCTTGTAATTTTCCAACCAAGCTGAGCTGACATACAGCTTTATGTAATAACGATAGTTACAACTTAACCACAAGATGCTAGTTTTCACATGACAGTGTGTCAAGACAGATGTACTGAATGTTAAATAACAAACAATGTGTATGTCATTGCTGTTGCCAGACTAGACAAAAGCCAGAGAACTCTCAAAAATAGAAGCACAGACATATATTCTCAAAAACCCACAGGTGTACACTACAACTGCGCAGATAGCCCAAATATTACAGTGTGTCCTCATTATGCAGACATATGCCATAGCTGAGGAGGTTTATGTTCATAATGATAGCATGAATTGCCCCTTCGGTAAGTCCCAGGCCTTAGCCCTTTATTTGAAATCAATGGGAGAACAAAGTGCATCATGGATTTCCATGTAACTGCACAACCAAGAGGAGTACAAAAAGGATGACCTACGTAACGTAAATGGAAGACACTGTGGCTGAAGCATAAAATTAAGTAGTACAGGACTTGTTAGTCCAAATTAGCTGATGTAACAGTGTGTACTTGTCAGGTTACATTACAAAATGTTCTGCCCACTAGATAGTCCTAGAGCAATGTTTGGTATTAAAGTGTCATCAACTGATAATAACTGAACAAAGAAGATGAGTGCTTACCTCATGCAAATTTAGCTCTTTGACTTTTTCCTTCTGAATGACCTGAGAGGCATAATAAGAGAAAAGGAAAGATTAGTCACAGGTTGACACTAATTCTGTAATATGGTAATAGAAACCAGTTCCTCTGCAAATACAATAAAAGACTTAACAGCTAATAATGAGTGTGTGATGAAAAATCAACCAGTCGGGTTGAATAAGGGACACAGAGATAAGATGTACTATAATATAGCTGTTGGTTTACAGTAAATGCATGTACACAAATGTGTGTGTGGGTTTGTTGTATGTGTGTGTGTGTGTGTGTGTGTAAACTTGATAGTCTTACATAACCCACAGAGAAGCTGCACACCTTAATGTTTTTGGCTGGCAGGAAGTAAGATACGTAGGGAGACAAATAACAGAGTTAATGATGGTTACCATAGAATCTACTACGTGTGTGTGTGTGTGTGTGTGTGTTTGTGTGTGTGTGTGTGTGTGTGTGTGTGTGTGTATGTTTAACTTTGACATGTTTGGGTGCATTTGCATGTTGATATTACATAACTGAAGGACACACATGAGAGTCATGTTTATGTCCTCCATCACTCCCTCTTACTGGCTTTGCAGGCTATACTTTGCTACCACACTCAGCCCCAGCTAACTGTGAACCTGATTTTCCCAGCTGGGCCACTTGCTTCCCTTCAGCTTGAGTGCAATTCAGAATTTTTGAGAGTACACTTGTGCTCTCCAAAAACCTGAAAATATTTTGAAATGGGCTCAATCCATTGAGCAGCACAACCCTCAAAATACCTGCAGGCTGCCAGAAGAGTAAGCAAGGAACCAGAGGGGATCTTCATGATTTTCTCTGCACAAGTACACATACTCTGACACTTCGTTTCTGCCTGACAATAGGTCCTGTATGATTTCAATTCTGAACTGTAGTGTGTGTGCGTGTGTGTGTGTGTGTGTGTGTGTGTGTCACTGGAGTGCTCACTTGTTTGTATGCATATAGCTCTTTGTGCGCCTGGTGCCGTAACCTGGGGAGACGTAAAGACAAAACATCTTTTTGATTAGTAAGTGACTTTCTCCAACTGACTACATTAAATAGAGACAAAATATTCATACATCCTGAAAAGAGAGAAAAATGACAAACATGGATGTAATTTCCTTATTAAATACTTGCCTTCTGTCACCAGTCTATTCTAGTGTATCACTGTGGCACCGAATGGGTGTAAGAAAGAAGCAATTCTCAATCCATACAGAATATAGTAATAATTTAACATACATAACAGTTCTAGATTTTACAAATGACATATCTCAAAAAAGCCAAAGCCAAACAAAGGCAGAGCAGTGCGGAAATTATTCTGCCTCAGGCATAGGTGAAACAATCATGAGACTACTGGCTGAATAAATATTAACTGGATTAACCAATTACAGAAGGGTATGAAAATATAACAATAAAATGACACCAAACTCTGTTAAATATTTGTTTTGCTTAGTAATGCAATAGTAAGCCAAGTTACATATTCTTAAAAGGCCTTGGGCCTTAGTTTCTTGTCAAAACAGACGCTGGACTGAGTTAAATATCAACTCACAATAGCACTCAAAATACATTGGATCAGACATTAAAAGCATTACTGCAGGATGTTGTGGCACGAACATAAAAATGCTTGTTAAACTGCGGATAAAAAGGAAAGTACCCACAGATACAACCAATGCTTAACTCTTAATACACATTGCTCGTGTAAATGAGCATAAACAAAACAACTCAGTGAACAAGGTAACAGAAAGAGCACTGGATAAGAAGAGAATCTAGGTACTGAGAATGAGAATAACATATGTAGAAAAAAAAGGGAAGAAATCAAGAGCAAGAGAGATAGGAGAAATTCGTAGGTTTGTAAGATTTACCTCCATTAAAAGTAACCTTAACCTCTCGCAGCAGAGTGAGAGGGATCTGTAAAACAAGCAGCACAGTCTAGGAGAGAAACTGACATTTTGAAAGAGGTCAGCAGAAAAAGGTGCAGAGACTCCCAAGGATAAGGGACAACTGGTCATGGGTGAGGGGGTCATGGGTGACTGATGGGGGTTGCTCAATGGCCCTTGAGTACAATGTCAAAGTGGGCAAAGGAGAATAACCAGCTGAAAAATGAAAAACAGGTGTCCAAATTGACCTTCCTCTCAAAGCTATCATTACCATAATTTGACTGCAGTCAATGGGGAGCTCAATATGTAAAATATGTGACTCAGCCATCATTATAGTCAGAAATGTCCAAATGGTTTGGTCTACCTTGTGGTATGTCACTTCACTGAACATTCATGAGCACTAAATAAAGTTTGATCCAGGTTTCTTTACATTTACACCCCATGCTCAAGAAATACTTTTCAATCCTTGCAATGTACACTGCATTACATATTTCATATATGTGTGTGTGGACTGACTCACTGATAGCGGTGGTTGAGTATTTCTGTGAGAGTCTGCCTTGTGTCAAATGATGTCTCAATGTTTGTCTTTGTTGTAATAATGACCTGTCACATGTAAACTCTAGTGTAAATTCCTTGGTCCCTTCATTCACCTGTTAGTGTAAACAAGAGCAATGACGCTTACTGCACAGAAACCATAGGTATCGCCTTTATGGTGGCCTTTGAGGTTTAACTAAGAAGTGGCCATAACAAATTTGTAAAAGAAAAATTTGTATATTCATCATGCATTAGATGGTGTGTATAATTTAAGTCATTTTGGGCCAGTCCTTTGGGAGACTGCATCTTTAGAAGCCTTTTATGGAGCAAAATCGCTCTTTTTGCCTTTAGTGACTAAACCTGGCAATCTTGATTTTCAATATTGAGTTATGGTACTGCATCAAAGTCATAAAGTCTTGTTACAGTTAGATGAGGAACACAGTTGTAGTTAACCTACTTACCGTTGGCCCTGCAAGATAGGATAAGACAGGGTGGCGAGGGGTGAATTTTGTTGGGAATTGCTGCTTCTCACTGTCTTAGATAAAAAATGTTGGATATTATTTTTGTTCAGTTTGTTGATGCCAGGACAAAAAAACCCTGCAGTAACAGCAGCCAGGACAATTTGATTTGACCAGTGGGGTTACAAAGAGGGGCAAGGGAATGACTAGTAACCACCTCCACTTTTCCTTTATGGGAAATAATTACTGGATTAGACTCAAGGCTAAATGCTTAAAAAGGAGCTTTAACAAGATGAACAGTTATGGTTACTAACAGGAGATTTAAACATCCAAATGCAAATTTAATGAATAGCCAAAAGTAAATTTAATTAATGCAGGAATATAGTGACGACATTAAGGAGGTAAAAAAGGGTTCTAACTAGTTTCTTTGACGCCAAGTGCCATGATCATAATAATGCTGACAAGAGGCTTTGGATCTCAGCATAATATTACTGTTTTACTTATCAATTCAAATTATAAAGTCACCAATTTTAATAATAGCTACCTTCTCCAAACTGTGCTGTTGAAACATTTTCCCTTCTGTGAAATAACTGTTAGCAAGACAAATACAAAAACACAAAGGAAAAAAAGATATCCTTTTAATTCAGTGTCATACAGATTGTTGGATACTACATCATTATTAGATATCTCATTTAACTGTTTTGCATAGATTTCTAGAACATACCAAATTCAGGGTGCAGACATGTTTTGCACTGACCTTCACGGCAGTGTTTCTACTTTTTTTCCTTTTGGATATAAAGTTGCCATTAAGCCATTACATTAAGAAACATCAGATACCTGTTAATGTGTCCTGTTTATGCATACATATGGATACAGCTGCAGTGAAGTAGTACATGAGGGCACTTTTGAACAAATAATTCTTGAGCCAAAGTGACCTGAAATGTTCAAGGATATGTTATGACGACAGTCTTAGAGAATCAGCATTCAGTTCTCATTATAATTTTCAAGTCTGCTAGTCAAAAGAGGTACATAATATGTTCAAAGCTATCATGGTCTTCTAAGTCAGGCTGCACACAATGCCTTTTCTGAACAAAGCTATGTGAATTGTAAATTCACATGTAAATTTAAAATATGTTTAAAAAGTTGAGTGTGCAGGAATGGAAAGGAGCAGTTTGCTTTTTAATTTGAATGTGTAAATGAATTTGTAGGACAAGCAAATCTGGAACGCACCAGATCCCTCAGCCAGTGTTTAATGCTGTTTTATTTGTGGAGGTATCAACATGTTCTGTGTTTCTGCAAGAGTAAAAGTGTGTTTCTTTAAAGAGATAAATAAATGTTTGTGTTTTCCATCCTGGCTTTTTGGAAAGTGGCTACGCATGAGCAGGATAATGCAGTCTATGCGGCTCATTAAAATTTTAAGACAACTTGTGTTGCACTACCACCAGATTGATGATTCGTTGCACCCGCTAAATAGTGACCCCTGTATGACACTTATTGCCACAAACTCACACAGCAAAGCAACATCAAACACACAATAAAAATTCTAAGAAAAGTCAAATCCAAAGCTAAAGGGTGTATGGATCTTACCTTATTAAGTAGCAGCAGAAGAGAAGGCTGAGGATGAAGACAAAGATGGCTGTCCCAAACACCACAATGTAGATGTTAAGGGGAAGGTTCTGGAACCCTATATTTGGCATCCTGAAACTGTAGTGCGGGAAATCGGAGCTCATGGATATTCTGGATGGAGAGAGACAAATGACATACACATTACATACGTACATACACACTGTGTGCACAGAAAAAAACCTGTGACTTTAGTTCCACTTTCAAATTAGTTTTTCAATATTACAGGAACGTATTTCAGGGTTTGATTTCATTTTCAATTTTGTTTTACTGTAACTGTGGATGTTAGCTTAGCCTTTATCAGCCTGCACACAGTTTTCACGTCTCCAACTGTGGGTGCCAAAAATGGTTTAAAAAATGTTTTGGATGCCAGGTCTCTGTTAGCATTACTCTGAAAACACAATATGTCTACTTCTGCTGCTTTTTTCGGTTGACATACTAAACCATTGTTATTTTGTCACATTGCTGTGGCTTTTAAAGCCTAAAAATGGCCATTAGTAACTGTAGGCACAGGCAAATAGGCAATTCACTAGAGTGGCATTTGAAGAAGAGCAACACCATGCAAATTGAGTCCACTCCAGGTTGTGTGTGTGTGTGTGTGTGTGTGTGTACCCTCGAATATGCAACAGAACTGACTGCATATGTGATAGGGATATAGATGAATACAGAATCATTATTTGGATCCCTGTTTATCCTCTACTCACAGTGCCTCTAGACTCCAAATCATTTGAATTACTCCATAATGCTCATAAACTCTATCTGGAATAGATTTGAGGGGAGGCTTGGTTCCCTCCTGCCGTGGCAGCCAGCTGGTGCACCTGTTCTGATATTGGTTAACTGTTTCAGAACACTTTGGTCCCCAGAAACACACAGACACTAAAAACAGTTGAGTAATTCAATAAAAAGCCACAGTAGGTTATGGAGAAATATGCACTTGGCCCCTTTATCCCCTCCATCCCCTAACTAATGAGCTGATGGCCATTCCTGCAGAGCTGATTTACGACTCAGAGGGAAACCCTCCTGCTCAACGGTTTGTTTAAATTGGTCAGATGCCCAAACTCAAAATCTACACTGAAAGCCAACAACAGGGCAATGGCACAAAAAGTAATAAGGCAACTTTTTATTATAGGATACATTATATTCTCATTTATGTCCTAACAGACAGCTACAGATTTGCTCCTACAGTATTCTACCGCTCTCTTTATTTTCCATAAACAAAGTGAGTGGCCATCCGTTTAGTTTTTATTATTTAAAACACACTTTTAAAATACATACTGGTACACTGCTAACACAGCCTTTTTTTATCACAAAACATGCAAAAAAATGTTTATAAAGGCTATATATTAACATTTACTTGCTCATATTGTGTGAGAGAATACCTAAAAAGATTCCTTCTGAGAAGCTGATTCATAAAAGCCAGTGCACACCAACAAGGATCTCTTGGTCAACTGCTCTTACTCAATACACCAAAGGGACATGACCAGACATGTCTACGCCCACCAGAGAAGAGAAGGAGAAGGAGGAGGAGGAGGAGGAGAGGACAGGAATAACTTTTGCTCCTTCTGAAACCGTGCCTTGTGCCCCTCCCCTTCACTAAATAAGGAGAGCTTCATTCCTCTATACTCCTGTGGATAGTGGAAAGTTTTGTAGGTTTTGCTGAGGCAATTAACAATCCTCTCCTGCTTATGATTACACTATATGTGTATCACAGTGACCCAAAAACTAGCTCTCTATTAAATAACTAAAGTGTCTCAGTATAGGGGAAAATGTAACAAGCCCCTATATAACATTACTCCAGCAGTAATGATGGGCGCCTCAACGCAGAGCCACTTGACAGCATTCTTGGTAAGACACCTGGCTCATGATATCAGAGTTGACAGGATTAGTGACTAGGAAGTTCTCTTTACAACATATGTTTCAAAATCTCACTAGGACTTCGAAACATGCAAATTGAGCACACTGTGCTTGAACTGAAAGTAAATATCACATGTCATGTTTTGCTGATGTGAGGGCCAAACAACCTTGTCTTAAGAGACAGCATCATCATGTCCATGAGGTTCAAATGGTGGCTGGAAGACTGTGTCCGGCTCTTAAGATAAATCTTTTGACGGGACCATTAGACTGTATATAAAGATGGACGACGTGTCTCCACTTCCTCCCACAGTACAAAAATGATGCTAAAGTATCCCGGATACGGGCGCTGCTATCTTGTGCTGGTGATGTCATTTGGAGCCAGAATCTGCGCAGTAGTGATCCGCTTTGGTCCCGGTATCAAGGTCCCGCCCATATACCTGCCCAGTGCATCAGTGTGATAAGAACTACTTAAAATGACAGAAGCCATCTTTGGGGAAACATTTATTTGACTTGTACTTTGATTTTTTAGTTTGGCCCATGTCCCATCCGCTAACATGGAGGGGGCAGGGTCAACTGTAATCAAATGAAATGCCCATAAGTTGAGGCATTCTGGATGAAGATAAAATATCTCCCCTCAGGCCTGGGAAAACTAGGTCCAGATGCAGTTAAGGCTGGGAATTGTGCGTATAGCTAAGGCTGAATGAATCATCATTTTTATATCAAATTAGAGACTTAAGCAGGTGCAATTTCCAGCAGCCTAAGCCATTTATGCTGTTGATGTCGCCATCTAAATATCTAACTGTTGCAGACAATTAAATTGGCTGTAGATACAGCATGCAATGACCTCATTTTGATGGTCCTTCTTTGCCCAATTTCAAGGCTCCATGCCAAACCCTCAAGCCCTGCTTCTCTCTCTGTCTTTCCCTCCAAACACAGCCCTGACAACCTCCCCTTGCTTCTCTAAACACACAAACATGCTGAGGGGCTACAAGCCTTTCACACAAACTAACAAGCACCTCTGGAGATACATGAAACCAACACACTGACACTCCATTCTTCACAGTAGGTAATTAAGTAACCTTATGGACTTTTGTCAATTCATATATTTGGAATAACAATTCCATATAAGTCATAAGGCAACAAAATAAAGTGAATACTAAATAGTTTAAGCTCCAATATTTACCAGCCAATTACTTGTTATCACACCGCTACATTTACTTTAACGCTGACTTTTCTCCAGCTAGTTTAAAAACAGGACTGGTGTCGACTGGCAGTGAACATACACATACCCGAGCGGTGCCTTCATGCTGAAGAGCAGAAAAGTCTGTATAGATCTATAACACATGCAGGCCCTTGAGAAGTGATATGACTTGTCCTTGAGAGCCTCGTCAGTGGGTTGCCTCCTGGCGACTTGACTGGATCATAGCCCTTCTTTGCCCCCGTTCATAAAGGCTCCATGCCAAACTCAAGCCCTGCTTCACTCACTGACTCCTTTTGGTGTCTCTGTCTAAACAGCCACAACAACCTCCCCCTGCTTATCTGAACACACAAACATGCCGCGGAGCAACATTCGTCCCGCACACACGAACAAATACCTCTGGAGAAATTTGAGACAAACACACTGACAATCCATCCTACATGGTCGAGAATTAAGTAAGAACAGAGGCCTCTAAGGAGTAGGTGGAAAGGATTTTTTGAATAGTTATTTGATGACCCACGATTAGTTACAGTTTTGCAAACTTACAAAATAGTGTTCAAAGCATACTATGTGGTTTTATGTCCCATTTTATGAAAAACTACTTCTCCTTTTAAACTTTTTACCAATATTTCCATGGTAATTTCAGCTTTCAGCAACTGCTAATTCCTAGGTGTGTAAAAGCACTGAGATGTGGAGATTTTTTTCAGCACTTTTTTGTTAGCAGATCAGTTTTAAACAGTGAGCTGTGGCTTCTCCAGCGCCGACATGCACCTCCAGACTTTGGTATTTTAATTTGTCATGTCATCACCTACTACAATTATGATAAATATATTATTCACTCCTTGGGGGATTCTCGACTGATTATTCGAATCATCTACTTTTAGGGGGCGGCCCTGAAAAAATAGCCATAAAAATAGCTACAAGTGTGCAAAAGAATAACACAGCTTAACAGTTTGTTGTAAGTCAACATAAAGAAAAATACAACTCCCAGTAACCACTACCACAGCTTCAGCGTAGCCTATAAACGACATTAGCATGGCGGACATGTCACTGCTATATGCTACTGATTGGTTAGGGAGTTAATTCAATGCAGGTTAGACTGAATGACAGATTTAAAAAGGTCCCTCTTCAAAAAAGTTCTGCTCTTCTGTCCCCTTCACTCTGTGCAATAGCTACAGTATCAAGATTCACTGACATTGAGGATCTTGGTTCATCAAGCAATCTAGAAATCCAACCCCTTTGCAGTAAACAACCCACATACCGGAAAAACACTTACGGGGTGTGAAATCGTCAAACACAGGGGTCTGTTACAAAATGAGTCAACATGAACTAAACTGCCACTACAAAAAGATGACAAAAAGTCACCAATGAGAACTGAGAAAGCAGCCAAATCCAACTCATTCCTCCTTGAAGTAACTGCCGCAAAATCACATACAGACAGGTGATACATTTAAGGAAAACCCAGAATAAGTGAGCGGATTAACACAATAAGTGCAAATGCTTCCATAAGGATGACTGAATGGTTTGTAGTCTATGCCAAGGCCCATTGAACCTCCTCTGACAGCCAGTAGTGGCCCTACAGCTCACTAAGACAAATTAGTGTTGGGTTTCAATTTAATTTGTCACCCATCTGCATTGAATTTTAACAAATCTAACAGTCAAATTTTTAAAAATGTGCAAACTAACAATAGTCTAGGCTTAGCACTTAGTCCTAAATTCCCTCCTTGATGCTTCCTGCTACTAAATAGCTTCCTGTGCATCTAAAAATACCTTGTTGCCCCTCTCCCTCTTTCAAACTGAAGGGCCCACTCAGGACAAAAGCCAAACTTGCACACTTCACTGGGTATAAAACTAGGCCTAGTTGTGCAAGATGTGAATGTACAGTGAGGCAGCACTGATAGAGCTATCTCTAATGCACAACACTTGAAGTAAAGATGTATACCAGTTACAAATGCACTCTTATTGTGAACACATCTCACACAGAGGATAATCCTACAAGAGACCAAACAACATTCAGAGTGAATGTGATGACCTGGGAACAAATGACCTGCAGATGTGATTTGCATCTGCTCTCCCCATCCCACCATTTCTGCCACCATCTGAGTCACTCAGACACTTTCACAAGGCCTCACCCTATTACATAACCAGCAACTAGACCATGCACAGCACATCACATTCATGGGAAATGAGTGTGAGTGAGCAAACCACTCTCCGCATTCATTGTGCACTGTTTCCTGTGGTATGATGGAGGAGTAAAAGATTCACATTTTCAACTTCTGGGATATGAAAGATTGAGAAGAGGAGGAATGCAAACACCCCACAAGAAACCTAAGAAGTAGGCTAACCAGTTTAGCTTTAAAGTGTCAGTTCACCCAAATTATAAAAAAAGATCAAAACATAAAGATCATATAGATCTAAACAGACTTTTCTGCTCTGCAGCATTAAGGTGCCGCTCAAGTGTGTATGTTTACCACCAGTTGGAACCAGTCCTGCTTTTTTAAAACTATTAGAGTTAAACAATTAACAATATAGTAACCTCCTCAAGTTAGGCAGATGGGATAGTGACAAAAGTATTCTAACATTTTCCTCACAACGCATATCTTAATAATTACAATATCTTAATAATTACAATAATAAATTGTAATTTTCATATCAAGACAGAACCATATTTTCCATACTTGGTAGTACAGACAGTAAAATTATTAAGAGGATACATACTTTAGCCAAATAAATCATGCACTGACATATAACCAGGGAATAATGAAAAAAAACTAGCCAAAATATATGCTGCTATGTTACTGTGTAAACATCTGGACAAGAAAGGTAGCCACACTCACATGAATGCACACAGGGGCATCTTTTAAGCATCACCAAGAAGCCTACAAATAATTATTCAGAAAACTATTCACTAATCAGCAAGAAAACACGATTCAGTCAGTGCACCAGGGCATTACACTCATCCCTCAGATCTTTGTATTTTGGGTTCACTTTGTGAACTTAATATAAGCCATTCCACTACCTGAGATTGAGAAACAGTCTAACGTACAAGCTAGATTCTGTTTAGGTCGGGAAGAGTTTCAACTGACAGTATGCTTTTCCTTTCCAGTGAAACTTCCATAGAATAAAACCATTTTATGAGCTGCTGTTCCCCATGTGTGGGAACTCTTAGCTTTGTCTGAGGACAACATCACTCCCTATCTAAGTGATGCAAAGACACAGTGCCTCAGTATTACACCTTTCCCTCTGTTGGCTGAAACTATTACCAAAATAACAAGCATCATCATAGTATACAAGTCCTGCACTGTAAATATAGTAGTCTCACTATTACCAGCCAATTCTGGACAGACTACAACCACAAACACTTTCTGAAGGACCATTTCCACTCTGCCAATGAGTCAGTACTTATTTGTGTAACAAAATTGTTTCATTTTGACCTCTGCCATGTCAAACAAGTATGCAAACAATAAAAAATACATTTACATTACAGTTCAGTTTGATATGTGATGCCAGTTTCACAGATTGATATCAAAATATTTAGATCAAAATCTGATTCAGGACAATGATGAGTAGTTAGGAGTTGGAATAAGTGTCACACTGACCAAAGTTTTTTTAACCATTTCACCACTACTGGTTAGCTGGTAACAATTTAACCAGACGAGAAGAAAATGCAACATATCAAAATCATTCTGCAACCATACAAACACTCAGCTTTTCATACGATGATTTTTTTTAAATGTGGCAAATGTGATGTTTTCAGACAACCCAAGAGGATTCTTAAACATCTGACCAAATAAACCTCCCTTTCTCCTTGCTCAGCCATTATGTAACCGATTCATTTTACAATGCGATGACTGTAGAGCTTAATCAAACATACAGTAAGCTCTACGTCCACTCTTCCTCCCATCAACCTCCCCAGCATACCCTTCTCATAATCAATAATGGCTGAACCATTAGTATACACATCACATGGATAAATGATGACGTTTGGACCCATGATATTTCATATATTTGTCACGTGAAAAAAGAAGTCTGAGGCAACTGCTGAGTAATACTGCCATTTGTTTTTTTCCAAGGAAAAAGTAGCCAAATGTTTAACCAAAATAGGTTCATTAAATGTAACCTTGTCCTTGTTTTATCATCTTATTAAAAATAAAATTCCCTTTAAAAACAACCCCAAAACCTTAGCTCTGTTCAGGAGTTCCCTGTGATCAGCCCACAACATCACATTCACAAGATACTGTCCGAATGAGAAGTGGAAATTTCCACTAGCAGCCACGGCCAGCCATGAGATTTGCACATCTGAAACTTAATATGCCAAAGGGCAGCAACAAACACCAGGGCCTCAGAGGCAGAGCGAGGGACTCTTCAAAATGTGCTGGCTGTGGTAAGTGAAATGCCCACATTAATATGATACTGGACCACATTTTCAGCAGTTTAAAAGGGGGAGGTTGTGGGGTATATTGGCCATTCACATATCTGACCATCCATCAAAACATAATTGCTCCTAGTTAAAATGTTTTATGGCAAGAGTGACTTGTTAAATCGTCCTTTTAGCCAGAGAGGAGGAAAAACAGATCAGTCACAAAGCATACAAAATGCAGGCTGTCAATGAGGGGGTGTAGAAAGCTTTTAAAAAAACTATTTTCTCTGTTTAAACTATAAGACAATGAACAGTTATTAATTATTAATTATGTTACTTCCTGAGAGGAATGAAGATGATGATATTGATGATCACGCACCCCAGTAGCCAACAATGTTTCCACTTCAAGCCCTGAAATATGCATTACAAAAAGCTTGTTTTTCCAAAATTGGGCCAAGTTCTACAGTAAGTAGGTCACTGTAACTACACCTCCAGTTATGGAGATATGGGAGGCACATGACTTCAGATCTGAACCCGCACTGTAAATATAGTCAAAACCAAATTATGGAGACCAACTTCTAAGCTACTACCATTAGCTGACCAGTAACTAACACTCAAGACAATCTGAAGCTACTTCATAAAAGGGTTTATTATCCATTAATATCATGAAATAAAATAAGTAATTGATTGATTCATGTAGTCTATAATATATAAGATCAGAAAAAAAGTCAAAAGTCTGTTTTAAATGTCTCATTTACTGATCAACTGCCAAAAAGGTATTCAATTTAAAATTATATGAAACTTTGAAAAGGAAGCTACTCTTCATTTGTGAGGCTGTTACGAAACCCAGATTTGTATGATTAATCAATTAACTTAACATTTTATATCTTTGATTTATTCATTGATGACAAGCATCTGTAATTGTGTGGCACATAATTAATCCCTAGGTGTCTGACCTGGAGATGTTAACATCAGTAAGAAAAGTTAAACTGCCAGCAGCTCACTAAAAGATACAAAATGTATGAACAGAGAGGCATTAAATTTAGAATGTAAGGTAAGGTAAGACAAACAGAGAAGCAACAAACCTCTTATGATTGGGCTGGGAAAGAAGAGAGGTTCAATCATCAACTAAAATCACCTAAATGGGACCAAAATGAAAAAGGCTGTCATGACCTTTTCTATATTTGCTCTTTTGCTCTCTCTCTCTCTCCCTCCCCTTAAAGCCCATCAGTCCTCAGTGGACTCTTATAGTAACACAAGCTGACACAAACAAGAGGAACTGACACACACAGCTGTCTCATAGCACTCTTGTCTCCCTGTATCCAGTGCCACATTTTTCTGGAGGGTTTTTTTTTCTACTTTCAGTCTTCCACCATGTCACCTCATTAACTGTCACCATTTGACTGTCTTAGTTTTACTTTCTTTTCGACCCCATTTATATCTACTTTTGAGGACTGTTTGTTGACTTCTGTCTAGGTTTATCTAGTACACATACCCCTTTAAATCAAGTGGTGAGTTATTTCATTTGGAAAAAAAAACTTTTCAAAACAGTATCACTGAACAAGATGATATTCAAACTGTAACAAGCCTAATCCAACGCAATGTCTTTTCACAGCTACCTACTTCAAAGAAACAGGATCCTTGGTCTGCAAAGTGCAGGGTCAAAGACACTATAAATAAAAGCTGTAGTCATGTGAGGGTGAGTAAGTCAGGCTGAAACATGAAAACAACCTGAACCCAATACAAGTTGTATCAGCTCTTGGGGTTACCAGCTATTGACCTGCAGCAAATAAACAAACAGTCTAACAGAGACAACATACAAAACGTGTCAAGTTCACAAACTGTAAATCTAAAATATCCTAGAGTTTATTTTCTAACGGACACTGACTTTGTCTGCCTACTCAACGAACCTCTTGTCAACTTCAGAGATGCGTTACTTTAGTCAAGCTATTTGAGAAATGAGTGTTTGAGTTGGCCAAGTGCCCTGTGCTTGAGGCCAAGTGCAACAACGATTATGATTATGATTAGTGGATGAAAGAGTAACACAATAAATAAGTACATAATATCAGAAAATCAGCCGCTAACTGCTCCGCATCAAGATAACAGGGAAGGGGGCCACTCATTGACCAACATTCAATGCACATGCAGGCTTTACGCACGACAGTTTGCTTGCATTTAACACAAATGACTCATGACTCACCCATGTGCTGACAGATATTCCAACCTTTGCAAGGGACCTGCTTGGATAAGAGTCAAATTTTGAGTTAAAGTACCAAGATGGGTTTTGGTAAACAGGTGCCACTTCTTTCTGCTTTGATTTGCATATTTAGGGTCTTGAAAAAAACAAAAACAAATCACGCATGTATTCATTACACAACAATAACACACGCAATTTAGAGTTTAAAAATAAATTCAGGGCCAGATTTGATTTAATTATATTCATTATGTTTACATTAAAGGTAGGGTAGGTGCGTTCGTATTGGCTAAGCTACAAGAGCAGATGCGCATGCACGTCCCTTCAGACAGTGAAACCCTGATTCAGTGGCGGAAAATCTTGCCGAAAAATCCTGAAATTTGTGATCAATTTCCAATACCTCCTTTGCCTACAACAGCATATAGTAAATAACAGCATGTCCCGGCTCCACACGGAGCTTCAGGCTCATTATGTTTGATGACATGGCGCTCATAACGACAAGTGGCAAAGAGGCATGATGACAAACAGTGGGGAATCTTGGTGAGGCTCATGCCGTGGAAAGCGAGCCCTACTAGGGATACGGTTTCGCAGGGGAACCGATTCCTTCTGCTGCCGGTCAAAGTTGTGGGTTTGGTGGGAGGGGCTTAGTGGAGTGATACGAGGCAGCAGAGAGAGAGGCGGAAGGTTTTGCCTAGGTTGCACAGATTTTGCCTAACCCATTTACCCCAGTATGCCAACTGCATCCAAACATCTGCTTAGAAATTTAGTGAAAATCATTTCACCAAATAACAGGGAGCGAAAACAATCTGTTGTTGTAATTACATGCGAGAGTTAATTAACCTATTAAAACCACCTTTGTCTTTGTCTTTTATTCACAGTCTAGCTGCGTGAAGCATCGATGCCACCTAATGTCAAACCGTGCTTCCGTTTAAGTTACTTACTAAAGGAAAGGAGCCCTTGTAAAAAAGACCTCTTTGGAGGCTTATAATCATAGAAATAAACCTCGGCCACAGCATCTTATTTACCTTTAAGTTCAGCTCATTATGTGCTCAGCAATTGTGAACCTCTGAAAGTTCAAGTTGGGTCCAATAAATAACTTTACAAAAGGCATTTTAGTTTATTATGGTTTTAAGACTGATTCAACAAGTTACATTCAGCCACCAAGAACAGGAGCAATAGGCAATACTGTGTTACGTAGAATTAAATTCCCTTCTTTCTTTCCCACTCTCACTAATTCTACATATTGTACCTTCACTATATGTGAGCACTGCAGGTACTGATAGAGACTGAAAGAGTCTGAAGGAGGACTCTTGATCACCCATGTCTCAAATGCTGCAGCAGTCAAGCTTGTATTTTCCAGGCTGAGAAAAGTACATGTTGGACCAGCTCTATATGTTTAAGGAGACATTAGTCTGACTAAAATCTGTTATGCAATGTGGTATTTGAATACTTAACCTTTGCCCTCAATGTGAGAGGACTTGAGTCCTCAAGGAAGTTCCTTACACTTCATGAATGCTCATTTCCTCTTGACTGGAAAATTACACAACTGGTATTAACACAGACAGTAGAAATTACATTCCCTATACTGCCATTGACTAGAGGACTTTGTTTAAGGGTGTTCACATGGTGTTCACCGTCAAAGTCATCTTAGGATAAGTAATCCACTTAATCACAGAAGTGTGTTTTTATCTTTGGTAATACTGAATCTCAACACACACTGCAGACTATCTAAAGACCCTTTACAGAAGCCATCTCAATACCAAAGCCTTACTGTTACAGAACCCCAGTGTTGCCCCTACATGATCCCTTGGGAAAAAAACACTGTACAAGTAAATGAAGAAGGGCACAGGCTCCACTCATTCTCTTATACTAAATCTCTTCAGGATTGGGTTGCACCAGCTATTCATAGGTATGGTAAGCTATTTTAATAATGATGTAATTTCAGTTCGTCTTATACTGTCTCTTTAAAAAATGGAAATGTTATCTGGCTTAACCTCTAGGGAAGTAACATTATCATTATGCAAATACTAAATGATTTACTGATATTGCTAGACAGATGGTGAAGCATGTAAAACTAGGCAAATCAACAGCTGTGAAAACAGATCCCTGATGCTTCTTTGACAGCACAAAGTGATAAATGCTGTAGATGATGAAGTGTTCTGTATTTTACATGCGTTCACATATTTATTTCTCCTTAACCTTACAACTGTAAAGCAATACCTTTACATCTGCAGTGCTCAGATCACCACAATATGTTTGCTGCCTGCTTTGACATATTTTTGACAGATGTTTTTTCCTGCCTTATTTACATGATGCCTTAAATGCGCAATAGTCTCCAAACATGAATCCTTGAAGGCTGCTGAGAAGAGCTTTATGTATCTAAGAGCAGATACTACTAGGGGACATACACATTTGCGCACCGCTTAGTGCAGTGCAGTGCAGTGTTTAACCACTCAAGCTCGAGATTAGGTGAGTACTAATACTCACATTGCCAGGCATCTCTGATCTCTACCAATACGGTCTTAAATTACGCCTTTGGGACGTGCATTAAAGGATGGCAATCAGCCACGGAAAGTTTTCATCTGTAGTCTCTGTGTGTTTTTAAGACGCGAGCCAGACGAGAGTCATATATTTAACTTCCTTCTTTTGGAAAGTTCTATCAAAATAAAGTTTGCTTGCTTGCTTTGCTTATAGAGCTCAGGAAATGAAGAGGGACTACGGATCAATTTTTTAGTCATGTGTACAGGCCAGGGACATCAATTGTATCACTCTGAGAGGTCAGCGCACAGAAGATTTATCAAATTTGAACTTTTGGTGCAGGCCATTCTTCAACAACTGCATTGGTGCAGAGTTGTAGCCGGTCAAATAACCTAAATTCAATATAATGGGGAGTGAGGCTAAAAAATAAATTGTTGAATCCCTTATTTTCTCTCCACAGAGTTTTTTGGGACATTGTACAGTGTGTCTGATTATTTGACACCTGCTTTCCACAGCAACTATACAGAAATATATGAACACATTATCTGGTACCATCAGGGCTGCATGATTCAGTAACAATACTTTTCAGGGATTTCACTAACACTACATGCCAATCAATCTTGCCTCCATTCTGGACAAGATGCGCAGTCGTGTGTTCATGGCCTCAAGCACCCTCAGAAGTCAGTGCACAGAAAGTTTAACAAATTTGAACTTTTGGTGCAGGCCACTATCCACCACATACTTAAGTGCAAGACTCTAGCCAGTCAACAAACCTTCTTTCAACAAAATCAAAAATCACACACTTGCCTCAGAGGGCTTTAAAGTCTGTACAACAATTGATGTCCTCGATCCTTACACCATTGAATGGCAGAAGAGGGCTAAAAAGTATGTTGTTCAATATTGTGATTTAATATATTCTGTCTACAGATGCTATTAACATGGCTGATTTTGGGGGAGGACATTGCACACCGTCTCCGGTTACTTGACAGCTGCCACAGTAAGCAGTCGCTGTACAAAAAATATGAACATCATTTCTGCCACCATCAGGGCTGCATGGTTCAGAGACACTTGCACCCCATGCAGCATTTTACCAGATTGGAGACCATAAAACACTACTCCATATACATTTTTCTTTACAAAAAAAATACACATACATACACTGCTGCCCAATCATACCCGCAAAGGATTTGCGTTGTTTTAGCTCAGGCGTGTTACAGCCCACACAATGCTGTCAGTGTTGACGGAAACACAGAGAAAGCCCCACTGTTTTCCCTACCATGCGTTTTCACAAGGATCATCACTGTCTGGCTAATAGCGAAGTGAGGTCAGGATTGAAAACGATGGTGGCTGCTCTGTCACTGCAAAGCACTGACGTGACTATAACGAGCGAAAAATGTGCGATTATCACGGTGACAGGGCATCATTTAGCATTCAGTTTACGTGTGGCCAGTCAGATTGGTCGCCATGAGAGCCAGCTTTAACGATTTGACATAACGTTATCTACATCAAGGCAAGCTGGCATCTTTATGTAGTAGCTAAGGTTAATCAACTATTGGCGTGGTCATTGCTTGTCACAGGACGGGGGATAACTGGGCGTAGGCTCGCTAGCTAGCAGCGTTAACGGCTAACCGTAGCTACGAGTAACATAGCGTTACTTAACGTTATCCCAGGGCAGTCTACGGTCCAAATTAACTAAAACAAATCACGTTAAATGGCGTTAAGTCAACTCAGAAACAGTCGCACATTGCTCTGGAAAGTCAGAATGACATTAAATAATGACTAACAGGCTAAACCGGTTAGTAGACCATACATTTGACTGGACTCGAAATATGACTGCATCAATGCTTGTTGACGAGCTCAGCACGTTAGATAACAGTTAACGGTTAGCAGCAAACGGCGAGGGGTGAAAAAACAGAGGACTATCCACTCACCAGCGATTCCCTCAGCCCAAGTAGTAGCTGTGTTCTTCGGTTATGTGTTTCTTCACACGCTCGGGGTGCTAGAAGGCTTTTAAAAAGCGACAAAATCGACCCAGACTGAAAGCGAAAACTGTCCTAACAACAAACAAACAAAAAAAAATCACCTTATCTTAGCATAACCAAACCTCTGCTGTAGGGCGACCTCATCACACAGCCCCCTCCGCCTGTGATGTGGACGACGGTGGCGGTTGTGGTTAACTGGAGCCTCGCTGGGTCTGAGTGGGGAACAGAGGCGAAACAAAAAAAAGAAACAAAAAGAAGCGATACATAAAGAAGGTAAAAGTGGTGGATGAACGTATGTCGTTGGGAGGGAGGGAGGCTCCACAAGGGGCTTTTCTCGTCGTGATTTCCAAAAAATAAAAACCCGTGATTGGCAATCTGCACGGTCTGCTAGCCCACTACCTCCAGTAGCTAGATCCCACCTCCTCCCTGTCGGCTCGGCATACACAGACCGACGTGGATAATGCCGCTGGAGGTTTTGAGGACAGCGTGTACGAGGGGAGTGATGCTGGCATGAGAGGGAGGGGATGCTGCACACGGTCACGTAGCTGATTGGAAGTGAGCCTTAAAAAATAATGGTTCGAGTTAGAACCAATACCGGTTCTTTAGTGGTGATGCAGTTGATGCGATAAACTCACAGGGAACCGTTTACCTCCAGTTTATTAGTCAGTTCAAAATTCAAGAGAGCTTTATTCCCATTTGTCTCCGACAGCAAAAATTGCAGCATCTCCAATCAGGTGCCAGTTTATTCAGATATTTAAAAAAAAATGACAATATAAAAGTACCAAATAGACAATAAAAAATAACAATATAAAAATGCCAAAATATACCATATGATAACAATACGAAAGTGAGATTTACAATAACAAATTTAACAACTGATAGTCATATGGGAATAATGTAAATTTATTGCACTTGTTCTGTAAAGGACCATAGGTAAAATGCTAAATAGGGTATAGGCTGCATTTACTGCATTTACTTACATACATCATTGCAGGTAAAAAGTATGCATTCAAAATATTACTTATGTAAAAGTACAGAGGTATCAGCAAAATGTAGGACTACTTAAAGTAGCCTATCAGGAGTACTCATTATGCAGTGTGTTTCCTTTCAGAGTGGTAGCCTATATTATTCTATAATGGTTCATTAAGACTGATGCATTCATGTGTATGCAGCATTTTACTGTTGTAGCTGGTAGAGACGGAGCATTCAACTGCTTTATATGCTGGTGGTTAGTGTAATCTGTAACAGACATCATATTGTATTTAGTGAACATGTGTTTTGCTTGTAAAATCTTCATCTGCACAACTTTTGGGTTGTAAAACTTCTTCATGGCTGGTGTCTATCCTTCTCCAGCATGATGCTTTGTCTTTTTAACTAGCACTTTAATTCATTAGACTCCTCCAACGGACAGTTTCGACCACTAGAAAGGATTGACACCAGCCAAAGGGATTATCAGAACCTAGCAACCTAAAGTAGTTCTTATTAATGATTTATAACTGATCTATAAAGCATGAGAAAGCAAATCATTATTAACCATTAATTAATTACAATGCATAAACCCTTTAAAGGATGACTTACTAGAAAGTGAAAGTAGTACTAAAGACGGTTGAGATGGTAATGAAAATGGCTCTAATATCACACACTGTTAAGAACCATCTGAGTTTAAAACACTTACTAATAAGTGTTCTTTTAAGCACCAAATGCAAAAAAACAAGATAAAAGTGAATTTCTTCACCATGAGAAACCACCACTGGTTCTAAATTGAACCTTTATTTTTAAGGGTAGTTGTTGCAATAGCAGCAAGCAGTGTTTATTCACGTCTGCCTGCTGTAGTGAACTGTATGCTGTTTGTCTTTCTCAATGATGATGATGATAATGGTGAATCTCACCTCTTTCAGTAAGGGGTAGGATAAGGCTGAGAAAGAGAGTCACACATGGCGGTAATAACTCAAAATTGCCTCATTAAATGTTTATGGACGTCAGAGCTATTTTTAGGGCTATTTTTCTCATGTGATTTTGTCAAGTACTGTACAATAAAGGCGGTGTCAATTTGTTCTGAAACATAATCATATGTGACATGTATTTCTAGGGATGAACAATTTGTCATGTTGTTATAAGGATCTTAATTTCAAACAAAACACTCTACTACAACAGTATTTCAGGCCCATCTATTTTACTTTTTGATTTATTCTCTGTTGTAGATGACTGTTTCATGCAGCCTATTCCATGTGAATACTTAGAAAGGTTTTTCAGTGTATTTCATAACAAGCTAATTGTCAAATATGTCCCTAAGAAGTCTTGAGGAGTAGATCAACTATACTGTGGAAAATTCTCGCATTAAGCTCTGTTACAAAACCACAATGAGCTCTCAATACTCCCGTCTCTGAGATGTACTACAATGCAAAGAGGCCTAAATCAGGCAATATTTTGCCCCCTTTTGTGGTATTAGGTTAGATTAGATTTCTTATTTGATTAGATTTGTCCATTGAGCTCAAATTAGATTGAGCACCTAAACATAAAGACTGTGGAATAATAAGTTTTCCATGTAGACTCTTACATGTGCAGTATCATTTATCAGCTCACAGGTAACTAGATTACCACTAACAGACAGGAAGCTGAGAGCTGCAAACCCACCTCTGATTTTTCAACAGAGAGCAGCACTCGTCTGGACCGACATATCGCTCTCTAGAAGCAAAATTCCAGTGAAATTGTGCTCTGGTAGGTTTAACAGACACATTTTATCAATAAGTGTTATCTGGAGTGGCCATTCATAGGAAATCTTCTTGTCAATTCTCACCCGTCTCATTAAAATCCTCAATTTCTACAGCCTGATAATCAGACTGAAATAGATGTGGGTGATGATGTGGAAGTCTGAAACCAGGCTAGAATATCTATACTTCATTCCTGTTCAGTTTCACTTGTCTTTCACGCCCTTACTGTATCTCTTTAACATGAAAGGCTGAGGTTTCCACACATTACTTGTAGCCTAGCACTGACCTTTAAATATGACTTTTTCCTGACATTTTTTGAACTGACAGTTTAAGGTATGGGAGGTTGGTGTGACATATTTGCTGAAACTCACTGCCAACTCCCAACACACACACACACACACGTTTCAGCACTTCCTCCTACGAAATATGAATACCGTATCCAGGAAGCCACACTTTGGCCACCCAGCCCGGCACTTCATTTCCTTTGAAACTAGTGGAGGAACACGACCATTCCCCGATGCACATCACTATGAGCGCATGTCAATGAGGTGCCAATGACAGGGCTGCATTGTGAGATGGGTGCAGAGTGGGAGTGCCACGTGACACCCCTGAATGGGCTGCCGGGGCTTGTCCGGGGGGGAAGGATGGCAGCATCCACAAAGGCCCATTGAAGGATTGCAGACTAGGTACAAGACTGGCACTGGTCCTCCTTCCCTTCCATGGGATGGCAGGAGGAGGCTGCTGCTTGGTACTGGGTGAATGGAGGGATTATTTCAGAAGAATTGGAGAGAGGAGGTTTTATTATCACCATGTTACACTTCCTTTAGTCTGTTGATGGCCATTATGTCCACTTGTTCACATACACTACTGTCTTGTACTACGTCTTGTTCACACAGCCTAGAATTGGCTGTTGTGTTTTCAGCACAACAAAAAACATCATAAAATGGCACAAAATGTCATGGATACACGATTACATACTTGTTTTACTCTGTCATGGGTCTAAGTAATAACTATTCTTTCTCAGGCAAATACTGTAATTTAATTCAGTTAAAGAAAGTAATGGTCAGAAGAATTAAAACTGATGACAATGCATGTTTTCACTGACATTTTCTATTATCTCGCACTCCTAAAGTGATAGCTGCTTATTCAGAACAAGTAATGATAGCTTACAATAGTTCTCCCTCACTAGGATCAAGCATATTGTATACAGTCTATAAGAATAGTCTTGTGTTTCACAGTTCTTTGAAGAACAATATTAGATTCAAAAATACGTGCCATCACCTGTTACAGTCCAAAATAGAGAATAGTATGACTATGAATGCTGCTGGACCTATTAGGCTGCATGTTGGACATGTTGTGTCCAGGATTTTAGAAAAAAATGCAGTTACCCACAATTCTGCCTGAATTACACTGACCACAAACACAAACAAATGCGTATCTAGTCATGGAGACGATCAGTGGTGGGTCAGGTTTAATGACCTGAAATATGTACAACACTGGAGATTGAGAAGTAGTGAAAAAATTTTAAGTTTTACATGTTATGGAAAGCGAATATTTTCTGGACAGCGCTTGACTGTGTCTTGTCCAATTGATGCTGTTTTTAAAATGACAGCTTGTATGCAGAAGATGTTTCAGCACGGGAAGACAATATTCCTCAGGAGCACTTACTGTAACAGCACTATAACACAATCAAATAGGCATAGTGCAGTTACTGTAATGCAAATCAATAGAGCAATTAGTTTCATTTCCAGAGGTTAGAAATATTTCACAGACCAACATGTCAACGTTATGTGTGCACTATTGCTGTGCAGGTCAGGAGACACATGAAGTGACAATGTGTAATGTTTGACTGCTGCATTTGTATAGACACGTCATTGCACTAATATTTATTTGCTACCCTCTAGTGGTGATCACTGTTCATTACAAGTTTAGATAATTTGCTTTCCAAAGTAGGACAATGTGAAGGCACAGTATAAAACATACACAATATAGTCAAGGGATGTGAAACAGGTAACACCTGAAGATTAATAGACAGGAATGACATAATAAGTCATATATGTCTACTTTAAAAGCTATAAAAAAAAGTATGTATTTTTGTAAGATTTATATAAAAGTTACATTTTTGTTTTCTGCATGCCAAATAATCTTACGTATAAGGTGATTGTTGTATAGTTGTCTTCACTAAATCAGTTCCATATGTTTTGTTTCACTGTTTTTATGTTTGTTATTTATTTATTATATTATTCTATTTAATGACAGTAGGCTGTAGAGGATGATTCACGTGGATCATGGCTTGTGGGACAAGGTGCATTGTATTAGACAGTGTTTCAAATGCACACAGTCTGCAGCCTGGTTCTTCTGCCCTGCTTTGACAGAGGAGTTTCGGTGGTCTGTAGAGGGCAGAGTGATGCTTTTTTTAGGCTATTGTGGAGTGTCCGGAAAATGAGCTCTACTCCAGAGCATTTACTGTATTACAGATGTCATGATTATGTTACGGGTGCTGAACTAGTGTATTTGTGTCCAGGACTCTCCAAAATAGCATTCAGTCAGAACACAGGTGCTAGAGTTATTACTGGGACAAAGAAAGCAGAGATGTCACTGCTTGTCTATAAAAGCACCAAATGTTTTAGTTGTCTGGTCCTCCCTGGTCCTCTCAGGTCCTGGGACTTGTTTGCTGACAGAGGAATAAAACAAAACATCATGAGGTAACCTTTTGTTTCTAAACAAGATATCTCAAACAAACTTCCAGAACATATCAAGTCTGCATCATTTCTAAAGTTTTAATTATCAAAATAAAATTTTCCATTTCTCACTACTTTTTATTCAAATGTGAGCTACTTATTTCTGCACTCTTACCTGCACTGAAACAGCACTTTAACTTGTTAACTTATTTCATTTGATTGTCTTTTGGATTTTATTTTCAGGTTCATTCTCTTATATTCACTTTGAATTGCATTTGTGTTTTAAATGTGCTATAAAAAGTACACTTCCCTTGCCCATGACACGCCAAAAGTAAACTTGCTGCGGTAGGCTTTACAGAGAATCAAACAGTGTGTAGCTCATTTATTCAAACATGATACTAATTCATTAAATTGACATTTCTCAGACAGTGGATTTCTCGGAGATGATTAATACCACGAGTCATAACTTAAAAATTAAAGCATGTACAGAATGTGGCTTCACCTCCACTTTGGGTGTGGTTCAAATCCACTTATATAGACATGTAAACAAAAACAAGTTTGCACCGAAATGCTTTACACAAGAGGAAACTCCAAAATGCAATAAATCACACTAGTCATTAATGTCACTGCATATAGTATCTTGAAATGATGACATTCTTTGTAAAAGGAGGATACAGCTTTTAAATAGTGTACCTACTGTGTGCAAAATGCCATGATAATTAAGCACAGAAGAAACGATCATATTGTAATTTATGGTGATACGGTCTCTTGCAGTTGTCAATATTATACCCTTGATTTCCTAGATCTAAGCTAACCTGAAGCTAACTGATCAGAGGGCAGTGAATAACTATGGTAGAATCAGAACAGTGAGTTTATTGAGCTTTTTCAGATGTATTACTTTACATAAAGCTACACACAACACATGCTAATAAACTTTGGCTGTCTTTTCTTATTTTATGTGAGCTTTTAGAGATGCAACATGTCAATGTTTCTTATCATTTTAACAACACTCTTGTGGTTTTTAACTGACTTTTACACAGAGTCAACATTCTTTCCACTACAAATCAACTCCTGCAGCTGTAGTTACAGATCAGCCAGGAGTTTGTTCAATGTTTACAAACCTGCCAGCTTGGATTGGAAATTAAAGGAACATCCTCCATGTATGTGAGAGAGTCAGCATCTCCTGCCGTCTGCGTGACATTTAGAATCAGCAAGGTTGTGCGGCTGCAGTGTATGTTTTGTAACAGGAGAGGTCCACGGTCACATAACTCCTCCAGCTCTCCCACCGAGACACACATAGCAGAGTTGCCTGTGATGAGGCGGCGTATCTAGTGACAAACACAGGCGAGATGAAAACAAGAGTGTGTTTGCTGATCTCACATGGAGCAAAGTATGGAGGAGTGTTGCTGCAAGCAATGCACAACTGTAGCTATAGTTTGCAAAAGGGATAATTCTTTGCAAAACAAAATTTATTTCAGAAGCAGCACTGCTGTCTTCTTTGCATTTTGTCATGATATTGTAATTTGCTAATTTGTGAAGGAGACTGTATTAATAATATTAATAATATTGGTGAATATTGGAGTTCACAAACACGACTCCAAATGAATGATAATGTTGCTCCGCATCTGCTGGATAAGTAACTAAAAAAACATTTGCCAACACGTTTGCCATAAAAAGTAAAAGGTTATGATATTTCAATGTTGTGTTTATAGCTTGTTCCGCTGTCCCCAAGAGGCCAAAAGAAATGAAGTAATGTTGCTTTAAAGAAGATCATCTGATCTGTAACATCCTGCTTTTCCAAACCTTTTGTCTGGATAAGTATAGTGTTACTAAAAGTTCAGAGGTGTTGTCTGCACCTTGTCTTACTGCATCAGGGCGCTGGTCTCTCATCCCTTTCCTGGACTTCTAAAATAACCTCCACATGTGCACAGGTCAAATCAGAGGGTTATCTCTCACCTCCCATTTGTGTCCTCACTGTAGGACCACCGGATGAGACAAGGCAAAGGGCCTGGACAATAATGTAATTAACATACGTCATGTTTTTGTTCTTCAGGCCAAAGATAAGGCAGGAAGCTGCATTTATTATCCTGCTCCTCCCTCTTCATGTCTATCTTTGTCTACTTCCTACCTCCTAAAAACTCAACATTCAGCTTACTGCCTGTTTTTCCTTTGCGGTATCTATTTGAACCCCTAACTCGTCATACTTTCCTCAGTTAGTTGAGGAAATCAAGAATTAGTGGACGAGATTGAAATGAAGAGTATGGGGGAGTTTGTGGCCGCATGCTCCCAAGGTAGACTTAAATCACAGCACGCATCAGAGATACAAGATAATACAGTGTACAGTTACATTTCAGTCTGTCAAGCCAAGAAGAAGTTTCATTTCTTATATTATAGTTTTTGATATGCTGATTTTGAATATTACGTACATGATTTCTACTGCAAATAGATGAAGACCTTACTCCCTTTGTGTTTAATTAAGACTCCTTCCTGGAGTCTTGCCGATGTTGCCAGGCAACCAGTGGAGACTCCAGGAAGTCACTGCACCCAGCCAAGAAATAGTCTGGCACGTCCCTCCATAAAACCACAACATGTCATTTTGACACTTTGATGTTTGTACGAAATAAACAAACAAGATATAATGTGTTAATTAGTGAGCTTTAAAGGTGTTGGAAGGAGGATTATGTTACCTTTGGGTGGAGCCAGGCTAGTGGAAGTGGAATTGCAGAAAGCACACTTCAGGCAATACCATAAGAGCTATATACATTGTGGTGGATTTACTCACAAGTTAATCTATGCAAATAAAAATAAAAGAGACTACAAGACTTCTGGGCCAACTTTTCACTGGTGTTTCTTTGAATAAATTTTTTCATATCTTAAAGACGAGAGTTTGAATAATTTTCCCGACAATATGAGTGCATATGGAGAAGACAGAAAAACATGATATTCCTTGCAGTAAGCTAAAAATAAAATGTTGTTGATGGGAATAAAAACCAGAAGGGTTGGACTTGATGTGTCTCTTCTTTCTTCAGCATTTTCCTTTGTCCTGATTGCAAGTTTGTTTCCTCCATCAAACCAGACAGCATCAGTTTAAAAATGTACAAGGAGGACTGCAGTTTCGCTGATTCAGATAGAGAAGTGGGAATGGACCAAGGAATTGAATATGCTGAGAAAAACAGACAAACAGATAACAGATTTAACACTGGCAAAGTGAGCAAGTTTGAGTCGTGACAATGTGTTAGTTGTGCAAATGCAAAATAGCATGAAAACAAGTGCAAAAATGCATCAGAAAGGTCAGAAAGCCATCAGTTTTTTACAGTGGAACGCCCCTAAAAAGCCCAAATAAACAAGTTGGGTGAAAAAAAACACATTGCGTAATTAAGAAGTCGTCCTTGCTGTCTCGAAGTGAAAGACACTTATTGTCCTGCTAAATTAAAACATGAAATTGTAATGACTCATTTGTTTTACAATGCTCAGCCACAAGTATTACTGTGTTTCTCACTCCAACTCCTTTTGTTTTATTTTCACACTGAAACCACAGAGGAGATTTATGTGGGTGCTGTGAGTCTTATAATCCTCCGGTCTGTAAGCCTTGTCAAATTCTTTGAGAAGGTGCAGTAATGTCTCCAAAACCATAGTAGTAATACAGTATTTCAGAAAGTTATCTTTATTTCTGACTTTTTATGAAAATGAGATTCAATCTAATATTAAAAAGAGGGTTCGTGTCTTTGCTTGTTTTTTGTTTTGCTTGAGTTTGTCATAAATTACATTGATTTTGGATGGGAAAGCAGACGTCTGTAGAACTATATTTAGTCAGAACATCAAGGTAGTGCCCTTGTTCTCTCTTTCTCTCCTAGATGTCTTCAAAAGCTCCATGTTTATTCATCAAAATCACAATTATAAGGAATAACAGAATATAAAGGAGGGACGTTTCATGTGACTGACTTTATTGTTACCACTACTCAGCCTTACTTAAGATAAGCTGCTTTGTCCTTTGGGTCATTCTGTGAGAAAGGCAGCTTACTAGTTAACATGTGTGATCGAGAGAGACTTGAGAGTGGAGGAGGAGGGGGAGTGTCAGTTTCGAGCGAAGGGGGAAGGATTTGGCCAAAACACTTTGTGACAGGGCTCCTTGTTACACTACAACAACAGAAAACTCAGACCTCTGGCCAAGACCTGTTGCGCAACCGGTGGTGTGATAGCGTACACAAAAGGGCGTGAAACAAACTAAGGGGCAAAAGAGATGAAGGGAAAAGAGAGGAAAAGATTGTATCTGGAAATGATAGTGAAATCTCTCCAGCATTATGACGTGTCTGTCGTCTGTTTCCTTTCACTTTTACATTTAAATTCTCATCTTTACCTTACATCTTGTTGGTGATGAATAGCAACATACATACGACTCCAATCAGATATGGTTCTCATCAAGTGATCTATCGGTATCTTACTCACAGAGTGCCTTTCATCATGAATGTGACGTGAAAAATATAAAAAGAATGTCTTATTGTTCATTTAACATTTTAATGGTTTGTGTGACACGAAAGCTTAGCTGTTATCATTTAACAGCAAGAAAGACCCAAGTTTCTGTGGTTTAGACGTTCATGTGGATTTCCCTTCACATTTCAAACACATGTAAGTCAGATAAATTGGTGATTCTAGATTGTAATTTAGAGTAATTATCTTTCTTAATCCCTGCCCAGAAGCTGGTCCTGTATGCTATCAGGGTTTAGGCAAACATTAGCAGCTGTGTCCTGTTATTTATAGGATTTGGGGGAGTTTATACTCCAATAACCCCAACCAGTGTTACCCGTGACAGTGTCATGTATGCCAAACACATCGGTTAGATCTCATCCTCACCATAAAAGTTAGCTCGAAATGTTACAAAATCAGCCGGAGACGGAACCAACTCACGGAGCTAACATTAGCCCACTTAGCTTGCTGGCTACAGCTGATGAAAGCAACAGTAAGTTTTAGCCGGCTGCTCAGTCTCCACACCTGGCTACAGTCAGAATGCTCCGCACAAAACGTAGTTTTAATTGATCATTTTAATCTCTTCTGGGAGCGTGCGTCCTTTTTTAACAGAGATGGCATCCACCCCAGTCCACAGGGCACCCGTGCACTAGCTGCAAACACTCTTCATGCTATCTCTATCTTATGAGATAAAAAAGTCGAAATTATGAGATAAAAAGTCATAATTATGAGATACTTTTCAAACAACATCGAGAGTAGCAGCTCTTTGGCATGAGTTCTCCCGGTTAATTTGTCACGGAAATGGATTGTGAGTACATTGAGGACTACGTGGCTTTACAACACATGAAATACTTCACGTGCTTGCTGATTCACATGGGATTGAAGAAGCAGTTCTGGCGTAGAAAGAATAAAACCAATGTGACAGAGGTGGCAACCTTCATTGAACAGCAACTTAACTTAATCCAACATCAGACATTTACAAAAGTCAACTGTTATAGTGCGCACTTTCTATCTCATAATTATGACTTTTTATCTCATAATTTCAACTTTTTTATCTCATAATTATGACTTTTTATTTCATAATTTCCACATTTTTTTTTTTTTTTTTTTACTGGCGGAAATGGGCTTCCATAGTTACAAGACCAAGGACCCTTAACTCAAAGTTTGGAGGTATTAACCATTAGAACCTAATGTATTGCAAGTCGTTTCCCACTGCAACTAAAAAAAATCTGTTAAAGTTAAAATTGCTTTGCTCAATGTGAGGTCAGTCTCCAACAAAACCTTTATTTTATATGATTTTATTATTACTGAGGACCTTGATTTCCTATTTTTTTTAACAGAAACATGGCTAAGACCAGGTGATCACAGCCAGTTGAATGAACTCTGTCCTTAAAATTATGAATTCTTCAGCTCCCCTAGGGCAAGTGGCCGTGGAGGAGGCCTTGCTGTAATTTTTAAAAATCATTTTAAGTGCAGCCGTATTTCTGTTAATAATGTAGCAAGTTTTGAGGTAATGATGTTTAAAATTAACTGTGTAATTCCAGTTCTTTTTATTGTTATTTATCGACCCCCAACTCCTAACCCCATGTTTCTTACTGAATTTTCAGAGTTCTTAGCCTCCATGGTTCTTAAGTACGATAAAATTATGATTGTTGGGGATTTCATGTAGATAATACCTCAAATCGTGCTACAACAGAGTTTTTAAATATTACTGACTCCTACAATTTGGTTCAACATGTGCACAGTCCAACCCACAACTGTGGACACACACTAGACCTAGTGTTTACACTTGGTTTGGATCTAGACAGTCTCTCCATTAGAGATCTTGCTGTCTCTGACCATATGTGTATCCTGCTTAATACAGTTTTCCAAGCTACTATAAAACCCCATAAGCAAAAGGTACAGTACCGTATTCTCAATAAACACACAGCTCAGTCTTTCTCCTCACTTTTTAACACTGCTAGTGACAATTTACCCATCCTTTCTAATACAAATGACCAGTTATTAGCTTTTAATCAGCTATGCTTGTCTACCCTGGACAAGGTTGCTCCTTTTAAAACTAAACTTAAGTCTAACATCAAAATAGCCCCATGGATAAATGAAGAAATCCGTAGCCTTAAAAGAACCTGTAGAAAAGCTGAACGCAGGTGAAAGTCAAGTAAATTGCAGGTTCATTACTCGCTGCTCAAACAACTACTAACTAACTAAGGTAAAGGAAGCCAGGGACCAGTATTTCCCACAATTAATCTCTGCCAACCAGCACAACCCCAGAATCCTGTTTAATACCATTAACCAGCTTGTAAACTCACCTCCCCCTACTGCAGATGTTCTCAACTTCTTCATGGAAAAGATTTATCATATTAGGTCCAAAATCACTCTTCCAACCTTCCTTGGATGTGTTGGATTGTTTTAGGCAAATAACACTGCAGGATCTTAGAAAAACTGTCACTTATGAGACCCTCATCGAGTCCCCTTGACATTATCCCTACAAAACTGCTTAAAGAAACAATAGAGACAATCAGCCCCACACTGCTGACCATCATCAATACCTCTCTGACCACTGGAGTTGTACCAGATCTTTTTAAAACTGCTTGGGTTCAATCGTTGCTGAAGGGACCTGGTTTAGACCACACAGACCTAAAACACTTCCGTCCAATTTCCAAACTGACATTCATATCAAAAATCCCAGAAAAGGTAGTGCTGGACCAGCTAATCCAGGCACTTAATAACAACAAAGTTTTTGAGAAGTTTCAATCCGGTTTCCGCAAGCTACATAGCACAGAAACTGCCCTCCTTAGAGTCACAAATGATGTACTGATGGCCGCAGAGGTGCATGTTCTGTGTTACTATTACTTGACCTCAGTGCAGCATTTGACACCATCAACCATTCCATACTTATTGACTGCTCTGGACTGGTTTTCCTCATACCTAGCCAACCGGACATTTTTCGTTTCTGTTGGTGAATTTTCTTCACGAACTGCGCCGTCTATACATGGAATACCACAAGGATCAATCTTGGGACCTGTTCTGTTTACCCTGTACATGCTGCCCTTGGGACATATAATCCATCATCATAACATCTCATTCCATAGCTACGCAGATGATACACAGCTGTACCTGTCATTTAAACCCTTTGACACCAGCAAATTAGCTTCATTACACAACTGCCTAAATGATATAAAAAGCTGGATGTCCCAAAACTTCTTAAAATTTAACTCCGACAAGACAGAAGTACTCATCATTGGCCCTGAACACGTTTCAGAACAAATACAGCCGCTCCTTGGCCCCCTGACTCCCAACATAAAGTCAGCTACAAAAAATCTGGGTGTTATACTGGATAGCAACCTGAGCCTGGAGCAACATGTAAAGAAAGTAGTCCAGTCGTGTTTTTATCAACTGAGGAATATCTCGAAAGTTAGATCAGTTCTGTCATTCAGTAACACAGAGAAAATTATACATGCTCTTGTATCTTCCCGCCTCGATTATTGTAATGCCTTGTTTACTTGTCTAAACAACCGAGCTATGGAGCAGCTTCAAATTGTCCAAAATTCAGCAGCCAGACTACTGACAAAAACAAAGCGGTTCTCACACATCACACCAATTTTGGCTTCACTGCATTGGCTTCCAGTCTCTTTTAGAATCCATTTCAAAGTGCTTTTAATCACACACAAGGCTCTAAATGATCTGGCGCTGGAGTATTTAACCGAGCTCCTCACACCGTACTGTCCGAACAGGCCCCTCAGGTCTGCCAGTCTGTGTCTTTTAAGGTTAAAAACAAAGGGTGATCGAGCATTTGCAGTACTAGTTCCTCGGCTCTGGAACAGCCTTCCACTGAGCATTAAATCAGCTGACTCTGTTGCTGCTTTTAAGTCCCATCTTAAAACTTACTTTTACAGAATGGCTTTTCCTAACAGCTGACTGAGTGGACTTTTATGTGTGTGTGTGTTTGCGCATGTATGTAAATGCGTACATATGCGTATATATGTATGTATGTATATGCATATGTTTCATTATCTACCTCTTGCAGTTGTTCCTAATGTTGCTTATGTTTTGAATTTCATTATCTTGGAAAGCACTTTGTGCGTTTTTGCTTGAAAAGTGCTCTATAAATAAACTATTATTATTATTATTATTATTATTATTATTATTATTATATGTTTTGACAACACGATATTCAACTTGCAAAGGTTTTTATTTGCTCCAGACAACAGGGATTGCTCTCACATAAGTAAGAATGCTTGAGGTCTAAAATGTCCTGCCTTGAACTCGGCTCGCAGCTGAACTCGGCTGAAGCTCTGAAGCGGATGTTCTTTCCCACTTATAGAGAACCAAAGTATGAACCACTATAACAATAAACTGGCCATTAATGAGTGCACTCTGATTGGTCACTGCTTCATGGTGGTGCTGGAGGTAATGAGTCACTCTGTAGTATTCATGCAGGTTGCTGGTTGCTGGGGAATGGCTCAGGATCATGAAAGGCAGTTGTAGCCAGCTGACTGACTCCCCTCTTCACTGAGTTCCTGTGCATGCTCCAACTGACCCATCAATGAAAAGCCACTTTCTTCCCCCTCTCTGGTGTATGGCTGTGCAGGAGAGCGAAAGGGAGGTGGGAAAACGACAGACAATGCAGTAACCCAACGCTGGCCAGACTCACAATGTGAGGTCTCTGTGCCCTGGTGGACCAACAAACAGAGACGCCTTTCTCATGATCCAACTGCTTCACCAATCCCACGCCAGCATTCCTCTGCACTTTAATTATGCAGCAAACACATGCATATTCCCGTGCTAATCACGTCACCTCAGCTGGGGACACCCTGTAAAGTAATTTAGATAGCGAAGGAACATGTGACCCAAGTGGGCCAATATATAGAAAGGACGTTACTGTCTTTTGATTGCATAATCCTGAAAATAAAAGACTGAGGCTGATTGTTTCATCAGTGTTGATCTATCTTGTAGGGACCCGCAGGGTGTCCTGCTGTGCCCTTACAATTTTAGCTTCAATAAGCACAGTATGACTCCATCCCATGTCAAAACAATAATCCTATTAATACAAACTTCTATATATACTGGGCAAGTGTTGAATATACTAATGTATATATTATTTACAATGCTTTTTATGAAATTCAGTTTGGGGCTATTTATATATATCTTGCACTTTACTTTCATTTTTCTTTGGTTCATTCAGTTTAATTCTATTTTAACATTTTTTTTTCTTCTTTTTAAATCCTATTTTCAGTAGATGTCTTTATTTTGCCTCATGACTATTTTACATCTTGTCTCAATGTCTTTTTATGTCCAATGTAAAGCACTTTGAATTGCTTTGTTGTTGAAAGGTACCATACAAACTTGCATTGCCTTGACTTACAAAGTTATAGCAAACCAATTAATGTAAAATGGTACACACACCATGTACAAACATGAGTGTAGAAAACTACACCATGATATACTTTATTGGTACTGAAGTGCTTGTATTTCATGTGCACAGAGTGTTCTTCCACAGAGTTGTGCACAGGTTAATGAACTCTAATGAGCTCTTTGCACAAGACACTTTAATTTCAGTACAATGGAGTTTCTCCATGCCAATAAGCCTGCTAAAAAAGATAGGGCTCTTCCATCTCACTTGGAGAGCCACAGTTTCCAAACAATTTCTTCACTGACAGAACAAATCCAAACAACTCTAACATGGACCGAACAATATTCGAATTTCGCTGACGTCTACGTGCAACAACTCACCCCTCGCGAGATTTCAGACGAGACTTCTGTTTCTGGTTAAACAAAAAAGATCTTACTCTTTAACAACAATCTAGCTCTATAGGAATCCTTTCCACAATGTTGTCAGAGCCTGAAAGTGGCAAAAACAAGCACATGTAGTAGACATCCTTTTCACGGGTGAAGTAACTCACAAGGATTATGTTGCAGCCATTGCAGCCTGTTTCGCGGCTGCTGGCTGAGGCGATCTACTGGACCAATTCCAAAACGTTTTACCTATTAGTTATTTAGACCCCAAAATATGTAAAAATAGAGCCCAGGTTTAAAAATACCGGAATTACCCTTTAAATATGATTGAATTCAGCTGCCTCCATTCAAACTGTTTTGTTTGTCAGTTGGAAAGTGTAAATCAGACTTGTGATCAGACATGAGCTTCTTTAAAGATAAAATTCTAACTATTAGAGAAAAAATTCAGCACCTCCTGCCCTCAGTTGGTACTGACTTATCTTCAAACACAGGAACCTTAGAAACAACTGTAAAACCTGTACATTTAGACTGCTTTTCTCCCATCAACCGTAATCAACTAACTTCCATGATTTCCTCATCTAAGCCATCAAGTGTCTCTTAGACCCCGTCCCAACTAGGCTGCTTAAAGAAATTTTACCCTTAGTTAGCACTTATGTACTAGATATGATCAATCTGTCCTTATTTAAAGGCTATGTGCCACAGTCCTTTAAAGTAGCTGTAATTAAGCCTCTTCTTAAAAAGCCCACTCTTGATCCAGGGATTTTGTCAAATTATAGACCTATATCTAACCCTCCTTTTCTCTCTAAGGTCCTTGAGAAAGCAGTCGCCAATCAGTTGTGTGACTTTCTACACAACAACAAGCTGTTTGAGGATTTTCAGTCAGGATTTAGAGTGCATCATAGCACAGAGACAGCACTGTTGAAAGTTACAAATGACCTTCTAATTGCATCAGACAAAGGACTTGTCTCTGTACTTGTCTTACTAGATCTTAGTGCTGCATTCGATACCATTGGCCATCACATTCTATTACAGAGACTAGAACATTTAATTGGCATTAAAGGTACTGCACTAAGCTGGTTTAAATCCTATTTATCAGATCGATATCAGTTTGTACACGTTAATGATGAATCCTCTATGCACGCCAAAGTTAGTCACGGAGTTCCACAAGGTTCTGTGCTTGGACCAATTCTATTTACCTTATATATGCTTCCTTTAGGCAATATTAGGAAGCACTCCATAAATTCTCATTGGTATGCAGATGATACCCAATTATATTTATCGATCAAGCCAGATGAAACCAATCAATTAGCTAAACTTCAAGCATGCCTTAAGGACATAAAAACCTGGATGACCTGCAATTTTCTGATGTTAATCTCAGACAAAACCGAAGTTATTGTACTTGGCCCCGAACACCTTCGAAACACATTATCTAAAGATATAGTTTCTCTAGATGGCATTGCCCTGGCCTCCAGCGAAGCCGTAAGGAATCTTGGAGTTATCTTTGATCAGGATATGTCCTTTAACTCCCACATAAAACAAACTTCAAGAACTGCCTTTTTTCATTTACGTAACATTGCAAAAAATCAGGCACATCCTATCTCAAAAAGATGCAGAAAAACTAGTCCATGCATTTGTTACGTCTAGGCTGGACTATTGCAACTCTCTATTATCAGGCTGCCCCAATAAATCCCTTAAGACTCTCCAGCTGATTCAGAATGCTGCGGCACGTTTACCGACAAGAACCAGAAAAAGAGAACATTTCTCCAATATTAGCTTCTCTACACTGGCTCCCTGTAAAATCCAGAATAGAATTTAAAATCCTTCTCCTCACCTTCAAAGCCCTAAATGGTCAGGCACCATCATATCTTAAAGAGCTCATAGTACCCTATTACCCCACTAGAGCACTGCGCTCCCAGAATGCAGGGTTCCTTGTGGTTCCTAGAGTCTCTAAAAGTAGAATGGGAGCCAGAGCCTTCAGCTATCAAGCTCCTCTCCTGTGGAACCAAATCCCAGTTTGTGTACGGGAGGCGGACAACCTCCTCACATTTAAGAGTAGGCTTAAGACTTTCCTCTTTGATAAAGCTTATAGTAGGGCTGACTCGGGTGACCCCTGAGCCCCCCCTTAGTTATGCTGCTATAGGCCTAGACTGCTGGGAGACTTCCTATGATGCACTGAGCTCCTCTCTCCTCCTCTTCCTCTCCATCTGTACGGCCTCATATCCCATCAATGCTTGTTATTAATTCAACTTCTTCCCGTAGTTGTGTGCTTTCTCTCCTCTCTCTCTCTCTCTCTCCCCTTCTGTTGCTTTCTGCAGGTGTTTCTGCCTCCGGAGCTGTGGGGTCTGGGTCTGTGGTTGCTGCCGCCTGCTGCCCCCGTGCTCCTGCTCTGCACCCGCTGATGCTATTGCTGGTGTTGCTGTTATTAGTATTGCTATTATAATGTTGCTCTTAGTGTTGTTTCTGTTGGTGTTAACATCAATGCCATTACCATATCTATGCTGTATTGAGCTGCTGTATGTTCTCTTTCCTCCTGCTCTCTCTCTCCCGCTCCCCCCTTCCCCCTTCAACCCAACCGGTCGAGGCAGATGACCGCCCACCTTGAGCCTAGTTCTGCTCGAGGTTTCTACCTGTTAAAAGGGAGTTTTTCCTTGCCACTGTCGCATAGTGCTTGCTCATGGTGGGAACTGTTGGGTCTCTATAAATATAAAGAGTCGGTCTAGACCTGCTCTATTCGAAAAAGTGCCCTGAGATAACTTTGTTATGATATGGCGCTATATAAATAAAACTGAATTGAATTGATGTGGGACAAGTATCTCAGTTTGTAGCAGTCTGGAGATACTCGCTACCGCTGTCCACTCCAGCACCTCCCGGCTTGAGGACCTGTGATGCCATCCACGAGTGCTCCACCCACTCATTGTTTGCCGCCTCATCTGCGAAAGAGAAGCAAATAAATGCAATAAATAGACTCTCCTTAATTTATTATAATTTCCAGTTCATAACATATTTGTATGCCCCATTTTTGTTGCGTTATGGTATTTTGTTTGTCTTCTTTGCTTTTCTGTTGACCTAAGTAAATGATAAAATCTTTAATACATAATAATACATGACACAGTGACTTTCTGATGACTCTATTGTAATGTGCCACTTGTGCACGTTTTGAGCATACCAAATTCTCGCTCAATCACAGTTCTAGCCCATGACAACGCGTTATTGAATCTATGTTGCTGCTGGGTTATTGGCATAATGTATGGTGTAATAAGCCACATGCGTAATGAATAACCATTGTCTCCTAACAGCCACCCGTCCACAGCTGCAGCACCCCGGAAGGCTGTACAAAATACACACTAAACATGCTGTTATCAGGCTAAAACAATCCTGTTTATTCTCATCTAATTCACTAATTTGTTTGAGGATTGATTTGTTGAACCCGCATGAATTTATTTTGAATAACAGTGTGCTCTTATTTTGAAATAAAGGCAAAATGAGTAAAGAGTTGAAACCATGATCAGTGTTAATATGATTGGCTGATTGCTATCATATGATTGTAGTTAAATGAGGTAGATGTCTTGTACAAACTTTTATTTTGTTGTATATTATAAATAAGCAGAGGTAATCTTCATTATGAACATTAAATTGTGATTATTACATTAACAGATCATAGTGATTTCTCAATAACCTGCATGTTCTAATCTAAAACCACAATTATATCAACACTTTCATTATAAATCTAAGAAAGAGAGCCATTTGTATCTGAAAATGAGTGGAAATTACGCCCTTGAATAAGTGTCATTTTTCCTACTATTTAAATGAACAATTGTTCAGCAGTATAGTCCAAACCAAATCAAATTAGGCGTGTTCACACAGGCAAGCTAGCACATCTGGCTAGCTTGTTAGCTGTTAGTTACAGTAGCCAGCTACAGTAGTTCACCAGCTAGCCCCAAGAGTAATCCCTAAGTCACCAATCTTCTAGCACTGCCTATTTTGCAAGGACACATAGATGTCCTTCATTGTGCCACTTTCTGGCCTTAACTGATATTGTTACATCAGCTGTTTTGTCACATTTACGACCAAGAAAATATTGATATGCATCTTCTATCAGTCCTCCAAAGGCCCTTGTTTGAGCATTATCTGTAGATACTCATTTTATTACAGCTGGTGTGTGACTGTTGTTCATAAGTTAATTACATTTTTCTGTGATGTTTACTGTGAACCAAACCTAGTCATTACACTAGTTGTCTGAGGCTGTGTTGCCAATACAACATTCTATGTAACTGTTAATAGAGAGCCGAAATCATGACGTCATGTCCGGGCTAGCCTCTGTTTCACTTCACTGCAATCTCTCATTCAACATTTCTTTCATTGGCCTTTCTGACAGAAATGAAGCTGTTCCTGGGGTTTACTTTCTACCGTCCTTATCTAAACATATGAAGCAAGCCACACAACATACTGTTGAGAAAGGCTCTATTCCAAGGCTGTGCTTTTAGTTATTAGTGTTGTACTAATGTTAATGGGATTTGATTGAGGTTTTCTTACTTCTGGAACAAAACCCGGAAGTACTGGTTTCAGTTAGGATACATCCACACTGTACATTTTTCTACTCCGGCATTTTCATACCCAACGAAACGAAACCAGTCGTAAACAGCACCAGCTTTTTGTTCTCCACCTCTCTTGTGTGTGACAGACAGTGGCAGCTGTGTGTTGTGTATGTTCCTCGCATGTGTTTTCCTAGAGAGGAACATTCTCTATCAGCTAATGCTCTGTGTGTGTGGAAACTTTCTGGCTGTGTAACCTGACGGCCTGTTGTTGCACTGCTGTCTGCGTTTACTCATTGCGTCATTCCAGCTGAAGCTCTCTGTAAACATGTTAAAAATAATATTAGTCTACACTGACTACCATTCAGTCAATACCTGCTTTCTTTCTAAAATAGGTTGACTATATTATCATCATTGGTAAAACAAAAACAAATTTCCTGCCCTGGTGAGACAATAATAAAAACAATGAAGACACAACAAGAAGTGAATTTCAGTGTTTTTGTTGTTTTGGAAGATTGTGACCTTTCACCTATCACTAACGCCTAACCACCTCTTGTTATTGTTATTATAGATATTATTATTCCATCTATTTTTGACGCCTGTGCTTGTTCCTGCGTCACACAACCAACCGCCCCTTCAGCATTCCCTAATATAGCTAGTTTACAGAGGGCTCACTTAAGAGGGTGACAACAGGGTGAAGGAGGGGGCGGAGAGTTGCAGGGGAGGCAAAGATACTGCATGAGGTGAATTTGAGTCAGAAATCATATTGCCTCTCGGAGCCATCATAACTCACACATACTGTTATCATTCAGTGCGACTACACTTCCCGAGAATATCATTATCTCCAATGTCAATCATGAATAAATGTCCATAAATCCGCTTAGAAATCATAGAAAAGAGACTCTTCAGAACTTGCCTGAGAGTCATTAGGTTTTAAGTTTTCTTCAGTAGCAAAGTAATCCAGTGAGAGTTGTCTGTACATCCATGGGCACATTGCAAACAGAATGGCAAGTGTGTACCAGCCCATATTTATCACAAGCTTTGTGACCAATTTTTATCATCATGTAAGTTTTCTAGATTAATACTGTGTATTTTTTTTCACTAATTCAAAATGCCACCAGTGCTACATCATTTTTGGATGTAACACTATGCACTTTAGGCGATTGTAGGCTACAGTAAAGGCACAGATATCTAAAAGTCTGTTTGTCTTTGTCATTGTAAAGTAACCTGTTAAATTAATTATATAGAATTATACAAAAAATAAATTTGGGGGTCTGATAAACAACACAAAACAGAAGAAAATACTGAAAATAATAAACAAACAGTATTAAATATAAAATGTATTCAGGATTAATGTTTGTCTTTTATTATAAGAAAGTCATGATTCTAATATTAATTTAGTTCCAGGTCCAGAGGATACTGGAACTAAAGAATGCAAAGAATGGACTTGTGTTCTTGGGGAGAACATTCTTACAAGTCGTTCCTGGAAGAATGAACTCACAAGGTCATGAGCACACAGAACACTGTTGAGACGATGCATGCTTCCTGGTATTGCGCAATACCCCCCAGCACAGAGGCCGCCTGCAGTGCTCCAAAATAACAGCCAGGTTTTATCACCCAAAACTATTGGTACCCTAAGCTCAGCTGATTACTCCACAACTGTACACTAACAATGTAATGTCTATTTATAATAATAAAGCAACAACACTCCCCTTTCTTACTGCTTCTGTTGTATATTTACTTTTTATTTTTAAGTTTCACGAGCCAAGAAGCTTCTGTACATCACAAGCCAATGGTGGGAAAAAACCCAAGTAAAGGCTATCGTTTGTGGTTCATGTTTGATTTAAAGAATAAAGAATTAAGGTAAAATAACTACTAAGACCAATGTTAACAGCTTCTGTTGATATACTTTACAGAGAAGCAGAAAAGGAGGCTGCTGATCTGAGGAGGAGACTGCAAGGGAAAAGAGCCAGGAGGATGGAATGGCATTGTGCTATCTTGACTCTATGTAAGTTATCTTATAAGGTTTTACCTAAAGCAGCGCTTAACTTTAATAATGGAAAACAAACAGAATAAATACAATACAGTACATACAACCCCGATTCCAAAAAAGTTGGGATGTTGTGTAAAACGTAAATAAAAACAATGCAATAATTTGCTAATCCTTTGACATATTCAATTGAAAACAGTATAAAGACAATATATTTAATGTTTGACCTTATCAACTTTATTGATTTTTGTAAATAAATGCTTATTCTGAATTTGATGCCAGCAACACCTTTCAAAAATGTTGAGACAGGGGCAACAAAAGACTGGGAAAGTTGTGGAATGCTCAAAAAAAAAAAAACGTTTGGAACATTCCACAGGTAAACAGGTTAATTGGTAACAGGTGATAGTATCATGATTGAAATGAAAAACTGTGTGGGCAAATAGTCCAACAGTTTAAGAACCACCATCTACAGTCCAGAATATCATTAAAAGATTAAGAGAATCTGGCGGCAGAGGCTGACAGCTAGGCTGCTGGGGGACAGGGACATCTGGGCTTTCAGCATATTCGAAATGGTTTAAATAAGCTACCACCTAGCAGTAGCTTATTTAAACCATATATTTACATTTATAGGTTACTGTATAGAGTCTGTGGTTGGTAAATGCATGTGCTCTAAACGAGGGGTGACAAGCTATTCTGTCTATTTAGAAAAACATCTTTCCCACTTTGAAATTAAACACGAATACGCCGAAAACCCAGATGTCCCAGTTTTCCACTAGCACTTAAACACATCATGCATTTAGGAATCTGTGGAGCTGGGACCAGCGTTAAAATAGTCTCAAAATCCCGAAAGCGAAAGTAACCTGATCCGTGCGTAACACGAGACATTTATATGCGCAGGAAGCTTTTTGAAAGCGAAAAGGATCAGATCTGAGAAGCTGAAGTTAAAAGTCTGTAAGTAAAATATTTTCAAATCGTTTTTTTTTTTCAGTTACAAATCTTGTTTTTCAGTTACAAATCTTGTTGTTCAGGTACAAATCATGTCATACACATTTACAAATCTTGTTTTTCAGTTACAAATTTTTTATTCAGTTACAAATCTTTTTTTTTTTTCAGTTACAAATCTTGTTTTTCAGTTACAAATCATGGAATACACATTTACAAGTAATATTGAGACTATTTTCACTCCATATCGATCCCTCAGGCTGCACTGCATTAAAAACCGACATGATTCTGTAATGGATATTACTACATGGGCTTAGGAACACTTTGGAAAACCAGTGTCAGTAAACACAGTTCATCTACAGATTGACATCTGCCGCTTGTGATCACCTTCCACCAACATTTTAGTAAATATCTGACCAGTTTTATAATCTACATAATCAACATACAGTGTGAAGGACTGACATAGCTGAAAGAAAATAAGAGACTTTCTTCTACAGCAGCCTGACAAACATCAACCGCTGTTTACATAGCAGCGCTAATTAGATTAGTTCTGCACAGTGCTGGGCTCAGCTGGTCATGTTTGTGTAGTCGTGGTGACTGGTCAGAATGTGTCAGTTTGTGTTTTATATGTGTTTATAACAATATGATATAACACAGGTTCAGTCACACAACTCACATTTGCAATGTTTATTATAGCAGCAGAACATAGTTAGAGTTTGGCGTCTAGACTCTGACCTCATCACTCCCCCGCAGATATGTTTACGTAGAGATATTGGGGACTGATGAGCTAGCAGGAGTCTGCAGGTGGTGCTGGGGTGGTGTTAGAGCTGAAAGACCAATCAGCAATACTGATGTAGGGCAACAGTGGCATTGACAGGCAGGAGAGCAGCTTAAATAGACAAATTGGGAGGGTGTGTTTGGTAGATGGTTATGGAGAGTGAGGTATGTCACGTGTATAGCAGTGCAGCTCAAGACTGCCTGAACTAGCTCGCAGGTATTGCTACATTTTTCTGATTGTAGCCATTCAAAACGTGTGTGAATACAATATTTGTTCATGTGTACAGTGAGTACACATTGGAGACTCATAGTTGGGTGAAAAGATGTTTTAATTCATGTTGATAAATCAGCTTCCACACCAACAAAGCAAAAAATCATGGACTCTGTTCTATTTCAGTTAGAAGTGCTGTTGGGGATCAGAGCTAAATGTAGGCCAGTGCAACCAACGTGACTCATGTTTGAGAGGTTCACACAGTTAGCAGCAGAGCTGACGAGCAGACAGACATTCAACTCCCTCATTCAAATGCACCGAGACAGCAAACCAAGGGGACTGTGGCCAGATTTAACTGTTGGTTCACTGCAGTCCATCAGGGATTCAATTTTAACACCAATACAAGGTAAATGTCATCCTTCCATGTTAAACCAGTTAATCACAGTGAAACAGTCTCAATACTCATGCTTTAAAATTAACCACTTTATACCTCAGTTATGCTTTTTTTCATTTCATCTTTCACTAAAATGACTACCAGTAATGCAAAATCACACTAAGATGCAAATCTGCTTCTTTGTTTTGGTTCGCCAGCACACACCCTACTAATCCCAATAGCTATCACCAACTATGTTAGGCTATATAAAACTGTGTGTATGTATTTGTAGTTCTCATTTTTTCATACCATGAAGCAAAGAAGCACATTGCATTAAAAACACCCCTGACACTTAATACCTGCAGCTTAATGAAATTCTTGCTGTTTTGCTGAAAGAAATAAACCTGAGATATTTGACTGCAATGTACATACTCAGTGTGAAATCTGACTTCTGTGTGAAAATGGAGGAAGTCAAAAATGTTTTTGCTAATCGGATAGATGGAAACATGCTAACACCAACATATAGACCTATTTGGGAACCAATATGACAACAGAAAAAATGTAAGTCATCAGGAGACCAAGACCCCATGAAAGCTCATCAAATGTTCTGTTGTAATGTCAGTTACAGGTAGGAACAGGTATTCTCTTTTCAGCCCATGTTCTTTTAGCCTACATTTGTTTACATTTTGGATGAAAATGGATGGATGGAGATGAGGCAGAGGGGGCGGAGGAATAGTCTGGAAGATAAAGAAATTTAGGCAACATATTCATCCTGATAATGTTAATTCGTCCAGTTGAGATGGGGAGACCATCGCTTAGTAGATTCTTTACTGGATATCAAAACTGGGTTGTGAGTCTTTGCAGATAGTTTATTTATATCTGAAATGATTTTAATCCTAAATAACTATACAGCCATGTGGTGAATTGTGGAATTTTATACATGTGGGTAGGTTATCTCTTTCAGACTAGCTAAGATATAGAACATTAGATTTTGCATAGTTGACTTTGTAACCAGAAAAGGATCCATGTAGATGTAATAATTCCCTAAGTGCAGGCATGGATATTGATAAATCTTTAGGTGTCACACTGATTGCAGACAACGCAGATGATCTGTGTTACAATCAAATCCACTTTCCACTATATCTGTAAATATTTTTCTTTGCAATATATCCTGAAAAAATAACTATGTACCAATACAACGTCGACTATAATTTGAAACCGATATCTAAGTGTCTATGTTCCTCTATAAATGTCACCTTTAACGAAGGTTCAGTAAATAGAAAATGAAAGTAACGTGAGCTGCTTTTCCTCTGTTAAAAGTCTTCATCTATTCTCTCACCATCCCCTTGTCGTTGTCTGGAGGAAAAGGGGGAGGGGGTAGTACACACACACACACACACACACGGCAGCATCCACTGCTGATGTCAGACTCCAGTCATGTCGACCCTGCTCAGCACCATCACCACCATCATCTTCATGGCTTTTCTGCAGAGACGTAAGTAAACCAGCTCCACCGTCGGATGTGTCCTTTTCCCAACTTCCCATTCTGTATCTGCCGCTGAAATCTGCCTGTTATCTCCGATTGTTTCGCTTGAAATCCTCGTTTACCAGTGAAAACAAGCTTTCAGTATTTCCAAGCGGGTCAGGCTGGCATGTTGTGAGTGCGCAGCGGTGGATGATGTCGGGGGAAAAGGCTCAGCAGTGACGTGAATGTTAGGATGCCAGACAGCTATCACCAACATGTACATTACTGAGAGAATGTGGAACAGGAAAAAACATCATCAAGCTCGATAAGGTTGATTGAAACTCATATCAGTCCTACAGATGCGCTATGCGGCGCTATGGGAATATTCTAGGGAGATTATGTGCAGTTTGTCCCATGGCTTCAGTGTCTTTCTGATTATTTGCGGTCTGACTATAACATACAGACGGGAAACATTTTTACTGAGTGGCGAGGTTTTAACAAAGCTGATATAGACCATGGATGCACGTGTTGCGTTCAGGTGTTGTCGGTTTTGTGGAACACATCTAGGCAATGTGGAAATGATGGGATTTGTGCGTCATGTTATTTGGGATGAGAGGGAACTAACCTCCATTTCATACACAAAGCCCTACGTTCTATAGGATTAGAGATAGCGTGCGTTTCAGTAGCCCCAGTTTGTGCCTCTCATGTGTTAGCATACATTCTGATCACAAAGGTGACTATCAGTTTCTCTAAAAGATCATTTCAGATGTTTGACAAACCCAGAAGGTGGTTTAACAACACTTACTGCTGCTCTGACAGTATTTCCAGAATCCTCAAAGACTCTTCTAATCAGCTGGATGACAAAATATTATTTAGTGGACAAAATATTTTTTCACCCAGATGGTCATCCACAGATACGGTCATCTCTGTGACTAAGGTGTACACTAAGACATGAGAGGCATTTCAGTAATTACTGTCAGCCTATTCAGCCCCAGTGTTTGCCTCATGTTTGAGTCACAGAGCTAAGCGTCCGATTTTCTGAAACATAAACACATGATGATGTTAGAAAACCCAGAAGGTCTTTTAACAGCACTTACCACTATAAGTATCTTCTAACCATCTGGATGAAAAAATATTTAATCTGTTGCACGATAAAAAATATTTTATACCTGTTTCTCAAGTTGCGCCTCTTTTTCCTACTCCAAACAAAGATGGTAACCGGAAATAACATCTGGTTATTGGTTATTGGTGGTTTTGCTGTAATATTTTACTCTCCATATTGTTTGTTCAATATGTGCCACTTTGTGCCACAGTTGCGGTCTGCGTTGTGTTAAATGACCGACGACGATGGCAGTTGTCCAGTCAATCGTGTTTATGGCACAATCTGGAGATGATGGATAGACACACACAATGCACGCATGCAGTCGCCAGTGCACATGCTAAACAATGTAATATACATGTTAGCTAGCTGTCACATATCATGGTTAACAATCAGTCATATCGTGAAAATCAACAAATGTAGCCATTCACGTGTAACCCTATCTTCCAAGCGGCGAGCCCCAGCGAGGTCTCTGCGTTGTGTTAGGTGAAGTGTACCAGGGCCAGGAGGACAGGCAGGGAACAGGACTCCATGTGGTGGTGGTGGCAGAGCGCACTTCCCTCATTTATTGGCTTTCGGAACACAACACAAAAACTCAGTGAAGTTTCCAAGGCACTTATTGAGTCATGAATCAAATACGAAATAAATAAACTTCAGCTGTGCCTTTCAGAAGCTAGTTACTAATCAGCCAGCCACAGCACAACTTTTCCCCTGTAGCAATGCTAGCTCGCCCATACCACACAATTAGCGATTAGCATAAACATTGTTTCAACATTAAATTTACAGAAATGGTTCCGTCCTTCACATAATCACACTTGGAACAGGCGTGCTGCATGAGGTTATAACACAAACAGTGTGTTTTCAGTGGTACAGTGCTCGGGAACCCTCCTTACCTTTCGGAACACAACACAAAAATGAACCTACGGTGAATGTGTGCGTGAATGAGACCAATCTGTAAAGCACTTTGGAACCGTTAAGGTTAAAAAGTGAAGTAAGTCCATTTAGTGTCAAATAGATGTGATCAGTGGTTAATGTCTCGGGTCTGTGTTTCAAAGTCATAAATGAGCAGTTTCCTAAACCAGGCTTGACCACCTTTATGAAACACTCCTCAGACTTTAATCCTGGAGCCAGACCAGGAAGTGGTGCCCACAGGTAGGTACCCTATGATTGGGGGAGTCCTGCAGCTCGAGCGGGACTGGAAGGCCATGGGCCATGTAATTGGTTCATTCTAGCCTGTTTCCTACCAAATATTTTAACTGTTGTTTTCTTTGTCTGATACCAAGTCTGGCATTGTGTATGTTAGAATGAAGCTGCTGAGCTGAAGTATTTTGTGTCAAGAGTTTAAAATTAATTTTAAAGATGTAAATAATCCCTAAGTACTAAGAATTGTAGTTTTTGTTTATTATCCTTTCTGAAATTCTCTTTGTGTCTGTGGCAACTGTCAGACAAACACAATTAAAAATATACATTTTACAATACAACATCACCAACAATCAAGAATTAAGTACAACAAAATGCAAGTGACACATTTCATATCCTCATTTGTTTAACAGAGCTATACTGGAAGGTATAAAGGATCTCTGGGCACTGGAATTCGGCAAAGATGTTACCGAATACCTCGGTCCTGATGGTAACAACTCATATTCACCATAGAGAGGGTGTGATACATCACTGAGGATTGCCCACCCTTTCCCCGCCACTTGGGACTCACAAAGCAGTGTCACACTGTGTTGCTGTTGACCCGCAATCTTGCTAGACATATTAACAATCTTATTGAGTTTGTTCTTGTTAACTACAGACAGTGAGAACTACCAAGCAATAAAGCAGAAAGTTAGAATACTCTCCACAAATGAACGATAGAAGAGAACCAGTATGTCTGTCCACTCCAAACTGTCGAAGCTTCCGCACGAAGCATAATTGTATGCATCCCAGTATGGAAACACCTCTGTTTTAAACACTAGGACTGTAATATTACACTCCAGGGCAATGACATGGACCATCAGTGTTGTATTTATCTAAACATAACTAAATATGCAATAAAACTAATTGCACAGTACCAGACTAAATCCAGTTTTAATTAAGAAGAGCATTAGCTTGGACACATGAACAGCAGACCCCAAATACGCTTTCTTTATCCCCATCTGCTTCGTGCCTCCTGTCGCTCCATCAGTGACCTGCTCTGCCTCCTCTCTGTCCACATCACTGTTTCCTGTGTTGTTAGTTGGGAGTCAGATCACTTAGTGCAGCGACCTCTTAACCATGCTGCTCATGCGTTTGTGAACAGGACGCATTAGCGCGCGCGCACACACACACACTCACATGCACACGCACACAGGTTGATTAATGGGTTGTCTGTTAGTCACTGGCTTTTCATACAACTGCTGTGAAAGATGCGATCGATTCGGCTGACCAAGCCAGTTTGCAAAGTGTGTACGCTGTGTGTTGCATGAGGTCAAACCGTTAAATTTAAAACCATTCCTAAACGTCGCACAATTCAGCCGGTGTTACCTCCCCCGTGTCCCCAATGGCAGCCATGTTGGAGGTCCATGGCTCATTGAGCAGCTCTTTTTGGCAGAATTGGGAAGTGTTTCTGACTTCCAACTGACCATTTCATCCCTGATCTATATGAGTGATGACTGACTTTGTGTATTGTTATCTAGCTAACCGTAGCTTTTGCTCATTCAAAATCTTTTTCTTTTTTTTATGCCTCCACGCCAAGAAGAGCCTTGGCCGGATATATATAATAGATCTGAGTTTCTGGTTGAGTTCTGGTCTCAAATTTGGCAGTACCTGTTCAGTCAGGTTGATTTGGGGTCGGATTACGGGTCTTCACTTTAGGTCCTTGCAGAACTCAAGTAGCTGTTAGCAGTGGCTAGTAGTCACATGTTAATATTAACATTAGTCACTTTGATTAATTTACCTGAATTAGCCTACTAGTCAATTACTTCCCAGTTGAGTGGACCTCAATTCAAGGGACCTTCATGTGCACAAGATGTTAATAGATTTGTTACGCTACTGCCAGGCTTAGGTGCCAAAATAGTCTTTTTCTCACTCTTTTTAAGTGCATTTGAAAACTACCAACTTGTTTGAACACAGGCACAGCACGACTGCTTTTTTAATCACATTATAACTGAAATTGATATTAAATATGTCAGATGCCTAAAAGAATCATAACAGCACAACTGAATTGAAGACTTTTTGGCCTTCTCTTATCCCCCAAATCCATCTGCATTATTGTTGGCTTTAAAGAGACTGAAACTCATGTGGCCTTCCCTGTCTTTTCTCCTCACTACACTTTCCTCTCCATCTGAAAATCTAAACCTAGTTGGAGGTGGGTGGTCTGCTCAATCAGCTGGATGAAGTCCAATAGGGCCAAGAGTAGCAGAGAGCTTTCTTTACATGTGGTTGGCTGTAACAGCAGTGCTGTTTGTTGCAGAAGGTAGAGGGAGATGAAGGGGTTTGGAGAGCATGTTTTAAGTTGGTATTTGTGTGTACATGTGTGGGAGGAGAGGGCAGAGGATGACCTACAGCACTACAAAGTGTGTACCAAAGACCTGACTACAAATACATACTGTAAAGCAAAATAAGGACAAAAATCTGAGTGATGTAGTTGTGGCCCCTCTTTTAGGAAGAGCAGTGAATTGAGTTAATTGAAAACAATACCACAGCATCAACACAAATGTGGTTATGTAAGCGATACTACATCATTCTTAATGTGTCTACATGCCTGGTTCTATGACTACAGCGGTCATAAGAGCGGACAAAAGCTTTTATTTGAACACAATCACAGTCAAAGGTTCCCTGTGGAGTTTTTGACCACTAGTTTGCTTTTTTTGTGTGTGGGTCTCTGTTTTGTTTGGTCTGGGCACGAGGGCACACACGCACACGGGTGACGTGATACACATTCCTGCCAAGGGTCTCACACGTAAGCCTTATATAGCCTCTTTAAACAGCTGTATTGATTAAAATAGAAGCATATCTGTTCCGTCAGATGTGCGTGAAACGGATGACTGAAAAACGTCCTAATAGTAATTGCAATGTGAACCATTTTTTAAAATCTTTAAATATATATTTTTTCTTTTATTCTAATGTAAAACCCAAAGTAATCCTGCCCTTTGCCGCAAGAAAAAAATACAGTTGTACTGCAGTACAACAGAAGTAACTGATGCCAACAGACATGGCATCAGTTCAAAATCACATTTGTAAGCAATTCTCAAAAAATCAGAAAAAGTCATAAAGTATAAAACTGATAAAACAATGTTAAGTCTTTAACAAAAAAAGCAGGCTAACAACAAAATTAGGTAAGAAACCTAACATTAGCAAACTGTCTCAGTAATGTCGCAGCAATGTCAGTTAACAATATCTAACTGACGTCTGCTAACATTAGCTAACGTCATACCAGAAATAAGGCTGCAGCAGCATAACCCGTGAGTGTTTTGAATTGAGAAAGTGTGCGTTTTCATTTGTAAGTGGAAGATTTTGTTTCTTGTTTCAAAAGTCAGTCGCTTTAAAGTGGTACAAATGCCATCTGTGAGAAGCAGCGAAGAAGTAATGTCCCAGACTTTCCGATGCTAGTTAAATGTAATCTGTCATCTCCTCTTAAATATAATATATAAAAAAATATATTATGTATATTTGTGTAAGTCCAGTCAGAGCTCTGAGGAAATGGCACTCTTAACACACTCTTAACACTCTTAATTATGGAAGTGCAATTGACTAAGTCTTGAAACTGAGACACTTGGCTGTTTTTAACTATTTTGGATGTATTATGAAGCAGTGTTTGTGTGTGGTAATAAAACTAAAAATATGTTACTGGCATAAACAGTAAACAGAGAAAATATTTCAACAAAATGTACAGTAAACACATGGTCTGTTATTAATGTGTGAAGATTGGCCTGGGCTGACATTAGATTAATTATTATCCTCCCATGAAACCCAATACTGTAAAATCTGTACCCACTGGTGTTCCAGCAGAAGAAAGTCACATTAGTCTTCTAAAAAGGGATAGTGCAATGCCAAATAGTAGGCCTGCATCACTAAGAACAGGTTTTAACACACTTCAAATGTTTTTGAAGGATTTGTAATGCTAAGGGAAATAAATACAGTCAGTCTTCATAATCGTGTGTGTGTTACATGTTGAAAAGATCTTAGTAGTAGGACTACAGTAGTAGGCAGAAAGTTCTCTTAACATTTTCTTTATGGTACCTACCTCACTCTTTCCCCTCTTATCTCTCTCTCTTTGATTCTCTCTCTCTCCATGTCATATTCTGTCCTCCTCACTTATTCTAATTCCCTCTCTCATCTCTCTGTGTCTCTGTCACCATCATTTTAAGTCTTCCTCTCCCTTTGTCTCTCTTTTTTTTTAAAGTAGCCTTGGAATATTAGGGCTTTGTATAAGGATGAATTGTAATGTCAAGTCAGTGAGACTCACAACCACTGATTTATGACCATTGACATTAATAATGTTTCTGGAGGGCCTTCTCAAGGTGAAATGCTATCAGATTTTGCAGGATCACTCAGACTTGGTGGTCCAACTTTCATCTTTATGTAATAGCCTCAGTAAACAGTACAAAACACATTTACATCAACCAAATGCTTTTATATTTGGTGACATTTGGATGAAATTTGTAGGAGTGGTGAAAAAACTGTTTTGAGAAAATTCAAAGCAGTGGAAAATCTAATATTAACGTAATGCAACAAATGCCACATATTTAATGACTAAATTTATCAGGAGATGAAATGGGCCAGCGCCTGGTGGTTTACCATGAGAGTTAACAACTTGTGTGCACAAATTAGTAATATGTGTTCTCAAATTAAGAATGAGTTCATTTGTGATCATAATTTTCTTAATTTCTGCACTGTAGCAGTTTGAACTGAAGCTTATTTTGGCTACTATTCTAGTAGCTTTGCTTTGGTATTGAGGTGCTGACAAACTGAATTCATTCCATCACATTATTATCATTAGTTTATCACATATTTTACACGTTTTAAATACTAGTTGTGATGGCACATTGTTTCAACAGCAATAGCTAGATTGGTCTGCCATCAATTACATGCACATATTGTAGCCTAAAGCAGTGCATAATAAACAGTACAATTATCAGGACATGGACTAAAGGTCTCAGTATGGTTAAAATAAAGTCTTTGTCGGATTGTCTAACAGTCTGAAAGTGACTGAAAGTTCTTGGAGAGAGATTGCAGAGGCAGTGGGATGCAGCCAGGAGGAGAATATGAAGGCAGGCTTTTCACCCCGCCTTCGAGTGTGGCCGTTCAGGAATAGATAGTTTAGCCTTTAGATGTAGTTTGTTTGAAGCATACTGAGGCCTTAATCTAAGGCTACAAGCACCAACAAAAACTGATCAGTACTTTTTTGGCCCCCAGCCTAACTTTACACCACATTTTACCAAAATCCATTTGATTGTTTCTGATAAATCCTCCTAGCAGCCAAACAGAATCACAACTGAAAACATAGAGGTCGTAAAATGATAAGATAAATTATATTTGCCTATTTGCCTGAAGAGTTAAGCTCTTATTTCTCTGTTCCTTTCTGGATCATTCTGTGGTTTGACAGTTTTAAAGCTGCTCCATTTGACCCTTAAAACACAACAGTGTTTGCTTACTTCATTGTGTATTTCCTTACATTTTGTATTTTTGAAAAAATATCTCAACTAACAAACACAGTAAATGAAATGAAACACTGACTGCTGCATTATCACCACTGCTATGTGGTTAACACACAATGATGATGATGCAGTCCACTGGGTTTTGTGTTTGCCCTCAGGGGGTTGTGGGTAATGCGGACTGTTCATTAATAAATGAAACAACCATATGATGAAGACATATGGCCCTGCTCTGATCTGCCCTTGGCTGGCACTGTGTGTATGTCCCTGCAAAAAAAAACGTCAATAGAGCTGAGTGAATTGAGTTGAAAATTGAGAGGGAGATATCGAGGAAGAGCTGGATGGATAGACAATAGACACAGGCAGTGTGTGGGCTGAATGTGTGTGTGTGTGTGAGAGACAGAGTCTGTGGGCTGTAAGAGTGGGAGTTATCTGCAGAGAGATGCTTTGACCTCTCTCCCTCTCTGCCACTGCAGCTGCCTTTAGGCTCTACACACACACTGCACATGGGAGTAATAGCGTATTAGTAAAGGAGAGAGAGGACTAGTTAGATTTGTGAGTTGCTTCAGTTGAAATGATCAGAATAGTATCAATTTTATTATTCTAGTCTATTCTATTCTACAGCACTATGCTCTTGCCCTTAACCAAGTCACTGGCCTCAGAACGGGAGTCAGCCTTTGAGCACTGCACTGTGGCATCTGCTGCTCCTGAACAGGAAGTATGTGTCAAATGCACAGGGCAGATTTCCCCATCAAGATTAATTACATATAAATTCCATTAAATGTCCAACAAACTAAACAACAAAACATGTTGTGCCTTCCAAAACAACCCATATATTAACTATTGTCATCTTGCTAATGGAACTTTTACAGAACAAGTGTGGTAAGAGTTGCTCCATACAAAACTCCTCTCCCTAGTTTTCTTCTTACAAATGCAAGATCGCTCGCCAATAAAATGGACAAGTTCAGACTGAAGACCCACTTGTAGCAAACAAATTACGCAACATTGCCTCCGACACTTTTGCTTGTCTCCGCTGTGAAGCTAGCAAGGAGCATTATGTAAATAATCAACCTACAATGTTCTACAACAGTTTACGTGACTTTGTGCCAAGTAGCCCTTTGTTTCTATTTGTACTTGTGATCTTCGAGGCAAGAGGGGGAACCAAGAAACTATAATAAATCTACAGACGTGTATTGGCACCTGGTAAAGAAAACTTCCTGTCCCACAATTACGTCACCTTTTCTTTGTCTTAGCAAATCATTACAGAGCTTCCAGACCAATTTATCTCCATTTTCACTACCATTTTTCGCATCGCAAAATCTGACAATAAGTCTAAAGACCTGAATTACATGTGAATTTGATCATTGGACAGTTTTCGCAGTGTGTCCAGGTTATCCTACTGACTGTTAGCTTGTTAGCAACATATGCACCAACCATGTACAGTATGTGCCTGAGCTGTGTCAGCTAAGATGTGAGGTATCTCATAACCTACCAGGAACTCCAGTTCTTTCTGTAATATTTCTCCAGTTCCCTCTCCTTTTCCTCTTGTCTCTGTATGTTCATACAGTGGAGTCATAAAGCCTCGGGATAAACATCAATTTTCTGCTCCAGTGGAAACATTTTCAACTCTCATGGACATGTCTTCACCTCCATTTGCGCCCACCAGGGTAAATTTGCATGTATTTGTGTCAGCTCACATCTTCGCATTATATACAATCGCACTGCCTCTAAAATTCACTTCACATTCAATCTGAACACAGCTTAAGGGGTTTTGTTGTGCTACAACATCATGCAACAACAGGCAACAGTCATTATTTACACAGCTAACGGAGGTCGGTTGTCAGGTAAACATAGATATAGGTCAGTTTAAGTCTCATCCTGTCATCTTCTGCTGAAGACAGTCTCAACACACGTTGTTATGTTAAAATATGATGTGAGAACAACACTGCCTGCTTCATTGCATGATTGTTAAAGACCGTATACTGTAGTATGGGGGTATGTGCATGCATATGTGTGGCTGGTTGCTATTGTAAAGCAAGGGGTATGGCGGTTGAGAACGTTGTGTAAGATGTTCATGTATGAAATGTTAATGTACTGCAGAGCTGCATGCTCCTCCTGCTCTCATCAAACTGCTGCTCAGATCTCCCCCGGCTCAGCATCTAAAGACTGTTCTACATGAGGCTAAATGTAGTTTTAATCTTGAGCTTAATTTCCATTGCATGGTACGGCTCGGCTCGACTCGACTCAATTTGCGTTTGGTACCAGGAACTTTTTTCGATTTCATTTTCCACTGCAGATAGTGCCCCCTCAATGTAGGGGGGATTCTTAGCTGACCATCCTGGTGACGCCACGTGAAACTGCAGTGACATCATCTACAACGTGACATACTCGCTGGATCCTTTTATTGGCAACCAAACAGAGGAACATCTGCACTTCATCAGTTGACCACGGCGTAGTTTTGTTGGCTGACAGTTTTTGTTGAAGTGATGATTCTAGTGATGAATCTCTCTAACCAATCAGTGGTCTGCAGTGTTTTAACTCCACCTTTTAATATCAGCTCAGCACGCTTGGAACTTTGACTGAGGTGATACCAAAAAAAGTACCAGGTACCAGGTGCTATCCATAACTTTTCAATTCAATTCAATTCAGTTTTATTTATATAGCGCCATATCATAACAAAGTTATCTCAGGGCACTTTTGCCAATGTAAAACCAAAAAAGAACGGTTCCAAGAGTCGAGTTGAGCTGTGCCGTACCAAGCAATGAAAATGAGGCTTTACATAGTCAGACCTCTGTCTCATCCATATAGACCATATAAAAACAATCACACTATATCTGTGACTTCACCAATGTTCAGGTTTCTGAAGAGGCATTTGGAAGCCTTGAATCACTGCCATCTAGTTGGAAAAAAATCTATTGTCTTTGTAATTTTATAGAAAAACTGGGCGTTTCTTCAGCTACAGTCAGTTTTCTTGGAGCTAGCGCGTAGTGGCCATTTCAGAAACTGCATCTTCATGCATTTTAACACTGGCTCAGCATTCAGACAGTAGTGGCATCTACTTAGACTCTCAAAACATACATAGACTAAATGTAATGACAGTTCACTGTGTTGTCAACAGATTGCACTCAACCTTATTATAATTAAATACATTTTAAAAAGTACATATAGGAAAAGGTTTAATAGAATGCCTGACTGAGCCAAGATAATTACAAAATTAAAGAATAGTCAAAAAATTGTAATAACTCCTCTTATTATTCAGAATGCGTTTTGCATGCATCTAAAAATATTAACTTGCTATAAGACAAATTAACAAAATAACTGAAATAAAACCTGTAGCTGCTATGATTGACACACACACCCCAAGGTTGTACCGTAAGTGTGACTGTGGATCTCCCTCTCTCTCTGGTGAATGTGCTGTGGCTCTGTGTCTAATAGGCTGCAGGTGAACCATTCTGATTGGATGCGTGATTGATTGTGTGAATGAGTGTGTAGGTGGTTGTGTTTGTACGAGCAGAATATTGTGACATCACTACTAGTTTGGAAGCCAATCATGGTTCAGTATGCATCTTACACAAATGAGAAACCTGAAACCTCACATACAGTGAGGTAGCAGAAATCTTGATCAATGAGGGAGAAGGAGTAGATGTCATTTTAAGATTTTTTAACGCAGAAATCCTAGAACCATTAATCCTTATAGAGTGCTGCAGGGATGACAAATTTTTGTTAGTATTGCCCTGGTTCTCTTGACAAAAAGCCAATGGGATTTTTTCATTGGATTTTGCATTATCACAGAAAATAAGCTCTGTGGCAAGTTTATGATACTTACATGTGTTGTTCAGCAAGATAATCTTTACAAATGATTTTTTTTTAATGATTTTTGAAGCGTAAATGCAAACGTTAGGCTATAAACAAACTACATCACGGTCACATGACTTCAACGTCACCACCTCTAAGCTGCCAACTTGTAGTTTGATTTTGCACACTTCTCTCTTCTACAAAAGTGTTTGGCGTGATGACGTTTAATGTCCCCGACAACCTCTGTAGTCTCATTTAGCCACTTGTTAGCAACCACCTCTTTGTAGGACACGAAGAGCTTCAAAATTCCCGAGTGGGGTATTTACTGACCTATTTTATGTCGCAGAACAAAACGTGAAAATCTCTTAACCCTCATTCCACCAACATATTTAATATACAAGGACTGCTGACTGGGGTCCCTTGGGACTACTCTACTGTAAGAAACAATGATATGAAGTCATTAGGATTGGGTGTCACCCATTCAAGAAACCCCATTGCCTTTGAGACAAGGGAACCGGAAATGCAAAAATGCTAACTCATTTTCGGGTTTTAGGACTCATTAATACAGCACTCTACTGATCCCATTATTTGCAGGTGTTGTTGTGAAATGAGAATCTTCCTCTTCTTATTTTGTGGTGGGGGATCAGTTTTCCGTTGTAACCATGGAAACCGCCAGTGAGAGGCAGGGGGCAGGGAGAGGATGTACTCCACGGCAGCAGATGGGAAACACCAAACCTTAGGCTGGCGGGCTCAGTGGGCTCCTGGCTGCAGTTTGAAAACACACACACTGTCTGACGGTCACCTCTGCCAGGACGTGGGGCTTGGCAGATTTATTCAGGTTCAGGTTCAGTTTTATTGTCATTATACAATACAGGATTGAACAATGAAATGCAGTTGCAGCCCCCTCCATGCTACACACACAGAAAATGTATAAACAGATATTAAAATATTTAAATTAGAATAGAATGTAAACAATAAATTGGGCAATAAAATAGAACAAACTATATAAAAGTAGCATTAAAAGAAGAAAAATAAAGGAAACTAAATTATATTTACAAGGAAGATATACAGTTACGTATATACAGTCCCCTCCAAAAGTATTGGAATGGCAAGGTCAATTCCTTTGTTTTTGTTGTATACTGAAGACATTTGGGTTTCAGATCAAAAGATGAATATGAGACAAAAGTTCAGAATTCCAGCTTTTATTTCATGGTATTTACATCTAGATGTGTTAAACAACTCAGGACAGAGCACCTTTTCTTTGAACCCACCCACTTTTCAAGTGAGCAAAAGTATTGGAACATGTGACTGATGTGTGTTTCTAGTCGCTCAGGTGTTGCCTTTTAGATTGATTGCTGAAACATTAAATAGTTCTTGTTTTTGGCTTTGGGTTTCACATGTGAAAACTGTATTTGCTGTTAAGCAAACATGAAGACCAGAGAGCTGTCTATGGGAGATAAGCAAACCATTTTGAAGCTGAGAGAAGAGGGAAAATCGATCAGAGCTATTGCACAAACATTGGGCATAGCCAGTACAACAATTTGGAATGTCCTGAAAAAGAAAGAAACTACTGGTGTACTGAGCAACAGACATCGAACAGGTCGGCCAAGGGTAACAACAGCAGTTGATGACCGAAACATTGTGAGAGCTGTGAAGAAACACCCAAAGACAACAGTCACTGACATCACTGTCAACCTCCACAGGGCAGGGGTGAAGGTATCACAATCCACTGTTCGAAGAAGACTTCGAGAGAAGAAATATAGAGGCCATACCACAAGATGCAAACCACTCATCAGTAAAAAGAATCAGAAGGCCAGATTGGATTTTGCAAAGAAGTACAGAGATCAGCCACAAAAGTTTTGGAACAAAGTTTTATGGACTGATGAGACCAAGATTAACCTCTACCAAAGTGATGGAAAGGCCAAAGTATGGAGAAAGAAAGGATCTGCTTATGATCCAAAACATACAAGCTCATCTGTGAAGCATGGTGGAGGTAATGTCATGGCTTGGGCTTGCATGGCTGCTTCTGGAACGGGCTCACTAGTCTTTATTGATGATGTAACTCATGATGGTAGCAGCAGAATGAATTCTGAAGTCTACAAAACCATTTTGTCTGGCAATTTACAGAAAAATGCATCCAAACTAATCGGGAGAAGCTTCATCATGCAACAAGACAATGACCCAAAACACACTGCCAACACAACAAAGGACTTCATCAGGGGGAAAAAGTGGAAGGTCTTGGACTGGCCAAGTCAATCACCGGACCTTAACCCAATAGAGCATGCATTTTCCCTCCTGAAGAGGAGACTGAAGGGAGAAACCCCCACAAACAAACAAGAACTGAAAGAGGCTGCAGTAAAGGCCTGGAACAGCATTTAAAATGAAGAATGCAACAGCCTGGTGAAGTCAATGGGTCGCAGACTCGATGCAGTTATTGCAAGTAAGGGTTATGCCACCAAATATTAAATGTTATTCACTTTAAGTTAATTTAATAATGTCTGTTCCAATACTTTTGCTCACTTGAAAAGTGGGTGGGTTCAAAGAAAAGGTGCTCTGTCCTGAGTTGTTTAACACATCTAGATGTAAATACCATGAAATAAAAGCTGGAATTCTGAAACCCAAATGTCTTCAGTATACAACAAAAACAAAGAAATTGACCTTGCCGTTCCAATACTTTTGGAGGGGACTGTATACATACACATACAAGAAATATATACATTATGTGTAATATTAGTGTTTTAAATTATATTACAAATAGAAAGACTTGGTTATAGTAGGAATGGGGGTAGTGCAAAGAAAGTTCCATGTCATTTATTTGAGGTGGAGTGCAGAGGATGAGGTGAGGATGAGGAGTTCTCACAGCCTGAGGAAAGAAGCTGCTCTGTAGTCTGGTGGTACGGCAGTGGATACTTCTGTATACGGCAGCAGGGTGAACAGGCCGTGACTGGGGTGGGTATTGTCATATAGTATCCTTTGAGCTCTGCGCAGGCACCTCACCTCTCCGATATCACTAATGCTCAGCAGATGGGTACCAATAAAGTTCTGGGCAGTTTTAATCACATGCTGCAGAGCCCTCTTGTGCCTGGCCTTGCACATCCCATGACAATGTTGAAGTAGTGCATTTTTGAATTTACGCCTAGGGGAATGTAAACAGCAGCAATAAAAACACTGGTGAACTCTCTGGAATTTTAACATGAAAAATTTGACATCTGGGGAACATTATCCATCAACTTTGAATATGTTTGAGCACCAAGCATCATTGATGTAAACACAGAGTCTGCCTCCCTTCGCCTTGCGTTCTGTCGGCAAGGAACACAGTCCACCTGTCGAGTGCAATAGCTTGATCCAGTGTATTGTGGTGGAGCCAGGTCTCTGTAAAGATGTCTCTGATATCCCGTTGCTGGGTTAGTCTTATTTTGTCCATTTTATTTTCCTGCAACCGGACATTAGTCAGGAGTGGACTGGGTAGTGAAGTAGCCTTAGGTCCAGTCTGGATTAGTTTAGCTCTTATCTTCCCCCTCTACCTGGGGTGGTCGCACCACTTGTGGTGGCGTTGTGAGGTGGACAGTGCAAAGTGACTGCCTGGGCTGACATGGCTACAAGCCTTTCTGTTCTGTGTTTTCTGCACTACATTTTCCAGAGATCAACTACAGCTCTTTCTTTCCCTCTTCTGCAGCCAACTGATGATGGATCTATTCCGCAGAGGAGAGCTGGGGCTGCTGGGAGGAGGAGAGGGGCTGAGAGATGATGTGGGCATTTCTGGGATCAGCTGGACAGCCAATCGGCTGCCAGAGGACATGTACCCAGCATCAGGATTGGCCCTGGCCGCCGCCTATCATGACATCAAGACCCGGCTGGCCAGTCTGGAGAGGGAGAACAGCAGCATCAAGAGGAAGCTCAAACACTACGAGGTCAAGGTGGAGAGCAGCACACACACACACACACACACACACACACACACACACACACACACACACACACACACACACAGTATGCACACATTTACACACACAAAATAGAATACGATAGAATACAATAGAGACTTTTGTAAGGAGTGAATGCATTCTCTTCTGGAAAGTCAATCTCCTCTCCTCTTCTGTCCTCCAGTTTCCTATGATCAGTGAATTTGGAGAGGAGAGGATACTGTGCTGTTCCTGTGAGCCCATCATCAAGGATACCAGTGTAATCCAATCAGAGACCACCAACCTACAGCAGAGGATCAACTCCCTCACTCAGGAGGTACTCTGTAATATTATCAGTATTGTACTTACCAAAGTAATTGTAGATATCTGGGAACATGGAAATATTGCTGAGTGTAGAGGCAACATTCTTGAGCAGTCAGACGATAAGAAATAATAACAAATAAGTACTATTACTACTACTACCCATTTACACTTCATGGATCTTGTGTGGATCAGATAGCTATTGAATATCAAAAAAAAGTGTAAATGTGTCATTAGCATTAGAGATGAATTGAAAACCAACTGCAGGTGGTTTGAGATGCCTGATGCTGAAAAGGTGTATTGTGTCAGTCTTTCCGAGATACATACGTCATTTTTACTCCTAGTATCTATGTCAGTATGCAGTCAATGGAAATAGCCTCTACAGTCTGTCCCTGTGATAACAGCAGCTGAAGTGACACTGAAAATCACACAGAAATTAGCTGTCATTCTCTCTGTCTAATTAAAGTGACAGGAAGAAAACGGCTCCATTAATTTCAACACATATGATATTACAGAACTGAGCTATTATAGCATTTATCTGATCCCTGATCAGTTCAAACATTGAATGATCTGTGTGGGTGAGAAAGCAGTGATACACACTGCTGACCTATGACTGCTCAGCCAACAACTACACACTATATACTATACAGACCCTTTTACACATGGAGCCAGAGAAAACCATGACAAAATGCCGTCAGATTTGTGATCTGGCCAGGGAGACTGAGGTGGACATCATGAATAACTTTGCTGAGTCAAATCACTTAATTACGTTCAGTTCAAAGATTTGTAGTCACTGATTATGTAGTTCGATCACTCTTTTTCCTCCAATAAGTGGTCGCATCATGTGTGTCGCAGTAAGTGAACGCATCATGGCTCAAAGGGACTTTAGTACGTACAACAGTAAGTGAACGTATCATGGCTCAAAGGGACTTCAGCACGTACAACAGTAAGTGAACGCATCATGGCTCAAAGGGACTTCATTACGTACAACAGTATGTGAACGCATCATGGCTCAAAGGGACTTCAGCACGTACAACAGTAAGTGAACGCATCATGGCTCAAAGGGACTTCAGCACGTACAACAGTAAGTGAACGCATCATGGCTCAAAGGGACTTCAGCTCAAAGGGACTTCAGTACGTACAACAGTAAGTGAACGCATCAGCGTTTATATGGCTGCGACGTTCAGCACTACTTCTGAATGTCTTCAGTTCAATAGTATGCCCAGTCTGTTGCTATTCCAAACTCTCATGTTCAGTTCAGTACAAAACTAGCCTACACTAGAACCCTCTAACACATCAGTTATCAGATTCTGATTGTTTCTGTGGCTTTCGCAGTCTTTTAGTAAGCTTTTATTGAAGAAGTAATGTACTGTGAATCACAGCAGAGCTGACAACAGCGCTCTCAGTCACCAGTGAGGAGCTCCACTGCTAAAAGCTACTGATTTAGTCAGTGACAATGGTGATTCGGTATAGTTAGTTCAGTTTGAAAATTTGTTGATAAAGATTTGTTCATACATGTTCTGAACACCTCTACAAGGAGACAGATTTATGTGGTGAACGAAAGTGGCCTAAATCTCATCTGGATTTTATTATGTATTTATGAGACACATGAAATGACAAGTGTAAATGGGGTCTATAGCAATGTCGTTGCTTTTGCAGATTTCAGACTGTTTTCATTAAACGATAGGAATAATGGACAGAACAAAACAAATATAAGACCCAAGTTGTAGTAAAGCAGAATTATCCATTAAAGCAAAGTCTGAGAGGTTTCTCTTCTCTCTCTGTGTCTCAGCTCCAGAAGAGTAAGGAGAGGGAGGAGAGGCTGGAGGAAGTCATCCAGGCTTACGAGAAGATTCACTTAGAGAAAAGCAATGTCCAGAGAGACCTAGACAAGATGGTAAATACATACTGTACACACACACACACACACACACACCAGTGTTTCCTTGTAATAATATTTTTTGCTACAGTGTTGAGGAAATTTGGCTTTCAGTTTCACATGTGTGTTTGCGTGTGTGTCAGACGACTCTTGCAGAGCAGCATGTGGAGCGGATCTGCAGTCTGGAGTCGGCTCTCAGACAGAGAGAAACTTCCCTGCAGAAACTTAGCGCTCAACTCCGCAGCAAAGACACACATCAGTCTCAACTCCACGCCAGCCTGGACGTACCCAGAGGTGGGTTCTGTTTGGATCAGCAGTAGACCCAGTTAGATCATGGTAGTATTAGCAGCAGCAGTAGTAGGAGGAGGAGTAATACAATAATAAAAGTAGTAGTAGCAGAAAGTAGTACCACTCATAATAATAGAAGTATTAGTAACAGTGCTACCCGTCATTAATAAGCAGTTAATGTCACTAGCTTGGACCCTCTAGTCTCTTCCTACCACAAGACTCAGTTTCAGTCATGAGTTAAAAACACAAAATATACAATTGACCATTTGCTAATCCCTGCCCCCTTAGTTACTGTTGCTACAGGTGTCAAGCTTACCTTTCTTGCACAGCACATATGCAGTTGCATATAACAATGGCAAAATTACCATCGACATTCGTAGTATTTTTTTCAACAACGGGTCCTTGACAGTGTTCATTTTTTAAAGCTGAAATGACAACTGTCCTTGCAGATTGCATGAGCTTCATCTAGCAAGCTAATAGGCTAATGTTAGATTCATGATTTGGTTGAAAATGCTGTCTACGGCTGACTTTTTTCAAGCTGAGTTGTGAACTCTGAAAAGAGGTCTTAAATAAGCACTTAATGGCTTCATACATGATAAAAGACCTAGGCTGATGCTAACAGGTCCCAAGCAAAAAGTCAGCATCATGTTGAGCCATGAAGAAAACACGGAAATAAAGAAATAGCATGGTTCTTGTATTGCAGTGTTGAGTTAGTGACAACACTGACTAGGTGTTCGGGGAAGTCGCAGAGGACAGAACAATATAGGCAGAGTTTTCATAACTTCTAGTGGGACTCGGAGGAAGAGAGGCCTTGTCTGGTCAGGTTCAGAGATAACGTTATCTTCTGCCTTCTGCTTAGAGGGAGTGAATTTACAACTCACAGTAACATCATACGATATAGTCTAGTCTATAGGCTTTTGTTTGATATCTAGCGTCATTAGCGTAGAGTTAGCACGCAACTTGGCTTGTTTACTATAATCGTGAACGTCACTGTCACCCTGAACGCACCGCTGATCTCTGTTCCACAATCTGGCAGTTCAATAAAGCGTTGCTTGATAGTCTATATGAAAAAAATAAATAAATAAATTATCGAATATCCGATTTGACTGACAAAATTCTGAGCTGGGTACAGCCCTAACATAACACTTGGTCAAGTAAGACAGAGGTTAGATTTTGCCTAACTGTTTTTAAATAATGCTTCACTTTTAAAGTTACGAGACAAAAAGACTTTTAGGATGAAGACTCACCAATGTGTCTGGTGAACGTAACGCTATCTTGGGTTTTTTGAGCGAGTGTTAACTTACCCACATGAACTGGAGCAGGGCAGAGCTTCTAACATTAGCCTACTCTCTGATATAGTGGCAACCTGGACCAGCTTTCACAAAGCAGAAATACTACACAATGAATGTGCTAGTTGTGGATGGGGCTTTTTTTCCCCTGTAACCTGTAAGCCCACAAAATAATGTAGTATGATATGCTCTTGGCCTTGGAAGTAAGGCTGGGTTAAGTTAGTAGGCTATTTAGCTGGACATGCTAATGTTTGCAGCTTACATGAGGGCCGACAAACACAATTCAGTCCATTCCATACTATTTTGTTCTTGTATTTCTGATTTTAGAGGAGGGTAAAAAAAAAAGTAAGTATCTAAGTATCTCTCCCGCTACAACTCCATGCACACCACTTCAGCATTGTTATGGTTGCTAAGCTATGATTGGACAATTGCTGTTCAGGAGGGTGGTTTAGCGAGCACTCAATTAAAAAACATCATTTCAAAGGTTTTGTCAACTTGACATTCTCTTAACTAATTAGCATTAGAATCGAAATGTGGAAAACGTATGCTTAGCAAGAGTTTACATTACAAGTAACTACACCCAATAAAGTATCCAACCAAATAAACATTCACCTCAACATGTCTGCAAATTGACATTTATTCCTCCATTGATATTATTGTAGAGCAGTGAGTTGTAAGAAAACTAGAACCAGGGAGAAAAGATGAAACAGACTGAAGCTGTTGTGTGTCTGGTTTTGTCAGAGGGCCGCGGGCTGATGTTGCAGAGCTCCCGCAGTCTGGACGCCCTGTCAGACCTGAAGCTGCAGCAACTGGAGGCCGAGCTGGAGGAAGCACGGCACCAGGCCGAGGGAGCGTGTCAGAGGGAGAAGGAGCTGAGGGCCGAGCTTCAGGGGCTGCAGCAGGAGGTACAGAGACGGGTAGGCCTGATGCTTAAAAGACTGGATGGATACACCTGTGGTACTGTCAGAACCATTGGTTGGCCATTTTTAGAGACGATGGGACTACAAATCCATAACTAAACGCACCAGGGCTATTATGCTAAGGGATTCTTTATTTGCTGGTAATTCATATAATGGGGTAGGGCATGAAATGACAGAGCAAAATGCAATGAAACTGAAATACACTGATTTTTTATTTATGAATTGGTTAAAAATGTGGCAACATCGATAGCAAATTATAGAATTTGGACCAATGAATTACAAAAAACAAATTGAGGAAAATGCTCGGAAATATAAATACCCACACCAAACTTTTTCATTAATGCGTGATGTCTCTCACAGGTTTTGTGTGGTTGTGTTTGTTGCAGTTCCTGTTATTGTTTGTTGCAGTAGGTAATGCAGTTGTGAGCATGGACTGAAAACTCTTCCAGTTGGTGCAGTTAAAGTATAAGGGTGGCAATATCCTATAATTTTCTTATTGTCAACAAATCCCATGTGCAGAGCTAAACCAACAATGAATGTATCCACTAACAAGTATTGTGTTTGTATCCAAACCCTGATATATCTTCTTCCTCTGAGCCTGCTGTCCAAGAACTATTAAAACAACATGAATAAGCCAGACTGTCCTTCATTAGCATGAACACACACACTGTAGTTTATTTGGACTCAACTTCACATACACCGTCCTGCTGCCCCAGATACTCACTAGAGCACCAAATGTGGATTAATCTGCTGCTGAAAATAGTCCCCAACAAATGCACTATTTCCTGCTGTTTGAGTAACATTTGTGAGAAACTATATTGTCCAGTTGTTTTAGGAAGAAAATTAAACTATATATTTATAAGTGTTGGAGCCATTTACAGAGTTTATCAGCTTTATTAATACAAGATGGCCCATCTACATTATGTATTGTATAATTATTTACATGGATACATACCTTAGTTGTTTACTCCCCTGGTTATGTTGTTTGACTGGGTTTCCTATTCACTTTTTATTATGTCTGCTAATTAGGGATGGGGCTTGTGTAGTCATGGGTAGCGAAACACAGTTCAACCACACACATGCACAATTACATAAATGGACCTTTTCAAATGGATTTTCTGGCTGGACTTGTTGTTTGCGTGTTGAAATCATACCCCCTATGTAGATAAGTGGTTCTGGAAAGTCGTTAAGCCACGACAGTGAGCTATTTTTAAAGATTTACGTCTTTAAGAACCAATAGGCTTGGGGCTGGGGCTTTCATTTGATATGGTTATCCTCAAGTTATGTTTGGTTTATGGTACAAAAATTCTATAGCTGAAACATGTTTGTAACATAGCTCATCAACACAGTCAGCTTACTAATAATCCTCACATCAGAGCTGCTTTCAATACAGCACTACTTTAATTTTAAAGAACAAAAACTTTCTCCAGTGCTTTTAATCACATCTCATGGTCTTCATCAGTAGATAGTTGCTCTGTTGTCAAGGAGATGGATCAGTTGATTGGTGGTCAATTGGCTACAACATGCTAAATGTCCAGTTTGAGCCCCAACAGACTTTCCTCAGTAGCTCCAACTTAAACATGAGTAGCAGCTGAAGGGCTGTTAAGTGCTATACATAGAAAAACACAACAAACCTAACCACAGCTCTGTGTCTGTCTTTCTGTCAGTCACAGGAGTTGTCCCCACACTGTGAGCACTGTGACGTAGAATGGATAAAGAAAGCCGGGGATGAACAGTGAGTCATATTTCAAAGAGGAAAATATTTTTAAACCAGTCTATAGTATTTGTCAGTTTGTCATTTATATGTTTTTATGTATTCAGTCACTCTCTTTGTGTTGCAGGGTGAACCTAGCGTTAGCTTACACTGAGCTAACAGAGGAATTGGGTCGTGTTCGCAATCTGGCTGTGAAACAGAGTGACCTTCTCAGACATGTCTCACAGGATGCTGGTAGGTCACCTGACTGACTTGATGGTATCATTAGATATTTTCAAGCAGAGGGAAGTCGAAGGGTTAGAGAGACTGTCCTTCAGATATGGGGAAAGTCTACTAGCTTGAAAGTTCAGAAAAATGGACTGGGGCTCACTTAGAAAGTGTGTGTGTCATTTTATTGCATACCGGTATATCCACTTATTACACTTAGTGTATCACCATGGAGTTTCATTATATCGCCAATTTACGTACACAGGAAACACAGAACAAGACAGTTTTTTGCATCACTTGCAACGAAACACACAACGACAACATAAAATTCAGAGTGACGGAAGTGCATCAGAGTGGCTGTATACCTGTGACTTAACAGCACGATTGTTTGGAGGGCGAGATGATGGCTCTCCATTTCTCATGCTTCTGCGTTGGAAACCTGCATCACCAGTGTACGTAGTTACTGACGCCTACGTAGTTACCACAGCAACCCATGCAGATAGGTTGGTGATGTCTGGACACACAAATCTAATCTGATCACTTGGAAATAACAGTGTGGACAGTCTGTCTTAAACATCTGATTTGGATTTTTTTCCCCCAAGTTCTAAAGAAAGTTCGGATTTCGAATAAAAAGTAAAAAGTAAACCATGTGCATAGTCTAGTCACAACTATAACCACAGCTTGTCACAATAACGGCCATGGCAGCAGCCAGTCATAATAATTAGCCTCCACTGGTTATCTTAATATTAGCTGCAATGATACAAACCTGTGGCCGAGTTACCTACCCTGACCATGATGTATTTACTTTAACCTTAATAATGTTACCAATGTGTGAGCATCAGTCTCAGCATACAGTGGCAAACTAGACTAAGCTAGGCAACTTTTACTAATGCAATTAACGCTACCACATCGCTATCTAGCTAACTGCAGAGATGAACATAGAGCGGTGTTGTCCCGTGGAGTTTCTTTACCACTATCCCTCCTAGCTTTGCTTCTGAAGATTCTCTCCAAACTAAGGGCAACTGAAATGAGTGGAGGGTGGCAGGGGTGTAGTATTGAGACAGAGCCTAAATCTTTTTACCATTCTCTTTATTCCTCTCTTCCTCCTCCAGTTTCTCGCCCTCCCCCTGCTCCTCAGCGTCTCTCCCCCACCTCCCCCCAGCGCCCCTCACTTTCCCCTGACAGGCTCCTCCCCACCCCCTCTCCTCCACTATCATCAAGTGACGGCCCCGCCTCCTACTCCCACCAGCCAACCAGCAGCCGTCTACGAGCAAAGTTCCAGGGTCGCCGCAGTTACTCGGAGGTGAGACTGGAAATATTTGGTGGGAAAATTAGACTTGCACATTTTTGTGTAGTTTTGCCGTGAAACTACAGATTTACTGCATAGACAAGTCCTTTGACCTTTTGACCTCCTTCCCTTTTCCCAGGTATCTGACCCATCAGCCATTCAAAGGCCCCCAGCTCGCCTGATGAGGGATCCAGTATCCACCCTCCCCAAGCCCAGGCCCCTCCTGGGGGAGACACAGGGTTATGGCCAAACCAAACCTCAGCTCCGTACCTCCTTGGTGGGCCTGGTCAGACCGGCCTCGGCTCAAGGAGCTGGAGGGGAGAGAGGAGGAGGAGGAGAGAGAGGTGGGGGCAGCCTGAGCAGCAGTCCTCATCACTGTGCTCTGGACCTGGGCTTCCCTCTGGCTGCTGAGGTGAGACTGAGAGCTTTCATTGACTTTTATTAAGTCAGTGACTTTCCTCATTGTTAACAGTCACCCCCATAGTTTCTAGGTGCTTGTAGAAAATGACTTTAACTGATGTGTTCACATAGTTAATACCTGCTTCATACACACAGGTCCAGCAAATACCTTAATTATATGAATCTGGTGAGAAAATCTCATTATGAAAAAATGGACTTCATGTTCAGTGCTTATTAGCAAATGTTAGCATACTAACATGTTAAACTAAGATTGTGAGCATGGTTAACATTACTTGCTAAACATCAGCATGTTAGGACTCTTGATAATTGAAAAAGAGAAAGAGCTTTGCAAGTTGTGCGCCGTTATTACAGGTAATCATATGTAGATTTAAGTATCATCGGCGTAGAGGTGAAAGTTGTTATTATTAATATTATGCAAAATGTGGTGAGGTGCACTACCACACACCATTACACCCATGTGTGATTGTATTAGTGAGGTCTAACACTGATGTTGGGTGATCACCATTGGGATGAGCTGTTCCAGTTCATCCCAATGGTGCAAAGGTACAGCAAACTGGGAAAACCATTTCTTTATAGACCTGACTTTGTGCACAGGGGCATTGTCACACTAAGTTGGAGACACACTGTTGTCTAAAATATCACTGTATGCTGGAGCATTAAGATTTCCCTTCATTGATCCTAAGGGACTGAGACCAAACCAGGAAAAAACACTCGCTATTCCTCCAAATGTTACAGTTGTTACTGTACATCCAGGCAGGTAGCATTCCAAACACAAATTCAATCAGTCTGCCAGATAGTGAAGCATAATCCATCACTCCAGACAACATGTTTCCACTGAGTCCAATGATGGTGTGTCTCACACCTCTAAAGCTAATGCTTGACATTGCATATGGTGATCTTAGGCTGCTCAGCCATGGAAACTCATGTATGAAGTTCCTGACTCGGGCTGATATTGCTTCCCCAGGCAGTTTGGGATTGATAGTGAGTTTTGCAACTGAGGACATACAATTTTGATATGCCACGTGCCTGAGCACTCAGTGGTCCTGCTGTGTGAGCTTGTGTGGCCTACTGACTTGTTGTTGCTCCTAGATTTCACCAATAACTTCACAATAACAGCACAAACAGTTGGCCAAATGTAGCAGGCCAGAAATTTGATGAACTCAGCTAGTAGAAAGATGGCATCTTATGACAGTGCCATGTCGAAAGTCACTGAGGTCAACAGTATGACTCATTCTACTACAAATATTTGTCAGTGGAGATTACATGGCTGTATGCTTGACTTTGAGTTGAGTTTACTGTATTGCCATTCTTAAGTATTTTCCCTAATCCATTTTTTCAGCAGTCGTCAAGTTACCAAACCAAACTGTAATAGATAAAGTTAGCACACTTTTCACAAATGATGTATAAAAGTGGACCATAGCATCCTTGAAACTTGAAACTTCCAATGTTTTGAGCTTCCTCAAAAAACAAATGTGTGCACCTGTTTATGACACACACCTGACTTACTATTTTTCGGAGTAATCATCATCCTCATCTCTGCCTCTCCTCTCATCCAGGTGCATCACTTCTGTCGCCTTGACAACTCGCCTGAGCCCACCCCACTGGTGACCCCACCACAGTCCTCTGATGATGAAGAGGTGATGATGATGATAACGTGTGCCTCTTCTCGTGCCTTTAAAGCTGGGTTATTCATTTTGAAGACGTGTGTGTTGTGTACATTTACAGGATGTATGTACATACCTATCGCCGGCTGCCAGCCCGCCTCGGACGCTTGGCGCAATTGGGATTGGCTCATCGTCGCCTAGGAAACAGCCCCTACACCCCTCGTTCCCGTCTCCTAGGAAACAGCCCCACCATCCCTCCTACTCAGCCCCTGAGGCCCCTGCCACCCTCTCCTGCCGTCTGCCTCCCTACATGAACACTGACCATGCTCAGTCATGGCCCTCCATTAACGTGAGTAGAAAACAATGATGAAAATTACATAAAGCAGCTAATAGATTCCTCGCAGTCCTTGTGGGGAAACTAGCTCATTGCAACAACCAAGGGGAGGGTGAATGGGGAAAAAAGGAAATATAGAACACAAAACCAACAATTCACACCAGAACACCAAACACCATTGCACTGTGAGCAGAAATGTGTGGATAAAAGTTAAAAGAAGAATTAACTAAAGCATGAAGAGGGTGTATAGCATACTCTCACTTTTTGAGGCAGAGAAAAACTAATTTTGTGTGAAAATAAAAAGTAAAATATGACAGTCCATATTGAAAAAAGATCCAGTGGGCAGTGTGAAAACAGATTTTTGTTTGTTTGTTTTGATTTAGCAAATTGTAGCACTTGCCATATCTGAGCCTAAATCTTTTCTTTTTTATAGCTGCATTAATGGAACTTTTTGGCCAATCGGGACAGACTAATCTATACACACAGCACTGACATATTATCACCTTATAATGTTGTTATAGCAAACATGTTAGCCTGTTTACATATCCACCAAACACAGAGCAACATTAGCATTCATTTGGAGTCATTTTTCTGACCCCTGACTGATGAATGTCAAGTCAAAAAAAATAAATAAAATGGATGTATACTTGATTCAAAGGCTTGACGGTGGTCACGCTAGTCCTGCCATAGATACCCATAGTGTGATAGGTTTTGATTTATAGTTCAACATCAGATCTCACTAGCCAGATTCCAGACTTCTGAGTCGCACCATCTCTGATTTGTTCAGCAGTTCAAATTGGTCTGCTTTTGTGCTCATTAACAACTGTTCCTGCGGTTAGAGGGACAATCGACCAATCAGAGTTTGGCAGGATACAGAATGACATAACAGACATAACAAAATGACAAATACATACAAAGAACATAACCAGACATAACAAAAGCACATATACATGCAAAGTTCAAGTTGTTTTAAGGTAGAGCGAACATCATGAGAATTAATGATATCTCCATAGTCAAGAGCAGACATGATGGCTGACGACTGTACAATCATTTTCCAGTCCTCAAGACAGAAACATGCTTTATTCCAACATAGGAAACCCATTTTTATCTTTAGTTTCTGTGACAGTTGCTCCACATGCTGTTTAAAAGTGATGTATCCAAATTCCCAGGTATTTATAAAACTGGACAATTTCAACTTCTGTGCCATTAAGTGTATGGATGACAGGGAGGTGAAAACTGGAATTATGGGTTCTTGAGGATAAAAACCTTTCTGTCTTGTCAGCATTCAGTACAAGCTTGACATTATGCAGAGATGTCTGAAGAACAGGCAGATTCTAATCTTGATATAGTTTGAGTTGAAGAGGAGCCAAATGCATACAAGACTGTCATCCGCATAAAAATGAATATTAGAAGCCAGAAGAGGCTAAAAAGATGTGTAGAGCTGAGGAGAACTGCAGAGTTGGTGGTAATTCTCTGTGGATTCATCACTACAAGTCACACCTTTCACATTACACACATATTCATATGATCCATTGTTATTATTAAGATCTCTTTGAGGTTCAGTACTTTGACACCTGTGTCTTCCTCTGTCTGTAGTTATGGATGGAGTCAGAAGAGAGTGCTGCTCGTAGCTGTCCTCTGTGTCAGCTGACCTTCCCAACTGGTTACCCTGATGATGCCCTCATCAAACACATCGATTCCCACTTGGAGAACAGCAAGATCTGACTTTTTTTTTTATCAAGCTTTTTACACCCATTTTCAGCTGAGATGGACACCAGGTCCATCTAAATTGTTTTCTAATTAGGCTTTATCCAGGAATGGTTTGATGAGCCTGTATGCTTCTTTCATGTCCAGGTTGTAAATCTCTTCCTTTTTGTTCACCAAGGACAGACGTACATTACCTGACATCTCTCACAGAGCAGCCCTGGTGACAGATGACATGCTTGAAACATCCGACACATGCAATGTCAGAAGCACGTGTTGTTTTCATGTCCCAACATGCATCAAACCACCTGGATGTTACTGCTCTCATGTTGGTTTGTGGATGATCAAAATTACTATTTTCAAAAGATTTCTGGACCTGCAATGAGCTATTGTGAGGTAAAATGATTCAGAGATTAAAAATTGTCTGCAGAAGTAATTTAGTTAGTAACATACTCTTGTGGATGTTGGATGTGATAACAAAATGAACACTATTTAGTCTAGAAGTCTAATAGCCTGTTTCCAAATATATGAAAGCTATAGAACAGTTCATGGTTAAAGGATAGTTTAAAGGATACATCAAACAAGTCAGGACAATGATGACAGTGAAAGGGGCCAATCTGCAGGCTACCCGCGGTCTAAAACAAACTGTATGTAAACTCAAGAGTGTGAAATACTCCTAAGGTAAAAATGTAATTGAATGACAAAATAAGAACTACAGCAAAAAAGCACCTACTGCCATCTCCTGGTGTGGTAATGAGAGTGCCTTGGTTAAACCACAACCTTTATTTTGAAAATGCAGGGTCTATGGAAGACCATTTCCGCCATTTGAAAAAAAAAACTTTCAGCATGAAATGTTTTTCCCTCATGATTTTTACTTATCTTATAATTGTGCCTTAGTATTTCAGAATTATATAATTATATCAACATTTTGCATAATGAGATATCTTGATGATATCTCTCTATTTTTCCCCTCATATTTATAAGTATAAGTATCCCATAATCATGACAATTATGATTACTATTTGTGAGCAAAGTTAAGACTTATCTCATCATTTATAATGTATCTCATAATTATGATTTTGTATCTTATAATTATGGAAAGGTTTCTCTAATTATGAGATAGTATTTTATAATATAATTGTTATGTCTGGATTTTTATTTTATTTTCTCCCTAATAATTATCACTTAATTATGAGAAATGTCTTAACCGTTTTCAACATTAGACATAGTATCACATAATGATGTATCTCATGATTATTGTATTACTTATCCCATAATCTAAAGTTACGAGATACTGTGCTGTAATTATGAGGGGGAAAAACAAATGAAATAAATGAAAAGAAAATCAGGACTAAATAATGAATGATTATGCGATATTATCGCATAATTATGAAAAATTTGTCCATTTCACTCATATATATGAGGTAGTTTTAATTACAAGAAATTTAGACTTATAATTTATATGTATCTCTCAGATATATCATAATCATGGCTTAGTAGCTTATAATTACATAGAGATACTCATTATTATGACATTTTATCACATAATTACAGGTGCTAAGTCATAATTATTTTTTTATAATTATGAGATAGGTCATAAAATATCTCATATTTATGACTTAGATTTTTTAAAAAGCCTGTCACCTAACCTGTTTGGATCTATAAACAAATTTGCATGAAATTACAACGTAAGGCATAACATGTTTTACAATTCAGTTTCACATTACATTTTACACTTTATACATTCCACTCTCATGAGTTTATGTTCTTTTGTTTTTGGAGGAATGCAGCTCCACAGGTATCCCATGATACTAGAGAGACAGTAAAAGGTCAAGATCAGCCACCTGCAGTGACACCAGAGAAATATCACACTTGTCATCTCTTATCACTTCCGTTGCATTTTGTGCTATTGTGCTGAAAAGACTTGGAGAAACGATGGGCCAATATTTAAAGAGACTGAAACTGATTTATTGACTCTTTGCTATTATTGTTTTAAGGATGAAAGCCAAACTTATTAAGCAAAAAATGAGAGAATCTAATATTAATGAAGCAAAAATAATCTTCATTGTGATTACACAGTGAGCCGTTCCTGGGACAGCAGAGATTTCACACATTTGACTCTTGTTCAGATGGATTTGCAGTATGATATGCTGCAGGTCACGGGTTCACTGCTTTGCTCAAGGACACTTCACCAGAACACTTGGCCGTGGCTGGACACACACTGGCTGTTGGAAAGTCAAGCCGGAGGCACTATGAATTTTCACTGATTCACTGAGTTCTTTTTCCATGTCGCCAATAGAAAGCTGTGGGAGAGCAGAGTTGACTCCAGATCAGCGTCTGTGGGAATTCAACCCCCTTTCATTTCGGAACCATTTTGGCAAGTCAAGTCCTAATGAAGTTACCATTTTAAGATGGGAACACTGGTCACAGTTTTGATGTGTGTGCAAACTGGTTAGGTACCATCTAACTTGCTAACTAGCTAAGCATTAGCTATTTGGCGCTGTCACACACCCAAACTACTATCCATATGCAAAAAGTCAAAACATTTTAAAATCAGGGACCGATCCAGCAAGAAGCCCTACATGAGACTTAAAGGGTTGGTTCACCAAGTAATGAATAAACATATTCTCTCACTTAGCCCTAGTGCTATTGAGCCATGCAGATCGTTTTGGCTTAAAAGACAAAAAAAATCTAACTAAATGTTTATTTTCTAGCCAGAGCTGTCAACCATATCACATGGTATTCAAGATTGTGTGATGCGATGGGTGGATTTTGCTAACTCGATCTGCTGATGAAGACCATGTGATATGGATGAAAGCTCCAGAAAAAGCTAGTAAGTGGTTATTTTGTTGATTTCATTTGTTTTGAGGTATCTGTCTCTGGGACTTTGCCTCCACTTCAATAAAACTGAAATGAATGGACTTTCATTTGTGGTTCTCACAGCACCCAAAGGCGACATTTAAACCAGACTTAGAGTCAACAGGCTGCAGTACTTAGACACAGCGTTACCTTGGGCTAAATTCTAACATCAGCATGCCAACATGTTCAAAACAACAATGCTAACATGCTGATGTTTAGCAGGTATAATGTTTACCATATTCACTATCTTAGTTTAGCATGTTAGCGTGCTAAAAAGTATTGGACACAATCAGTCTGGTGGACCGACAAACCAACGGACTGACATTGCAATCCATAGAAAAGAAATGCTGCACATAACAGGCTGACAATCAGCCACTCAGAGCTGTGTGTAACTTAGACGCTGTGCAAGTCCTGCCTTATTGTTAATGCATAATGTATATGTGAGATACAGTACAAGTCAGGTGAAGTGTTTTAAAATATAACTTGTAAAATGGTGCGGTGACTCAGTTATTTTCACTCAGCAGCATACAGGATATTATCATATTTTCACTATTTTTCTGACACCAGTTATTAGTCTGTGTTTGCATTTAGTTGGTATGGTAATGCTGCATTACATTACTTGAAAACTGTTTTCCATTTTTAAAATAATTATAAATCGCCACTTTTGTTCTGAATGCCAGATACATACTCTGAAAGCTTTACTTCAAAATGCGAACAGATATCTATGCCAGTATTTCTTTTCTACCATATGACCCCTGGGGGGCTCTGAAACTATGAAAACTATGAACAGTTTGTGTAACAGGGACACAGTTTCTGGAAGAAATGTTGCTGGGAATTTTTTTCTCCATTCTCCTCCAGTGAATTGGGATGGAGGCAGAAATCTCAGAGACTCTCGGAAAACCACCCTTAAAGATTTGCTGTTTAACTTATTTAAGGCTGAAATAATCAAAAAAAACGTATTATTTAAAATCAGATGTTCTGTGCTTGTTTGAGTGATACACACTCTGTTTCATTAGCCTGAGTGTGGTAATCTGTCTCCACCTGGTGAAGGGACAAGGAATTACAACAGATGTGATGCTGTTCCCATGGCCTGCATGGGAAGTCTGCCCGGGAAGCACTGGATTTTCTCTAAGTGTGTCACTTGTTTGACACAGATCATATCTGAGGTTCTTCTCAACACTGCATTCAGTATGTTCATGAGAATACATACTGGCATACTTTTCATTTAGAGCTTTCTGCAACACAGTTTGTGGAATGGATTACATTAGTATGTGTTGCCCCAAACTGGAAATGTGGACATGACACATGATTTTAAGTGCACGTGCACTTGTGTACATAGTAACATGTATGTACAATATTACACTGATTGAACTGCTATATTGTACATACATTACAAATATACTAGTTTAGGGCTATAACATGAGAAATCTTTTCAGGATACTCTTTATGGATGTTTCTCCAAAATGTTTGAATCTTTGTCACTTTAAACTCTCTGGAAACTGTCTTAGAAGGTAAAGGGTTTTCTTTTTTTGTTTTTGGTAATGTTTAAGAGTTAGTAGTTGGCTCTGTTACTTTGGGTGCTATCTGCCTCTCTCTTGAACTAATGCTCCGTTTACACTGCAGCTGACAAGCTCCGTTGTTCTGCCATGTGATTCAGAATCACTCTCAAAAGATAACTACAATTTATTTCAACTTGGATGTTATTTTTGCAGTTACACTAACGTTGTAATTGCTAAGATCTCAGAACTCGACAACCATGCTAAAAATAGGTCCAAACATGAGCAGTCAGACTATCAAACACGTTGTAAACAAGCTAAAAGTTTAGATTATCTAAACAAGACTAACAGCAGGGTTTCCACATAAATTTACTAATGAATTTTCAAAATGTTTCCATAACTTTTCCATAATATTTTACCCCATTTCCATGACTTTAAGTAGTTTAAAATAAGTAGGCCTATATAGTGATCATAGGGCACAATAATGAGGCTCTTACTTCAGTGCGCTATGCCCTAATACAGGCATTGTAGCAAAAATATAGCATGGGATATGGAATGGCTATGCAGTCTGTTGAGCAGCCTTTTGGTTGTCTTGATGCTTTTTCCCTTTATCATGGCCGACCGGAGCCGCTTCCTGCACGTTGCCAGTGTCAAACGTTTTGATGCAGAGTCTACATCCAGTGCAGCCAGGGTCTGCCTCTCTCTTAAGCCTTGAATTATATTTGTCATTCAAAAGCCACACAAAACACGCACTTCCCAGGTATTTTTGTGAATAAGCAAACTGCTAGCGCTTGCTAACTTTACTCACTCGTTAAACATTTCCACTGCCAACTAGCTACATACGCCAATGTGTATCACGTGATACTGCTGATATTTCACGCAGTGACATGTTTTGGGGGTTTTATGAACATATTTTAAAGAATAGCCAAAACAATGTATATTCAAAACTTTTCCAGAACATTTCCAAACCATCTCCAGGCCTGGAAAACTGTTTTTCTAATTTCATAACTTTTCCAGGAATTTCATGACCGTGGGAACCCTATAAGGGTCTACAGCCATACTAGTGACTCCATGCGGCTGTACTTAGGCACAGCAGTGCTTTGAGCTAAATGCTAACATGCTGGTGTTTAGCAGGTATAATGTTTACCATGTTCACCATGCTAAACATGTACTAATTAGCATTAAACACAAAGTCCAGCTGAGGCTGCTGGGAATGTCATTAGAGTTTCAGGTATTTGATCATAAACCAAAGTATTGGTCAAATTAAATTAAATTTTTGTTTACAACAAACAGATCTAGTAATTAATTTACTGTTTGCCTTCGTTTTCTCTTCCAGTTAAGTTTGGCTGACCTAAGGATTGGTTTTCACCTGTCTGATCGTCTGACTGCTCGTGTTTGTTGCCCTGTTGGACCTATTTTTGACATATGGCTGTGTTCCCAGATGCCTCTACTTTCAGGGGCTACCTACAACAGCAGGACTCAGTGAAAGAAGTTGGTTAGCTTTCTGAGGAGCTGGAGTGTGCAGCCTGTCCAGCTCAACAGCTCACTGTGACTCTGCCACAAACAATGGAAAACTAATGAATAGAGAAACTGAATGTAAATACATTGAATGGCTATTAACAGTATCAAAAATAGGGGTTTATTTCATGAAAATCTAAAGGATTATAAATTAAACTATTATATTACATGAAAACTCCACAGGATACCTTTAATTTGCCACTAGACCTAATATTTATGTAAAAGTCATTTAAATATCTGATATTTAAGGCAATCAAGAAAGCTTGCAGTGTGGATGGAGCCTGAAGCCAGACTTTCATCCAGGTAGATGTCTGCCAACACTGACATAACATAATGTGTGCAGCAGGGGTAGTCTGGCGTGTATTGTGAGACAAGATTGAGTTTTTAAATTTGTTGCAGTTAACTTCAGTTAACCGCAGCCAGCAGGGGACGCTCTTTGTCCATTGCACTCACTGTTGTCACGAATACCTCACTGTTACTTCACAGTTTACAACATCAGCAAGAGAGCAGAGTGAATGCTTTTTGAATAATAAATCATATGTTAGAACTGTGGACAGGAATTTGCTGTAATGCTGTAAATGATCTGGAATAAGAAAGAATGAATTAAAGGGTAATATTAAATCAAAACTAACTTGTGTCGTTACATCATTGACGTGTTGAAGGTCAATGACTGCAGTCTAACAGCGTAAGCCGTGTGTCAGACACCACAAGACACGTCAGGTCTTATTAGGGACTATATAAAAGTTATTTGGTTGGGCAAAGTGCACAGAGAATTTAAGATTATTGAAATGTGATCAGGATGATGAACCACTATACCTCTTTCATTGAGAAAGGAGCAAACCTTTCCTGATTTTGCTATTCACATTACCTCTGGGTCACGAAACAGGCCCTGCCGGGATATGTATTGACACTGATGGCTATATATATGCATATATACATAGGTACATGTGTGTATTGTCATTATAACAGATGTTGTAACATGATTGCCATCTATGAGCCTGTATACCGTCAGTGAACGATGTCCTTTTTATCCATAAGATATGCGAGGTGTTTGGTATCTTTCAGCAACTGGAGGCCAAGCTTTTAAACATGGGAGCATTAGACGTGCTAACGTCATTAATCCTTTAGAAAAGAAATTGGAGCAAAGAACATAAGACAGGATAGATTGGGTGGGGGGAGTGAAGTTTCCAGCTGACCAGTGGCAGCAACTATGGGCTTACAACAGCCTCCTAACTAATAAAAAAAACTGGCTAAAATTGATCAAGTGCAACAACAAACCATTACTCAAAGTAACTCAACTATTACTTCAAACCACGACACTGACCTTTTTGACTTCATAGGGGATCACCATAACACAAAGAGGTGTTAAAACCATGCATGATAGCTCATTTTGCTCATGAGGACCAGAGCTATTGATCTTTAGACTAATGGTCAAGCCTCACTTAAACAGCAGGTGAATGCCAACTTCCTGCTGGGAAAGATAGGAAACTTTTGGTGATGGTTTATCAGTAAGTCAGTAATCGGTGACACTTTAGTAATGCCTTTATTTGCATTTGTAACTGCAGAATTGGTGGTTTATTCAAAAGTGAAAAATGTACACTTCAGTAATAATTTACTAATATTTATAACTGCTGACCTAATGATGCCTTAGAAAGTGTGAAACTCATCTTAATGCAGTGACAGATGTTAATCAAGTCATTAATAAAAGCTGGTCATGAGTTCCTCACTGTCTCATAAACCATCAACCAAAGTTAGTCTGTGATTATAAATGTTAAATCACTGCAGGTTTGCTACTGTAAATATGAAAAAGTTGTTAATGAATGGATTTTTGGTCCAGATTCTCAGCAGTGGAATAGTATATAAGAGCAGTCTACCTGATGAACTCCAGTATGGAGACCCACAGTCAATATGACCTAAAGAAATTAGACATTATGAAAAAGATGTCATGTGAATGAAGACAGACTAAATATGCAATATAAACATGAAATTGTGAAATGATTCAAGGAATTCTTAAAACTCAGCTCAGTATTGTGAATTGTTATTTCATCCTGCTTCTTTTCACAGTAAGTTTTTTACAGGTCAAAAATGTCCTTGAAAATGTGCTTTGTATCACTCTTCATCACAAACAGAGCAGAGACAGTAATGTGAATCATAACTGGCCCTGCTCTGGAAAAAAAAAGTGTAATGAAATAGCAACAAACTGAAAAGAGCCATAATAATGAGCTGTGTGTTAAACATTTATCAGATTACAAGTTCATGGTCCTATTACATTTGGGTTTCCATACTAGAGAGCTAAAAAGAGAAATCACATCATGCTGGAGGATTTTCCATAACCTGGCAACCCAAAAGTTGGTCTTATTAATGGGTTATAACTGATTAAAATAGCCTTTGTAAATATTTTAGTAACCATTTATAAAGGCGTTACTTGCCTCATTCGAATCTCTTATGACTTGGACATTATTTCTGAACTCATCTGTTCACTTTCGTTTGGCCACGTTCAAATGATCACGTCAAGTTAATGAAGTCAAATGAGTGTGGCAACTCAGTGAACTCCCTTTACAGGTCAAGGCCTTGAGATGCAGTTGAAAATTCCTGAAAAAGCCAGCGAGTGGACTAAGCTAGTCATAAAATAGTCAAACTGAGAGAACAAAAGTTGAAAAGGAGGCAAAACAGTGTTGATTATGGAACCTTTTATTTGAAACAAAACCATTAAGAAAAAAAAATAGTCTCACATAGTCTCTTTTCCTTAATAAAATCCATTGTTGAAACATCAATAAAAATACTTCATTGCATCAACTGATGACATAAAAAGGTCCAAGAGACGCAATCCTCTTCTGTCAGCTCATTTTGGACATCAGCAATTCATACAGGCGAGAGAGGAAGAAGGCTAGGCTAACAGGACCGCTAGATTTAACCAGCACAAGGACACTTTAGAAAAACAATATCACCAATGTGTCACGTTTAAACATCAGAAAATACACACAAGTTTAGACAGTAAGACCCACTGAAAAAGAAAGCAGGACAGCAGCAGCTCACCTGTAATACACCCCAACAGCACCAGAATTAGCCCTCCCTGTGTTCTGGATCCCTCTGCAGGAAGCTAGCTTCTGAACCTCATCACAACTGTCATAAAAATGAGCCACAATTAAAATATTTATATTGACATGCTAAAACTAACAAAAGTATAACATATAATCCGACGTTTGTCCCACAAATATGATATGACGCTTTACAGACAGAGAAAGGCCTCAGTCCTTACAGGGAAAACTTTACCCACAATTTTCTCAAGTGGAGCGATTACGTTTACAAACTGGATTTTTGAATTTGCTTTTGAATCATGAATGAATGATTATATTTAAGGTCTCCATTATTGTAAGAGGTAGGCGAAAGGCTGGAAAGACATCCGGCTTCGTCTAAATCAGTCTTCATTTGCTCCGTAGTGGCACCTCACCTCTACATGGCAGAAAAAAAACCCAATGAGAGGTTCATTTATGCTTCCAAACACCCTTCTCCTCTACATTCTTGCAGTAATGGTGGCAACAGACCTTGATCTTTGTTGACGAGTCACTAGAGTATATTCATGCAAAGGTTACTGGACCAACAATTAATCATAATTACTAATAGAGGGGCGTATTATTTCTCTTCATCAGATTACCATGCGTTTAGTACCTGGCTAGTTTCATTAAGCCTCAGCATTAAGCTAGGCGCAGTGTTCTACCACAGGTCTGGGTTTTCAGTCTTGGAGAAGCCTGGGTCTTTGCGGAGCTTCCAGTAGGTGTCATTGTACAGCCACACCTCCCTGCTAGCCTCATCCAGAGCTTTCCTGAGATAATAAAACAAAAGAAAACTGTTGCTGTCGAGTACTCACCTTGGAAAATTTTGTTTCTATTAACACAATTTGAACATTAAACATTTAATGAAATAGTTCGACATTTTGGAAAATATGCTTATTTGCTTTCTTGCTGAGAGTTAGAAGAGAAGACTGATAACACTCATGTCTTGAACAGATGCCATTGGTTGCATTATGGGAAATGTAGAATCAAGAATTTTTGGAGCTTAAAATCATCCCAATGACTAAAACACAGGATCTCTCAGCCTCTGCTGCTTTTATTTTGATCATTTTTTAATCTGTCTCTTGCGAGTTCCCCCATCACTGGAGTAACCCTTTAACATGCTGTTGATACAAGGGCTGAGGCAACATTTGATTGAAGCAACTTTTGGACATTCCCAAAGGTCCAAAAGTAGAGCTCCTCACCTGAAGAACCTGGGGATGTGCTCCTCCCCTCTCTTGGCCATCTCCTTCCTCCTCTCCCTCTGCTGCTCCTCCACCTCATCCTTCTTTTTATCTGCCTCTGCTACCTTCCCCTCCTCCAGGAGCCTGATGGAGAGAAGAGGGGCAGGAATTAGACAACTGGTCAACATGGAAGATGGTGCAATAACTGGGGTGAAAAACTAATAACACATTTTCCAGTTTACATAAATAAAAACACTGTTGGTACCTCTGGTCTGGTCTGAAGCGCGCGTCTGTAGGTGGGAGGACTGCCTTCAGCTCAGGCGTCAGTTCGTTTAGTTCTCTGGCGTATTGTGAGAAGCCGTAGATCTGGAAGTGGTCATCAGGCTGCACGTCTAAACAGGAAATTACATCATGCATATCAGGGCAGCTGCTGGTCATTTGGGTGCCCTAAGCGTAAATGCTTTGTGGTGCCTCTTTTCTCATTTCAAGTAACAGAGAGCTTTTGATAAATGTGCATCTTAAAATAAAGTGCTTAATTAAAAAGTAAATTAAGTGTAGCTTGAGTTTCCTTTTTGGTAAACTCTGTTTTCGCCGTCTACTTTTCTCTTTTAAGGGCACACCATGTCAAATGACTTTTCTCTGACTCACTTATTTCTCCGACTGTTGTCTCTCATCTCTCCCCTGTGTGTATCTCACTCACTGACTGAATCGCAATGCTTATCAGAATGCACAGATTTGATTGGCTGAGTAGAATCACGTGAGATGATTTACAATGCATGCAATTTGGGCTGGGCTGCTAAACCAGAGCTGTAAAGCCTAGAAAAGCTGCGCCAAGAAATGCTCTGTCAAAATGTAATAATTCTCAATTTATAGGTTATAGGTCCGGGTACAAGTAGGACAGGATCTGGGTCTGGACCCAGACAGCGGCCCGCCTGACCTCGCGCATATGGTCTAATGGTACCTATTGCAGTTGTGCTCATCTTAAATTTAAATAATTCATCATTATGATTATTATGATTGATGATCATTAGGCTGTTTGGTGCCCCCTCCTGCACTTGGTGCCCTACGCACAGTGCATGTATGTAGCGGCAGCGCTGATGCATAGTAAGACTGGGGACATTAGACAATGCGGAAAAATGTAAGAAATCCAAAGCGAAGGATTTGTGGTCGACAACTTTTCCCATTTGCAAACCATGTATTTGTCATTGAAATTGACCTTTCTGTATCTCCTACAACACTACAAGATTTTAGAGTCAGTCAGCAGTGGCTCAGGTTAAAAGTTGGCGTATATTTAATCGCATGATGACATTATAGATGAGTTTGGGTCAGTCTGAGGACCTTTGAGGACTTCTTCAGCCCTCAGACTGGAGGGGATGCTACTCACTGGGCTTCCAGATGCACTCTGGTGTAGGCAGGGTGTCACAGACGATGCCCTCATGCCAGAGGCCTCCAAAACGATGAACCACCTCTCCAGCCCGGTCCAAAACCACACCCTGCACCTCGTTCTTACTGTTGTCTGAGCTCCAGTAGCGAGACTGGAATACAGGGAGGAAAGGGTCATGGTGGTTAAACAGGAGAGGAGGACAGGAACAGGCCATGTGCATTATTCTGACTTCTAACTGATCTAGGAGTAACATATGGATGAGAGACTGTGTGCATCAGTGTGTGTGGGTCCTGACCTTGACAAAGGTGATCTTGCATGTGCAGACGTCACTCTTTGTGTTTCTGATGACCACCTCACCATAGTGCTCCAACGAGCGCTGCTGACTCAGCACGTTGTGGATACACGTCACTGCCTTGTTCCATTCATAGTGATCACCGTACCTACACACACACACACACACACTTGATTCAGTAATATTTAACCTCACTTAATAATTTGGGGCATCTGTGCCTGTTTTCAGACTCATTTTCTAGGTTTTAAAGCTTTTAGAATTCCAAACCCCGTGGAGCTGACCTTCTCTCTCCCTCAACATGTCTGTAATGTGTGTACCAAAATGTTGGTTGATGAACGCAGTATTGAGCATCTCCAGCAGAGGGCCATGGTGCATTACAAAACCTGCCCAAAACAACCCAAAAATGTCTCTAAAAAGCTCTCTATGCATAACCACAGCACTGAAATATACCTAATATTATGTTGACTATTTATTAATTAATTAATTAATATTGTTACAGATAACATACACATATTAATATCATCATAATATCCTTAAATCTTGACTCCATTGTCTGCTAAAACAGGTTTTGTTTTATGTGGGTGACTGGCTCTGATTAAAAGACCCTGTCTACTCCACAGGCCTATATATATATATATATATATATATATATACACACACACACACACACACACACGGTTTCATTGGCTGCAATTGTTTTCATGCGGCAGACTTACCACTGGATGCATCTAGCTATCAATAAAACCCTCATGGGTATGATTTTACAACCAATTTCATAAAAAGGCTCAGAGGTCCACCATTTTCGATTGCAGCAAGATGCAAATTGGCTTGTTTTGCTCATCAGTGTTCACTGATTTCAGCAATACTAAACAATATTGGCTGTATCCTTTGTCAGTTTTCATGAATCCGTCTGCACCAGCTTTGTTTTGGATGTCCGGTTTACCATGCAGTAAGGAGACCACAGATTCAACCACCTTATTCCTTTGATTGTTACTTTGGTTTGGACATACATGAGCTGGACCTAATCAGTAGAGACCCCTGTTTTTTTACCCACAAATTCCTTGCAACTATGGCGAGACAAGATAGCAGCAGGCTAACAGGTAAGTTGCTAACTGTTTACTGCTGTAAAGAACAAACATGTAGTTTCCATGTTGTAATTCATATCCAAAAATGCTCAATACAGTCATAAAGAGAGTCTAAGATTTCAAACGAGTATATTAACTTCTTCACATATACAAATATTTATATGAAATACAGATCCTATGACTGTAGTATGCTGTTATACACCACTTTCAGTATTTTATGAGCAGGTGCTACTACCACCTTGTTGTACTTAATTAAACTAGTTAGTAGTTTATACTACTGTTGAACGTCTAGCTGTTATCTGGTGCATTGTGTGACTGGTGTTGGTAAATGAAGTACTGGCTCACTTCGGGAGGGAAACATTGACCAGTCCAGAAGAGATGATCTCCACCGACTTCCCCCAAAACTTGTACTTCCATCTCTGATCTGAGAGTCGACAGACAGACAGAAACAAACAGAAACAAGCAGTGTTAAGTTTGACTCCAGTTACACAGGTGGGTCCAGCATTTGTCTCTAAGCACACTGCTCCTACCTTGCCAGAAAGTGAAGTTTTCTGACTCTGCGTGGCAGGCAGAAATGGGTGGGTGATGGCTAACCTAAAAGCACAACATATAACACAGCATTAGTTTGTTGTAAACCCAGATGCTAAAGTTTGGTCAGCATGTGTCTATATCCTTCTCTGCTGGTTACCTGCTCACTGGTGTAGCGGAAGCCTCGATCTTCTCTGTGACTCTCGTAAGTTTCTCCCAGAACAGGGTTGAAGGGTTTGTAGCGATTCCTCCAGGACGCCCATGCATATCCAGAGATGGAGAACACTGCCACGTAAACCTGGGAACATGCATATTATTTTTATTGATGAACTTGCCACTTAACTGTATCTCAGCTCCAGCTGGTTAAGAATCTAAGTAAATCAAACTCACCATTCTCTCATATGGATCATCAGTGTGGTTGGCGATGTCCAGCAGATCGGAGTATTCCAGCTCTTCACTGAGTCTCTGCAGCAAAGACACTGGCTCATTGAGAGCGACTGGCATGGAGACCCTGGACAGGTCCTTGCCTATGTTGTTGTACAGGATGGTCATGATGCCAATGTGGCTGTTGTCTGTTCCTGGGGCGGGGAGGGTAGTGCGACGACCTGGATCACAGCAACACAAATCAGTATAATGAATTGAAATCCAAACATCCCAAAGGGCTTCCCATAAGACAAAAATACATAAAAGTAGTCAAGCAACATGAGAGCAACAAGCATCTTTACTGAGCTGCTTTTTAAAGATGACCACAGATCTTAGGTGGCAGTCCACGAATTTAGGAGGCACAACCTCTAGGGTAGTGGTTCCCTAACCTTTCTAAACAAGGGCACCCTTTCATTAAGAGTTTGTATTCATGGCACCCACCTGTCAGTTTAAATATTTTAATTATTTTTTTGACTTTTGCCTCAGATTTCGTGCATGAAGTGCTTAGTGTATAACATTTGTGACCATATATACCCTGTAATGTTAGGAGACTCCTAAATTATACCGTTATGTAGCACCACATGTATTTAGATCCGTATTTAGATATTTGCAGTAATCAGCATTTCTTTGAGCTCCGTTTACAATGACAAATATGTCCATATGCTTACTGTGACACTCTGACTGCTGTGCAACTGGACAACCCATGCGACAAAAGCATGTTATGTTACTGTGACCACCTGCAAGTACGACTTATCATATCACCATTCTCAGCTACTCACTTTATTTTTTCTTCCATTTTAATGTGTTTGAAAGTAATTTTTTAAAATGTAGTTCATGTAAAATGTTGCCTTGTTTTTAAAAATGCACAATAAAAAAAGGAAATAAACAAATCTTGTGTCACCCTTGGCTCCACCTTAAGACTGCTCTAGGGCACAGCCTCATTTAGTCTTAAGTCTAGCTTGAACCACAACCAACCCCGGTCAGAGGATAGACTAGAAGTGATATAGGCCTGAAATAGATCAGTGTCTTTACAAGCACTTTAGGAACTGTGTTACAATTGGCTTTTTGCAGTAATCTGATTCTTAAACATCATTTATACCATTAAATACCATTATATTTAATATACCATGATATCAGTAAACCCAGTTTCTATATTGGGGTAGGGCATTAGAGAAATCCGTTTTATCCAGCTAGATTTCTCTGGGAGAAAGCCGATTTCTTGACCATGTATATGTTCAACCTGGTTTCTAATTAGCTTTTTCCATGTGAGCATGTGCATGACAAAGACTTTCGACAGAGGAAGTATCACTGTGACAGCAGAGCGGTTGACACATTTGCACTGTAAGGAAAAGCTGTGCGCTGTCACTACTGAGCCTGTCCTGCATCAGGAAGCAGCGTCTTGCATCTCTGGTCTAAAATCAGAGCCTGAGATGACCCAGCAGTACACAGTAGACATCACTGCACTCATTCACAACATAAATGAGACAACACAGTGGTGGTGTTACCAGTATTAGTGGGCAGTGGACTGGGCTTGTCAGGAGCACTCCTCAGACTGGCCCGGTAGTTGAAGGTAGCAGCAGCTGAAGAGGAGAGAGGCAGTCATTCTTTCAGTTTAAAGTCAATAACCCAATCTTCAGTTGTGTTGGTCAGAAAATGTTTGAGTGCAGTCTGACTGCTACTGGCTACTAGACTCACCGTGTCCCTCTTCAGGTTCTGAGTTGCTGGTGGTGGTGATGTCACTCAGGCCTGACTCATCCGAAGCCTCAGCCTCTGATGAGCTCTCGCACACGATCACCTCGCTGGCATCGAAATACTCTGCCATGGATTCTGCCACTGAGGGCGCGCGATGACAGTGGCGACCCATAGACGGTGTCCTCTGTGAGGAAAGGAGAAAGAGATTCGTGGTCCAAACTATATTTTCATTTTTCAAATGAACAGTTTGTACAAAGTAAGAGTTGGAGTCAGACCGTTAGCCAACAGGCATGTGGAGTATCAACACACAGGCAAGTAACATGCAAAACACAAACACTCAACACACACGGAGTCAGAGTTGGAGGTTCAATTCCCCTGGTGCCACCCACAAAATGTCAACTAGGGTTGGGCGATATGTTAAAATTTTCCAACCAGCCACCATCAGCCCAACAACCGCTGATTACCGCGTGTGTGTATGTGTGTGTGTGTGTGTGAGTGGCGCACACAGGGGGTGGAGGAGTCCCTACTCCCAAGACTGACATGTGCCGTCTTCAATGTGAAAATCTAATTTTACTGAAACATTACAGCATATAGGCTACTCTTCTTCAATTAAACATTTTGCCAAGCAATAAGCTGTAAAGGCAGGATAAACAGCTGTCTGACACTATTTTAAAAAGGAGTCAGATGAAGGACGCCTCTGCTTGCAGCCTCCAAATGAACAAACAGGTGGGGAGAACATAACTATACTATTAAATGATCAGGGTGCACAACTACACACAGCCGATGGACTCAGTCAATCGCCGATAACCGATATATTCGTCCAATCACCCAACCCTAATGTCTACATGCATTGTTCTGTCCAGTTTTTGTGTACAATTGTCAAACACTGCCGAACACATGATAAAACTGTCATTCATTTGTATTTTCTAGTAACAGACTGTATCGTAAGGGAAGAATCACTTTGTCCAAGATGGGCTCTGCTGTGATAGCTTCTGGGAGAAGATTTTTCCCCCATGACTTTTAACAAATGTCATAAAATGAATGCAAATTAGTGACAGCTAGATAATGAAACTGACATGTACAAAACGACAAACTGTCTTTCACACACCAACGCAGTACACACCTGGTCTGGACGGACGGTGCAGAAGGATTCCTCAGTAGAGTCAGAGGACAGGGAAAGTGAGTGGACTTTGGTCAGATGTGACTGTATGTCCAGCTAAACCCGACACAGACCAGCCAAGCAAGACACACAAAGAGGAAACAGAGGATCAAAAATAAATGGTCAGAATGTCATGCAGACTCCAGAGCAGTCACACAGCACGTGGCTTGATCAACGTGTCACTCTACTGTCCAACTGTTAGCAGGGCCAGAGGACCAGACTGCATCTTTGTTGTGGTCAACAGCCATTAACGAATTTAAATGGGTCAATTAGGTATTTTTTGCTGCACTAGTACTGCCTTTTAACAATGTTCTAGCAGGTCAACTTAGTTCGCCACCAAGTGTTAATTAGGTTCTATTAATGGAAAATATACTTTTTTAGGGGGCACTCCAGTGATTTAGTATTTCACTTGCATAAAGTTGGGGGTGTAGAAGATTAAAGAAAGAATGGTCAAAAATCAATGCAGCAGAGGCAGGATTATTTCCTCAGACCTGACAGAACTCCTCCAGAGTAACAGAAGACATTATACAAATGTTTTCACAGTACTGCTAACCATTATTATCTCAAATTGGTGGAATGCCCCATTGAAAATCACCCAGTCAACAGGTGCAACAATTCCACAGTTGTCATAAAAGTTCTTTATTCCTCCTCTCTTCTCAATATAGGAATTAACGTCAGGAATTAACTGACTTGTTAACTGTTGCATGTGTTGCTCGCAGTGTGACAGCCAGTTGCCAGGCAACCAACAACAAAAGCACAGTCACCGCAACTGATGTCCCATTTGTTGAAAAAGACATGAAGCATGGACAGAAAACAAGCAGGCAGCTAAGAAGAAACCTCATGCAACACCAGACAAGAAGGGTTACTGAGTGCCATCAGTTTGACAGAAGGAATTAACAAGCCCCTCGACTGACGAGACTGCTCAGTTTCAGTGTGTTACAACGACCATGGTATTTGTGTCTTTGAGTGTGTGGAAACAGGGTGAGAAAGACTTGTGGTGTGTTCCTTCAGGTCACGCCTGTGATAACAGCCCAAACCTGCTCAACAGTTTCACACAGCTCTTAACCAAAAGACAGTGAGGGCTTGGCCTCCATTGTCTTTTTGCAGGCCGATACTAATATTTTGTGCCAATAATCAGAGTTTTAACTCTGGAACTCCAGGAGAAAAAGTGAGGAGGGGTGGTGAAGAAGTGAACAAAGAGGGATAGGGGGATAGACACTGCTAAATTCATGTCAGTCAGCCTTTGTTGTTGTCTGATTTTCAGCTTCAGGAAGAATGTGTGCGTGGGTTACCTCAGACAGTGTGCTGCAGAGTGTAGCGAGCTGCTGTGAGGTGTTCTGCCTCAGGTCCGGGCTGGTCCAGGCCTGCCTCACTCTCTCTCTCTCCAAGGTTAAAACCTCATGAACGGACATGAGAGAAGCATGAACTGCAACACAACATACAGAAACTTTATGAATTACAAAGTCCAGTTCATGCACATCTCGTGCTACCTGGAATAAAGAGTAGAAACCCAAATATCGCAGAGAATAGTAGGTATTAGGTTGGTCATTTTTCACCTTCAATTCATTTTAGCTTATAAATTGTCAGAAAAGACTGACAACCATAACCGACATCTTGAAATCTTTTTTTGCTGACATTAATAACGTATACAATGAATCAAACTGTCACTTAAGTTTCTGTCCATTAATGAATCAATTTATTTCAGAACAATGAACTGAGAAATGTCATTAATATCACACCCCCTCTCTAGAAAACAGACACTTGCCATTGAAAACCAGCTCAATTGAACCTATATAACCTATATACAGATGTTAGATGGGTGGGGGCGTACCCTTCTGAGAAACAGTGCAGATGTCCTGGTGAAGCTTCTTGGCCTCAGGTGAGGTGACCTGAGGGTTGGACAGCTGAGAGTAGACATAGTCAGGGATAGACTGAACCGATGCCCCCAAACCTGAGCTGCCATTGCTGCTCAGGTGGCTGGAAGTGAACTGGAGAAGACGAGACAGAGAAAATGAATGGTATGATATTGAACTGAGAGATTCAACATGTTGAACAGAGGATGTAACTATTTTGCACAACACTGCATACAAGGTTAAAGTCAGGCCTACCATTCCCCCCATGGCTTCAACACGGGACAAAGTCCTGGAGTGACCCAACCCTTTCCCTGTCTTCTTCTTGGGTTTCTCTAGGGAGATATTCTAAAACAGAGACCAACAGGGTTATAGCTCACCTCTAAAGACAACAGGACATTTTTCTATTGCTGAATGTCTATTTGTAGACCAATATTTATGGTCTACTTTTAATCTACTTTTTTTTTCATGAAGGGGTGGTAAAAATGAAGAATCTAATGCAATGAATAGGTTTAATCACGTTATTTTACTTCCCCTGGGGATCAATTAAGTAAGTTATGTTAGTTGATTCATAGAAGCCTTTAAGCAAATTAGCTTAGACAAATCATCTTAGCCCACTGTGAAATACTATTTGAAGAATCACACATTCACAGGTGTTACCAGGGTACTCACCTGCATGCTGATTCGCATCTCCAGGTCTGTGTTTGTGATTGGCAGGCCTCCTTCCAGCCAATGGAGTCGCTGGATGAGCTGGGCCAGTTCTGTGAGCTCAGCCTGACAGCGAGCCAGGTCTGACAAAGAGGGTCAAAAAGGTCGAAGACAGTAAAAGATCATGTCAATGCGTGTTTATTTTCGCAGCTGAACATGAAGAAATATGAGAGTAAACCAGGCTTCACTCTGTGGCTGAAGATCTCAGATGATTCTCACCGTTGGAGGTTGCGTCGATATCGTGGGTCTGCTGCAGCCAGGCTGAGACCTTGCTGGTCACCCCTGGGTGAGAGGCAATGGCGGGGGCGGGGCTTCCCATCTCTTGTTGGTACACTGATGCTGAGCTGGCATATTGAGGAGGCTGGACAATCAAACACATAACACTTCAAGTTAAAACCAATGACAGAAAAATTACACTCATTTTCTTCTGTTTTTCTTTAAAACAACTATCAGACAACTGTCATTGTGGGCAATACTGTAAATAATGCTGGAATGGTTTGCCACTTAATCAATCAACAGAAAATTAGTCAATCACAATTTTGATATTTGGATAAAAACACCAACCACTTTCTGGTCACAGATTCTCAAATATGAAATTTTACCTCCAATTCTCCATCTCATATAATCTTAAACTAAATACCTTTGGCATCTGGTAAAACAAGACAAGCATTTTTAGACTAAGCAACTGATCAAGTAATTGAAAATATAACCTAGTGATTGATCAATAATCAAAACAACAGTTACTTGAAAGCCCAGCTGTGACAGAAGCCATTACCTAGTTCTTCATACTAATAAGAGTTTTGTATGTACAAGGCTAGTATACAATTTTATACAATGTGTGACATTAACTTGAGCAGGAATCTCTACTGACCATTGATCGGTTTTTCTGGGCGAGAGTGGCCATGGCTGGCAGGGTGCTTGGGCCCAAGGAGAGAGCATGAAGGACACCACGATGGACACTCATCGCCTCGTTCTTCCTAAATACACGATGGGCGCACAGCTTGGTCAACCAGATGTAGAAGATGTCATGGCTCTTTGCCTAACAGGGAGGAAAACAGAGAGAAAACAACAAAAAAAAAAAGGAGGAGGACACAGGAATCGAGAAAGAGGAATAAGGACAAGGTGATAAATGTTAAGTTCACTGCAGGCTAAAGAATATCCAGACATCTGGTTGTAAACTTCATTTGGATACTCTAGATTTTACTGTTAGTGAACTATGAGAAACGTTTTTCTCATGAAATTAAGCTTTGCAGGAGCATGTTGTCTGTCGTTAAATCATTCTGCAACCACCTCAGGGGTCCTGAAATCTCTCTGAACTGTGTGGTTTAGGTTACCTGGAGGTGGTAGAGGTTGTCTCCAGCATCCAGGTCTATACGTTTGGACTTCTTGTTGATGGACATGACAGCCAGGCTGACGTCCAGAGAGCCATGTAGCTTCCCTCTCTGAATCTAAAACACAACGACAAAGCATGTTTTAAACAGTTTTTAATTACCTACTTAGTACATTTTAACGAAGCTGTTGGGACCACACTGGAATCAACAGAATAACCATGAGAGTTCATGGCTCTATCACTGCTCTGTTTGACAGTGAAGTGTTGGCAGCTGCATGTTTCTTCATGACTTACATCTTGCTGCGTCTTTGAGTACTTGAGAATTCCTTTCTCCAACAGGAAGTATCTCTGAAAGGGACCAATCAGTGACGTGTTAGAAAGAAAACAAACATTATTATGCTGACTGGTTAAAAGGTAAAACAGCTCTGCTTCATTGTAACTACCCTATTAACCAGAAAATAATTACGTTGAATAGACGTCAACACAGACAATAAGATCGACAGCGCAGAAAAGTTCAGATGCTGTCCAGCCTGAGCCCACCTTGTGCCAGCCTTTGAGCGGGTACTTCCTCCTCTTCATCAGGTAGCCCTCACAGATCCCAGGTATGCTGAGGTCCTGAGAGGAGCTGGGAACTGAACACATATCCAGGTGCTGCAAATCGTCCATCACCTCCCAGTGACGAGACTGACACAGAGGCAGAAGAAACACTTCAATTATTACAAAATAATTACTAAAAGACAGCGTTTGGTGTAGTTGTAGATTTTACTTCCAAAATACGACAATTTGGCATCAAAAGAAAATATAAGAAATTAAATATCAATATATAATATCTGTCTATGTACTGTTTAACATAATTTTATATGCCATCGACTGAAGTTGTCCACAATAAAATTACATACAGCTGTGGTCTGTTCTGATTGTGTGAACATGTGAAGTTGAAATGTTGGAAGCTGTCCTCTGGAAAACTCCCATTTAATTATTTAACCTTTTGCAGGCAGACTAAAAAGGAAACCTATATGGAAGCCCATTTCTGCCTAGCAAAGAAAAAAGAAAAGTTAGGAATGATAAAAATAACTAAGTCAAAACTGTGAGATTTGCTCAGTCACAATTATGACTTACTATCTCATATTTTGGACTTACCATGAGTATTTTTATTTTTGTCATTCTGTATATTGAATCAGTTTTTTTCTGGTGGAAATGGACTTACATTAACGTAGGAGTCAATGGCTAGAAACAATTTAGCTTAGGTTATAAACAAATGTATATAATAATGTTACACAATGTATGTGTAAGTAACTAGAATGGTACAAAACACAATAAAATAAAGTAAATAGAGATTAATACAACCAGTAGGGAGTTCAGCATTAACATTTTTCACATAATATAAACAACACAGTCCAGTCAGATTCTGTACTGGTTGGTCTTGTTACCTGTTTTGAATGTTTGGATGAGCCAGTGCTGCTACTCCGCGAGTGGCCAGGTTTGAATGTGCTGGCCGGGGATTTATCAAGGCCGCTGATCACTGATTGGCTGCTGCTCAGAGGGGGCGGACACACCTGAGGGTCCATTGGTGCAATGTGATGAGGAAAGCGATGCATGGAGTGAAAGGACCTTCAGGGCAGGTTGTGTCTCATGACAAAGTACACGGCACTGCAGAGGTCAACAAAAAGTGTCAACAGCACAGCGATAAACCAATCATAAAGACGTAGAAACATTTAAATAAACGTACAGTAATGCAATCAAAGTTCAAACAATGTGAGACCTTACAACAAATGTAAATTCCAAAATGAGATGCGACTATTGTGATACCTTGCTGATAATGCTATTAGCCATCTAATAGAGCATTTTTTCTTCTTTTTTAAAAGATACAATCACAAGTTTACAAGGACACATGCAATGAAAATCAGTATCTTTCCTGTTAAGGAAAGAAATCTTGCAAATACATGGACCCTAATAGCCCAATCAGAATAAAAATGCCTCATGTAACCACCAGACTGACCCGATCCAACCCAATCAGAAGATAATCTGTTCAATAGCAAAATAGTAGTACCTAATAACCATGTAAACGCTTAATTTGATCATTTCTCTCTGGTTGAGGGAACATCAGGTGATGTGAACGAGTTTCTGTGAGGGACAGAACTAAAATGATCTGTGGCTGATCCAACTTTTTGTTGGAGGCCTTAAAAGATTTAAGGATTGTTGAATCCCTCGATGGTCGAAAGGTTCGAAGCAACGAGTTGTTTGAAAAGATGGACAAAGCCGAAAAAACCCCAACTTCTTCATCTTTTGTTATATTTCCGGCAGATTAGACTCTTTACAGCTCGCTGAACCACTTTGCACATGTCAAGAGTTCCATTTTGATGAAATGCTTCAGGGATGTAAACGCACATCTTGTCGGATCCATTTATTTAGTGTCCATGTAAACAGTTAAGTTGGAATATCTAATCAGAATGATTTCAATCGGGTTGAAGTAATATTGTCCATGTAACTGTAGCTAGTGTGCTCCAGATACATTATTGCTAAAATCACCTTTTCAAGAACCAAAAAAAGCTTGATTGAAACCTTCCATGAATAGCCATGATTTCATTTTCATTAGGTCAAAGAGTAGATTACAATTGATTTGCAGCAAGAAGGAAAAAACAAACATTCCCAATTTGCATTCTCAACAAGCTCAAGCATTCTTTGAGACCGAAGTGTGTTTACCACTGCAACCAGAAAATCCATGGCACAAACAAATGCTTCACATTGTTCTCATCACTCATAAACTCGTTCCATGTTATACATGTCACCTTTATCTTCTCTACACGCTCTGAGCATTCATTTATATCAGGGAAAACTCTTTGTTCCGTCTCATATTTTCTTACCCAGCTCTTCATCATCGAATAAGATGTGCCTTAATGGATGCACTCACCAAACGTGAAGGAGCCCATTAAGGAATTATATTTATATCTAGTTCTAAAGCTTGGTCGTCATATATTGGCTTGTAAGATTCAAATGAGGTACATTCAACAGAAAGGCCAGTTATGTTATATAACATCAAGCTGGACGCTTATAAACACACATTTATACAAGTGCAGTAAAAACTTCCTTCATCCTATATCAGTTGATGTAGGAAGTCTGAAAGTCACTAGATCATTAGGTCAAACAGACAATGAAATGCATAGTTAGGATGAAACCACAGTCAGATGGCCCATTGAATATCTAGTGACTCTTCCTGCTCCTCTGGAAGAAACAAAAAACACCACAACACACCGCCTCCCCCACTCCTGGCATTCCATTTTCTCATTCAGCAGCTGAAAACAACCAGAAAGAGGAAGCGTTCAATGTTGAAATTCCCGTCAAAAGCTTCGAGAAGCCTGACAAGAATATGGTGGGAGTTTGTTACTGATGGCTGGCATCCATTATCACATGATGAAATGTTATCCACTTCAGCTATCCTGAACCAAATAATCAACTCAGTTTTTAAAACATAATGTAACATTTTTATCCATATTGCCCACTCCTACACTGAATGTAAATGAAAAAGTGCACAACTACAGCAATTGGTAATACAGATGATAATGTAGCAAATGAAAGTACATAAAACCATAATGAGACAGCGGAAAGCAACACTTGAAATCAGGAAAGGCTTGGTGACACAAAAACAAATTAAACACACCTGTGTTGGCCTGATGTCAAACAAACTGCTCCCCCAGTAGTCCACAGGCACTTCTTTAACTTTCCCTCAGGAATAATTGTAGAGCTGCAAAGATTCCTCTCAAAGTTCCTGTTTTTTTAAACAACTCACACCACAAAATAAATATCCTAGGAATATTCCTTAAGTCATCTGAAGAACTTCCCTTCAACTCTCCTCTGTGTTACAATGAGAGCAATGCCACACCTGACTGATGATGTGCTTGTCAGACAGGTGCATATCAAAAGGCAGCAGGTATCTGGGTGGGGCTGAAAGTAGAGCAACACTCTCTCTACCTGACCCAACAGGCCTGCCGGCTCTGTCATCACGAGGATGACAAGATCTAACAGATTTGTTGTCAACAGATGTACATTAGAAACATAAGAGCCCCAAGTTGCATTCAATAATCAACTCTGCCCTACAGAAGTTAACAGTACCACTACTACTGTGTGGGTGATTTAAAAAGGGGGTTACAATTCATAGAAGGCTAAATCACACATTCAAACATCATCAACAATGAACATTTTATTTTTGCAGCAGAACTACTTTTGTTACAAAAGTTAAAAAAAAGAATTTCTCTTTGGATTGGACAAAGTCAAAAAAACAGTTTAGGGATAAGTCTGGGAATACTATATTTTTACTACTGTCAACAAATCGCACTAGCAGACCCAAACCAACATTGAATGAATTCTACTAACAAATATTTTGTGTGTATCCAGAGACTGATATATCTGTTCTTCCTCTGTGCCATAGAGCTCTATTGTCAAAAACTATTAAAAATACATCAATGAGCCACACTGTTGCATTGGGTGACATGTTCCTTCATTATCATGAACACACACTGTAATTTATTTGGACCCAATCCCACATAGGGCTGCCACAAACGATTATTTTGATAATCGACTAGTCACCGATTATTTTTGCGATTAGTCGACTAATCGGATCATACCTAAATTGCAGCGTATCGCACCAGCATGTAGCTGCTCTTATATAACCATCATTAGCTTCCAGCTTGAAGTGTTTAAGGTATGTGCTAACTAAAAAATAAGGACAATTAAGATGACAGTCCATTCAACTTTTAATGAACTTTGCAGCTTGTAGCAGCTTCATCGCCAACCATGGACAGGGGTCTCATGTCCGTCACCAACATGTTCAAGATTGCTTCAGTCAGGACATTTACCTGCCCAGGTGTGCATGTTGCTGGCTTGGTAACAAAGTTGTCCATTGAAGAGGAACGTGTTTTTTAGCACTGTAACGTAGCGTTATAAAACATTAGCGTTATCACATTTCCTATTCAAACATGACGTCACTGTTATAACGTTACAGCAAACACAACATACGTGTGCTAAGGCTGATGAAATCGTCATCGTTAATGTTAACGTTTACAGCTATCAATATAAGTAAGTAGCTCACTGTTGACGTTAATGTTAGCAGCTAACTGTCCCTCTTCAGATTCAGCTACAACAACGTGCTTTCTTTTCAAATGCTCGTGCATCGCTGTAGTGCTCCCATGGGAGGCAAGTTCTGCCTTGCAGATTTTGCATTGCACACTCTTTTCATTTCTTTTGATAAAATGCTCCCAAACTTTTGAGCTCCGTTTGCGGTTAGCCATGATACTGTTGATACTGGGCACAACTTTTCCGGTGACATCACGGCTGACCCCGATTACCACTACTGCGCATGTGCGTCAAGGACAGAAAGGCAGACAAGGCAGCGGAAGGTACAGCGGCAGTTTTGAGAGAAAAACAAAGCTTCAAAAAATAAACGACGACGTCGATTATTAAATTAATCGTCGACGATTTTGATAGTCGACGTAATCGTGACTAGTCGACTAATCTTGGCAGCCCTAATCCCACATACACCATCCTGCTGCCCCAAATACTCACTGGAGCACCAAATGTGGATTCATCTGCCGCTTGTAGTTTTTTTGGGCTTTTCATGGGATTTGTTAACAGTAAGAAAAATTGAGAATAAAAGGCCTTATCCTTTTAAGTGCACTCCATCAGTTCCTGGCTGTTTCGTTGGGTTTGTGTCTTCAACAAGCAAACATGTAAAATCCCAATAATGCCAGGGAAAGCGCACTCGGCAAGCTGCCTGAAGAGTTTTGTTTCAAAATACCATGCATTCATTAGAAGAAAAAAACAAAACAACTTCGTCTATTAATAATTGTATTGATATGAAAAATACTACTGGTGCAACATTAAATCAAAATTTGCTTGCTTGATATGTCTTTTTCCCTGGTATAACAGCACATGCAGCAGCACAGTCTAGCAGCAGACTGGTAAGTGTCACATTTCTGACTTTCACCATCAACACATGAACACAGCATTACCTCTGGATGCTGTGACCTGACCTTTGACATATTTGCTACTTGTCATGTTGGTGATTCTGCTTTTGTGTTGACCTCTTCGCCTTTGGACAGAACGACTTAGAGGGGAAGACCATGGATGTATAAAGAGAACTGGATTCAGTGTCGGAGGTGGGGCACCATTCATTCCTATGAAGAGTTGCTCAGTGGCGCATGAAGCTAAAAAATATATTTTGTGTCAGCTGCTTAGCTATATAACTATTGAACATGTTTTATAGCTATGTAAAAAAAATGTTTGTCACAGAACATGGACATGTGAAAACCAGAACATTTTATTCCCTCTCTTATTCTGTCTTATTTTTTGGACAGTTCTTTGGCCACTTCAAGGTTCTTAGCCAGGAAAACAAGGGTGTCAAGGTGCTCCTCAGTCAGCCTATTGCGTCTAAGACTGCAGATAATGCCTGATGTGCTGAACACTCGTTCTGAAGTGCAGCTTGAGGCTGCAATGCACAGGTACTGTCTGGCAAAATGTGCAAGAACTTCTTCCTGTTTTCAGCCAAAACAGCACAGACGGCTTGTTGCTGTGTACAGAACCTCTCCACCATCTCAAAAGGTGGAGTTCCAGCATGTTGGCTCATCGTGAATGAGCTTATGCTCGGGTAGTTTCAAGGTCTTCTGCTTCTCCTTCAAGCTCCTCATCAATTTGTTTGACCTGGAAAAGGAAGATAGGGTTGTCCAGAGCCTGGACAAGCATGCTGAGACACCGTCCAGGCCTATAGCCTTGCCTACAGCCAGATGAAGGTTATGGCCAAAACATGGTATGCAAGTGTAGCTCTTATGCCTTTTTGTTGTTAGAGGCATTGTCAGTGGTTATCCCGGCCATTTTTGACAGGTCCCACCCCCATTTCTCAGTCACCATCTCCTCCAGGGCTTCATGGAGACTGTCTGATGTATGATCTGAGTATAAAGCTGAACATCCTAAACACCAAGACTGTTTCCCAGGAATCAGTTATATACTGGATTGTGACTGCCATATATGCATCAACTGCCCTGCTCGTCCAGATATCAGTGGTACGAGCGAAGAAAGGCTGGCGTGCGAGTTGTGCCTGAATAACATTCCTAGTCTCAGTGTACAGCTTTGGGATTTCATTATACATGAAATAATTTCTTCCAGGCATGTCATATTTTCTATCCTACTGCTGCACAAGGTTCCGAAAGCCACTTTTCTCAACTGCATATATTGGCACCTGATCAAGACAGATAAACTCAGCTACTGCTTTGTTCAATCTTTTTGCATCCTTTGGGTCTTTAACAAACCTTGTGTAGTTTTCAAACATAGCTGGTAGGGAAGGCTGCCTCAACTGGGTGGTTGACATCTGTGTGTCTGGGGGAGGGAGAGATAGATAAACGATTCAATACTTTAATATTTCAGTTTGATAGCTATGCAGATTGTAAACTCAGTGTGCAAAATACCGGGAGTCTCAGGGGGTCTCGGACCCCCTAATTAACAACTAGGACCCCCTGAAGACTGCAAAATCTAATTTTGAGGGGGTCTCAAAATAAAGCTAATTATTTATTATTTATCCTTATTGAAAAATGTATTTTCATGTTTAAATATTGAAAGGTAAGGATCATTACAGAAAATGCGACTGATGACAGTGAACAGGAAGCTGATGTAGCCAGCTGCTGCTGACATGGTTACCGGTGCTGGTTGTAATTCTGCGGCGCAATAATACATTCTGACTCCATGGTTCCGCTGCTATTCATGATGTCGCTGTGAATCTTTCAGAACAGCTCACAAGATCAGTTAACAGTTAAATCATGGTGAGTTAATGAAGGCATCCATGCTGTGCCAGCTGTGCATAATATTACGCATAGTTTTGGAGAGGTGTCAGTGCATGTCTATTGAGTTTGAGCAGGAAACACAAGTGAAAATGATTTACTGAAAACGTAGAGCTTCTGCCTGTTTTTGATTATTTATCTATTTCAGTCATGTTTATCAAATTGCCTAACCTGTCACTCTTTAAATTCTTTAAACAGGTCTCCATGTCGGTCTGCTGGGTGTTTCGCCAAGTTTGATGTGTAGCCTCCTTTTAGTCTGCACAGACTTGTAACATCTTTTACAGACTGGCTTTGCCGTGTCAGTGGGCTTGCCCTAACTGTCGGCTAAATATGCAAAATACTGCCAAACTTCGCTCCGTGCGTATGTTTTATCGACCAGCCATTTTGTCGCACTGCCTGACTCGCTCTCGGACATCAACGCAACCGATAGGAAATACGGCTCTTTTTAAAAACACTGTCATTCTTAAAGTACCGGTAATGGGGTATTGGACCGTTTTTAACGGCAGGGTATCACGGTACCTTCTTGGTATCGGTACACCGTGCAACACTACAATGCAAGTCTATGGGAAAAAGTCTTTTGGGGCCAGTGTGCATCACGTCACAGACCTGGAAGTTGTTATTACACGGTCTGACCATTATGTCAGATTGGCTTCAAGGCCCAGTGCGATTCCTGGGGTCTTGGGGGAGACAAGGGCTGTATTCGAAACCACCTACTATACCAGCAGTACGTACTGATTTGGCCAAAATGTAGCGTGTAGTACACAATATAAAAACAAAAGCAAAATCTGCAGTATGCCAAAAATACCCAGATGTTGTACTGATTCTGAAAAAATCTCCAGTATGCATCGGACCAGTCTACCTCGCCTACTGTATCCCACAATGCAAATCACTGGTGATGGTTTGCCATTAACGTTACATAAACCTTCACTTATTTCACCTTAGCAGTCACCAAAATCTGTTTCTGAACAAATTTCAGGTTAGAAATAAGCAACCCAGCTGCTGAATCTTCACTCATTAGATCTACAATGCCTCATTTAAAAGTTTGTTCCAACTTTTGTAAGGCAAGGACACTACTGATCAGACTGCTAGCCTATTAGCTTACTACTAAAATTGCCCATAGAGGTTAGTGAGTTAGCAAACTTTAGCTTGCAGTTTACTATATACAGTCTGTGGTGGTAGCTCATTAGCTGCCAGCAAGATATCTTGCAAGTTAGTATGTCTGTCATTTAGTTATGCTATATATAGCTGGTTACTGACTGTGTTCATGTATTGCCATATCATATTCAGATACTAATGAAAGAATGGTTTATTGCAGGGGGCAATAATACCTGCATGAGAGGGGCCTGAGGAGAGAGGTCTGAGGTGCTGCAGTTGGACTGGAAACTGGCTAAGCCTGGCCTAGCATACTGCAAAATAAATCAACTTGACAGTTTCATACTGCATACTCTATAAAAAGGTTGTGAAACATTTGGAATTACTTCCTAGTCGCCAAACATCCAGTAAAGTGGTTGGTTCTTGGAAGGAGTTTTCCTGCTCATTGGAACAGCAGAAGCAGAAGGAGGACAGACCTGAGTGGAAGCCAAAACATTCCCTGCATGCTTTGTACTACATATCACTGTGACCTTGGTTACAGAATCACTGCATAAATGATCTTTATCACAAAGTGATAAGTGGTGTTGTGACGTACAGCTGTATGAGGGACATATTTGACATGCCCATTTCTTTTCCTGTTTCTGGAATACTGTGTCTTTATGTGAACTGGCCATAGCTTTCCCTTAAGACATGTGCTCCTTTCAATAATGATCTAAAGCTGCCATAATGGAACTGATCTGCTGCTTCCATGCCAGTGCACTGAAGATTAATTAAATTTTGTTTGTGGTGGTCAAAGCACTAAACAAGGACATTTAAAAATTCAGCAGCAATGGGTCTCTCCAAAAACAGTGTCCTGGTTACTCTACATAACTGTTGACTGAAGGTCTGTGAATTTTGGAAAAAAAAAATGTGAACACCCTTTCTGGAATGAGATATTACTGTTGATTTTTTTTTTTTTAAATGTCATTTTTCAAAGCTGTGAGCACCGCAAATGAAATCCCATTCACCTGCATTTTATTGGGGTAGAGGCATTAATGTTAAAGATGGATATCTCAAAACCTCAAACCAAAACTATCTGAATGGCTAGAAACTACTAGAAGTGAGGCATAACCTTTTAACAATGCCAGGAAATTGAGATTTTACTAATGTATTAATTATGAGATTTGATTAGGAAAAAATCAATGAAGTCTACCCTGCATTTCTCTCATGGTACCAAGCATCAAACTATGCTCCACTTGCTGGTTTCTGCTGCAGTCCAGCAAAAACAGAACCAAACATGTTCACACTGGACAACCAAAGCGATACCGTTAGAGTTGCTATTAGGAAACTATACCGATCAGCCATAACATTATGACCACCTGCCTAATATTATGTAGGTCCCCCTTTTGCCGCCAAAACAGCCCTGACCCGTCAAGGCATGGACTCCACTAGACCTCTGAAGGTGTGCTGTGGTATCTGGCACCAAGAGCAGCAGCAGATCCTTTCAGTCCTGTAAGTTGCGAGGTGGGGCCTCCATGGATTGTTTGTCCAGCACATCCCACAGATGCTCGATTAGATTGAGATCTGGGGAATCTGGAGGCCAAGTCAACACCTTGAACTCGTTGTCGTGTTCCTCAAACCAGCGATCCACATGATGTAAAAGAAAAAAGAAAATGCGATTCATCAGACCAGGCCATCTTCTTCCAATGCTCCATGGTCCAGTTCTGATGCTCACATGCCCATTGTAGGCGCTTTCGGCGGTGGACAGGGGTCAGCATAGGCATCCTGACCGGTCTGTGGCTACACAGCCCCATAGGCAACAAACTGCAATGCACTGTGTGTTCTGATACCTTTCTATCAGAACCAGCATTAACTTTTTCAGCAATTTGAGCTACAGTAGCTCTTCTGTTGGATCGGACCACACGGGCCAGCCTTCGCTCCCCACGCGCATAAGGTGAGCCTTGACCGCCCATGTCCCTGTCGCCGGTTCACCAGTTTTCCTTCCTTGGACCACTTTTGGTAGGTACATGACCACTGCAGACAGGGAACACCCCACAAGAGCTGCAAGACCTATTGGCAGTGCGAATGCAAACAGAAAAAAAGCCCTTGAAGGCATGTAGCTCTCAGGGGAGCTCCACAGTGGGCAGTTCCTCTCAATGAGTCCCCAGAACTGTTTGGTCCAAAAACACCTAATGTCATTATTGGGCAAGTCGTGGTGGGTGGTGCTACCACTGGTATATGGTTCATGAGGCTTCTCTAAATTCCTCCACACACTCCCTATGATCATTCAACTAGAAAAAAAGATATCTACACAGTTAAACTGCAGCTGCAAGAACCAGGGATTTCATTTAACAAACAGCTTGAAGAAACAATGCCCCCTGACTATCCCCTGACTGTCCATGATCACAAAAATTCCTCTTCGCTGATATCATAACCCAGGTATGACACTTTCATGTCAAGTCATTACTAGGATAGAGGTAGAAGTTCAGAACAACCATGAGAAGTATGTGGTCTGACAAGTAAACCAGAGAGAGAGCAGGGGGCTGAGATACAGCCCTGAGAGCATTATTCAACAAACAGCTCAACTGTAACCTTGCCTGGGGCAGAAAACAAGGCCATGTGTCAGTTGTAGAATTTGGTGTTTGAATTATGTCAACTCATTTAACTTTTTTTTTTTTCATGCATTACCAGCATCATTCTGAACAAGGCCCACTAGCAGTTAGCTCAAAGAAAAACCTGAATGAACTGACATCAATAAAAAGACCATTACCAGTGGTTTTGCACAATCAGCAATTCATCAAATCAATCTATGTTCTACCAACTTAGATTACTGACAACCATTTCCCAATTCATGAAAGTGCCTCATTTTTTTAAAATTCGTTTTTCCAATCTTCTATGGGCCAACTGATTTCACTTCATTTTAGTACCCTATCAAAATCATTTACAGAGACCTGCTCAACATAGCTAATGCATCATATAAAAACACCCACAATGATTTTTGTTAAAGCTACTTCATTTTAGAGTTTTAAATAGTGTTAAAATGGCAGAGTGATCTGAGAATCCTTCCTGGTGGTGCATTCACATGCTGAAATGAAGGTCTGACAACAGATCATCAGCTACCACATGGCACTGAATTCATAAGCTGTGATGTTTAGAAACTCAACACAAATAACCATCAGACATAGATTTCGTTAAAACTTGTCATAGATTTGACGCAATGGTCTACAAAAATGATTTTGCTGACTTCAGAGTGGAAGGCAGATTTAGCTACATAACGGCACATAAAACACACGACTCTTCAAACTCAGATCTGCGCTATCGTTGGATGATCAGGGCAGGAAGACCTGCATACTAGTTAGTAAAGAAAAAGCAGTTAGCAAAGTAGTAACTCTGAAATCTTTCAGCCAGAGTATACAAGGAGGAAACAGTGCTGAAGCAAGCAGAGCGAGACAGGGAAAGGGCGAGAAGAGGAGACACTGCATCATCGGATTAACCAGAACGCCAGCCTCTGGAACCAACAGCTGTAACACATACCAAATTATGCAATCAGAAACTATCTGAGGAGTCAGAGCGAGGCAGTGATGCAGTGGATGAACATACAGGTGTGACAGGTTTAGGCTATGCGGCAATATACAATGATCTTGGACAATATTTTGTTATTATACATACTTTTACCATAGTAAGGTTTAGAGTGCATAACTTTTACTTGTAGTGGAGTATTTTCAAAGTGGGATATTAGTACTTTTGGAGAGGGCGGACCCAGTTCCCTGTTTATGTAACATTACTACGGCGTCTTTTTGTACTCTTCACAGCAGAGTTGGTTCAGACGGTAAAAAGCTAGCTAGTTAGCAGCCACGAGTCAGACTAAAGTCAATTAAAGTAGCGTAAAACCAAAGGTTTTCCAAACAGTTCGGAGTTGCAGAGCTGGAAGCTGCGGGTAGAGTAATAAACATGATCAGATGATTGGAGTTTTTTTTGCCATGGCGGCTCGCGACCAGAGAAAACACTGATAACTCTAATATGACTATATGGTCCGCTATATCACACATGAATTGATATTCAAATGTATCAAATATATTCGATATATCGCCCAGCCCTAGTGACAGGCCATCCCGATGCAAGCGCTCTATGGTAGGTACACAGTGAAGTGGTTCTTCCCTCTTAACTAGAATGTTCTGGTTAGAAAAATTCTAGAAGAGTATGTCCAATCAGAACTACTTACAAGCAAAATCGTTAATTACTGTGAGTCATAAATGTGGATGTGTGTTTTTTGGCAGGCGAAGCACTGAAATTTAAAAAAAAAAAAAAAGGTGTCACCTGAACACTTCATTTTGAAAATGTAAACAATTCCAAAAAGTATCAAAAAAGCTCAAATATGGCTGCATGTTTTGGGAAATGACCGGCACCAACAGAAGGTGTAAGCAGATAGTTATTTGGCTTCAACATGTAAAACCACTGATATGGTCCTTCATTGAGAAGTTTTTTGCTCCCCACCATGAGATAACTTTGTCGAATGTGTGCTTCAGCAGTCAAATTTAAAGTAGCCATCTCATTAAGCAAATGAAGGTTTAAAGATGTTTTGGAGCATTTTCAACTTGACAAACAGGCTTGTAATGGGCGTTATCAGCCTCAAAGATATGAGTTAGAAGGGGCCTGCTACACCTACTAGTAGGTTCAGAAGGCTGTTATCTATTCACATGGTTGATCTCTCATGTCACATCATAGGTTTAGGATAAGATTGTGTTTGGGTTAAAATAAAGTAAGTCACGTATGTAACATATAAGCTAACCTAAAACTTTAAATAGGTAAACGTTGACTTTTGGTTTCACATGGGACATGAATCCCGGTCACCTGGGTGAAGGTCCCGTGTTTGTTTGACACATTCATCCATCCAGACGTGCAGACTTTTTCGCTCTTCATATTACGTCATCTGATGCAGATGGGTTTATGTTGAAAGCCTGGTGCGTCTCATACAGACGTGATCAACCACGGTCTTCTGAGCCTACTAGTAGGTGTAGCAAGCCCCCTCTAACCCATTAACACAATTCAGCCGATACTGCTACGAGAGAAGCTTCAGAGGATGCGGGTAGACACCTCCATAACCTCCTGGATTATTGACTACCTGACAGATAGACCACAGTTTGTACAACTGAGGGGATGTGTGTCTGAGCAGGTGGTTAGCAGCATAGGAGCACCCCAAGGGACTGTACTCTTAACCCCCTTCTCTTTACACTGTACACTTCGGACTTCCAGTACAACTCGGAGTCCTGCCATCTGCAGAAATTCTCAGATGACTCTGCAGTTGTGGGGTGTGTCAAGGATGGAGAGGAGACTGAGTACAGGGAACTGCTGGACCGCTTCGTGGCGTGGTGTGGGAACAACCACCTCCTCTTGAATGTGGCCAAGACCAAGGAGATGGTCATGGACTTCAGGAGGACCAGCACTACGATGAACACCATCTCCATCCTGGGGAAAGAGGTGGAGGTGGTGGAGGACTACAGATACCTGGGCGTCCATCTTGACAACAGACTTGACTGGAAGTGCAACACTGAGGCTGTCTACAGGAAGGGACAGAGCAGACTTTACTTCTTGAGGAAGCTCAGGTCCTTTAACGTGTGTAGCAAGATGTTGCATATCTTTTACCAGTCTGATGCTGCAAGTGCAATTTTCTTCGCAGCTATCTGCTGGGGCAGCAGAATCAGGGCCAGTGACAGAGACTAAACAAGCTGATTAGGAAGGCTGGTTTCTGTGCTGGGACTGCTCTTGAGCCCCTGGAGGTGGTGGTGGAGAGGAGGATGTTGCACAGACTGCTCAGCATAATGGACAATGATTCACATCCCCTGCATAACCTACTGGTCAGACAGCAAAGCACTTTCAGTGGGAGGTTCCAGCATCTCCACTGTAATAAGGACCGCTACAGGAAGTCATTCATGCCCACCGCGATGTCCTCTGAGCCGGGAGACTTATCCTCTGAGTGATTTGCTTTATATAGCAGCCATATAAAGCAAATCAGTATCTCATTTTTTATTTATATTTATATTTATATTTATATATATATATATATATATATATATTAGTATTTTTCTTGTCAATATTTTTATTGTTCCTTTTTACTACAGCAACACGGAAATTTCCCCTTGGGGATTTATAAAGTCTATCTATCTATCTATGAGGCTGATAACCACTGACAACTCCCATTCTATCCAGTGATAACATTTGAAGCGGGTGGACATTCTCTTCTCTCGGGCATCATCTGAAGCCATGTCAGTTTCTGATGACAAAGGCACAGCTGCATCGCCTGTCTGGAGAGTCTTTTGATGCCTTGGAGTTTGTATTTGTACGGATGGTGTGATGTACTGTCTAAATAAAAACAATGGGCTCACAGTTATTGCTGTCAGCGCCATTAGTTTTTATTGAAATCCTTCCACACACAAAAATGTGTGACAGGCAACACAGTTATTCAACAAAATCTCCTGTCCCCCCTGAATATTTCATCCATGATACAGGATAAAAGGTGAAATGACAGATCATGAAAAGAAAAATCTGACAAATGGTAAAAGTGGTTTTATATTTCCATTGTTAATCATTGTAAACTGAAAACAAATAAAATCTAAACATTGGGAGTGACATTATACCTGAGTTGGTTCCGTTTGTTCCAGTATAAAACTGTTGTGTTGTGATGCAGTGTCATAGCAGTATGAGCACCTGCAGCGTTCAAGACAGATATCCAATAAAAGGCTTTGGTCCAGTAAAAGACTTCCTCAAAGGAGGGTCTCGTGTACAGTATCTCCCACCCCCGGCTCCTCCAGACAGACCGCCTACATGATGGCAGACCAGATGAATTTCCAGGTCACCCAAGGAGCAAGACGACATGAAATAATGACAACATATCTACAGCTAACACTTCTAGTGAGTCAGCAAACATAGTAGCTATGGAAACCATGGTACAACCTGACTAAACCAAATATCAGATTTATTAACAGATGCAAAGTGTATCGCGGTGTGTGATTTAAGAGAAGTGTTGTCTAGAACAATCTGTTCCATCACATTCATGTCTATGTGATGTCACCTCAGACAAGGCCAAGACCTGAACAGACTGGTTTCTCTCTCTCTCCTCTATCCTCCATCTTCCACTCCCGCCCTCCTTCCAGGAATGTGCCAGGGCTGTTTGGCCACATGTGACTGATGAGAGTTCTCTCTAGGTTTACAACACGGTTTACAACCCAATGGTACAGTTTTGGTTTCAGTTTTCTGAAAATATGTAGAATACAAGGGAAACTTATGTGCTCATGGGTGGATTACTGAACGGGCCTACTGGGCCAAGGCCCAGGAGCCCAAGGGCTCAGGGGAGCCCTAAGCCAGAGCCACTGCATGGAGTCGGTGTTATTAACTTTGCATTTTTTGTCGCATAGTCAAAGAGCTTAGTCATTCATGTCAATAACAAGAAGTCCTACTCAAAAACTGAAGGAGGAGCCAAAACATTCACTTTGAAGATGTCACAAGAAACAAACAATCATGATACATTTTAAGTGAGTTAATACTCTATTCAACTGCATGGCCATACTGTAGATTTTTTGCAGGGCAGGATGGGATATTTGAGGTGCTGAGAGTGCCGTCTGTTGAAGATTGCTCTTTATACTATTAAGCATGCCAGATAACCTACATTGATGGATTTTTCATAATTAATTTTTATTGTTTTGTGGTGTATCACTCGACTGTGTGCTTCTTTAAATATGTTTTAGTGTTAGGCCTTAACTAGGACAAGTGAGATTCCTTACCCAGGGCCCAGAGGCCCATTATCTCATAACATGAAAATGTTTATTTATTTATTTTTTTAGAAGAACATGTCTGTATTTTCAAAGTAAGTATTAAAAAAAGTATTGGTTAGTTCAGAGTAAGTGAACTCAGGTATTGTATCTGCACAAGTAGGAAAAGCTTCAAACAACACCTAGCCCTACCAGGCATCATGGCCCCCTTCTCCAGAGAATATGATGCAGAATAGAAGCCTACAGTATTACACATGCAGTACAAAGACTTGAGAAATACAAACAACTCTGCATTGCATCCACACACTGTGGATTGTGAATGTAATTTGCAAGGCTCTGATGCTTTAGTGGAGTGCTCTATGAGCAGTATAGCCCCGGTTTTTGCCTTTTATGTATTACTATTACATTCAAGTCACAGAGCTAAGCATCTGTTATACCCAGCGAAAAAAACCATAAGACTAACCATTTGGATGAAAAAATCTGTGGCATGATAAAAAAGATTTTAAACCCGTTTCTCAAGCTGCACCTCCATTTTCTAATCCAAACAAAGCTGCATTATACAATCTAGAACCTGTTTCTCTTACTCATCGTATTGATGTTATTGGTAAACTGAAACCTGTCCAACAGACGTTATTCCTCCACGATTATTAAAAGATAATCAATGTTCCTTCACTTCACCTGTCAGTGGTCATAATGTTATGGCTGATCGGTGTATAGATAGATCTTTCTAACCAATATTATAGTTTTCATACAAAATAACGTGTAAATACTTTGCTTTGCTTTTTTTAAAGTCATTAGTTTTTCATCCAGATGGTGAGAAGACTGAGGATTCTGGAAATACCCTCAGAATAGTGTTAAGTGCATCTGGGTTTTTCAAAGATCACAGGGTATTTGCCATTAGTAAAATTAGATGCTTAGCTCAGTGATTCTAATGTCATAATACATTAGCAGCACAAACGGAATATTAGCAGTACAAACAAAACTGGGTAATAATAAAACTTCTCAAAGACAAATCAGGACTTTTTGGTGTGAATTCAGCAGCAAACACAGCAGTGTAGAAATCTATCAAAACAAGACAACACACCCAACTGGCCTCTGGTGAGCACCAGTCACACGGGAGCGTGTGGAGGGAGGAGTGTGTGCTAGCGTGTTGTTGGGGACAGATCAGACCCAGCAAACATTGTTCGGATGGTGACGTTGTGTCCCTGGTTCCGATCGGACGCCAAAAGCGGTAATGTGGTTATGAGGTGGACAGCCAGATGGTGACATTGTTTCTACGTCCAACAATGATCCAGTAAGACCCTCTCTTACAAACCAGGAAATATTGATCATATTATTGCTATAAAAAAAGCAAATGCATGTGTCTGGTTTTTTTTTTAAATACATTTGATTGACAATTTATTTGGTTGTGATCAAACAGCCACACTGTGACGTCCACTCCACATACAAAGACTAGTATTACTCGACGCCGTTTATTTATGTATATCTACATGCAAATGATATTCCTGTCTCATCTTTTTAAACCTGTGGTGTTTGTAAGAGCCAGAAGTCTTCATCCAAGCCGTCTTTGATCCCCTGATACACGCGCGATATGACCATAATATCTTGCGAGACCTCTCGTCACCTCATCTCACGCTCAAGACAAGAGATCGTGCGTGATGGGCGCGTAGGTGTATGAATTATATGATTTTGAGAGATTCAACAGAAATTCTGCTGGCATTTGGCCAACACAACAGCTGTAAGATTTTGATGTACATGCCAGAGTTGTAGTTGTGTGTTAAGTTGCATGTTCCACCATGCAACTTAACGTGGATTTGTATTTGGCTAACGTTAGCTTGCAGGCTAAGGTTACGTTAGCAGCCATTTTTGCCAATTTATATTCATATACACTTTGATAAAGTATAAGGCTCCATACAACATTGACTATTGATCAGTCTGACTCAGTATTCACGTATTGCATATCAAATTTTTGCTCACGTGTCCCAAGTAGAGTGACCAAGATTAGTTAGAAAAGTTAATTATTACCATTAACCCTGATAACAAGTCAGGTGAAGTAATATTTTTGTGGTTTTAGGGAATGTAGTGGTGCAGCAACAACCATTTTCATTTCATGTTTAAACTTTTTGAGAATGTGTGTTCTACCCATAAAGTCATTTTCTTGCGTTATAAATTGACGGCTTCCCCTTTTTTGTCATGTTGTCAAGTTAAGCTAATCATCATTTTAAAAACGAATTTAATAGTCACAACGTGAATGATAATCGTTTTCATTTTGAGTATTTGATTGATTATGTGTATTTTGTTACAGACATGTCCCTGTGCACTGGGATGTTGTAGTGGAGTGACTAAATTAATTTTGCAACATGTGCAGATTTCATAAACACTAAAATACACTGTTTCAGTAGTTGACACATTTAAATTTATAACATAGCAAATTGGCTATTTCAGCGTAAGTGGTTTTTCATTTACTGGGAATATTTCATAAACTGTTACAACTGTCCCTGGTCTCCCTACATAAACTTTAGCAGAATAGTTCGTGGTAACGACATATTTCGACGTTGCTAGAACCGGCTAGAACGGTAATGTCCCGCACGTCGGCACAACTTCCATTTTGGAACTATTCTGGAACCATTAAGTGAACGTCTTGATTGGACGTCCAAACAACGGCCATTCTCCGTCTCAATGTTCGCTGGGGAGGCTTGATAAACAGGTTTGGATTAAGTGAACAACGCCCCAAATACCGCCACAGAAACACTGATACTTTTTATATAGCCGATAAAGACATTTCAGATTTTCTCCGACATATTTCTTAAAGCGTTCGCCAAGTTACTTCACCTTGCAAAGAAAACGAACCGTTACAACACGCGTGAACAAAAAGCCCCCTGACCAAACAAACCACCGAACGTTTCCTCCGCGGAAATTGAAACAGTAACAAACATTTAACTAGGCGTCAAGTTAAACGATACAATTGGTCATTTTTCTGAACAAGAACTCACCTGTTTTTATTGCGAGGTTGCGTCCTGCCCGGCTGGAAAACCACCTGCTGAAATGATGAAACCTGTCTTCAATTTTGAGCGTTGCCGCCCTCGGTCTCCCGCCTCTGCACGCGCCTGGCACAGATCACAGTCTCGCAGGTGGTGCACCGGCAGGACAGGTGCATCATGGGAACATCTTTTTCTTTCTTTCTTTCTTTCTTTTTTTTTTTAAACTCATTTTTAATTCAAATTTACAGTTGAAGAACATTATAATATTGTCAGCAGTTATAACAATAAAACATCAGATTGACAGACAACAATTTAAATACAAAAAACGCTAAACACTCATAAAGGGGCAGAACTAAGAAATTAAAGAAAAGGCAAAACAATTAGTGACAGTACAAATAAGATAAAATCAGACATGGACTCAAGATCATATTTCTGATATCAATAATGACATTCACCATTGAGGTTAAAGTGATTTTAGCCTCCAATTTTCCATGTTAAAAAACATGTCAGATAAATTAAAGTTCGGTTGAAGATCTACTACTGGATTGACTTTACTTGGTATAAGCCATTTAATGTAGAGACAGAAGGCTTTTATGTGAATAATTTATCATAATCGCTCTGTAAGACATAGATGTAAGAACAAGTAAGACAATCGTTGTACAGCATGCTTTTGATTTTGTTATTGATCGCTTTATGCAAACACTATTAGGGTGTGTTAGTAAAGACATATAAATTCAGTGGCCACTGTTGTCGTTGAAATAACACCTCTTGGAAAGTTTTAACAAAAGCTGATCACTGTAAGGTTGGTAAAATATGAATAAATAGCAGAGTTGTTGTACTGGATTGCATTAGATTGTATAGGTTTACCTAATACACTTTTCATCTTGTCATATTAAGAGATTGACAAATAACAAAATAATTTTTGTCTTTTTTAAAACTAAATATCTCCTGTCTCAATATTGGTTTGGTGGAGCTGTGAATAATGTGTGAGCTGTGAAAAATGGCAATATTAACTGTGTGTTTTTCTTTTGTCAGGTCACAAATATTATCATTGTTACTGTCATAATTATCTCCAGTGGGGCAATCCATCTTACATCTAACAAACAGAACAAATAAACTGGATGAAGAAATATAACATTTACTAAATTAAAATAATGTATGTGTTCTATTTAGATGCTGTATGTTGTGCTAAGGTCATGGTAAATTTTTGTCATCTTTTATAAATACATGAAAAACCTTTCAACATAATTGGACCTCAGCTGCTGAAGTGTAATTGTGGAACTCACATTTTATTCTAAACTAATATTTTAATTTTTATTTCAAATACATGTAAATGTGTCACATTCCACAACGCCACAACAATATGTTTCTGTAGCAGAGCTATTGCTCACTTCACTGCAGGTGAAGTGGATGAAGCTCGTCTTCTAGTGGACAAAACAGAGTTCTTGACACTCAAGACTGAAGAGGTGGTGATAAATACAAATTAGTGCTATCATGACACCGCATCTCCACAATACTCACAGCATCTGTTACTGACATATGGATGCAATAGTATATGATGTTCATGAAATAACTTGATTTAAATGAAGACATGGAAGAAATGGGAAGCTCTGCCACTTGGGGAGCTGATGTTTGTGGAAGCTTCTCTCCTGGAAAGCAGCATTGATAGAGTGGATTATCCTGGTGAAATGAAGTTGAAGTTGAAACTGGCAGTAAGCTTTACCTGTGAGCCTTGATTCAGGGCAACTAAATCCTTGAAGCATGGCCAATACGTAGGTGCTATGCAAGCTCTCCATCTAGTGGACAAAGAGTAAAACTAAACTTCCTCATCTGGGCTTTTGTGTCCATGGGAGTGGAGCTCAACTTCTAAGGCAACACTTACTCCCTCCTGCTGCTAGCAAGATAATAATAAATAATAATAAATACTAATTAAATAAATAAGATAACATATGGTTAAGCTTACGATTTAGACTGTGACAGTGTTAGGGTACCTGCCAATCATACTGAATTTTGCAGAACTTGTAAACAGCATTCTAGGAAATGTTGCCTGAGAGGCTTAACTCAGGGAACAAATGACTCCATAGCTTTTCTCCACCTCAGATTTGTACAGGTCACACTTCCAGTTCTGGACTTTGGAGCAATGATTCCTCAGCGTTTCCTCTACATGAAAATCTCTTCATTTGGATGTGAGTTTCTCTGTGTTTAATTAATAAATTTTTGCGATATATTCTATTGTTATATATAAGGATGACTACAGGGGTAGCTGTATATTTGAATATTCTATTGTCATATATAAGGATGACTACAGGGGTAGTTGTATATTTGAATATCAATTTGAGTTATTTGTGATGTGATTTTGGGAACAAAATGAACCTTATTTGAGTCAATTTTGCATGCTATTCTCAGTGTTACCAGAATGAGGCCCACAAGTTGCAACAAGTTATGGTATTGGTATGTGAGAAAATAGCAGCCCCAAGTCCTCTTATACAACATTCAGGCTACATTTTATTTCAGAAACTCAGTTGAAAGTCAGCTTATAGTCCGTACAACAGCAAAAACTTATGGCGATAGTCAACAGTGGAAATATATTATTTTGAAAGAGTATTTTATTCTTAAAGTGCCTTAAAAACTTGTATTACACAGTGTGAAATCTATTGACTATGATCTATTGATCTATGTTTTCGTTAAAACTCTGTAACTTTAGTTCCCTTTATTTTACTTCCTCTAATGTAACTTCCACTGATATACAACTGAACACTTACACCCATGTTATGTGCAATACTGCATGCAAATCACCATGTTAACTGCACACCAAGAATTGACACTTTTAAAGAACATACCTGGGATTTTACTACCAATCATCTAAAAATCATGTATTCTTTTCATGACTAGCGACCATTGTCCAAGCATTTATGTGATCAGAGTGGGGAAAAGGAAAAAGCAGTGGAGTATTCTAATAAGGAATACCTTACTCATATTGGATCACTACATGACAATACTCACATTGGGGTCCCCCAAGAATTTGAATATGTTGCACTTACACCACTGCTTACCAGGTACAGGATAGCAGGGCTAAGAATCTACATCCATGCTAGCTTCTTTGTGAGGTTGTACATGCTCACAATGACAATGCTAAAATGTTTAACATGCATGCTTAACTGATATAATGTTTACCATGTTCACCATTTTAGTTTAGCTTATGGGAATGCCATTAGTTTTGCAGGTATTTGCTAATAAACCAAAATATTTGACAAATTGAAAATTTGACCGCATGATGGCGCTAGATGAAAAGTACCCAAATCCCTAAAGTTTATGAACTCCACAATTCATCCTTAGGAGACCATGAATTCCTGGACAAAATATAATGACAATCAATCCAATAGCTGTCAAGACATTTCCCCTTAAAACCACATGCCAACCTCATGGTGGCAATAGAGGAAAAGTCAGCCATTAGGATGCAACCTCTGGGGACCATGAATGGCTGTCCAATATTTCATGGCAATCCATACTATAGTTGTCAGAATCAGAATCAGCTTTATTGGCCAGGTATGTATGTGTACACATACAAGGAATTTGACTCCGGTTTTTCGTTGCTCTCTATGTACATATACAGAAATGGACAAACATGCAGCTAAAAACAAGGACAACAAGCTCGACAAGGTAAACATAAACATTAAACTACTATGTACAGATATAAATATAAATATATATAAAAAAGTATATATATATAGTATATATAGACAACAGCAACAATGACATTTGTAGACAGTATGGCAATGGTGCAGAGTGCAAAGGGTGCTGGAATAAATATGATTAATGTAACCGGTTGCTTTATATACATGAGGTAGGTGTATGACACTATGTACAGTATGCACAACATGTGTAGATTTGTGTTTGACTGATGATATTTACATGTTTAAAAACTGTGTATTTAAGCAATGGGAAAATATAATTTACAGGTACAGTGAAAGTTGTTGATATATTTCAGTCTTTACCAGAGTGGTAGGCCGACCGACCAACACTGCCATTCAATTCAATTCAATTCAGTTTTATTTATATAGTGCCATATTATAACAAAGTTATCTGAAGGCACTTTTTCGAGTAGAGCAGGTCTAGACCGACTCTTTATATTTATATTTATATTTACAGAGACCCAACAATTCCCACCATGAGCAAGCACTAGGAGACAGTGGCAAGGAAAAACTCCCTTTTAACAGGTAGAAACCTTGAGCAGAACCAGGCTCTAGGTGGGCAGTCATCTGCCTCGGCCGGTTGGGTTGAAGGGGGAGGGGGGGAGCAGGAGAGAGAGCAGGAGGAAAGAGAACATACAGCAGCACAATACAGTTCCACATAGGGATGAAAAACAATAGTTGTGGTAATGGTATTGATGATAACACCAACAGAAATATTACTAAGAGCAATATTATAATAGTAATACTAATAATAAGAGCAATAACAGTAATAGCAGCCACGGGTGCAGAGCAGGAGCACAGGGGCAGCAGGTGGCCACAACCATAGATCCAGACTCTACAGCTCCGGAGGCAGAAATACCTGCAGAAAGCAACAGAAGGAGAGAGGGAGAGAGAGAGAGGAGAGAAAGCACACAACTACGGGAAGACGTTGAATTAGTAACAAGCATTGATGGGATATGAGGCTGTACAGATGGAGAGGAAGAGGAGGAGAGAGGAGAGAGGAGCTCAGTGCATCATAGGAAGTCTCCCAGCAGTCTAGGCCTATAGCAGCATAACTAAGGGGTGGCTCAGGGGTCACCTGAGTCAGCCCTACTATAAGCTTTATCAAAGAGGAAAGTCTTAGGCCTACTCTTAAATGTGAGGAGGTTGTCCGCCTCCCGTACACAAACTGGGATCTGGTTCCACAGGAGAGGAGCTTGATAGCTGAAGGCTCTGGCTCCCATTCTACTTTTAGAGACTCTAGGAACCACAAGGAACCCTGCATTCTGGGAGCGCAGTGCTCTAGTGGAGTAATAGGGTACTATGAGCTCTTTAAGATATGATGGTGCCTGACCATTTAGGGCTTTGAAGGTGAGGAGAAGGATATAAAATTCTATTCTGGATTTTACAGGGAGCCAGTGTAGAGAAGCTAATATTGGAGAAATATGTTCTCTTTTTCTGGTTCTTGTCAGTAAACGTGCCGCAGCATTCTGGATCAGCTGGAGAGTCTTAAGGGACTTATTGGGGCAGTCTGATAGTAGAGAGTTGCAATAATCCAGCCTAGATGTAACAAATGCATGGACTAGTTTTTCTGCATCCTTTTGAGACAGGATGTGCCTGATTTTTGCAATGTTATGTAAATGAAAAAAGGCAGTTCTTAAAGTTTGTTTTATGTGGGAGTTAAAGGACATATCCTGATCAAAGATAACTCCAAGATTCCTTACGGTGTCGCTGGAGGCCAGGGCAATCCCATCTAGAGAAACTATATCTTTAGGGGCCAAGTACAATAACTTCGGTTTTGTCTGAGTTTAACATCAGAAAATTGCAGGTCATCCAGGTTTTTATGTCCTTAAGGCATGCTTGAAGTTTAGCTAATTGATTGGTTTCATCTGGCTTGATTGATAAATATAATTGGGTATCATGTGCATAACAATAAATATTTATGGAGTGCTTCCTAATAATATTGCCTAAAGGAAGCATATATAAGGTAAATAGAATTGGTCCAAGCACAGAACCTTGTGGAACTCTGTGACTAACTTTGGCGTACATAGAGGATTCATTGTTAACATGTACAAACTGATATCGATCTGATAAATAGGATTTAAACCAGCTTAGTGCGGTGCCATTAATGCTAATTAAATGTTCTAGTCTCTGTAATAGAATGTGATGGTCAATGGTATCGAATGCGGCACTAAGATCTAGTAAGACAAGTACAGAGACAAGTCCTTTGTCGGATGCAATTAGAAGGTCATTTGTAACTTTCACCAGTGCTGTCTCTGTGCTATGATGTACTCTAAATCCTGACTGAAAATCCTCAAACAGCCTGTTGTTGTGTAGAAAGTCACACAACTGATTGGCGACTGCTTTCTCAAGGATCTTAGAGAGAAAAGGAGGGTTAGATATAGGTCTATAATTTGACAAAACCCCTGGATCAAGAGTCGGCTTTTTAAGAAGAGGTTGAATTACAGCTACTTTAAAGGACTGTGGCACATAGCCTTTTAATAAGGACAGATTGATCATATCTAATAAAGAAATGCTAACTAAGGGTAAAATTTCTTTAAGCAGCCTAGTTGGGACGGGGTCTAAGAGACACGTTGATGGCTTAGATGAGGAAATCATGGAAGTTAGTTGATTACGGTTGATGGGAGAAAAGCAGTCTAAATGTACATCAGGTTTTACAGTTGTTTCTAAGGTTCCTGTGTTTGAAGATAAGTCAGTACCAACTGAGGGCAGGAGGGGCTGAATTTTGTCTCTAATAGTTAAAATTTTATCATTAATGAAGCTCATAAAGTCATTACTACTGAGGTGTATTGGAATGCATGGCTCAACAGAGCTGTGACTCTGTCAGCCTGGCTACAGTGCTGAACAGAAACCTGGGGTTGTTCTTATTTTCATCTATTAATGATGAGTAGTAAGCTGCTCTAGCATTACGGAGGGCCTTCCTATAAATTTTAAGACTAACTTGCCAGGCTAAACGTGATTCTTCCAGATTGGTGGAACGCCATTTCCTTTCAAGTTTTCGCGATGTTTGTTTTAGTTTGCGGGTTTGTGGGTTATACCATGGAGCTAACCTCCTCTGTTTTATTATCTTCTTTTTTAGAGGGGCGATAGAGTCGAGTGTTATTCGTAGTGAGCCTGCAGCACTATTAACAAGATGATCAATTTGGGAGGGACTAAAGTTAGCATAGGAGTCATCTGTTACATTGAGACATGGAACTGAATTCAATGCCGATGGAATCACTTCCTTAAATTTAGCTACAGCACCATCAGATAGACATCTAGTGTAGGAGTGTTTGCCTAATGGCGTGTAGTCCAGTAATAGGAATTCAAAAGTTATTAAATAATGGTCTGATAAAAAAGGATTATGTGGAAAGACTATTAGATGTTCAACTTCAATGCCATAAACAAGAACAAGGCCGAGGGTATGGTTAAAACAGTGAGTGGGTTTATGTACACTCTGACAGAAGCCAATCGAATCTAATAATGAGATAAACGCAGCACTAAGGCATTTTCTACATCCACATGAATATTAAAATCACCTACAATAATTATTTTATCTGTTTTAAGGACTAAACATGATAAGAACTCTGAGAATTCAGATAAAAATTCAGACCTAGAGCCACACCACTAGCATGGTTAAATAAGGCAATTGGGAACTTGAAGGGAAGTGCATTCTTGGCCTTGATTTAACTTCTATTCAATTCAGTTTTATTTATATAGCGCCATATCATAACAAAGTTATCTCAGGGCACTTCTCATCTTGCTGCACTGACCCAACCACAGCTGGCTGTGTTCAGAGGTTCAACAGGCTGAAATTTTTAACCAGAGGGGGCAGCAAATCACTGTTTGTCAGGCAGGTGTTAAGTTACTCTTTAAGGTCCACTTTCTAGATTTTTGGTTATGACAAATAAATTATAGTTAAGGTATGGTTAGACAATAGGGTTAGATAGGGTAGACATAGGGTTAGACAACTAAAACACTTGGTTAAGGTTAATACAAAGGCTAACTTTAATGGCAAGTCTGTAATGGGGAGCAAACTTCGGTCTCCTGCGTAAAAGTCAGACGTGCTAGAGTCAGATGCCCATCTGCCACCCTGACCTCCCCACCGTTACTTTCTGTCTCACTACATATAGGGTACACTACTTCCTACATTGGCGATGAATGTGGGCACTGGACGTGAATTGTGAAGTGCAGAATTGTCCAATGTGAACATAATTCCTAGGGATACTGGGCTAGTAATTACTTAGTGCTATCAGGCTAGCAGCTGCGCAGAGACACTCATGAGGTAATGTGAATTTTGTATTAGATGGGTGCAAAGTATTCATGTGTTTTGTTGCTAATTTCAATCTGAGGAATAGTTTCAATCAAGTGAGAATATGGATTTGACTAGTTAATAAAAGTAAAGTAAATGGCAGGGAATTTCCCAGTTTGCAGACCTCACTGAAGAAATGCATACCTATATATATATACCTATATATACCTTCCAGGGGACTAGGTATAGACTACAACATACGTTGTGACACTAATGTGCCAGCTGCCCATAGGGTGCAATAATGTTGGTTGACGGCTCAGTAACTCCTGCAAAGACGTGAGCAAAATATAACAATGTTAAATATTTATTCTAGACCCATTAAACTGTTCTAGTAAAAATGTATGATGCATAGTAACATTGCATATTATAATAAAATAATAAACATGACTCACATATCGATGGTCGAAGAGCAAAACCTCCTTTCTGACAAATGGTACTGATGCAGATAGGAGGTTTTGTGCCTCAACATATTCCCAGCGAACCCGTTTGGAGGTTTTCGTCAGGTGACCTTTCCGTCACAACAAAGGGCAGGATTATCTTGCAGACAGACTGAATATGAGCAGCCTTCCTTGTTCTCATCATCCAAAGTGAAATCCGTCAATCAGAAAATTTTGCAGATAGGAGGTTTTGCGTTTTGGCCATCGTTATTGAAACACTGTTTGTCCAATGCTGTGAGATGATTCACTTTTGATCACATTGTTGTTGCAGGTAAAACCTTCCTCTGATTTACCAGGAACCAATGATGACGGCAGTTACGAAGCTGCTTTTGGAAACACTGGATAATCTGGGAGATGAAGAGCTAAAGATCTTCAAGTGGTTCTTGCAGCAGGCTGAAACCGTGGGAAACTTCCCAGCCATCCCAAAGAGCCGTCTGGAGAAGGCTGACAGGCTGGACACGCTGGACCTCATAGTGCACACCTACAATGAACAGTCTGTGGAGGTGACCAAGAAGGTGTTGACAAAAATTAACAGGAATGATCTGGTGCAGAGTTTGTCCAACATCAGCTCAGGACCCAAATGTGAGTCATCATATGAATGAATTGAATTAAGTCCTGGTTTGTATAAAATGAAGAACTTAGGACAGCCTTGTTTCCTTCTTTATCTGTCAGTAATTGTGCATGATGTTGGAGAAATTTTAGAGATCAGCAAAAGTAGTGGCTTTACTGACGGCAGAGCTCCTCTCTCTACCCTGGCTGTCTTTTTAATCAACTTGCTTATTTAGTGTACATCTTAAACACATACAATTTAATTAAACCTTTTGTTTTACTTGAAATCATCCATCTTGGAAGCATTGATTTAATTCACAGTTGTAGCTGTTCCATGGCAACATTTGACTAGTGTAGTTGTACTATTTGCAGGTCACAGGTATAAATTTGCAAGTGTATGATTGCAAAGCTGGAATGCATCAAACACCATGAGTAGTAATTATAAAAATCTTTCCATGAAAAAATAAAAGTTAACAAATGAAGTTGCAAAGCGCTCAGCATCTTCACCATGACTGCACAATTTTCAATATGTTACTTTAGTACTAGAAAATGTTTAGAATAGTTTAATTAGCATCAGAATCTGGATCTGCACATTTTTTAGTTAAAGGAATAGCATCAACAATTCTGGAAATATACTTGGTTGATTTCTTTCCGGGAGTTATGTCATGTCTGTGTGGTAAATATGGAGCTAGAGCGAGAAGTGATGAGCCTAGCTTAGCATTAAGACTGGAAGCAGGGGAGAACAGCTGGTCCAGTCCTCATCTTAAAAAAATTAAAGTAAAAAAATAAATAATACACCTGGGTAAGATGTTTTCCCCTGCTTGTAGTCCATGCTAATTGCCTCCTGGCTCTTGCCCCATACTTAAAGCACAGATATGAGATTGCTATTGATCTTGCATGTAACTATCGGAAAGAAAGCAAATTCCAAAATGTTATCCTTTAAGAAAGTGCAATACTTAGAAAAGAGCAAAAAAAAAGAAAAAAGAAAAAGCACTACCTTGTAATTTTAAGAAATTCTTTAAAAACTTCCTGAAGCTACAGTTGGTTCTGCACCAGAAACTATTCACTGGCTCCTTGGTCCATGGACAAACTATTAATCCAATTTTATTCAAGTCTGTTTTCAAGATCTCCTGCTTTCTAACAAACAAGCAAACAGCAACAAGGACCAAAATTTCAACCTACCTAGTGGGGGTAATTGACTGTTTGATAAACCCAAGCTCCAAACAGCAATTGCCCAATCATAGCTTAACAACCGTAGATAGGCACGCTGAAACAGTGTGCATGGAGTGCTACTCAGTATCTAAAGAGTTTGGAGGGTGGTGCCTTTTTTTTAGCCTTTACAAAACAAAACACACAAGAGCAAAAGTGTAAGGAATGGATTAATGTGTTTATCTGTTCTAATGTAAGCTGCAAACATTAGTATACCTGGCTAAGTAGCTTACTATCTAAAGTAGTAACCTAGCATTATTTCCAAAGGCAAGGGGCATAGCTAACTACATTATTGTGTAGGGTTACACATTACGTGTGCATTACAGACATTTCTGTTCAGGACTGGAACATTCATCCTGTGGGAGCCAAGACACAAGTAAATCAGAGTAACATTAGCAGTTCTTTATTTGTTTTGGGGAACTTTACAACAACAAATCTAAACTTGTGTTACATTAACAATAGGTTTGTCAAATTCAACAGTTATTCCACCTCATCAAATCCTTTTCTCTTGCAAAAATGAAGCATACTGTTTGAAATCTAAATCTGACCACTGTGTTGCTTGTCCATATTGTTTTCTATAGCAGAGTGTCTGAACCATCCAAAGGTTATGTTAGAACAAGTAACATTTTACATTTGTATTTATAAAGCAACACTGCAATACAAGACCAATGCTGCTCCTTTATTTCTCTTTCTTCTACAAGGATCAATAGCAGGTGAGGATGCTGACTTTTGCCTAGGAAATGTAACTTTAGCCTCAGCCTTTGAGCATTATATCATGTGAGCAACCATCAAGTCCTTATTTAAGACCCTTTAACAAGATTCTCCTTTTAAAACAAGTCAACTAGAAACGTTACAAGACTGGAGCTGGAGTCTTAGCATTAACATAATATATATTGCTAGATTCAGCCAATAAAATCTACTAGTGACCACTGTTATGATTGTAAACTCTGCAATTAGCTGCTACATATGAAATGAAATATGTGAATCTGTTTGTGGATATACAGATTGATACTTTGTTTTTTCTGCATGTTTATTTGTTCTGCATAGATTTGCTGGAGCCAGAACCTGACCCTCCAGAACTCATTGCATACCAGAGGGCACTCCAATCACACTTCCAGAATAGGTTTATGTGTGCACAGGAAGGGTGGACAGAAAGAACGGATAAAAAACACCTAGATGACATCTATATAGAGCTCCACATCACATATGGGAGCGTTGTAAACATCAACAGGCAGCATGAGGTCAGGCAAGTTGAGATGGCATCAAGAGAACCAGGGGCAACAGAAGAACCAGTCCAGCTAAATGATATCTTCAAACACCCCTCTGGAAAAAACACACCTGTAAGAACAGTGCTGACCAGTGGGATTGCAGGAATCGGCAAAACCTTCCTTGTACACAAATTCATCCTGGACTGGGCTGAAGGAAGAGCCAATCAAGATGTGCACCTCACATTCCCCTTCACCTTCCGCCAGCTGAATTTACTGAAGGGGAGAAGGTTTCGTTTTGCTGAGCTCATTCACAAATGTATCAGGGAAATCAGAGGCACCAGGGAGGAGGATCTTAATGACATCTTTACAAAACTGCAGGCTTCAGGAAACACCAACTATGACAAGAGTAAATTCAAACTTCTTTTTGTGCTTGATGGCCTGGACGAAAACCGCCTTCAGCTCGACTTCACTACTGATAAAAATCCCACTATTGACGTGACACAGGCAGTTGGAGTAGAAGTCCTGCTGACAAACCTCATCAAGGGGGAACTGCTGCCTTCTGCTCGCCTGTGGATAACCACACGACCTGCAGCAGCCAATCAGATCCCTCTTGACTTTGTTGACATCATGACAGAGGTGAGAGGGTTCACTGATCCACAGAAGGAGGAGTACTTCAGGAAGAGATTCAGGGAGGAGGAGCTGCGTGGCAGAATACTCTCCCACATCAAGACATCACAAACCCTCCACATCATGTGCCACATTCCAGTCTTCTGCTGGATCACCGCTACAGTTCTGGAGGACATGTTGGAAACTTGTGACAAAGGAGAGCTTCCCAATACCCTGACTGAGTTGTACACAGAATTCTTAGTGTTTCAGACCAGACAGATGAAAGAGAAGTATGGCACAGAGAACAGCATTCAGTACATTCAGTTGCTTGCAAAACTTGCTTTTCACCAACTGGAAAAGGGGAACCTGATCTTCTATGAAAAAGATCTCAAGGAGTGTGGCATTGATTTCAACAAAGCCTCTGTGTACTCAGGAGTGTTCACTCAGATTTTTAAAAAGGAGCGCCGCTGGAAGAAGGACAAGGATGAGGATAAGATGTTCAGCTTTGTACATCTGAGCATTCAGGAGTTTTTGGCTGCTGTTTATGTGGTGCAGTCACTCATTAACAAAAACAAAAATGTAATGGCGCAACAACAACTAAGTGTGAAGACACTTTTCAGCAAACCTTCTATAGCAGAGGTCCAAAGAACAGCTATTGACAAGGCCTTACAGAGTCCAGATGGACACCTGGACTTGTTCCTCCGCTTCCTCCTGGGTCTCTCCCTGGAGACCAGTCAGAATAGCCTACCAGGCTTGCTGAAACAGACAATAAGTACTTCAGAGGCCAATCAGGAAACAGTGCAGTACATCAAGGATAAGATCCATGAGAATCCATCTCCAGAAAGATGCATCAACCTGTTCCACTGTCTGAATGAGCTCAATGATCATTCCTTAGTGGAGGAGATCCAACAGTGCCTGAATTCAGGAAGTCTCTCCACAGACAGACTCTCTCCTGCTCAGTGGTCAGCTCTGGTCTTCATCTTACTGTCATCAGCAAAAGACCTGGATGTGTTTGACCTCAGGAAGTACTCTGCTTCAGAGGAAGGTCTCCTTAGGCTGTTGCCCGTGGTCAAGAACTCTAATGTATTCTTGTAGGTGTATACAACATTATATATAACTTTATGAAATTAATTTCTGACAGAAGAGAGTGATTTTTTTTTTCAAATTCAAATTCTTTATAAGCCTGTAAAGTCTAAATGCAATAATTGACTACCACAGTACTGACTGAGTCCCAGTTCCCATTGCTTATAGCCAGCTAATAGACCTTTTTCACAGCAGACATTCTGACTTGTCATAGCAGAAAAAGCACTAACACACTCATTAACGATAGTTCAATTCATGCAGTATCCCAGTAAGCCATGACAGTGATCCAGCATGCACAATTCCAGGACCCTGGAATTAGCTCACCTAAACGGAATACAGTCATTTTTAATGTTATCATTTACACCTGTGCTTTTCCTGCTATGACATGACAAAATGTCTGCTGTGAAAAAGGTCTATTGTGGTTTGTGGCTAATATTCTATTTGTCACTATTTATTCTTTAGCCTGAGTGGCTGTAACTTGTCAGAAAGAAGCTGTGAAGCTCTGGTCTCAGCTCTCAGTTCCCAGTCCTCCAGTCTGAGAGAGCTGGACCTAAGTAACAATGACCTGCAGGATTCAGGAGTACAGCTGCTCTCTGCTGGACTGGAGAGTCCACACTGTAGACTGGAAACTCTTAGGTCAGCTCATCTCACTTTTACAACATTTTGTGATTCACTTTTACATGTTTTATGTTTGTGCTCTGCTTAATTGTCTTTTGTGGCAATAACTAAACATATTTTGATTCCTGTTAAGGCTGAGTGGCTGTAAACTGTCCTGGAGAAGCTGTGAAGCTCTGTCCTCAGTTCTCAGCTCCCAGTCCTCCAGTCTGAGAGAGCTGGACCTGAGTAACAACGACCTGCAGGATCCAGGATTTAAGCTGCTTTCTGCTGGACTGATGAGTCTGTACTGTAAACTGGAAACAGTCAGGTTAACATTCATGAAATTGCACAGTTGTTCGTTGTGAGTTTTAAATCAGTTTGAAATTGTTAAAATATGTTTTAAGGCATGAGGGTAGAGAAGGAATGTAAGTGAGGCAGCTGGTTAAAAGGTAAAGAAAATCAGTTTCACATTAGGACATTAATGTGAACTTATATATCCTCTACGATTTTTTGTTGTGGTAATAATGACAAGATTTTGTTAATGTTCTTGATCCATCCAGTGACATGTCCCGGCCAGTTTATTTGGGAGGGTCCAGGTGTGGCAAATACTTACACAATAATGGCTGGTGGCAGTGTTGTCAGGAGTACAATAATTATTGATTTGATACAATCGAGAAAACCCTAAATGTCCGATCATTTCGACATGTCATAGTTTATATTTGTTTTTGTTTTTTCTATATAAGTGAAATGGTACCTGATTATACATTGTATGTTATTTACATTGCAAACTCAGTTCTGGCTGCACCACAGCCTGGGTTTGAATACGCAATAATACGATTATTCTGGAGTCTTTGTATGATTATCTTGTTTTCATCAAAATTAATTTAATTTGGCATCTGGCAACACCAGACAGTGGGGGTGGCAGCAGAATGGGATATAGGGTGGAGAGTGGTTATAGTTATCAACTATAATTTAAACATTTTTTTCTATTGACCCCATGAAACACTTATTCTTATTCACTATAACTAGATGAAGAAGAAGAGTGAACTTTAATTGTTTATTTCGCTTCTCTTTAAAGCTCCTTACCATTATGCACTGTTATCCATATAATCAAACAGGAGAAAATAATACTTTTCTGCCAGTTTGAAAAGGTGGCTTTCTGCCATGGTGGCATGGCATGCCACCTGAGCATAAATTAGTCCGTCTCTGTGACAGTTCCCAAAAATTGTCTTGGCACATTTTTGGCTAACTAATCAACTAACAGGACAAAAAGGTAGCATTAACATAACATAACATCAACCAACATTGACTTAAAGGACAAGCAGTATAGCTTGCTAAATTCTGTATCTAAAACTATTTCAACTATTTGTCAGCTTGGGACAAAGGAGAATTCATAAAAATGTCTTTCTATTACAAGAACAAAAAACAAACAAACAATAAACCCCATAATCATTTAACTTAACTTAAATGAACAGGCGGTACATAGGTTGTTGAAAAAGGGGGAAAACCGCATTGTATTAATATTTGTAGGCTATACAGGGCTATGACGTTCTCCAATCTGAAGTGCACCATGGAAATTGACAACATGTCTCCTAGCAACGCCTGCCCTCAAATGCCAGTCAAACACTGCCAATGGAACACCCCCTCCCAAAGGCTTAAAGCTTAGACACTTTCCACAAATATGTCCAAAAACGGTTTATATCCACCTTTGAAAATTAAAAACTATGTATAATAGCATAACAACATTTTAATTTCCATACACAAAAAGTGGGATAATTTTTCAGTTTGACTTTAAAATGGTTTGTTGCATAACGCCACATATAGCTCACTATATATGCCTTACTCAAAAAGCTGGCTTTCTCTGTATCACTTATACTGTATGTGGCCCATATACAAATAGGCCAAACTTACCCACAGTCTAGTATGCTAGGTGGTCCATATTTGGCTCATATGCAACATATACCGTAAAACCTCCATGCTGTGTATTGGCCACATCTGCATTGGGTTGCACCAGCTATGTGTAAATTCAAACGTAGCCTAGTTTGAACGTAATTTCTAACTTTGGTCAGAGTTTATGTGCTACTAACATTTTAAGGGTTGCAACTGCTGAAATAGTTCCGACGTAGGCATAAGTTACAACTTAAATCTTATACCTAGCCCTTACTAGGTGTAAAGTCCTCCGTAGAATAACGGTTGGCAATGCGCATCATTTTGAAAGGTGGGATGATGTGGAGGATGAGGATGAGGATGAGCGAATTATACCAGCAAGCAAAATATATAGGGTTAGATAACTTTCTAATTAACAACTACTAATTTAACAGGTGTGTTTATTATAACATTGCAATTTAATCTGCCCAATAATAGGGTAACGTTATATTACCCTATATTGTAGTTAACGGTTTCACCACTCGATGTCACTGTTGTCATTTTGTACTAGCCGTAGATTAAGGTTGTATTTATCACCTAATCAAGCTGTGTCCTAGTTTACGTACCTTTTTGTTGTTGTTAGGTGATTAATGTCAGCTATTTTTAGCCGTTAGCCTCTTTACTGTTGCGTAGAAGACAATTGGCACGAGAGACAACACGGTAATGTTATTGGCCACAGGAAGTGAAAACGTCATTTTCTGCAACAGTATTTTGGTTAGTGTGGACTTTACGCCAGAGTAGCTAAGATGAAGCTTACGTCTCCGTGGTGTAACCACACATCAACACAGTTACAAACGAACTAGTTTCAACGTAGCGTTTAGTGTGGACTTTGCACCCTAACTTAAGAGGGGACTTGTATATGTATAGCTGGTGCAACAGGCTGCTGGCCCATATGCAGCAAGCTGAAACTTTGGCCCATATGGCTGCTGCCATTGCTGAAACTGAACTGTGACCACCAGAAATGCACCAGATCTGGACCACATGTGTATGATCATTGGAGTATAACTGAGCATCCAGGTTTATTTATTTGTCAAATTTGCCTTTTTTATTCAAAATTCTTCAGGTTGAATGTGTGTAACCTGTCAGAGAGAAGCTGTGAAGCTCTCTCCTCAGTTCTCAACTCCCAGTCCTCCAGTCTGAGAGAGCTGGACCTGAGTAACAACAACCTGCGGGATTCAGGACTGAAGCTGCTCTCTGCTGGACTAGAGAGTCCACACTGTAGACTGGAAACTCTCAGGTCAGGAATCCTCACTTTGACTATTTAAATCTTGCTTTATATGGAGCTTCATATCAGGGAATACATCTAATGTTACACAAGATTTTATTCTCCGAATTAAATTCTGCATTTTATCAATATATTTTTCATGTGCGTCCTTCTCTGTCTCTGATATTGAGACCTAAACTACAGTATAAAAGGATAATGCAGCAAGCTTATTCAAGAACTACCAATGTAACCAAATACAGGCAGCACTTTGGCATTTCTGGTTGCAGTTTCTTTTTCTAAAACATTATAACACCACACATACCAAAGGCTTTGGAGTAAGACTGTGGCCCTCATGTGTGTAGGTTGTCAGGCTGTCTGATCACAGAGGAAGGCTGTACTTTTTTGGCCTCAGCTCTGAGTTACAACCCTTCCCATCTGAGAGAGCTGGACCTGAGCTACAACCATCCAGGAGACTCAGGGGTGAAGCTGCTGTCTGTTCAACTGGAGGATCCACAGTGGAGACTGGACACTCTCAGGTATAACTTTGAGCTGAACACGTTTTTCTTAGTTACACTGATGAGCTGAGAAGTATTGTCTCATAGTTAAGGTCAAGATTATGACTGATATTGCTTGTAAAAATAAAATATAACAATATGATTTTGTTTATTTTTCCAGTGTGGACCATATCGGAATGAACTGGTTGAAATCTGGTCTGAGGAAGTGTAAGTGTGTATTCAGTTTGACTCATGAAAGTCAAGAAAATTAGATAGAAAAGATACTTCCACAGAAACGGTAAAGAGGTGGTGGGAGCCATGGGACCCAGCCAGGTAACCAAACGTGATTGGCCAGGAGAGGGAGACAGACATTAGGGAAGTGACAACCACATAAACACAGTGGGCCGGGAAGCCAACTCAACTGGTCCACAAGACCTCCCGGTACTCCTGAGGACCACTCTGTCGTTTATCTGTAATGATCTGTTCAAATTCAAAATATACAGTGTACAAGTTTAACAGGCCGTATCTTCCCCTCCAGCAGTTGAGTTCCTAAAATGCACTGTCTGTCTGACCTATTGCATGTCTTATTGTCCTATCAGTAAACCAGGCTATTGTTGTTTTCTTTACTAACCCAAAAAAGAACATTTGCAAGCCGTACTGAGTGGAAAATCATGACACCAAACCATCATGTTATCTGTTATATATATGTTTGTGTGTGGAATATGTACAGGCAGTGAAAACAAATGCAATAATAAAGACTATCTAATATAAGAAAGCATTTTGGTCTTGACACTAAAGATGGAAAAATCATGGACAAAGATAAGACTGTTTGCTAACTTTAACAGTTTCTCTCCATCAGATGCCTGTGAACTCACCCTGGACCCAAACACAGCAAACAGATTCCTGTCTCTGTCTGAGGACAACAGAACAGTGGCACTGGTGAGAGAGGAGCAGCCATATCCTGATCACCCAGACAGATTCCACCACTGGAAGCAGCTGCTGTGTACAAATGGTCTGACTGGCCGCTGTTACTGGGAGGTGGAGAGGACAGGGTGGGTGTCTGTAGGAGTCACTTACAGAGGAATCAGAAGGAGAGGAAAAGGTGCTGACTGCTGCCTTGGGCTCAGTGCCATGTCTTGGAGCGTGTGCTGCTCTCTTGACCGTTACTCTGCCTTTAACAATAACAGAATGACAGCCATATGTATGACCACCCATGTTTCTGACAGAGTAGCAGTGTATCTGGACTGGCCTGCCGGCACTCTGTCCTTCTACAAAGTCTCCTCTGACACACTGATCCACCTCCACACCTTCTACTGCACATTCACTGAACCCCTCTATCCTGCATTTGGGTTTGAGTATCTGATTAAAATTGACACCACAGTGTCTCTGTGTCAGATGGAGGTGTGATAGAAATCAGGAAGCTGGTTAACTTGTGAGTGAAGAAGTTTCAGGAGACCTGGATGTCTTACGCAGAAGCATTTATTGAAGCTCGATGGAGGAGAATAGAGAACAGCAGTAAACACTGTGTATTGCCACCCAATTCTGAAGGTTACTTCCTGGAGAGGAGTATTTAGTTCTGCAGCTAGAGATGTGTGAAGATTCTATTGGCTATTGGATTCCAAACAATGATAATAAGTATCCTTATTCTTATTCTTATTATTTTAATATCATTATTACTTGACACTTTGTCAATATTGTCATTGTTACATTCATGCCAATAAAGCAAATTGAACTGAATTGAATTGAATTGAAAATAAAATATGCTCACCTCTGTTAATGAAAGTCACGTTGTATGTTACTTCAAGCCTCTGCCATTGCATGCCTTGGAGGACACAAATAGGAGCCAATATATCAATGTGGAGTCTGGAGCATAGCGCTGCCTATCGCTAATGACCTTGGTCTACTGGGAGACAGGACAGTCTTATCAGGACAGCTGCACCCTGACCAGTTATCCTCAGAGACAGAGAGCTGAACTATTGCTCTGAAAGAGTCAGTATATGACCTAATGTTTTTAGGTTTACAAATGACCCAAATGTGTCCTGGGGAACCCCTGTGTACTACTACATTTAGCCTAAAGAAGGAAAATTCCTTCACAGGAGGAGGAAGAGTCACTTCCTATAGACAAATACTACTGCTGAAACAAGACTGTACAAGCTCAAACACACAAAAACTTCTTAGGGTGTGGTTATTAGCCATTGTATTTTAACATAACTTGTACAAGAATATGGACAATTTGAAATAAAATGACTCAAGTTGTTGTGTGTCTGTAAACGACAGATTAAAATATCTTTCTTATGAATCATTTCATTTGGTGTTTCTTTTTTAAATCTCAACCTAAGCAATTGCAGTTTTCAAATGTTGTTACACAGAATTATAAGTTAAAGGTTAAAGGATTCTAAAGCTTATAGCAGGGCTGACTCAGGTGACCCCTGAGCCACCCCTTAGCGGGTGGCCTAGACTGATGGGAGACTTCCCATGATGCACTGAGCTCCTCTCTCCTCCTCTTCCTCTCCATCTGTACGCCCTCATATCCCATCAATGCTTGTTACTAATTCAACTTCTTCCCGTAGTTGTGTGCTTTCTCTCCTCTCTCTCTCTCTCCTTCTGTTGCTTTCTGCAGGTATTTCTGCCTCCGGAGCTGTAGAGTCTGGATCTATGGTTGCAGCCACCTGCTGCCCCCGTGTTCCTGCTCTACACCCACTGCTGCTATTACTGTTATTGCTCTTATTATTAGTATTACTATTATAATATTGCTATTAGTATTGTTTCTGTTAATATTAACATCAATAATCATTACCACAACTATTGCTTTACATCCCTATGTGGAACTGTATTGTGCTGCTGTATGTTCTCTTTCCTGGTTCTGCTCAAGGTTTCTACCTGTTAAAAGGGAGTTTTTCCTTGCCACTGTCGCCTAGTGCTTGCTCATGGTGGGAATTGTTGGGTCTCTGTAAATATAAAGAGTTGGTCTAGACCTGCTCTATATGAAAAAGTGCCCTGAGATAACTTTGTTATGATATGGCGCTATATAAATAAAACTGAACTGAATTGAATTGAACTGAATTAATTGTCACCAAATCTAGTTATTTCCTAAAACAGCTGGTCACTGTAGTTTTTAATCAAACGTTACTCAAACAGGAGGAAATAGTGCATTTGTTGGGGACTATTTTCAGCAGTAGATTAATCCACATTGGGTGCTCTCTTGAGTGAGTATTTGGGGCAGCAAGATGGTGTATGTGGGATTCAGTCCAAATAACTACAGTGTGTGTGTTCATGGTAATGAAGGAACATGTGCCCATTGCAGGCGCTTTCGGCGGTGGACAGGGGTCAGCATAGGCACCCTGACCGGTCTGCGGCTACGCAGCTACATACGCAACAAACTGCGATGCACTGTGTGTTCTGACACCTTTCCATCAGATCCAGCATGAACTTTTTCAGCAATTTGAGCTACAGTAGCTCTTCTGTTGGATCGGACCACATGGGCCAGCCTTTGCTCCCCACGCACATCAGTGAGCCTTGGCCGCCCATGACCCTGTCGCTGGTTCACCGGTTTTCCTTCCTTGTACCACTTTTGGTAGGTACTGACCACTGCAGACCGGGAACACCCCACAAGAGCTGCAGTTTTGGAGATGCTCTGACCCAGTCGTCTAGCCATCACAATTTGGCCCTTGTCAGTCCCTCACATCCTTACACTTGCCCATTTTTCCTGCTTCCAACACATCAACTTCAAGGACAAAATGTTCACTTGCTGCCTAATATATCCCACCCACTGACAGGTGCCATTGTAACGAGATAATCAATGTTCTTCACTTCACCTGTCAGTGATCATAATATTATGGCTAATTGGTGTATATAATAAGCAATCTAAAAGAAAACAATAGGCAAGATGTCAGTATTCCCACTTACAGGTACCCTGTGGAGTAGAATGTGCATTCATTATGTTTGCTTGACCTCAAGGACACACAATGTGTTTTGGTGAGTGACATGGAATGTAAACAGATTTCAATATTTATTTTCATTTTAAAGCAAGAACTATCCGGTCAAAGAATACGTTTTCAGTGCTTGGTATGCACATATTTCGGTCGGTACAAAAGAAGTATTGAAATTTGATACCCAGCCCTACTCTTTATAGAGAGACAACATCCCACACCCCTTTTCAAGGTAGCTTTTCATCCTAGCATTTGGAGATTTCTTCCATGTGTCTTTCCAAAAGCTCAAACATGATACTGTGGTTTTCAGCCCATATTCTCAAACCTGGACTGACCAATATTTTTATACTAACAATGGATCAAATGTCTTTGTGTAATGTAAAAGGGGGTTGCTTGTAATGACAAACCCACAGAGAATGATCACCAACTCTGCGGTTCCCTTCAGTTCTACGGACCATTTGTGTTTTTAAGCTCATCGTTTTGGTTCGAAGGCCCGCAGCGTTACTGTTTAGTTCAGTCTCATACACTCTCATAAACTCTGATAAATCCACTGTACACTACCTGTAATCCAGTAGAGATATGATATTTCAATATCGATCTATCTTACTACGATGTGCTCCTATGACAAGTGGCTCATGCCAGCCACCAAGCTAATGCATATGATAACGTTGTAACGTTACAATGTTTAACACGCTCCAAGTTATTTTTAGTTTTGACCACAGATAACAGCACTGGGCTACCCCACGATTGAATTCGCCATACAACGTCAGCTACATGGGTAGCTGTATGGGTTTCCGACTCATCTAATGGTAAGTTAGCAAGTTAACGTTACTTGTTGCTATTTCCTTAGAATGATGTGACGTGAATAAACGTGACTAAAGGTAATGTGAATAAAACCTCGTCTGTGAACACGAGTTCTGCCTGAGTCACGTCAGATAGATTTTCATCGCCAGTGGTGGTTCTTTAACAATGAAGACAACAACTTCGTCTTTTATTATTGTCTTGATTGAGAGACCCCTAGTAGCAGAAATTACATACTGTGTGTTTAACTACAACTGTAGTAAACTATAATCATTTCATATTGTTTAAAATGAAAAGATGTTAGATTCCCACTGTCCTGCTTCAGATTTTAAATGAGACAAATACGATAAACTCACTGTGGAAAAATACACATATAACTAAAAGCTAGTGTCCAAGAAAGTGGCACGTTATATCTAGATTTACTCCTCAAAACAAATATCACCCTCTTTGCATTGACAGTGGGTGTACAGTATAACCACAAGAAAAAAAAAGACTAGTCACATGTATCAGGACTGAACAACATTTTATTCTGTACTTTTCCAGAACTTCTGTACAATACCAACATTTTCAAGACCTGGAAATGATCACTTCGGTCAGTAACCCAGGCTTTATACAGCCACAGAAAAACCCTGCTTTAAGTACAACACAACACTACCAAACAGGGATATGATCTCTTCACTTCCACTTCAGGAAGTGTGTTGCAATCAACATTTTGGCAATCACATATATTCTGCTAGGAGCTGCTTTCAATATAACCATTCTATAACATAATAAAACAAATAAAAATAATGCCCTATATTAGTGATCCCAGTTGAATCTTTAGCAATCTAACACCCGCCGATGGACCAAGGTTTGACAAAACACTGCAAGAGAGGCAAACTGCCCTTCTCTCCGTCAACATGACTGTAGAGCTAAAGGCAGAGACTGGAGGACAATGGAAGGCAGAAAGGAAATACAACAAGTCGTCATTCATTTGTCTGACCCCTTGTCTCACCATGTTGAAAAGATTCTTGAAAAGGGCGGTATGCTGAAGTGAAAGAGTCTGTATTTTAACTTAAAGGAATAGTTCAACATTTTAGGAAATACACTTATTCCCTTTCTGGCAGAGAGTATGATGTGATGTAAATATGAGGATCCAGCCAGTTAGCTTAGCACAAAGACTGGAAACAGCTAGCCTGACTCTGTCCAAATGTAACAAAATCCTCCTACCAGCACCTCTACTGCTATTAATTAACACGTTATACATCTATATTATAAAAATGACATTTTATGTTTTTACGGGGGTTTATGTACCTGACTATGTCTTTGCATAATCCCCTCGTAAAATGGCAAAAAAAAAAAAAAGTTTTACAGATTAAACAAAGAAGACATAACGTGTTAATTAGTGAGATTTGGAGGTGCTAGTAGGTGGATTTTGTTACCTTCAGACAGAGACAGGCTAGCTGTTTCACCTCGTTTCCAGTATTTATGCTAAGCTAAGCTAACTGGCTGTAGCTTCATATTTAACATATAGACATAAGAGTATTATCAATCTTCTCATCTAACTCTCGGGCAAGAACGTGAATAAGCTTATTTTCAACTCTATCTCAAAACAACACCCACATCCTGTATGAACTTTGGAAGAGTAACTGGTACTGGTTACTCAGTAATCACTCCTCTCCATGCTGCCTGTGAAGAGATCTCCTCCTAACGTTCAGTGCGGTGTGAATGTGAAGCTTATTGACAGACACCCACTTGATTTGACTAGCCTCATATGTTAGTCTTTTTAGTACAAAATCCCCTGTTTCCACTCGCATGGTTTCCTTGCTGAGCCATGGTGGAGGGAAACAATGGTAGTTGCAATCCACTGCCGGCACAAAACAGCAATAAACCTACACCAGACTACCAGGACGAATACACCCACTTGATTTGTGTAACTCACACGGTTGTAGCCTCACTAGCTTCGGCTGAATTAGATGGTTGAGTCAAGCTAGAAAGGGATCTCTTCACAGCTAGTATGAACAAGTGGAATGATTACAGACACCAATAACACTTTCAACCTACATAAGGTGTGTGGAGTGTTTCCTCCCCTCATAAAGCCTTACCAACTCTGCTCCTTTCTTTTCTTAGAGAACACCCCTCACTGTGTTTACACTGCAAGCAATGCTGTCAACAAGCCTATTCATTTCCTGTGTCGTTGACAAGTGAAACTTGGCTGGTGTGCATCTGGAGAAGACAAACTGTTAGCTGAAAAAGGTTGGCTAATCAGTGCCTGATTTCTTCATCGCCTTATTTCCCTTACTGATGTTTTTGTAACATCAAACCCAAATCTGTGTCAAGCTTGACATCTTGTGCTGAAAAGCATGCATCTGAAATAGCAAATGAATATCGGTTGAGTACAGGGTTTATCTGTTTATTTTCAACAAAAGCTACTTAGTCAGCAAATGCCATTTTTAAGTATTTTAATTTATGTAGAAACTAATACCAAAGCAGTGAAAAGGCTTGATTTGCCTTCTGTGTATATCTCTGTATAGATGCCAAAGCCTTTGGTCGGTCGCCTCATTCAGACAGAACAGAGCGACTGAGTTACTTGCAGTGTGAACACGTGGAAAGTTACTTTTGCTTGCCTCCATTTATTCCCCCAGGCCCAGGTGGATCTAGCTAAAGCACAGGATGGCTTGGTTTGTATCTTGACGGGTTAATCACAAGAGCCAGCAACCCAACGAACAGCAGGGTTTCCAAATAAACAATGCACCCTACACACCGCAAATTAGTTTCAGCACAACAATGAGAAAACAGCCTAACAAAGGGTATAAAGGATGTCAATGGAACTGACATTTCTCTAACGGCTTCTTATCTGGTGAATAGATTTACTGTCAATTCAACAGCACTATTAGAACTGAAAGCTAAGCAGATTTTTTTTTGTATAATACACAGGAATCATTGTATTCAGAATTGTGAGCTGATGATGTTTTATGTGGCCTGGTTGAAGAGGCGGCTGAGGTTCAGTCTGAAAGAGCAGTGGGGTGGCTTCACCCTGGCTGGAGGAGACAAGGCACGTGACTTGCAAAGCCTCGCCAAAGAGTCACTTTCTCCAGCTACCTTACATTGTTAAAAAGGTCCATCTTTCCTTCCTCCCCTCTTGAATTCAAAGACGACGGGGCTACTACAAAAGAGAACCTGCTTTGACAAACACCATCACCTTCCACTGCAACAGGCCAATCACCCATTTTCCATTATAAGATCCTTTTGTCCGGCACGAACCTGACCTTGGCTTCAAAGCCAAAGTGAGCTCCAGGCCTTCTTGCAGATCCCCACCAGACAGTCTTTCCTAGGTCAAGAGTATAAACACTGCCCAGATTTCTGTTTTAGGCATGTGGGTCAAAGTGGAGCAACTGTAGTAGAATGCTGCAATATCTTCTTCTCTTGTCCATTTCTACAGTGCAAGTCAAAAAGGTTTGAGCCATGAAACTAATCCTCTATTATCCACAAACAACAATGGCTGGGTAATCTCAACATCTATCAAGCATTTGGGCAGCCAACTTGAGTTTTAGAATCAAACAGGACATCAAAATGACAGCTGGTAATAGCTACAAAAGTAGCACAAATACACCACTCCAGGCCAAATTTGCCAGCATTTGACTAGCAACAACCAAACAACAAAAGCTTGATTCCAGTCCTGAACCCTGAACTCCCTAAAGCCTTAAACGTAGGCATTGCATTCTCTTCTGTGATTTTGTTCCTCCACTGCAAACAAAGCAAAAAAAAGGTCCTTTTGTGTTTAGTTCTAGGCCTGGCTTTGGAGTTGGCTCCGGAGTCCAGCACTGTCCAGGAAGTCAGGGCTGAGAGCTGCCCTGGCTGTCAGGGTCCGTCCCAGAGGAGCTGGTGTCCGAGTCTGAATCGTCGTCGTTGTGGTCGTCCTCCACCAGGCTTTTCTCCCGTATTCGCCTGTGGGTGGCGCTGAGGCGAGCCAGCAGGCCCTGGTAGTCAAAACGACCACGCTTCTCGCCAAATGGGTCCTGGGTAGAGGCACCGAAACAGAGAAGTCTGTTAAGCTAAGTTTAGGCATGTACAGTATGTCACTCAGAAATGGAGCTTGTAATGGTATGTGTATTTGTCCTGATGAGCTCGCTACAGTAGGGGTGTAACATGTAGTTCCCATATTTTTATATATTTATATATATATATATATATATATATATATATATATATATATATATATATATATATATATATCTTTATCTTATTTTTAGGGCCCGAGCATTATTTTTTTTATTTGCCCAACTCAAAATCACATTACTAGAAAGCAGCCCTTGCGGTACTTTTCACCTAAATGTACAAAACTTGGTAGGCACATGTAACATCTCCAGACCTACAAAAAAGCCTTAGTGCCATGCCCCACACCCAACAGGAAGTCAACCATTTTGAATTCAGTAGTAATTTTTTGCCATTTACATGCACTCTACTTTTCCAAACTTGATCTAGCAGGTTAACCAGATCCACCTCATATTTTGTCAGCGAAATCTAAAGGCCTTCATGATGCTATATTGTGAAACTTTTGAGTTTTCATGAAATGTTGTTGCCATGGCGAGGTGAACAATTTGCATGTTTTGCCATGAAACAAGAAGCTGTTTTTGAGAGGCTAGGTATGCTCGAAAACTCACAAAAGCATGTGGTGAAAATTGATATCTGATATGGGTCTTGGGTGTGGCAAGGGGGCTCGGTAGCGGCACCTACAAAATTTCAACGAAGTGCATTTTTTGCAGGCACCCTACTTTTACGAACTGCTCCCAGCAGGTGAACTAGATCCACCTCAAATTTCATCAGCAAAATCTAAAGACCTTCACAATGCTAAATTGCAAAGCTTTTGGAGTTTTCATGGAACTTCGTGGCTGTGGCGAGGCGGACAGTTTGCATGCGTGCCATGAAACAGGAAGCTGTGATAACCTGACTGAACATTGTCAGATCTGACCCAAACTTGACAAGCTTAATAACAGTCCAAGCCTGAGGATATCTACGTGCCAATATTGACTCGTAGTCATAGCACACATACTGGCAACAGGAAGCAAGCCTTATGTGACAACCATTTGTTTTACATGAAATTTACATTGTGTGGTCTACACTTGATATACAACAACATAAAGTATAATTAGTGCATGTTCTCTGGCACCACATAGTTGACACAGGAAGTGATATACAACTCCTTCATGCAGTGTCCAATATTGGTGAAAATGTATAGCCACGTCAGGTTCCCTGCCTGTTGCTCCCACAGATCCCCAGGGCTACAAAGAGCTACTGAATTGTGAAAAACTTCAAAATAGACGAGTGTTGTCTGAGAATGAGCATACCGTTTTGAACTGCATCTGAAAAGCTTTAATTGCATTGCTGGCTCTAGTGGCTGATTTAAGTTAATCATAGGGCTTTTGTGTTATTGGGCCTATTTAAACTTACTTTATATGTTGCAACTGAAAATGTGGCAACGTTTGAGTGTTGTTATTTTTAAAGAAAGAATTGTGGCTAATGAGCCACCAAAATAAATGATAAAAATGTTGTCTTCTGCATTTTCCCTACCAACAATCTACAGAACTGTGAACACAAAGCTGAGACAAGCACTGAACCGTATTGACTAAGAAATGGTGTCTCCAAACATTGTTGCTAACTCATCAAAAGGCATTAATAACTAAAAACTGTATCATGGTCATTTGCATTTTTTGAGATACATGTGATATTGTTTCATCCCTATGGTGTGTGTATACTGGTAAATCTTTGCATCATGAATAATTCCATTACTAAACATATACTGGCATTAACCTACAAATGGAAATTAAAAATGCAGACAAGTGGAAAATGGATTAGAATAAATGATAAGAAATATAGTCACCTGCATGTTCTGTCCCTGTAGATGTAGTCTCTCTTTGCAGACTCCCTCGTAGAAATCATAGTATTCTAGGAAGGACTTTTCCATCACACTCCTAAAAACACACATGCACACACCAATCAGCTGATAAGCAGAAAGAAGAGAAGAGAGTGAACGAACAGGAGTGAGGACATGAGGAGGCCAGGAAAGGATGTTAACGATGGAAAAGAAGAACAAGGAAAGGAAAGATTAGTTGGACAATTATGTTGGTCTCACCACAGAGCTTCAGGACAGGGGACTTTGCCCTCCAGCATGTCACACACAGCCACCCTCATGGTTTCATGGCGGATACACTCATTGTAGTTCTTGCTGTCCCCTGGGTGGCGCTCCTGAGAGACACAGACAAACAGACAGACCATAGCCTTATATAGAAACTAATGAATTTGCATTTCTTTTTTTTTATTGTGTTCATACTGCAAGGACTGGGAACGATCGTAGTTCTTGGAATGCCGTTTTGAGGGACTCTCCCAGCACAAGAGGAACCTTGAGTGCTCTAAAGTGTATGGTGATTGGTCGAACACATGAGCCAATGCAGCACCAGCAACCGCCATCTGGAACAGTTCGTAACGGTAGCCACATCACATCACACGCATTTCAATTTTTATTTAAATATATTTAAATGATACTGATGTTTAAAAACATTGTGTGTTAATGTAAAAGAACATTTATATTAGCACTTCTTCTGTTGTCTGTTCCACAACTGCATTTGTCTAACAAACAGCCATAACAGTGCAGATGAGCCTGTCCTGCTAGGCTAGTCTAGTACCAAAGCTTTACAGGTTGTTAAAAGTTCAGGTTATAGAAAGCTCCAAGTTACAGTTCCTGCAATGGAAAAGAGGAAGTAGCTCCACTAATGTTAAGGTGTACCGTCCTTCAGGTGATTCAGAAAGATGCAAGATTTAAAAAATATTGGGTTTTGCACCAATCTTCGAAAGCTTTTCGGGGACAATAGCCACTAAAGAATGACACGTTGTTTTGTGCTTAGGTCTGTGTTTTACTTTGGATAATACAGTGTGTTAATCAGCTCTGACTTTTGTTCCCACATGATGCTCACACTGTGTTTAGGCACATGTGTTAAAGAGCCTTGCATAACAGCTTTACTGATTTTCTTATTTGTTTCTAATACAAAGATGTGTGACTGCTCTTTGGTAAGGGTAATAAACTTGTTCCTCACTAGATGTAAATTCAAGCCGAGGCATACACAAACCCTTCCCAGCTTTTTACATTTAGAGAAAAGTGTGTTGAAGGAGGCACACCCACACCTTTCTTAAATGAATTATTATACCGTATATAAGGTGCTCTACTGCAAATATTTTAACTGCCAAGTACTTTGTGACAAATAAATAACTGAACAATATATAGCTCCATTGCTTCACGTTGTGTCAAACAAATAGCTATTTACAGCTTGCTAACCTCGACAACCCAGCTGTACTCTAACTTATAGCTATCCTTACCAGCTAGGCTACTTACATGCTAAGGGTGCCAGAAGTAGAGCAAGTAGTACATTGCAACCAATGAAACTGTTTCAGTGCCGTGTTACATTGTTCGGTTTGAGCCGTTAACCTAGCTAGCTGAACTAAACTTAGCTATCAATATTGCAATAGACTGCATGCTTCTGCAAACATGTCAAAAGAACCAGTGCATAAGAAAGTAAAATACAGTCAAACAAAACTCATCTTCAATGTTAATAGGGTTACATCCCTGACATCCACAACTCTGTTGTGCAGAGCCTGGCCCTTCAACCCTAGAACCAGCGCAGCTAGAAATCCCCAAAGCAGCAGCTCTGTGTCTGCTGAGACTGTCCAAACCGCCAGCAATGAACTGCAACAGGCTAGTGCTGACTGACTGTGTGGAGATGAACATCGCTGCAGCCTGAGCCGTGCTGGTCACGCGGGCTGTGGCAGCGCTAACCTGTTAACATGGGTGCCCAAATGAAAAGCAAGAGGTTTGGCGATGCACACAACATGTTTACAGAGTATGCACAGAGAGAAGGGCCTATTCAAAGACGGTCTGTTGTCAATGTGTTTGTGAGAGAGAGAGCGAGAGCGGGGCAAGGAGGGGCTGAGCGAATAAATGCGGTGTGTGCAGCTCTACAATGACATCAGGTCATTTTAAATAGTAAAAAAGAAATAGAAAATCAATATGTGCCGGTCAATGTTGATATTGTGGCAGGCCGCCAGAAATAAATCAATATATGAGAAACACTGCACACACACCAACGGAGTACCTGTTCAAAGCCAGGTTCATTGTGATAGGGGTTCTCTGTCATCAGAGACTGGATGGAGATGAGGACAGATGAGATGCTCTGGGCTGGACTCCAAGCTGGGCCTGTCCACGTCCTACACACACAGGATAGAGTAGTTTACAGTGTATTAAGTCCAAGTTGTAAGACAGAAACACACTAATTGTTTCTCACCATGACCAACCACCCTTAATGGATTTGTGTGGAGACAAATACAAACTATGAAAGGAATGAACCCTGACTCACCCCAGGATGCTGAGGCAGACCTTGCCGTTGCGGTAAAAGTTGGGGTTGAAGCGGACAGTGTTGTGTCCAGTGGTGATGAGCTTGACCCGCGGTGGGTGGATGGGGTAATCGGGGGGGCAGCGGAACAGAAAGAGAAAGAAGCCACCCTCGTACGGCGTGTCGAACGGCCCTGTGATCAGGGCATGGATCTGCAGAAAATTTAAGAAAAAATGTGTGTCAGGAGGCAGAGAAGGTGGATTAATGGGCGAGAGGATGTAAGAATGGAGGGGCTGAGATGATTTAGAGACATCATGAGAGGGGTACATAGGGAGAGAGAGATGCTGGGGTTAAACAGACCGTGGAGCCAAATATCTGACCTAGAAAACAACTGACAACATCCACATCAGACCCTGTTGTGAGAAAGAAATGTACAAATGTGGAGAACATCAAGTTTCACTGATTCCATGACCTAAAACCTTCACTCCTTCCCTCTTTGTTAATGGTGATTTCCAGTCTGGTTTCAACTCTAGTTGAAGTGGAAACCCCCTTGGAGGCAGTCAGTGTGACACATGCTGGAAAACACCCAGACACTGCCCAACATGCACACAAATTCCCTGGTTCTCCAAACTATATATGAATAATGTAACCACCTGTATTAACTACAGCATTTCTTTTCAGCATCATCTTGACCTTGGAAAGCTTCAAGAAACAATCTTAACTCAATGTGCACTTACAAGCTTTTTCCAGACCTTTCACCCACAACTAACGGTCTTCGTCAGCAGATAAACTTTGCTCAGTTGTAATGGAGATGGCTAAGTTACGTGACCCGAGTATGACAATTGACTCATCTCCATTACAACTGGGCAAACTCCATTTGCCGACAAAGACACTGAAATTGAAAGCACTGGAAAAAGCTAACAAGTGGACCTTGAGTTAGTTCATGGCTACTTCTTGTTATTCTTCTTCTGGTGTTGTTTAGCTGCTACCAAGCAGCATCAGGTGCTTTACCACCACCTTCTAGACAGGAGTAGAGCAGGCCCTGGTTTACATGTAGCCCAGTGTCAATGGGGTCATAGTGTGAATGCCTTGTCACAGGGGACCTGGCCTTTTACCTTGGTCATGTCTTGAGGATCAGGGACGACAAACATCCCTGGTGGAGGTTCCTTGTAGATGGACATGATATCTCTGCAGAGACAGATACAGAGAGGGAGGGAGACAGATGAGGTTCCTGAAAGGACAAAGTTATGGTAGAGATGGAGAGAATCTTACATCGAAATGTTTTGTCTGCCTCCTCATGTGTAAAGCGTCCTTGGATTCCCTGAGAGGTGCTAAACAAAGGCAAGTTATTATTATTATTACTATTATTATTATTATTATTATAGAGCTCTCACGGAGATATCTGTCCCTGGCCTGGCCACAACCTTTCTGTAAACAATTTTCATAGGGACTATTTATTTGGTAGAAAGTAGTTCCAATGTCAAGTTTCAATTGTAATTTTTCAATGCTCCAAGCACCACAATTCTACCGATCTCGATTGTATGAGTTAGCAGCAGACATCTCATAGACAGATAGATCTCAAACCCACAGCAGCAGGTACATCTACTTGGTTGGATACCTCAGTGGGTAAGGAAAATATGTATTTTTGTAATTTGGGTGAACTGACCTTTTAATAGCATTTTAGTTGTGTTTAATTATGAAACAAAATGGCAACTGTAAAAGAATTAAAATGTATTATACATTTAAGTGTATGTTAAAACAAAGTAAACAGGTGATCCTTATAGCTTTCTTACATTCAACATGTGCTCTGTGTATTTTTGCCTAAATTATAGTAAACTTTAAGTAAAGCTTTCACTTTCGATTTTTACTCGCCTCATTGAGATTTTAGGCCTTAACTTATCTCACAACATACAACTGTGACTGCACAGAATTCTTCAAAACCGTTTTGCGGCTTGGAAATATTTTTATTACCTCTTTATCCTCAGGATGCACTGCTGGGAAGCCTTCTCGTTGTCCCAGTCCGTACTGAGGGTCGGGTCCCAGGAAGTGGCGTGGATTTGGGACAATAGGCCCGCTCCTGCCACTCCGGCCACCCCGCCGACCCCTAGCCCAACACCGGGGAGAGGCGAGGAGGCGTGTAAGGTCGGAGACACAGCCATGACGGGTGGCGAGGAGCCGGGGGTGAATGTGTTCCCAAAACCGGCTGGGGTAGCGGTGACAGCGGACATAGGGGCCACCACTAGGCCACTCTGCGCGGCCGCGGCGGGAGGAGGGGAGGCAGGGTTAGAGCTGGAGTGAGCACCGCTGGCTGCCGTGTATCCCCCCGGCAGAGAGTTGGCCAGAGTCGGCAGCGGCGAAGCTCCGCTGTCCTGTCCGGTAACGCCTAAACCAAGGGCACCGCCGCTGGACTGCTCCTCAAAGCTGTCCGCCATGGCTCGCAAGCTAGCAAGCTAGAGTAAAACCGTTGGTGTTGACTAATTTATAATGCTAACTGTTAGCTGCATTGACAGCTGAGTGCGAAGTTACCTCTGCTTGTTTTGTCCAGGGGGATCAGAGAGCAGAAACACTAGGTAGAGGCGAGGCCAGAAAACACGGTATTTCTTCCCACGACATGGTGGCTACTTATCGTTAGCTTAACGTTAAGTTGTGTGTTTTTCCCCAGGCCTCCACAAAAGTATGAAGTCGTCAGCAAAATTATCTCGTCCACCGTGCTACGTAGCAGCTCACCGTCCGGTTGTTATCGGTGTAAAGGGATACGGTGTCCGATTATTTGCTTTTAAAACGACCACATCTCCACTAGTCCATACAGAACGCAACTTCAGGATCTGATTTCTCACCAGTCAAGCGCTCCTGAATTGATCAAACACGCGACATCCGGTGGGAACTTTCAAAGTAAAGTTCCTCTTTGACTTGGGTGTTGCAATAATGCTCCTGAAAGTGGTACGGTAAAAATTAGTGTTTAATTATTAAATCAAATAATAAATGGAATAATCAGCGATGAATATAAATCCATTCAAAGTCCAAGCCACCCAGACCTGCTGATGCTAGACAGAATTGTGGATATACTGTTGTGAATATTAAGGATTTACAAAACATAAGTAAAAAATGTCTTATGAAAAAGGCAACAGTAGCACCATGCATATATCGATGCAGTTCATTTTCTTCCTTATGAATTAGTTACTGCACTCTGTGAGGTAACAACAGGTATCTTAAGCAACATCTTTACTTTTTATGGAGGCCTTGAGGGGTCAAAACCAGTGATCTTCAATGCCAAAATTGATCTCTTGGGATGTGGCATTCAGCCTAAGTCAACTATTTCACAAACACTGTAAAGACCTGCAAAATATGTAATTTAATTAGCCTTGTAGTGTACCCCCCTACCCCACCAAAATACTGTAATACCTGTAATACAGGGGTGGGCAAAACAAATTTCCAGAGGGCCATACTGACCCACATCACTGAATGATAAAAAATTAGGCTAAATTTACCATTTATGAACAAACATTGCCTTATAAATGAAAATTCATTTTCTGTTCTTTTACTCCCCTAACTGTAACTAACCTATGAGAATGAATTATAACCGAGATATTTATGACACTGTCATGAAAAGCATGTAATTTAGCCTTATGGGGATAGTCGGTCACCTCTTTGCAAGTCTGCCATTAAGTCTGATGTTGAAATACACAGCAGTTTCAGTGCCCAACAGGTCGTAGATCTGATGTTTATATCTCTCTCTCTCTATATATATATATATATATCTATATATATATCTATATATATCTATATATCTATATATATATCTATATATATCTATATCTATATATATCTATATATATATCTATATATATATATCTATATATATATCTATATCTATATATCTATATCTATATATCTATATATCTATCTATCTCTATCTATCTCTATATCTCTATATATCTAATATATAGATATATATATATATATCATATATCTATAGATATATAGATAAGGGGACGACTGACTGACACTGATTACAATCTTTTTATATACACATTTCATGACGTAGACAGGTCCCAACCGGTCGACTGTCAGCATTGGCCTCGCAGGTTCAGGGCTGAGTTAAAACAGTAGATGGCGTGTTGAGACATTTTCAACCCATGAAATGACATTTTATACATTTGGTAAGAAATGTCAATATTAAATACCAGCATTGATGCGTTTCATCACAGTACAGTCATTTAGTTTACAGATCAAAAAAAATAAGTGTGCAGTACCTCTTTAGCAAAAGGGCAAACCACCTGAGTGACAGTTGAAAACAACTACCTGTACATATGTATCAGTTCCTTTTCTTAGCAAAGAAAAAGATTCAAAACACTGCAGACTGTTGTAGTTATCCCAACCATTTATTCTGGACAGATTTCAACCAAAGTGAGGTCTTACATAAAACTTCTGATAAACAAAAATATCATAGGAACATAAAATTGTAGGGTGGGAGGTTTGTTCCCCTCAGATGTAAATATTTTTCCTTATTTTTCTGTTGATTGGAATGGCCTACCAGCTCGTTCAGGGTTCCCAATCTGGGAACCCACCCTCTGGATGGAAGGAAGGGAGAAGGGAGCAAGGAAGGAAAGGAGACGGGGAAGAAAGAGTGAGTGAAGGGAGCTGTGGGCGTGTTTCCAGGTTTACATGGCGAACAGGATGAGGAACGCCACCATCAGACAGAAGAGACCCATAGCCTCAGACAGAGCAAAGCCCAGGATGGCGTAGGAAAAGAGCTGCTGCTTCAGAGAGGGGTTCCTGCAGAGGAGGGCACAGAGATGCAGAGTCAAATACACAGCTAATTCAACGTTAATATGACCACAACCAAACACAAAACAGGCATCTGTAAAACAGTCTTGCAGAGTGGACATATAACCAGCTTATGTTCAAGATGTTGAAACCCCAAGTGAAATCACTCTGCATTTACAAGACCAAATTAGCTAAAATACTAAATCTCAGTGTTTTAGATGCCTTATGCTTAAACCTAGAGTTTCATGGGACGGAGTGTGAACTGTAACATGCAGGGGAAATTACATGTTGGCTGATGGCTCCAGCTTCATATTTATCGTACAGACTTGAGTGGCATCAATCTTCTCCAACTCTTGGCAAGAAAGTGGACTTGTCATAACTTTATATTAATATTGTTAGATTATCCCATTCATTCTATTAATCCTAGTCCACTCAAAACGAGTTTCCACATGTGATGCTATGCTGGATCCGTTACAGCAGCCAAAGTGATCAGTACTGCCATCATCTGTACTGCTATCAGTAATGCTGCGTTCACACATCTGGGTACAGAACGTGTTACAAGTTGTTGAAACTGGTATAAAAACAAAAACACCCGAGCTGGCAGACTGATCAGCACTCCACTTGTTAAGTGTTGCAGTAAACAACTCTGCTTCTGCGGGAATCAAACAAGCGCGATTGGCCCTCGCCTGGTTGTCATAGCGTCAGACGACACTTGCATAAATTTGAACTTCATCTTTCCCCTCTAGTGTCGCTGTGCGCCTTTCAAATCTCTGTAGCTCAGCGGGTGATGCCAGGTCCCATTCAAATGAATAGCAGCCTAACCTATCATTGTCCCAGCTTTTGAGTCCACGTGTGAACAGCCCCAAGGTGTACAAAACAATGTGGAGGTTAATGCAGTGCAAAACAAACAGAGCCGTCATCTAAATGTGCAGCTTGGATTTAATGCAGCTTTGTTTTGGACAAAGATACAATCAGTCTGCCTATTTAATGTCATCTTTGACGTCCCTTTAAACATGTTATAATATGAATATTGTTTAACATGATCTTCTATTGATTATACGCATCAATTAATAATTGAGATAATTATTAATCTGTGCTCACAAATTAGTTTGTTTCCAACAACACCTGCTGGGCTCTATGCTATGGCCTTGGGTATTGTATTAAATGAAAAAAAACTTTTCAGTTTTTAGTCATTTAATCAGTTAGGAATATTTTGTCAAATTACTGTTTCCAATGTCAAGAAAGAACTTCTGGCGTTTGAAAGTTTGGCAACAGCCAATATTTTCAGGTAGATTGAAAATTCATCTGAATGGGACCATGCAGAGCTTTGGGACTATAGAAGTTCTGTGGGAACCAGGACGTCCCGTAACACACACGTAAAAACACACCCAATGTCTTCGATAAAGGTTTGGAAAGGCCTTTATGTTGACATCTGCATTGATTTAATAACAATTACAAAACAAATCTGTCAGGGACTGCCTCAAATAATTTTATTATGCTTTAGGTTAGTTTGAATGAGGAGGTGTGTGGCTTTTAAATCCTCAGCTTAGTGAAGACTGTTCTAAAACCTAAATGATAGTGATGTCAGGGATGGAAGAACAGTTCGTTGTCACAGCTATATACACAGACACACTTCAGGGTACTGTAGATAAAACCATTCAAACGGCTAAGGAGGAAACACTTCACCTGGCATAGCCAATGATGAGGCTGCCGAACACTGTTCCGATTCCAGCTCCTGAGCCGGCCACACCCACTGTGGCAGCACCAGCACCAATGAACTTGGCGGCAGTGTCGATGTCCCGGGAGACTGCGCTGGTCTGGAAGGAGCGGGTCAGGACTGCTGACTGGCTGACTGGCAACAGGGCCTGGGAGAGGAGGAAGAGACACATACAGTAAATGCCACTACTACATCAGCCAATAGCTGACTTTTATGCCGTTTATGCATTTAATGTATCCACAGTAAGTCAGCCATTTGGTAGCCTGTACTACCGAGACATTTAGTGATATTTGACCTACTGGACTGTTAAACCACAGGATGTGGTAATATGCAGATAAATTGTGATGATGTAAAGCATTAGTAAACCATCACATTAAGTTTGTTCATAGATGTGTTTATGTTGCTTAATACTGCAGAACCAGTTTACACTGTAAAGACATTTAGCCAGAATCTGCTTCAGATTCTGTCTTGTGCTCACTTGAAAATGATCTTAATACTGTACAGTAAGATTTTGCCACACAGTTATACTGGAGGCTGCTATCCCTATAACAGGCCAACTTGTAACAAATTACTATATCTGACTGTATATCACCATTGAGATATAAAGTGATAGACTGATAGATTTTTATCAATATAGGCCGTCAGTGTGCACTCCCAGTATTTGTCAGGTCTGTTGGGAAGAAGGCTAAAGCTACTTCAAGCTACTGCAGGATGATTGAAGGTCACAGGACTGACCTGCTGCTCCACTGTGGCTTCAGGTCTGTTGAAGAGGGAGACGGAGACTGGCCGGGCGAGGACTCTGGACCCCCCACGCAGCTGCAGACAAGACAAAAAATAATAATTTAAAGAAAAAACAACAACAACAACAATCATCATCTCAGGGTTTCACCTTTACTGCATACTGAAGTTAACTGAAACTTCTAGAATTGGTTCATTAGAATTATAATGGGCTAAAAATGGCTGCTGGCATGCTTCAACATCTTTGTAACTGCAGCAGTCCTAATATTGTTATTACTAATCCTGAAATATATATTATTTAAAGCCATCACTGGGGGTGAAAATAGTACAGGATGTCAGCTGAGATGAAGGAAGTGCATTAAGATCATTTTGTTTTCAAAGACTGCAGGTTGTGATTAACCAACTACCAAATTAAATAAATCTAGTAAAAAAAAGTGGTATCATTTAAGGAGAAACTCTCCATAGCAAACGTTTTAAAAAGACACTGGATTTTGTTGAAATGACAAAATGATTACCGGTATCCCTGATCTCCATTATGTTTATTACAATTCAAATGACAAGATATCCACTGTTGCAGCACCAAATTTCCACAGGTAGTTTTAAATATAGGTATAGTAGATAGGGTAATGCAGCTACATACACACAGTGAGATGATAGTGATCTGTCAATCTGCAGAGACTTTGCTATATTGTTTCTAGCATGGCATCCATCCCATAATCTCTGGTAAGACTTAGCCCATTGCAGGCAATTTTGCAAAGCAGTGACCAGACTGATTGATGGCAAAATTGGATTAATAGCATTTCTGCGTTAGCCCACCCCAACAACTACACCGACTCAACTTGTACTCTGGTGATGTTCGGATGTAAATAACTTTGTCCTCCACAACACCTCCAGGACTGAGATGGCCTACATGCTGCAGGGTCAGCTGACATGGAAATGCCACTAAGTGTGCAACGGTCATAAAGAGCATGGGCCAAACATGGCTGTCATTCATAACTGTGTCCTTGAAGACAAATGGGGATGCCAAAACACTTGGAGTGCAGCCTTGAAACTCTGGACTCATGTCACTGAAACTCAACATTTATCGTAGGAACACATAACCCTGTTCCGAAGGTTGGTTTAAACTTGCTTAATCAAAAGTACCTTCATAACATAGCAGCTGCATTACACTTAAAAATCTCCACAATGAACTGCTGATGCTCATTATAACAGTAAGTAAGCCAGTTTTCAAAGCTATAAATACCCCCGCAACAGTTATACTTGTATATGACTTAAGAATAAGTATAAACAGCTGACTTACCACAGCTGGAGAGGTGACAAACTTGGCGCAGGCATACATGGCTGGAAGCTGGAGAAGAGAGGAAACATTTTACATCTGTTCAGTCACTTCTGGTTGATCAAGCAACAGATCCAGTGACCTGGCTAAAGGCTGCTGCGGGAGTCAGGGGGGGAGCAGGAGGAAAGAGAACATACAGCAGCACAATACAGTTCCACATAGAGATGTAAAGTAATAGTTGTGGTAATGGTATTGATGTTAATATTAATAGAAATAATACTAATAGCAATATAATAATAGTAATACTAATAAAAGCAATAATAATAGCAGTAGTGGGTGTCAATTAATGTCAAGATGTGAGCGATAAATCTATCCACTTCATAAGGACTTTTGGTTTATAACTTCAGTGACTTTAAGGAATTAATAAAAATAAATAAATAAAACGCAGATTTGTGCAGCCTTGCTAAGTCTGACATAATGGGGATTCAATAGGTGGAGGCTGCAGCTTCGTGACATAGCTTGGTCTTTATGCACCTACAGCTTTCAGAGTTTTACTGTAAAGAGAAGTTATCTTAGGTTCACAGCCCAGGGTCAAAGTACACACACAGACTCATGTAATAAGGTTCCAACGCATGTGAAATAAATCAGTTTCAGGATAAATGCCCCAGTCATAGAAAAGAATATCTGGGAGTAGCGTTATGCAAAGGTCAAGTCTGGCAACAAGTGGATAGAGTCTGGTCTGTTGCTTCTGGCCAGTTCAGCCAAGACACTAATCCAATTGCATTAGACTACTGCAAGGATCAACGCGAGATAAACTGCTAAATATCCACACATGCTGCAGAATGAATGGCTTTAACACTCCCACTTTCAGACGCCATTAGCTGAATCCTCTTGGACACCTCTGCTTTAAGATTCACCTAATCCGAGATGTGGGCTTGAGTAAGCATCAGTATTCTGCCAAAACACCACTACGAATTTAATTCTGGCAAGGCCAGAACGAAGGTTAGCTTGGATGATTGTGTCAACTGTTTAGACCTGGGTTTGGCTGACTCTCCTCGTATTAGAGGGGAAGCGCTGGGGCTAAGCTAAGCTGCTAAGCTAACCAGTCTGCGGACTTGAAGGTCAAAAATGAGCCACACACGGTCACATTGGGCCTGGAAAGCAGGCACGGTGCACCCGCTGCTACAATAAACCTTAACCGTGCTGCAGCGCAGTGACAAGGGGCGACACCGCTGGTCTCCGACAGGTACGTCTCCGCAGCGGCGGACTGATTCAGAGCACGGAGGCCCAGAGTGTCAGACATTTTACACTCGACTGTCTGTCAGCGGAGCTCGGCCGCGCTGTGCCCGGTGTGTGACCCGCTGCTTGCACCGGCAGTACGACAACCACAACGGCTGGCCGAAAGGCACTCCTCGTGTTACTGCTGCTCCACTACCTGCCACAAAGGTAAACCAGGAACACGTATACTAATCGGCTCAGAAGTCATTCCTGCGAACCAAGTCATTGAATGGCCGACCTAGCTTGCTAGCTACAAGTGTTAGCACTGACAGCTAGCTTTACTAACGTTTCCTGACGACTCACGAGGTGCAGTTTAAATGTCAAACGCCCATGCATTTCAAACACGGACCCAAGTGAGTACACAGGAGTGTGCTATGAAAGGCAAATATTACCGGTTTGTTACGGCTTTCGGAGGGTCCGGGAATAGCTTCGCTCGCACACCGCGGCAGTCAATGAAGGTAGGATAGTACAGACTGTCACCTTGTCATTTATAAGCTCGTCGTCTACGTCCTAAACGCCCATTGGTCGGAAAGAAACCCTCCTTCATTCATAACTGGCCCATCGCCAGGTTACTTCCGCCACTCTAGCCTATCAGAAAGAGCTTTATTGAACTACAATGTTTTTGACTGGCCGGGAGGTTGATGGGGGCGCGACCAAACGAATTTTCATAAATTTTATTGGATAGTGTTGCCAGGAATAACCTTTCAAAGCACATCCAGTGTCCTATGTACCTATTGGTTAGTCTATGGGAAGTCTGCCTTTTTATAAATTCATGTTGCTTTCAAGTGGAGTCGGAATAATCGGAAAAATGACTTCCCTACTGGGAAAATTCATGTAAACGCTCCCTCAAGTCTGAACAACAACTTGGAAAGTCTGGGAAAATTTTGGTACACGACTTGCTGAAAGTTTACGTCATACACGCAGAAACATGGCGGACGAAAGTAAATGTTTGGTTGTTGGTAACTTTTTATTAATTCATGTATTGCATCAATATACATTTTTTGCTCACATGCAATTTGTAATATGGTATTAGGTTGTAACAGTAAGTTGCATTAGACCATTATCTGCCACAGCTATCAACATGTTTAACTGCTCTGAACAATAAAATACAACCCATATTCTTTGTAGCGTCCATGTAGCGACCACATTAGGACTTAAAAGCTCATGAACACAGTGAAGTCGGAAGAACGACTTCCCAACTCCGTAAATGGGAACATCCGAGGAGCACATGAATGCAACTTCAGTACTGATATAATCTCCCCACATTTTGTCAAAACTCCATAGGAAAACTCTGTAATTTTTGAAGATGTTCTATACACCCAACTTCTCAACATTTCATGCCACAATTTGTAACTGGATGACAGAGGGTATCTAGGCTATTAAATTAGAAACTGTTTTGCATGAATCATCTTCTTTGACTTCTTCCCCAGTTTTATATGGATTTTATTACTAGAGTAAAAACTATCTATCTATCTCTTCCTATAATGGCTAAGACAAAAGAGACTCAATTTTAGACTAGAAAAAGCAAAATCTGCTGAAGAAAAATCACATGTGCTCACTGTTGAAACATCAGTCGAAGTGTAGATGATAAACTGAGCTGGAAGTGTCAGTTGAAGTCTAATTTCTGGAAGAAATTAGTTCCAGTTCATGTGTATAAATTGAAAGACGGTGTCAGTTGAAGTGTTTCATCCTTTACACCTCTTTCAAGAAATTATTTCTCATATCACTTATTACTTTTGCAAGTATTTCCAAAAGTAATGACAAAGTAATGATGATTCCCATAAACCAATGTATTGGACAAGTAATGATTTTGACCTGACGATGGCGCCAGATAAGAAGTCAGAGGATCACTTAAAGGTGCTTTGTGGAGTTCTCAGAAAGTCCTTGTTATTAATGACACTGGTGGCTGGTAAGTGAACTGCAGTCAGCATCCTGTTGCTCGTGCTCTGTGCATCAGCCAAAACAGTGACTGGACGTGACTTACACAAGACTGAATGTGATTTACAATCATGTTTAGAATAACGTTGCTATCTGTAGTGTTCCTATATTTTATTTGGACCATTGGCTCCATGATACTAACTAGCTTGCTGTTTGCAAATGACTTCATCAGCTATCGTTACGAAGCAGCCAACACCAGATCCATGCCGTGTAGCTACGTTACAGCTAGCTGGCTAACCTTCGCTTAGCTTAAGTTACAGTTAGCTAGTAGCCGCCCCTGCCTTGCATCGCTCTTGGCTAGTAGAAAGCAATTGTTAGTTATACACCTTTGCTTTGTACCATTACATCATTCATTGTTGGCAAGCTAGCCAACTAACATATCCATTCAAATAGTATTTTGCTAGCAATAACGTTAACGCGCAAGCAAGCTAAGGTTAGCCAGCTAGCTGTAACTTAGCTACACTGCATGAATCTGGCGTTGGTTGCTTCGTAACATTAGCTGATAAAGTCATTTGCAAACGGCAAGCTAGCCAGTTTACCAGCCAGATCAGCCCTGGGAATCTGGGTGAATTAGCTGACGTTATCCACCCAAGACAGTATTTAGCAAGCTACGTGGACTATGTGTTGGACACGATGTTGTGGTGGGTGCCGGTGTAGCATTTACACAGCAGATCTGCCAGGCAGAGCATATACCTACACCGGCCGTTTGTTGATGTTACGGACTGCATTTCTAAGCTAACGTTAGCCAGTGTTGCACACTGTTGGCGCTGCAGGGGAGCTGAAGGGAGGCAAGGCACTCGGGAGCGCGCATAAACATCCCAGAAAAAACGTCAAGAGTCCTTTACATAGAAATCAGTCCACAGACTGCTTTAGGCGATTAATACATGTAAATTGCTACGTATAGTACCTCTAAGTTATTTCAGTCTGGACCAAAGTTGTGGACCACCCAAGATTGCCATCCCTAGAGCCACACTGATAGTGTGGCTAAAAATGTGAGAGAATGGGACAAAGGCATAATGAAAGGAAGAAACAAAGAAAGGAATGCATTATTATGTAATTAAAGTGAGTGGTGGCTGATTACAGTAAACACAGTGAGAGACAGACAGAGACACAGCGAGACAACCGGACAGATGTAGGCCGCCAAGAAGTGGATGTGTATTAAATTATGAATTTCACTAAAGTTGTCAAACAAATGTAGTGGAGTGAAAAGTACAATACTTCTGTTAGTTACATTAGTACATTTTTTAAATAATATTTTTTTCACATTTTATTGTCAATTTTATTTATTATCAATTTATAATATGTATTTTTTTAAGGCTTCTATCGAAACAAAGGAATTTCTTATACATAAATTAAAAACATTTTTATATTGTATCTCTTCTAGGTATGCAATAACAACTGGGATTGTTTAATTTGAACTTTTTCTTTAACTTGATATTTTTGACAGCCTTGGAAGAAGTAACACTACTTTCAAAATTTCATTTGGATGCTTTAAAAAATGTTCTTTCCCTTATCTCCACTATGGAAGTCTACAGCTGCCAATATTAAAATGAAATGAATGAATTAATTAATTAATTCAATTAAAATACATTTTTATTTTCCATTTGTGTGCACATGATGTATGACAGTTAAAATTACATTTAAATCCTGCTATTATGAAATTTTTCATAATAGCAGGATTATTCCAGGCCATTTTGGTGAAATCTGTCATAGTCAACCATTATGAAATTGACCATTGAATTACCATTAAAAAGGCCATTTCCATTTCATCAGGACATAATTCAAACTCATATGAAAAAGTCCAGTCTGCAAAGTAAATTTCATTATCATCACTGCAGTGTTATTCTTAGGATCAGCATATACTGAAATTATTTGTCAGTGCACAGCCCTGAAAATATAAGTAAAAATAAGACAATTATTTATTTTTGTCATACGTTATGAGGACACAAACAGAAAATGAAATTTCTTCAGCGAATCCTTTTGCACTGCAGTGCACATTGTATATTTGCACTTGTGACATATGTACATGTATTTAGAATTGTTTATATTGAATTTTTATCCTTTCTGTTGTTTTTTTCTAATCGTTATTTTTTACACTGGTCTTTTTAGCACAACCTTAGTAGCATGTCACATTGCATTTCACCACACGTTATTATATTATTTAACAAATAAACCTTTGAATCCATAAATGATTTTATTTCATTATTGGCAGCCATAGACTGCCATACTCCTTAGCCATTCCTTCATCCCTCCATTCAACCCATTATCAGGCTCTGTGACCTCTGACCCCTGCACCCTCTACTCTACTCTAATGTTGTCCAACTAATTACTGCAGATGAAAACGTCAGCTAAATGTGAAAAACGTAAATGTAAATAATTCAGTGCCATTTACTGCCACCACTGAACAGAAGAGGCAAGCTGTCAGCTGATTTATGCTTACCATGCTGTCAGCTGATTGGACAAAGGCCCTACTTATAAATATTCATTATATCTTGTAAAAGAATGATAGATTCCTCTATAGAGACTCAGAAAGAGACACAGACAGAGGGCGAGACATAGAGCTCATTTATTTACACTCCATAGCAGCAGAGGGCGCCAGAAGATAAGACGTAACAAAGTTGAGACTGAATATTTAAATAGTTTAAGTATTTTTATACTATTTTTATATTCTTCTTTCTTTCCTGTCAGTGAATATTTGTATACTTCTAATTTTTATATACTACTTATAATTTTGTTTCATGTCAAACATAACCCACAGGAGCAAATCACCAGGATATGATTGCTGCATGTGCAACCTCATGTGTAACAAAAATTTGAAAATTAAAAATGAAAACACGTAGTGAAGAAACTCTTACCTACTGTTCAAAGTGTGCACATGGTTTTCTCTTTGATTCTGACTTATTGCACTGACAGAGTGTCCAGTGTCCTGTTCTATGCAGTGGTGTCATCAAGACTCCTGGCTCTGTACTTGGAGTGTGGAATTTGATTCTCTTGTAGAGGTGTCAGAGAGAAGGACACTTTACAGAAGTTACAGAGCATCAAGGGCTACACCTCACTCCCTTCATGCTTTCCTGGACAAGAGGCACCTTCAGTAACAGATTTATACCACCAAGGTGCACCCCTGAACAACACAGGAGATCCTTCCTCTCAGTCGCCATCAGTCTGTACGCAACCCACTGGACACTCAGAAAACCATCATGCAAACTCAATCCACTGTTGTTCATTTCCTTCAGGATGAATAAAGTTCTATCGTATCTATCTACCAGTTAAATTAAAAGTGATTACTTCTTCACTGTGAGTGCAAATGAATACTTTTCTGTTTATTGATCTTTGCAAAGTGCTTCTGTAGATAGGATAAGTTGGTGGATGCAGGAGCTCCACAGATGCCCAAAGGCTTGTCCATGATGGAGCTGACTTTGGCCCCCATGCTGCCTTCCACTGTTGCCTTCAAACCCTCCTCCAGCTGTCCACCAGGTGTCCTCCTAAACATGACACTGTGTTGAGCTGGAGCTGATTCTTGTCACCATCACTAGACCCATGCAGATAACAGCTGTATGCAGGCTATTTTCATTATATTTACACAAAGCTATTCTAGATGGACCTTGAACATTTTATATGGGCAAAGACTGAGCGAATGATCCAGCTACAGGATAAAGACATTGTCTTTGTTTTGAGGGCAACACGATAAGATCAGAATCAGAAAAAGTTTATTGCCCAGTAGATTTTCACATACAAGCCTTGGTGCATAACAATAAACATAGTAGGTAGAAATTATAATGACAGATAAAGCAATTCAAGAAGCATAGATATAAAATATAAAATTGACAATAAAAGGTGAAAAGATATTATAAAAAATATATGAAATATGAAAGAGCGGTACAGTTTTGTGCAGGGATGTGCAAAGGTTCACAGTATAAAGCAGAATATTTGCAGTGATTTTCTTTGCACAATTGTTTTATTGAGGAAAGATCCTACATCCATAAGAAGAAACTGACCAACCCCAAACCTAACTATGGATACTCTTTGCCAAGAGCTCTTTGAGTATTACACCATAATAAGATGTACTAAGATGAACTACATGAATAGCAAGAAAAACAAATATTTTGTTAAATACAGTACGCACATGATGTATTATTTCATTTTATTTATTAATATTCTCTTGTTATATGCCCTGGTATGATTAGTTTTGTGTACTGTTCTGTTAATTTAATAAAATGACTACAGGCTATTTTATGTAATCAGTTCTATTCATATGAATGTAGTTACATCCCCAAACATATACAAGAGCTACAGTCAAATCTGTATTAATAAAGAGAAAAATAATTCTAATCAAATGATTATGGAATAAATGTGGAAATAACAGACGTGTTTGTTATTTTCTTTAATCAGCTTTAATTAATCATAAAGTAGGATTCTAACAGGTCAAGAAACATGAGCAATCAGGTTGAACACAATTCATAGATTAGTCAAACGTATTTGGAAGACAACACAAAGGTGAATGGTAAGATTATTACCCAAATATAAACATCCATCACAGTTTACAGATGCACTGCCTGCTTCAACTTTGACCTACTGTACTTACTTTAGCTGTGTGCACTCACAGGTTTCCTGTGCACTGAGGAATTGTTAGTTACATTACGAGTGTGCTGACTTTCAGTAGGACTCACAAATACTGTGATGTATAGTGACTAAACTGTCGGCTTGTTTACAGCCTGACAGTCTGATCATCTGAGTGCTTGTGTTTCTTTCCCTGTCTGATCAGTTAGTGATGTTGCGTGTTCCCAGATCTCAGCAATTACATTCATAAGTACAATGTTATATTTACAGATAGAAGTGATGGTCAGAGTTGCAAAATTAATAAACCCTAGTTTTCAAGAAACGTAATGCAGTATGCATCATGTTTCTTGAAAATGTATTTTATTTGTTTTACAGAATTGTAATGCCCTGCTTTTATTCTGAATTCCAGATGCATATTCAGGTGGCCTTAGTTCCAATTCTCCCCTAGGGTTAGCAAGCTCACCAGAAACTCAAATCCACTTGCACTTAATTCAATTTTCAATTCAATTCAATGTTATTTATGTAGTGCCAAATCGTAACAGAAGTTCTCAGGACACTTATCATATAGAGCAATTCTAGCAGGAGGAAGGAGAACAAACAGTAGCACATTGCAAGTTCCACATAGAGATGTAAAGTAATAGTGGTGGTAATGGTAGTGGTAATGATATTAATATTAATAAAATAATAATAATAGCAATATTAGAATAGCAATACTAATAAGAGCAACAACAGCAATAGCATCAGCGGGTGCAGAGCAGGAGCACGGGGGCAGCAGGTGGCTGCAACCACAGATCCAGACTCCACAGCTCCGGAGGCAGAAACACCTGCAGAAAGCAACAGAAGGGGAGAGAGAGAGAGAGGAGAGAAAGCACACAACTACGGGAAGAAGCTGAGTTAGTAACAAGCATTGATGGGATATGAGGGCGTACAGATGGAGAGGAAGAGGAGGAGAGAGGAGCTCAGTGCATCATGGGAAGTCACCCAGCAGTCTAGGCCTATAGCAGCATAACTAAGGGGGGGCTCAGGGGTCACCTGAGTCAGCCCTACTATAAGCTTTATCAAAGAGGAAAGTCTTAAGCCTACTCTTAAATGTGAGGAGGGTGTCTGCCTCCCGTACACAAACTGGGATCTGGTTCCACAGGAGAGGAGCTTGATAGCTGAAGGCTCTGGCTCCCATTCTACTTTCTACTTAAACATATCTTATTTGCATAGAGACAGTTATTTTTTTTTTTCTTTCTTTTTTAATTTTGGCAGTATTTATATTTAATAAAAAAACAACAACATATCCCAGGCCCTCTCAGTCCTTCATTTCTATCTAAATCTAAAATTTTCAAATCCCACAGGGATTAGGGACTAGGCCAGAGTAGATTTTCACTATATGAAATATTAATGATCTTCCCAATGTGACAAAATATTGTCAAAGGTTTTATTTGAACTGCAAAAAATCCTGAGGTAGTAATTTAATAATTAAGTAATTTAAATTCTCCTCACTTTTTATTGAAAGAAATATAAACTATAATGATGCTACAGCTATTGTGCACACTTTTCTATTTTTCAAAACTGGAGTGTATCAGACTGTTTAAACTACAAATGTTGAAACAAGACGTGTTTTTCCCTTTTTTTAAACAAGCACACGTAGCATTGGTTATGTGCCGTCATGTCACAGCTGTAGATGAGTTTTCAAATAGACACAGAGTAATCTACTGAGTCACAGATTAATATAATGAGTGCTCAAATAGTACAAAGGAATGGCTAACAACGTCGATTCACAGTTTGTATTGGTAAAACTGGATACTGAACATCAAGATGGCGGCCATTCAAGAAGTTTTTCTTGCTTTCTGTTTTGCCTCCATGTTAGGCGACCCACTGCACATGCACATTAGAGGGTAGACAAAATTCGGACAAAAATTTAGAAATGATTTTGGGTTCGGGTCGGGTTCGGTCACGTCATACTTGACATGGTGCTTCCTGTTCAGTGCTGGGGTTTGTTATTTACGTGACAACACATGAACGCAACACAGGTGGTAAATATTCATGTTGCCTAGTTAATGATGGAGGATGTCAAACTAAATTTGGGAAGTTTAAAAAAACTACCAAAAACCATGCAGGGAAATCGACGGTATGGAGGCATTTTGATTTACTTCAGCTTACATTAACCGGGTCGGGCTCGGGTCGGGTTCGAACATAATAAGCAGAATGCCTCTCCGGTTCGGGTTGGGCTCAGTTACTACTCTCTCTCGGACTCAGGTTGGGTTCGGACAGAAATATGCGTCCCGAGCCACACTCTAATGCACATTAGTGTGTTCCTCTCCCTGAGTGTGCCCACTCAACCACACTCAGCCACAGACTTTACGTTGGAATGACGCTACACACAAAAATAGCTATTCTAAGCTCTGCAAAAGTTTTGCAAATGTAAAATGTTCATGAATTTAAAATCCAGAAAACATTACAAACATCTATTTCATAATGGAGGTCTATGGGGAAAATGGCCACAGCACACTTGTTTTGCTGCAGTACTGCAGTCGGCCACTGGGACAAGTTGGCAGCAAGGTTGGGTGGCAGCGCCATATCCAGCTCTCTTAATACATCCATGTATTGGTCCCCAGCTGGTTAACTGCCTGTTTGGCTGTTGGAATTGAAATGATAAGCTATTTTTAGCTATATTCTATATTTTATTGCACCAATCAAACAAATCACAGTACCGTCATCGTCAGTCTGTACAAACCCCCTGAGAACACTAATGTAGGGGTGCGCTGTCACTGCAGAAAAATAAATCCAACTTGATTGTCAGCAAGCAAGAAAACTTTACCATCCAGACAGATCCAGGCAACACACACACACACACGCGCACACACACACGCGCACACACACACACGCACACACACACACACACACACACAGAGAGAGACTGCCATCTTTATTAGTGCTGAGTGCCAATGTGGCCTCTGGATTTATTGGCAGGCAGAGGGCAAGCAGACATGTATACACACTACACACGCACTCAAACACAGACATACACACACACACACACACACACACACACACACACCTCCTCAGCATTCCACTCTACAGTAGCCTAGTAATAATATGACCAACCTCTGTGGGATCACATCATCAATAGACTAGAGACAGATGAGCCTGCTTAACACACACACTTTCACATCTTCACTATGCTGGTCTGGTCTAAGTGCAGGAAGATGGATAGCTGCATTCACACTGCAATTAATAATGTTTTTACAAGACTGATAGCAGTGTGTGTGTGTGGTGGTGGGGGGGGGGGGGGAGATCTATAGCATGATGGAAACATGGCTGCATGTTCCTCCCTCCCTCCATCAGAACCATTCATCCATTTTCTAAACTGCTTCTCCTGTTTATGGTGACAGGGTTCTGGAGCCTATCCCAGCATGCAATGGGAAAGAGGCAGGTTGTACCATGGGTTGTACTCTGGACATGTCGTCATTCTACCACGGGCACTTTAGAGTTTCCAGTTCACCTAACCTGCATGTCTTCAGAATGTGGAAGAACATGCCAGTTTTATTCCTTCCTTTCTCTCTCAACAGAAAGGCGTTGAGCAGTCTTGCTCGTGCCAACAGACTGGAGAAGTGGGAGCAGCTATTGTTCCAGCTATTCTTCCCCTGGTTCAGGAAGAATCCCATTAATTTTTCCCATAGACAATGTTATAAGACAGTTGGAGCAGTTACGGCTTGAATGGGCATGAGAATTTCAAGCCAGATTTCTTATGGTTATTGGACACAAAAAAATTGACTTCCTGTACCTTTAAAGGATACAATATATGACTTTACTTGCTGCCTATTGTCTGATGCATTTGCCACAGTCAAACTGCCATTGTCTGACCCAGGGGCGTAAATATAGACAGTGCTGGTAGCGCGGTTGTGCTGGGGCCTGTAAAGAGAGCAGGCCCTCCAACAATGTGTTGCCAGAGAACAAGCCTTTAAAAATGGTGCCATTTGCTATATATGCACTCGAAAAGGCAAACCCATCTCCAACATGGTTTTCTTTACTTTTTGTTTTGGTAAAATAGTCAGTAGCAAAACAAAATGACATGCTTATTCTACATAAACTAAAAGAACTATAAACGAACTATAAACAAACTATAAAAAACTATTCAATTAAATTAATAATAATTTCTTATTTTCTTGGTATTTTTGTCATATACAGATATACAATGATGATTGCTGGGTAATATGTATGTTGATGTTGTCCAATGAAGTCTCAATTTGATCATGTGAGCTGAACATGTGTTACACTGCTTTTCCTGCCTTGTCCCCTGGTACTGCAAACACTGACAACCTTGACTCATCTGATTAGTTGTGTATCGTGATTAGGTCCTCACATCAGTTTTCCAGTTAATGCTGTAGCTACCACAGACAGTTATTTCTCAGTGATGTGTATGATAATGCTGGGATGCATAGAACACAGACATCACAAATAGTAGGTATTTGTACATTGTAGGGGAAATATGCTTGCTCATGGTGGGGATAGTTGGGTGGGAATTGTTGAGTGCCCTGAGATAACCTCTGTTATGATTTGGCTCTTTATAAATAACATTGAATTGAATTGAATATTGTGATAGGTTCCCCAATGCACTTCATATATGGCACGTGTGCATGGTGAGTAACCTATCCCAGTATTCATATTTGCCCCACTACCAAATGTGCCGATTGGAATGTTATCACTGGATAGAATAGGCGTTATCAGTGGTTATCAGCCTCATAGATATGGGTTAGCAGGGGTGTGCTACACCTACTAGTAGGTTCAGAAGGCTGTTATCATCTATTCACATGGTTGATCGCTCACATCACGTTAGGTTTAGGCAACAAAACTACTTAGTTAGGTTTGGGTTTTTATGTCTGTAAAGCACTTTGTAAACTTATTTTTGAAAAGTGCTATATAAATAGAGTTTATTATTATTATTAAAATAAGTACGTTACATGGCATATGTTTTGTAACTTAAAACTCTAAATACTTGTAAGTCAACACTGACTTTGGTTTCACACGTGACACAAACCCTTGTTTCCTGGGTGAAAGTCCTGTGTTTGTTTGACCCACCCACCCAAGCCTCCTCCTCCACCACCTTACCTTACGCAGACTTTGTCGCTCTTTATACTACGTCACCTCAACACGCTGCACTGGCTCACTGAAATAAATGGGTGATATCAGACACCTGAACCTACTAGTAGGTGTAGTAGGCCCCTACTAGCCCACATCTTTGGGACAGATGTGTGACAATAACACCTATTCAGTAGCCTGATAACTGTCAAATGGGCTAACCAAATGGCTAACGCCTATTCATTTATCAAGTATTTCTTTTCTCATTGAGTAATTTATGTATTTTGAGGTAGTATGGTATTTTAAATATAACAGATAAATAAAATTTAAATAAATCATTGTCACTTTTAAATAGTTTACAATTGCACTGCTTCTATGAATATATTTAATCTATAATCAGTGTTGCATTCTTGGGGTAAGTCCTTGTCTCTGCCTTTCATTTACTACCAAATGTATCATTATTGACAAATCTGTGGGATTTAGCTGGTTGCTGGTTGGCTCTTGAATGTAGTTTTAAAGGGTCATTGCAGCACAAAACTTTCCTTGCTAATTTAAGTACTTAAGTAAGTAAGCAATTTTCTGCCTACTTAGACACGTCTATTCCAATTCCATTATTATTATTATGAACTATCACAAGTTAATTGAGCCTTTTCTGTATGTGTCTTCTCTCTACACTGTGTGTGTGGGTGTGTGTTTCTATGTGTGTGTGTGTGTGTGTGTGTGTATGTGTGTGTGTGTGTGTGTCTGTGTGTGTAGGGGACAGTGGGATGTGTTCTAATAAACTCTTTGTTGGGTAGTTGTCTGACTCTGATGTCACCAGAGGCTAAGACACAGAATATCACTGCCTAATAAACTGCGCTAATAAGACACACCCAAATAATCTAATTATCAGGCCAGATACTGTGACTCTAAATATTCCCATTAATCCAATATATCGGATAAATCATAGGAAAACTGTGAATAAGAAATTGCCATGTCAATAGAATTTTCTGATTTCCATAACCTGAACAAAGTCATAGTCAGAGTAAGCATAATTGAATTAAGCTGAGACAGTCCCAGCAGTGAGATAATCCACTGGTGTGGTGCATGCTGGCTCGCTGCATGGCTTAGTGGAACACCTAGATGGAACAGAGCTGACATTAATGTTATTAGTTTCATGTGCTTTGCCTAAGGCTGGGTATTATTTGTGGGTAGTATTTTCAATACTGGTGCCAATATAACACCTTTCTTACAGTACTCATACCAAAGCTATACTTTTATTGATATCTACTCAGAGGAATATCAACCAGGTCTCATATTTTATTTAACAAAAGTAGCCAAAGTTCTCAAGCACGATATCCTAAACATGACTTAAGACTAGTTTTTTTTTGTGTGATATTTTGACTTTTTTTTTTTAATTTCTGGCATTTTCACTCAGGTTTTATATTATGCACAAATTGAAAATGTGCATACAAACAGATGGATGGAAAGACACTGACTCTGACCAAACATTCAATACAAGCTTTCAGTGCTCAGAGACGGCTGCTGGCAGTATAGGCAAATGCTTGGGGTGCCAGGGCACTGTACAACAGCCAGGGAAGAATGGCCGTTTCTTGCTATATGTGGTTGCATGGGGCATATAGGTGCTTTCACTCAACACATGAGGGCACTTGGCTACCAACAGAGACCGGTCATTTTAATAAAAAAAAACAAAAAAACAAAAGAGGCTGCAATGGTAGGTTGGGGACCCCCTGGTGGCTTCGGGGCCTTATGTAACCGCAGTTCTTTTAATAGGATGACAGGAGCTGATGTGATTGGATTTATTGAAGCTTACACCAACTCCCTACCCTAACTTGGTTGAATATTGTTAGTAATTCATTTTACAATTAAATCACAATTCGTATTTGTTTGGTCAGTACTAAAAAAGCAAGTATTGAGGTCTTGTCATAGCTACCCAGCTGTAGCTATGACAAGGCAAAATGTTAGCCATGAAAATGGCGTCCATTCCTTCCTCCTCCTGTGTCTGCTGCTTAGTCGGATTATTTGTATCTCTGCAACTGTAGGTCAGTATGTGTCAAAATGCTACAAAGTCCTGAATTTAAATCACAGATGAGTGAAACTGTTTCTGTATCAGTTCATGAATATTGCCAGGGCCTGTGTTCGTTTGTGTGTACATGAATGTGTGCGTTCATGTGGCGCTTATTACACTGCCTCTGTATGTATGTGTATGTGTGTGTGAGTGTGTGTGTGTGGGGTGGGGTGGTGGTGGTGGTGGTGGGGTGGCTGTGAGGGAGTTTTACAGGCAATCTCTTTACTGCTTTGTGTGGTGCACACCTACTTTTACTACCCTACCACAGTGAAGAAAGAGTGGATCACACACACACACACACACACACACACACACACACACACACACACACACACACACACACACACACACACACACACACACAGGCAGGCAGATCCAATAAGCGCCATGTGAATGATATGGGCCGGTTGGTTTGGTATTGGGTTCTCTCTGGCTCAGTTTATGAGGAAGCTGCAGTGGGATGGGGGTGTGGTGTGTGGTGTGTGTGTGTGGGTATGTGTGTGTGTGTGTGTGTGTGGGTCGGGGGGGGGGGGGGGGTGGACGGAGACATTAGTTTAATTGTAGTCGGGGTCTGAGACTAAAGTGAGATCCCAGTCTCATACAGCATTCATGTACAGTGCAGCACAATAACCTCATATTGTTCTTCTTAAATCACCAACACTAGCGGCAACTAGTACTGAAAGGTGGTACAAGAGTTGATCAAACATGTTTCATTAAGATGTCATTAAAGGGCTGGTTCACTGTAATTACAATAAGCATATTTTCTCACTTCCCTCCTGTGATGTCTAGCCATGCAGATAGTTTTTTGGTTTTATCTGTCTTGAGATATCCATCTTTGAGATTAGAAACCTCACCTCCCCTCACTCTGGAGGTGGCTGGAATTTCTCCTCTGGTGCTCACAACACTAAAAAATGTCATTTAAGAAATTCAACAACGTATCTTAATGATTAGTCGGTTAATTGATTAGTCAAAAAAAAAAAAGAAAATCAGTCATCAACAATTAACTAATCAATCAATCAATTAGTTAACCGTTTAATTCATCTACTTGGGCTCTAAGAAACTGTGATTGGCATTTTTTTAGTAGTTTTTGAAAGGAAAAAATAATCGACAGATTAATTGATAATGAAAATAATTGTTACACACTAAAAATCACCAGATTAAAAACTGACAAAGCTTAACTTGTTGTGACCCAGGGTTGGTGTTATGTTATTTTTATATTACTGTTGTATCACTGGATCATAACAAACCCTTGTCTTGGGTGGTTTTCTACTCATGGCTACTGTTAACCCATTATTGCGTCGGGGCTATACTGACCCCACGCTCAGTTTTAACCCAGTTATGTGTCGCAGCCCTACTCTGGACCTCACTGTTAACAGTCACCTTCTACTGAAGAATTAGACACTGTGCAAATGGTCCGTGAATGAGCCACAGTCCAGACTGGGTCCCTCACAAAATAATCACTGTAATCTATCTAATCAGGGCCAAGTTCTTACATTCTTTACTTTCAGTAATTCCTTTCTCCTTCTGATTGACTTACATTTATCTGTAAAACATCAACGTCAGCAACATTATTGGTTGAAAACAAATTCCACCAGCTCTGGTCACGTGCCCATCATGGATGACAAATAGGTGCATTTGTTAGGTGGGTGTGCAGTGTAATATTCATATCTAACTTTGCCTGTATTGAGGCTTGTTATAACTTTATTAATGCTCAGAGAGGAAACTGGTTTGGTCACTTGTGCACAGGAAAACAATGAGGCACAATTCAAACAGGTCATAGTAGATGTTATATAAAAGACATACGACCACTACAATACAAAACATTCCAAGAGAACATTATTGTAGCTGAAGAGTCGACATAGCCACTCAGTTAAAAAACAAAAAATACAAGGGTTTTATCAATAAGGGACCAATCATAAGTAACTAAGAACAAGGCAAATAAAATGCAGTATATATGGAACAAAACCTGAATAATTATGTCAAAAACATATCCAATATTACAGAAAATATGTCAGTCAAAAGTTTCAAAAAGAGCGTTTTAAGTATTCTTTGAAGCATCTGGGCATCGCTAACAGCTCACTCAACATGCAACTAGCCTTTAGAATAAACTATTTCTGGCAGTAATGCCATTACCTCTACTTGCAACAGCATAAAACAGGCACTGGCTGAAAAGTTCATTATAAAATAGTGCTGTCAAACAATAATAAAATATGTAATGGTCATTTCCTCAAAAATAAAACAAATAGCAATGAGAAACCCTGTGAATCTTACTCAGGAGTATTTGAGAGTAAGAATTCCTTTTGAACACATTTTATTTACTGAATAAACTATATTACTGTAAATGTACATACTGTACATTTATTAATGCAAGATGATGATTAGACTGTACTTCACTGCATCAGCTGACTTTTTTCTTTGTATCGACTACACAGTTTGTGTTATTATTCACAACATGAAACATTTATTATTTTACATTTACATTCTAATCACTTGTAAGATTACATCATCATCAAAAATGCAGTAAGCTGCAGTAATGTTGTAATGCAGGAAAGCAAAAATGATTAAATAAACTAAATTCTTCCTACATTTGGGCAGTAATTTAAGATAAAGACTTGCATTGCAGTGGTGGTGAAGTTATTAGTTTTTGTGTTGTGTTTAAAGATACAAATTTAGGTAGTCAGTTTGACTCATTTCATACAGACTTCTGCACACTGGAACTGGTCAGTAGTATTGTAGGTTTAATGGCCAGATCTTCCATATCACAAAAAAGCATACTTTCCCCTTTCACTTTTGAGATAGCCATCTTTGAGATTTCTGCCTCCACCCCAGTCCAATGGAAGTGAATGGAATGTAGTTAGAAAGGGCTAACATTGCTGTCACAGACTCTTTGCCGTGGAACACAACAGCATTACATGGTGCTGTGCACGGGATTCCCATTTAGCACAAGTCCTGTTTCTTCTCCTTCTAATCTTTTCATTAAGCAGTTGACTCATTCATTGGAGCAGCTTTATTAGTTAAAATAAACACGTGGTATGTGTTGTGTGTGTGTGTGTGTGTGTGTGTGTGTGTGTTTACAGCTCCTTCATGTGGCTTGGTGGTTTGCAGCCGTCTCTATCACAAGCTACTGTTCCCCTTATAAAAATTCTGTTCCTTGCTTCATTTGACCTTCATTGTCACAGTAATTAGCACCAAAATACTACTGCATTTTTGCTGATTTGAAATAAAGCTGTAAGGCACTGCAGCTACAGTATGTGAGACAGTACTACAGTATGCTCCAGGGCATTCAGACAGGACACAGAGTTCACAATTTGACCTGCCTGGACAGCCCGAACATGATGTTAACATTTCCTCTGAACAGAATAATAAAATGACTACTGAATACCACTCTGTGGAATGAGCACTTACAATAATCTTTACTCCAAAAAGCAAACTTAAAGGAAGTAAAAATCTTGTTTTTAGGACATGATAGAATGGGTCTGACTATGGGGAAAGTCCATCGTACTAACTTAGCATAAATAGTCTGATGATATAGATGTAGCAAGGTTGTGCAGGGATGACAGAGACATTCCTACCAAAAAGTGACAATTTGTACAAGACTGTCTACTAAGAGTGTATTTACAATACAAAGGATAGTATTAGGAAAGTAATACAGAATTTAAACAAAAGAACAACACCTATATAGAATATGTTAGGAAATAATAATAATAATAATTAGTTCTTTTTAGCAACATGCAGCTCAGCACAATAGTTCATATCACATCCAAAATGCACTAATGCAACCAAAAATATGTTTCACTATCGTCTTCAGAGTTGCTTTTATTTTTTTAATTTATTTTATGTATTTATTTTTTTTTTTTTTTTGCATGATCCAAGATTCCATTACATCAAAAAGAAGGTCACTTCTTTATTGTATGGATTGTATGGATCAGCAATGCTGCAATATCAATATATGCCTTTGAGCCATCCCTGGCAATCTTCTGCAGATTCATTGCGTCCAAGAAGGACATCTGATCATGTGGCTGGTGGTGACAAACGTTCCACCTCCATGAGGAAAAGAGTTCCTCTATGGGGTTGGAGTTTTATTAGATGTACATTTAGCAGAATGCTACAAATTGCAGTCTAATGTACAGTTATTTAGTGTTACATTTTTCAATGTTTTGAATGTAATTTTTTTTAAATAATTGCTAACTCACATTTTTTTATATAGGAGTTCACTTTTTCAACTCTTCACACAGTCAGCACAGCAGAAGACAGTGTGGACTAAACTGTGGATCACTTTTCACTCCCTTCACACAAAATGCATTCAATAACCACATCTTTCAAATGTCATGAACTGTTTTCTCACTCAAACTCAATCACCACCAAATCTCTGTGTACTTACACTCCATTTTGCACATTTAAATACTATTGTCAAAACTGTTACATTTATCTTCAAAACCTAACATAACTAAAAATTAAAAATAAATAAAAAAATGCATAAATTCTTAATTGGGACACTGAGTGCCTATTTTCATTCCTTGATGACCTCTATGAGAGACTTGTGTCAGGTGAGGAAAGGGGGCAGGTGAGGCAGGATCCAGACAATGTGGCGTTTCACCGTCTCTTCCAGTCACAGAGTGGTTTACAGGACATCCCAGCAGAGGAACTCTTTTCCTCATGGAGGTGGAACGTTTGTCACTACCAGCCACATGATCAGATGTCCTTCTTGGACGCAATGAATCTGCCAGGGATGGATCAGACATGCAGAAAGATTATTTCCCAGGTGGATTCAAGAGAGGACATAAGGTGAGATGAGGATGAGAAATGCAGAAGACAGGACTGACTAGCACTGTTGTATTTATATAAATAAAATTAAAGCATTGAAGTATATTGCAACATTTCTGATTACAGTAATTTCTGTGTAAGGTAGACCAACCCATGCAATAAAGAAGCAACCTTACTTTTGTTGTACTATAATCTTGGTGTATGCTAAATAAATAAATAAATAACATATATTTTTACACAGTAGTATTAGTAGTTTTACAAAATAGTTATACTAATTGTAATGCTACCTGTTAGTGATTTGATGGTCTTTCTATAGAGAGTGATAATGAGTAAAGTGTTACTGTTGACAGACAAATGTTGTCAGTGTTCTGGTCCACAAGTTGATTCTGAGATGTGTATGAAGTGTTTTGGTTGCATTTGTGCATTTTGGATGTGAGATTAACTGTTGTGCTGAGCTGCATGTTGCTAAAGAGAACTGTGTGAAGAGTTTTGAAATAAAGAGAAATGGGAGTTAGCAATCATCAGAGTTTTTAAAATAGTATGTAAACATGTGACAAAATGGACTGCAAATACAAAGAGATTTGGTGGTGGTTGACTTTGAGTAAGAAAAGTGAGTGTGAGAGTGAGAGTTTTCAAAAAGTGAACTGTACACAGCTGGCACACCTTCTCATAGTGTGTAGTTACTGTAAGTGGTGACTGGGTGCAGTACAGCCTAGTGCACAACAGGTGGCAGTACAGATATGTTTGAACCCACAGAGTGTGAGGGATGGCTGTGAGGGGATGGGACTGTTGCCAGGGGAGGGAGGGGCTTGCTTGGCTGTGGGTTTCCTCACATCCCTCACACAGTGCCATGCTCCCAGAGAGAAAGACATTCTACCTGTCTGCTTGTCCACAAATCACGAGTGCATATACTGGTACACAGTTCATCCTGACACTCGTTACAGCTGAGGCTATGTGCTTTGATTAGTATTAAATAAGTTAGGTTGAAGCTAAATAAGCTACGCAAGGCCTGGTGTTGATCTTTGTTAGGTTAAATGATGATTTTATCCGGTGAGTCGATCAAATAGTTGTAAATATCAAAGTATTTCACTTCTGGCCATTCAGTGGGCTCATTTCTCCAAGAAAAGCAAGATAAGGAGAAGGACACTGAGATAGAGCGACAACATTGAGTTTGTCCTCTCTGGGAGACACAGGGTGCTAAAACATTCCTTTGACATGCTGAAATCTAATGTTTTTAGCTAGCTGCAGGCATTTTGTTAGCGTTTCAGCCCTTGGTTACATATTGTTTTCCTCTCCAGTGGGCGTGGTCTTCAGAGTATGACACGTTGTCTGTCTCTATTGATGATCAGTTTCATCTTGACATCTTCTTCTAAAAAAACAAGCCAAAAAAAAAACCAAAAGAAAAAACAGCATCTATATGTATTTCTTTAATACTCTGGGACACTGAAGATGGAGGCAATACAGTAGGTCCTATTGAGTTGGGTAGGACACATTCATGCAGTATACCATATAGTACAATCTACAACCTGCATCACTCCCTGTGTGGTGAAAATTCACTATCCATGACCTGAGATATAAAGACGGCTACTTTGACTCAGGGACGAAAGAGCAAGCAATTGAAAAGTTGCGGCAACAGAAAAAACAGCCGATGATGGCAGTGACGCAGATGACAAGAGCGGGAATAATAATTCCTTGCTGCATATGTACAAGGAGATTCTTCTGGAGAACGACACCACGGCATGCTCACAGAACAGACCAGCAAAAGTGCAGGTAATTCTTTTTTTGTTTGTTTACATGATCACAATGAACTGTTACCATACACCGTGTCTTGTAGATATGCAGTGCTAATTGACTTGTTAAGGCAGAGTTAATAGGCTATTCTGTCTTTTATTATTTTCTTTGTAGCTACCAGGATACCTCGCTGAGTCCCCCATTGCCAGTGTGGAGAGTCTATTGGAATATTGGAAAGCAAGGGTCAGAATCGGATGTGACAAGGCAGAGATGCTTCTTTTTAATAACAAAAATCTCCTCATTGTCTCCAAGTATCATTGTTTTGATTCCTGTCATTCCATGGTATTTAGTGAACATAGCAGTGGATTGGGTGCTGTATGCTCTTTGCCATTACGCTTTAGTCATTTGCAGGAAAAACATTTAAGTCAGGAGTAATTTTTTTCTCTTTTAATTCATGTGTATCTGGTTTGGCTGGCTGCCATTAGTAATGATTCATTTGTGGGCACTCCAGCCATACTAGGTTTTCTTTTGAACACGTTTTCTTAATGCATTCACAGTTAGATGTTTTTAAATGTATTATGTTTGTCTGATTTGACTGGCTGTCATTTAAACAAGCACTACATGTCAGCTGATATATAGTACAGCACTACAGGGTTTCTTTTGAATTGATTGCACTGCTGTCTGTTAGAACTTTAAGAGGGAAAAAGCTAAATGCGCTTTGTGTGCAGGTGTCGGCCACAATGAATGCATCACTTTATTACAACTGGGTTTTGTTTTTATAGCTTTGACCCTTAGTTCTAGTGATGTTATGTTTGCGAACAATCGTGTTGCATGAACTGCATTCAAGGCAAGGCAACCTAATTTACATAACACATTTCCTACAGAGGGTCAATTCAAAGTAGTAAATTCACTGACAAAGCAGAGGAATATGGCATCACTTTGAGTAATGTTTACGCTCATTGATATTAGGTCTGGCAATACGAGTCATTTAGTGCTGCTAAATGAAATTATCTTGGTGGATATGTCTTAATCTGATAAGATAATCTGATCCAAATCTTACCCTATCATTATCCTAGTTAACCCCGCCCCCTAAAAAAAAGAACAAAACCGCCCATCAGAAAGGAACAGAGCCATAAGATCCAACTCCCTTCAAAGAGCTGTATTTCCCATCACTAATCAGTTCTATTATTTATGATAACATTGTAGTCACAGAAGTAATTGCTGAGATCTCAGAACATCGCCAAAATAGGTCAGGCAGCAGGAAACGAGCAGTCAGATCAGACAAACCCTCGGGTTAGTCAAACAAAGAAAAGGCGAACAGTTACATTATGACCCAACCTGTCCGTAATAATCCACCACAGTTTACAGACCCACATGGGTCAACTTTGATCTACTGTACTTGCCGTAGTTGTGCACACTTATAATCTTTCTCATGGTTTTCCTGTGTAATGATGGATTATTAGCAACATCACCGTCACAATGGAGTCTGCAGCCAGCACCCTGTCCAGAATCCTGCCCAGAGACTCAAAGAAGGCCGGATACTAACTTAGCCCCCATCCAAGAGTTTGATTCCAGAGAAGATCCTGTGCATAGAGGTAAGCCCAACTATAGTATCACTAAATACGTTTTTGACCTACCTAGAATGACTGGCATAGAGATATTGTAGAGTTGGGATGGTGGCCTGTGTTGTTGGCAACCGCATGTCCCCTGACTCTGTGAGACCGGTTTGGATTTGCATGCTGGCTGTCATCTTAAATGGTCTAGGACGAGATGGAACAGATTAAACAATTCTCCCACAGCTGGCTGGTGATGGTAATGACACAACTGCAAACTTTATCTTTTTTAAACTGAACTTTAACTTTTAAAATTGAACTTATATTGTATTTTTTTCCCCTTAAAAACTGTTTTATTTTTTATACCTTAAAAACCTCCAACCATCTTCCAGATAAGATAAGATAAGATAAAACTTTTATTGATCCCACAGTGGGGAAAGACACAGATAAAACAACAATTAAAGAAAGAGAAATTAAATAAAAGAAACATTATATACACAATGCAATAAATATAAGAAACATTATGTACACAGATGTTACTCATTTCTTGTGGGACTTCCTGACTTTTCCATTTTATATTTTCTTGTGCAAGATCAGGAGTTTGAGAGGCTCACAAGCACAAACATAACAGACTCTCTCTCTCTCTCTCACTAACTTTCTCTCCCTCATGAACTCAACCACATATTTCCTCTCTTTCCTGCTGGCGACAGTTAAACTGTTAGATCTGGTGTGTAATTGAGTGTTGACCACACATCACTGGCTCCATAAAGCATGCTAAATACAAGCTGGCAGTCCTCTCTGAAAACCTAAATATATTTCTGTATTTTTTTGTAAAACCATGTGGTTTATTTCAAAGACACAAAGCGTGTTTGGACAAAGAATACTGATTTCATCATTGTAGAATGAAAATGAGATTTCCAAAAATTGGTCTGGATCATTTTGGAGAACAACTCTTCAGTGTTAATAATTGCCTGCCAGTACTGGTGTATTCTCAGTTGATGAACTGTTTTTATCCAGATTATTTGCGTGTATCCTGGATAGAAAGCTGAGCCAACACACACCTTTTATTCAAAATTCTGGGTGTTGCTCTAAATGACACTGCATTGTTTGCCCAATGCCTAAAACAACCTATACGTTTACTTGACAAGGATCTCTGGTGGCCATGTGAATTGACTGTGTTCAGTCAGAAGCAAATGCGGAAGTAGCGTAGTAACATAGCATGGCAAATCCTCTTAGGGAGGAAGTTGCGGGGGAACAAGCAACTGTCTTGCAGTACTGCAAAAACAAACCTAAGGAGTCACCCATTAGCTTGTCACCGAAGTGAGGCATGAAGGCACCACAAATCAGTGGGACAATACCAACCCTACAAGGTAGTTTAGCATTAGGGTTGGGTTATGCTAGAAAAAAAAACTAGTTTGCACGACATGTTGTCCATTCATGTCAGAAGGCAAAAGTGTTTATAGTTGTTCTGAACGGCTACGCTCAGAGGTGGGGTGAAAAGGCCTTATTGAAAGCAGGAAGCTGATAAGCCCTGGGCCGTATGATGATTTTTGATGTTTTGGCCTGCCTCTGCTTCCCTTTTTCAGGTTCTTCCCAATTCCTTGGCCCCTCCCATCTCATTGAAGGCTTGGCCTCGCCTGCTTGGGAGTCTATATGAGTCGGTTTACTTCCAATAGACCTAATTTACAGCAGACATTTTGACTTGTCATTTCAGGAAAAGCACAGGTGAAACAAATTTAGTTAACAATGGCTCAGTTACATCAAGTGCCCAGTAAGCCACGCCAGTAAGCCAGCATGCACAATAGCAGGACCCTGGAACTAGCTCACCTAAATGGAATGCAGACGTTTTTAATGTCTTGGCTGTTCACATGAAAAGTCACAGAAACAGTTGTGTGAAGAATGAAAAAAGAGAGCTTTGAGAGAGAAGTTCACACTCTGCTTACGTGTCACCTCTACACAGCTGGCCAATCACTGCGCAAAGTGGGTGTGAATGTTGGATTGTCGGTTTCAGGAAGTTCGAGAAATTGCCAGGCACAGCCCCCCCAATCCAACACTGAAAAGGTTTGGGAGGGGTTCCCAAAGTCATTCAGCTATCTGACAAGCAGGTCTGATGATCAGTATACTGGCATCTTTACGGTTACATGAATTGGGTTCAAACTAATGCGATCAAACGTATTACATATTAGTTCTTACTCACAGCACATTACAGCAGCCCATGGACAAAGTGCTACATGATTAGACTAAAAGTCTACAGTCATGCTAGCTGCCCTGTGAGGCTGTACTTAGGCGCAGTGGTACTCTGAGCTAAATGCTAACACCAGCATGCTAACATGCCCAGCCCAACTCTTCAAGGGTGGGAAATGAACTTTTTAAAATGTGAACATCTACCAGCCACTGACAGATAAATGTTCACCAGCCACTAAATAAAATCATTATTTTGTGTCTGAAATCTACCAGCCACTTCCATATTTTACCAGCACTTGGCTGGTGGCTGGTGCTAATCTCCCACCCTGTACTCTTCCTCTAAAGTATCTACCTCTCTGCAAACAGAAAAATCTTTTCACATTTCAATAAGTGGAATGAAAAAAAAAAAAGACAGAATTTGCCAATGAGAAGTAGACCCCTCATATCTTGTTTGTTTTTCTTATCTGATCCGACATAATGTGGGGATCAAATCTATAACCTTCTGGTTGAATGACAACTGCCAGTCTTTGTTGGTCAGCATTTTTCCTTGTGACCGACGTGGATCAGTAACCTGTAAGTCTTCTCCGAGATTCCCCTCTGTCACTCTGGTTTGGTTTCTGTTGTGTCTTGCCGGATTTGTTAATGCATTTCATGTCATGCCTTAGTTTTAGTTTTGATAAGTTAAAGTCACTCACGTCTAGTCTCGTCCTGCACTTACTGTTTTATTTTGTACTCATCTTTCCCTCTCATTTCAGACCCTGACTTCCTCCCTTTGTGTGATTTTCCCGCCATTGTGATTGTCTACCCCGCCCCTGATTGGTCTCACCTGTTTCCCCCTACCTCATGTATAAATAGTCCTTGTCTCCCTTTGTCCTGTGCCAGTTCGTCTTGTTCAGTCTGTCAAATGAGTCAAGTCAAGCGTTCCAGCAAGTGTTCATGTAACCAGGTTTTGTTCCAGTCCGTATCATTGTTTGATCCTCCTCGTGAGCGTTTTGTTTTGTACTTTTGTATATCCTCCTCGTGAGCGTTTTTGTTTTGTTGTTTCTGCCTCAGTAAAGATTTTGTTATACCCATATATTGTCTGGAGAGTCGTGCAATTGAGTCCACCAGTTTTGTGTCTGAGTTCGTGACAGTTTCACATCTAACAGGCTCATTAAACTGAAAAGGAAGATTATTTGCTGAGCCAATTTATGCATCACTAAATGGCAGACTCACCCCTGAACAAGCACAGTGTGAAATGTTACATGGCTGATTGTTTGTACCAGTCTATTAATTACATGATATTAATGTCAAGACCATCCTGTCTCTACCTGTTGTTATACAGAGAACTAGTGCAGTCAGTTTAACACGAAGATATGTTGTATTTTATCTTTGATGCCAATGTATTACTATTAATTTTACTTTTAGCTAATGTGGTAAATACCTGTGGTAAAGAAATAGTTTGACATTTTGGGAAATATAATTATTCACTTTCTTGCCAAGAGTTAGCCTGGCTTAGCATGAAGACCTGAACCAGTAACTTGAATGGCAAATCGTTGTTTTTACTCTTCGGTGTTTATACAGATTGAACAAATGAGATATAAAATGTTAATAAGTGAGTTTTAGAGGTACTGATAGGTGGATTTTGTTACCTTTGGACAGAGCCAGGCTAGCTGTTTCCTCCTGTTTCCAGTCTTTGTGCTAAGCTAAGCTAATGGGCTGCTGGCTAAAGCTACGTATTTACTGTACAGACATGAAAGTGGTATTGATCTTCTCATCAAACTCTCGAAAGAAAGAAAGTGAATAAGTAGTAAGTGAGTATTTCCTAAACTGCTGAACTATTGCTTTAACAACAAGACGCTGATATTTAGCAGTGAAATTATTTAATTACCAGTCAGAAACAGACAGAGCCATGTCTGGTCAACTCACTTGAGACGGACACAAACACAACCAGCTGTCTGCAGAGCTGAGGACCTCCAGTATGACCACCAGACAGTAAATTATGTCACATGAAAGCCCTTTATTCACTACTTACCTCTCTACATCCCACCTGAGCCAGTTCAGACAGGCCAGTCTGCCTTCCCCCTCTACTTACGTTCATGATTATACCACATTATTATCCTAGCAGTACCCTCTGTGTGGCCCACCATGCTAAGCTCTGTTCAGGCATACTCACCTGTAATTAACCCTTCTGTTTATTGTCCTACATTATTACATACAGCCTGTGTAGAGCTGCTTCTGGTTTCAGCCTGCACAAGTATGTCATGGTGAACACCTGTCCAGGTGAGTTGGAAATCAGTGCAGGGTTTGAGGTTTGAGGCTTAAAGGCACACCTGCTGGCCTGGAATCAGCAGACAGTACAGAACTGTGCCTGTGTCTGTCGCTTCAGCTCTCATACACTCTGGGACTCTTGTGTCCACGTTGTCTGAACTGTATTCACAACACTATTACAGCATTACTACCAACTGGATCTGGAATTCATTCTGCTAAAGGAAATGAATAACCTCACAAAACCTCAGAGGAGATCATATGCTTCAGTTACAGCTTTGTTTTGATTCTGTAACATATTGATTTGTCAATAAAGCATAACTGTTACATTGTAAAAGCCCTCACAATGAACACACATTTTTATTATTCATATTCTTATTTGTTCATACTCAAATTTTTACTACCGTAAAACGTAAAGGTCCGTCTTTGAAATATGCATCAGTGTTCTCATGCCGTTTTTATAGGCTGAGTTGTTAGAACTATAAAATAAGATATAGGCCTGACATATCCAATCCACTGCTGTTGAGGAGCACAGTAAAGCATTTAGTTTGTTTGAAAATTGTAGTGTTGTGTTATTTGGTTTTGGCTATATGTTACAACAAGCCAGGCTAGTGGAAAACACAGTGGAGAAGAGCTTGTTGCTGTTGCTTGTTATTTATCAAGCCAATTTCAAAGTACTGAGCCATCATTTAATCTGCGGGCATGTGAGAAACATTAAAATAGGCACTACCAATAACAAGACTAAGAGTCTACTGCCATGCTAGCAGCTCGGGCTGTACAGTAGGCTGTATTTACGCACACTGGTGCTTTGGGCTAAATGCTAACATCAGCATGCTAACATGCTCACAATGACAGTGCTAACATGCTTATGTTTGGCAGGTATGTGTAAGACCTGGATACGGTGCCACCGCTCAGCCTTGCTTCCAATTTTTTTCCAGTGGCCACTCGCGGTATTGCAGTGAAAAATTCCCCTGCGGCCCAAAAAGCATTTTCTCCATAGGCCACCACTGTAAAAGAGACGTCTGTAAAACTGTTGACAGGACACCTCGAACTACAAACAAGGTTGATTATGACTCTCATGCATTTTTGACCCATGGAGGTTTTATATTTGTAAAACTTTCCTCGAGCCGAGAAAAGCAATTTATAAATCTGTGACGTCATCACAATGTAAAGACTACGGGCTGAGCGGGAACTCGCGGGTAGGGGCAGCTTGGGAAACACTACTGCGCATATTCAGTGGGCCGCATAACCCGGAAGTAAACCCTAAAGCTAGAAACTTTTTTGGCGTATGTGCCAGGCGAGCAATTCTTATTGGACTGAATAGGCGCCATCTTTGGGTGCAGTTCTTATAATACATCCAATGTTTTCTGTATTTACCATCTAAGTTTAGCGTGTTAGCATTAACATTTTGCTAATTGGCACTAAACACAAAGTACAGCTGAGGCTGATGGGAATGTCTTTAGTTTTGCAGGTATTTGTGTATTTATATAGCGTTTTTATCCAAAGTGCTTTACAGTTTTTTACCCATCCACACACACACTGATGGCAGTGGTGAGGTATCATGCAAGATGCTGGTCTGACCATCGGGAGCAATTTTGGGTTCAGTGTCTTGCCCAAGGACACTTTGACATGTGGACAAGAGGAGCAGGGGATTGAACCACTCTACCTTCTGAGCCACAGCTGCCCTGTGGACAAAATTTTGACCTGATGATGGTGCTGGATGAAAAGTCAGGGGCTCACCAAAGTTATACCAATTCATCCTGAGGGGAACATGAATGTCTGAACCAAAGTCAAGATATTTTGGTCCAAACCAAAGTGGTGAACAAACCACAAACTTTTTCATTCTAAGAACAGTTGGAGGATCCCTCCCCTTTTTATTGTGTTCGCACTGCAAGAACTGGGAACGATCGTAGTTCTTAGAACGCCATGTTGAGGGACTTTTTTAGTGCCTACTTCAGAGTAGGTACTCTCCCAGCACAAGAGAAACCGTGAGTGATGTAGGTGTACGGTGATTGGTTGAACACATGAGCCAATGCAGCACCAGCAACCGCCCGTGTAACAGCTCGTTACAATAGCCTTAAAAAATGGACCAAAACACAAACACATGGACCGACAATGAAGTCCAGGCTTTATTGAGCGTATATGCGATGGGGGAAATAAACAACGCGATATTGACTTGTCAAAGCGAAATATAAATAATAGCTTGTGTGTGACGTTTTGAGTGACGTTGCTATACCAACCGCTGGCCGGCTTACGTCACTTCAGCATTGTGAATGCAGTGTGGTGTGAATGCAAACAGAAAAAAAGCCCTTGAAGGCATGTAGTTCATGGGGGAGCTCCCCAGTTGGCAGTTCCTTTCAAGGAGTCCCCAGAACTGTTTGGTCCGAAAACCCCTAATTTATGCCCTCTCTGTCTCTCCACCAGTTATCTAATGTGTTTTTCTGGTCAAATGGACATAAAGCGATGCCAGCTGTAGTCTGCTCACAAAGAGATATTGTCACATAGCTGCAGATCAGATCAGATTTAGGGCATCAGATCTGGTTAAAAGCAGAGAAGAAAATTTAGTGGTGGTACAGTTCAGCAGCAGTGTGCGCACAGCTCATGTCTTTTACAGGAATCACCACCAGCCAACAGACTGATTGACTTTTCTGTCCAAAACCTTTTACAGCCTCTGCACCATTTACAAGAGGAGGGCTGCTGCGCTCTGTGAGGGCTGTTAGACCAAATAACATCCACAAGGTATGAACAAACAGGAAGGCATTCAAACAAACAAATTCATACATACATGCACACAGTTTAACACACCACCAAATTTAACACACACACACACAGCAATTTCAATTTTTTAATCAGTTTAAGGGTTTGTGTTTTGATTGTAAAACTCCATCAGACCACAGAGAACTACAACGATCAATCAGTGGTATCACACTAATATGAATCAGGTCAGAGAGGATATTTTATTCTACCGAGTGAACATGGCAGATTAATTATAAAAGTGACATTTAAAGGGATTTCGATCGAAGTGCATTTTTACCATTTACAGTAAATTACAGTATGCTACCATACTTTTAAGTGAATGGAAACTGAAAAACATTGTAACCTATTGGAGCTGCAAGGCGTTATTTTCTGTGTAGGCTGACCTAAACCTATATGAGAAAACATAGTATTTAAAACAATGAATTTTGTTTACTGTTTTAATAAACATAAAACATAAAAATCTGAACTCCATACAGGGATCTTGACAGGCTGTACGATCAGTCGAAAAATGTTTATTAAGTAAATTGGTTTCAGTTTTGTGATTTTCGAGTTGAACTGCGGAGAAAATCATTTAAATACCGTTGGAACGATATTAAGTTTGTCTTTTTATTTATAGTCTAGCTGCACTCTTTATCACAAAAATATATTTTTTTCAGTCTAATATAAACCATATTGTAGACAGTACCTACCCTGTCTCCTTACAATCTACTGCCGTACCAATGATCTGTCAAATATATTAGCTTACATTAAAATTTCAGTGAGAAAAATACATGAATGATTTTTTTTTTCAGGGACGTATAGCCTGGGATAACCTGCCTACATTGCTACATCACTGACAAACTTACCACATGTCCTCCTCGCAGGTACTCGACTTGTGCTGCTGCATTAGTTCATACATAGTTGCGATGAACTGACTAATTTAATCACTTTTCTGGCATCAAAAATTAACTGAGGCAGATGTGACACCTTTTAAATGTAATTACAAGATTACAAATCATGTTTATTTGGAAAGCTGTAGGAGGCTCATGCAGCCCATAGAGTCACAATAGCCACACTTATGGGAAATACGCCTGGTTGAAATTAACTGGAATTTTCTTAAAATAATGTGCCAGTATTTTCTTCAAACACATTTACTATGTAAAGTAAAATGTAAAGTAGCCTACACCTCCAATAGCTATTTTAGAGTGCTTTCACATCTAACCTGTTTGGTCCGGTTCAAACAAACTCTGGTGCATTTCCCTGTTTAGTTTGGTTCGTGCTGGTGTGAAAGCTGCCAATAAAACTGTGGACCAAACCACAAAACCTTAAAGCAAAACCAGTATAACCAGAGCATAACAAGTCCAAAAAACAAAATGGACCAACCATAGTTTTTCACTGTCTCCCAAAACGACATATATAGGTGCACCGGACCTTCGTTGACATTTTAGTTAGTGCATGTAGTTTTAGTGCATGTGATCACAAACTGTTGATCTGTACACGTAGCATTAAAGGATAATGGTGGTTTAAAACCTCCTCTCTTTTTGTTGTTCCTACAGTCATGGATTAAACAATTGCTGTATTAAATAATACTAACTATACAATTAAAACAGTGTTTTGAGTAAAGGCTTTCACCCAATGCTGAGCTGGCTTGCAGAATATTTTTCAAAAAGTTTAGCACAAAAACTAGTCCATCATAAAATATCAAGGATACTTGATAATTTTGTGATAATTTTGTCAAATAGGTATATAACTAAGCATAAAGTCTTTATCTGAATTGTGGTGTCATCCATAGGAATATTTCTGTTGATTTCTTTGCATTATATATCAGATAATGCAGACAGATTTGAACTGTGATCTTAATGTTTATTAATTAGTTTAACATCTTATCAAAAAGTGATCCACGTACAATTCATTCTTTCACATGTCCTGACAGAGTAAAACATCATCTTCCTTCTTCTGGTAGTGTGAATGTAAATGGTGTCTGTGATCATTTGATCTTGTTTGGTTCCTTCGGTTGAAGCATTGTCTCCGTTGTGCAACCTGACCAAACATGCAGGTTCTATGTTTGTACATGTGGCTCTGGGTGTGGTGCTAACAGCAAGACAAAGCCTGCCTCTGTTCTGTAGAGTTTTATGGCTGTGAATCTTAACAGGGGATCACTTAACAACTGGTTTGATGTCAGAGCAAAGTTCAAGTAATTGTTCTTAAAAGAATTTCACTCACTGTAACTGAGGTCCTCTCAGTCTCCATATTGTGCACAGTAAAGCATGGTAATATATTTACACAGTAAAATAATTGCACATGATTAGTATAATGATGTGACAAGATATTGTTAAGTTTAAAACTTTTATTGAAATTTCTGCTTTTAACACATGCGAATGCTAATGTTGTTTATTCCAGATGTGGGTGGTTGGATTGGCCGCGTCACCTGTGGAAAGATAATTCCATGTTGTGATTGGCAGAGACTGTTCCATGGCTCAGTCAATCAAGACTAAACTACATAGATGAACTAGGTGCAGTTATTTTTAGGGTTAATGTGAGTCACAAATGTAGTGCACGTCATGTCGCTAAACACTAAGGCTGTATTCAGACCAAATCAGGCTCTGCTGTGAAAACTCCAGTCCTCCCATTCATTTGAACGTGGGTAGTGTGTTTAGGCTGAGGCGTTGGGGACAGCAGGGGGTGCCAGAAAAAAAAAAAAAAAAGCAGCGGCCCTGCAGCAAAAAGTTGAAACAGAATCAACTTTTGGAGAAACGCAACCGACGTCACACTCCGGTGGCCAATCATGCAGACGATCAGAAAGAAGACGCCCAGGTGAAGAAGAGCTTTGTTTACCATGTAGCATTGTAGCATTCCGCTATATACCGAGCAACTGTGAAGATGGAAGAGAGATCGCCGCCGTGATGACTGTACATCAGCTGTTCAGCCCTGCCATGAGGGAGTACAAAGACGTTAATCACCGTGCAGTGCAGTTGGTGTTGTATCACTCTTCAAGTTGGGATTGTTAGTTAGTATTTCTACTTGTGCTACAATCAGCATGGCCATGTAGAGACACTCCCACACCACCGCACAACCCTGCGCTAATCATCACAATGCCTACAGCCTTACCTGTGCTCTCCTGTCTCCAACTCCCAGGGTGTGTGATTGAGAGAGTCCCTGGGGAGTCAAACACCTCTTACTGTTCCACCAGATAGGACTGTGTAGGGGGTGGGGAGTATATGTAAGGTTTATGTTTGTTGGCTTTGTAGCTGTGTTTTTGATATATTAACAATAAATGGGTTAGCTGATGTAATGTAAATATTTTGCTATTATGTATATTTACATTTTTGCTGCATTTAGATATTGTATGTAAAAGATGTAGGTCACTCTAGAGCACCCCTGTTTTTGGTAGCACCCAAGGGTGGGTCCTATAAAAGGCTGCCCATTGATCCAGTGTGGGGTGTAGTACTGGTCATGGTTGCTGGTCTTTGTGAATGCTGCTGGTATTTTTATGCCGTATTCCATGCACACTGTATGTAGTTGTAAATAAATACCCACATCTGGGGTTTGCTTCATCTCCTGCCTCTGCCTCCTCATATATGGTCTTGACCGCTGCCAGCGTCAGTCTAACAGTCACATAGGCCTATCAGTATTATTTTACAGTAAGTGATGACACAGAGGCAAGAGACATGGATTTCCCTGTCATACAGAACATCTTGAATTCCATTATCTCTAGTTAAGAACCAGAGATTGTATAGTTAAACGTTTAGGGAAATGTGCTTATCCATTTTCATTCCGAGAGTGAGCTGGTGTCATGATGTGGTTAGCCTAGCTTAGCATAAAGACTGGAAGCAGGGGCAAGCAGCTAGCCTGGCTCCATCCAAAGTTAAAAAATATGCTTATCAGCAGCTCTAACTCATTAACTCAACATATTATATTGCATCTTGTTTGTTTAATACATGAACAGAAATGTAACAGCAACATTTTGTGGTTCTGGGGGGAGTTATGTGCTCAAACAATTTCTTGGTGAAAGTTCTGAGCGGATAATAAACTGTTGTTTGTCAGGAAATAATTCCAAAATGTATTTCACTTTTTACATTTCTGATAGTGTATGGATTAAACAAACAAGAACTTTAGACGTGTTGGTAGGAGTAGGATATTTTTTCCCCTTTGAACAGAGCCCAGCTAGCTGTTTCCCCCTGCTTCAAGTCTTTATGCTAAGCTAAGCTAACCACGTCCTGACTCCAGCTCTGTACTTAACACACAGACTGAGATTGATATCCATCTGAATAAGCATATCTCCCAAAATATTGAAGCAAGTAGATGTAGAGGCTACTAGTAAAGGCTACAGTTACACTAACACACTTACAGTTACACATTTTCACAGGATTGTATGAGAATTTATTCCATATGGCTTTTGAGAGACACTTTGTGCGAGCACAAATGATGTACACAACCACTTGGCCTCTAGTTTCCTAGGAATTTAATGGGTTCTCTCTACTCCATTCTCCTTACTGTGCAACTTAACAGTTGTACAAATAAATAAAAGCAGTAGTCGATAGTATTACAGCAGAGAAAACAACGAAAATCAACTCCATAACCATAATATACATTAAAGTCTTCACTTGGTGCAATTGTGCTTTTATAGACGCCTGCTTCAAAATGTCCCTTTGTGTTTCTTTTTTCTTTATCTTCTCTTCACCTAATCTGAATCTGAATCACGTCAAACAAACACACTGCCACAAACTAATATGTGCACCCTTATTGTGGCTATGCATTGTGTGTGTCTTTGCACTCCATGCCAGTGGGGGCTCTTAAAAACATCACTGGTTAGGTATAAGGGTCAAAACATCTCAGAAAACAACAATGCCTATAGTGAAAAATGACAAATCTGAGGATTTAGAAGATGTTTGGTTTACATTAAAGTGCAGGAATGCTCTAACAGCCAATCATTCTGAAGAGCTGACCAGCAGATGTTTGCATGGAAATGGAATCAAAGGCGGTGAGTCAGAAAATGAGACAAAGACAGGGGATTTGGGCATTTCTCGCCCACATCTACTCCCTTTTCCTGGATAAATAACTGCAGGCTACCAAATGTACTGAAATGAAGCTAACTTCTCCACTTGGACTTAAGGTAAGTGGTGCGAAGAAATGCCAAAAAAAACAAAAACAAACACAGAAGATCAAACTGTTCTGTATGGCTGGCATTGTGGTTTTTGAAATAGCAACAAAAATTAGAATGTACACTATTTTCTGAAAAACGTGCTTTAAAATCAGTTTTGGTGAGAAATTCCACTTTCCAGGGGAGAAGAGTAGTTATTGCTAGAAAGTAATTTTTAAATCATGGAAAAACCTTTAATCCTAGTCTACACTGAAAAATGAAGACTGTTCTCCCAAAAAATACGACTGTATAGGTCGTCTGTGCAAGCAGCTTATTACAACCTCATTTACGTTTAGACAAAGTCTGCGTAGGGAGGAAGTCAGGGTGGACAGATGGGTCAACAAAGGACTTTCACCCAGGAGACTGCTGTTATGTAACATGTGAAACCAAAAGTCAACCTTGATTTATTTTAATTTACGTACGTAACTTAACTTATGTACTTATTTTAACCCAAACCATGATCTTTTCCTAAACCTAACCAAACTGCGACCGTTTCACAACGTTAACTACGTGTTTATTATTGTTACCATGACAACAAAGGTCAAGTACACCTATATATGTCGTTTTGGGAGTCACTGACAAACAACCTATTCCGTTGTTTAGGTTGGAAGACTTGTTGGAAAAATGTAATGCCAATCAGTAGCCTTAAATTAAAACACTAGTGATCTGCAAAAACAACATTTTCAGTGTTTAGTTACTCTTTAAGGATTGTTAATGAGTGTTCCGACTGAATGCAAAGCTTTTGCTCCAGGCTTCTGAATGAAACTGAAACTGAATGAAATTGGCATCCATGTAAGCTGAAAATATTTCAACTGGAACGAAAACTTTGCCCTAGTAACCAAGGCTGTATGACTCCTTTCTATGAATGTACATAAAAGTCTGAGCTGCTCACATTTGCAGAATTGGTTGATTGGCTATTTGGGGGGAATAAACATGGACTGTACCAACAATCTAGTGGACAAAGTCATGAAAATAAAGCAAGACAAATATTAGCTTGGTGTTAAATCTGAATGCATCTGGCAGTATGGCTCCAAATGAAATTGAATTTGGCAGGTTTGCACAGTAAAAATGTTGGCCATGCTACTGAAAAGGTTTGGGTTCGGGCCGGCCTACTGATTTTGTTGAAATAATTGCACAGCCTTCCAATACACTTCAATTTTTTGTCACCTAATAAACATTTGCCTCCAGTTAATCAGCAGTGTCATGTGTTTGGCATCATTTTAGATAAGACCTTTGAATTGCATTCTTCCAGTTCACGTTTGGAGGAGCTTGTGAGTCTTGTCTGTTATTTAGAGTTACACAATATCTAGTGATACTCTGTAGTGTATTGGCAAGCTCCACCATGTAGATAGCATTAATTGAATTAATGCTAATTAATTGTTTGCTTACAGCAGCTTATTGGACAGCAGTTTGACAGCCTAGTGTGGACAATTCAAATTTGTTTGGTGTAGTTTCCGTCTGGTTTTACACCATCTCCTCCCTCTGCTCCAGACTGGCAGGCTGGATGTTGGTCTTGGGACTACGGGGCTGGCTCAGTCCCAGTGCCTCCCCTCTGGCTTTGAGCTGTTGTTCTGGTCCCCAGTGAAGGCAGAGGGGGCAGGGACAAGAGGCGGGATGGTGCAGGATGCTGGTGGAAGGGTAGAGGGCTGCTGTAGTTGGAGGCAGCCCTCCTGGTCTGTTGTGGTACTGGGAGAGGCGAAGTGCATCCAGGGTCCTCATGGGTGTGCCGTAGCGAGCGTGAGCTGATGATGCGGGTGAGGAGAGAGCTAGGGGGTAGTGGTGGTGCAGGGGGAGGTGTGGGAGGTGGGGCGGGATGAAGGGGTATGGCAAGGGGGAGGAAGGAGAGGCACGGCCCATCAGGAGCGCCCCCAGGGGGTCGACGAGATGGTGAGGCCACGGCAAGGAGTGTCTCTGCCGTTTGTCCTTCATCCTCCTGTTCTGGAACCACACCTGGAGAGAGGGAAGGAAGGAAGGAGGAACGAAATAAGGGAAGTAACAGAACAAGGAGCAGAATAAGGAAAGAAGGAAGATACAAAAGAAGGAGAAGTTGAGAAGACGACGGTGTAGATTTGAATAAGAGCACAAAAGGAAGGTAAGGATAAGGTGAGGGAAGACAGGGTTAGTTGAAACAAGGAAAGTAAGAGAGAGTGAGGCAAAGGTAAAGAGGTGCAGGAGAAAAAGACATGGAAGAAAAAATAAAATAAAGATGAGATTGAATTTGGAGTCACAGTAGGCCTCCTCCTTGGAGAGAAGGCACTGAAGCATACAAGATCTCACACAGCCACTATTAGGACAGGACAATATGACCTAAAATTTATACCATAAAAGTTCACAGAAATGGTCACTTGTTCAAACAACCAATATTTATTTTCAATATCAGAAGTACAGACTGGAAGTAGTGCGACGTTGGTGTAGCGTTGGTGTAGTGCAGAGGTTTTCAAACTGAGGGGAGGGGGGTTCTGTAGTTTGGTTGATGTGGCCCACTCACCAACACCATCAGCAGTTGCAGAAGCAGTAGTGGCTGTGTCACACAACTCACAGAGGCAATTCAGGTACTTTAAAAATTGCACTCCTTCTCATGGGAAATCATGGGGAAAAGGCACTCCTTATAACTCCAGAACAAGTTTTCTTCAGTATCAAAGTAATCCAGTGATAGTTGTCTGTACATCCATGAGAACATATCAAACAGGAACTGGTAATAGCTAATTCGGCATACTTTTAATGGCGCCAATTTGGCAAAAAAATGTTGTAGTCCACAGCTAACTGACTGTCTCTACAGCAACATTATACTTCTCGTTTACATCCCACAAAGCCCCCAAATCCAAAACTTAGAGCATGATTTTTCTCCAAATAGAAGACAAAGAATAATAATAGGAGTGGCAAAATATTAACTTTTGATTGGGGTGTTGGGGGCTGTCTCGATTTGGTCTGAGGGGGGCCACAGTGTCAGACTTTGAAAACCCCTGGTGTAGCAACGCAGAAAGTATCAGGGATACAGAGACTGGGGCAGCTTTGAGTTTCCTACCAATAGTCAACATCAATTCTTTTAACCATGATCAATCTTTCCATAACATTACCCAGATAGTTATAGATGACTGACATTTACTACATTTTAACCATACGGGTGACAGATCAGAACAGGCCCATAAGAATCACATTTGGAATGTTAGGTCATTTTGGAAAACACTGACTGACATACGACCTATATAGTATTTTGTCATTTAGTCAAGAGGAGTTAAAATGATAAACTGTTACATTTACATTGATAATAATAAATGCAGCGATAGGATATTATTTGATATATCTAAGCATGATATTTCCTGTCGTGTTTTTGTTCTGAGTAATTACAGTATAACCACTTCAAGACTGTGGACTTCTAGACTGGACTGTGCGCTAACAGATTAGTTGTTATGATTCTTTTTTTTTAATCGTTTAAATATGCTGAGATTTAGAAAATGTATTTGTCATAAATTGTGATCAGTAAATTAAGACCAGTAAGAGAGTCATGATGTTGGTAATTTGGTTAATTGTCAAGCTCTAGTTTAGACTTAAGATCTATTTAATTTCACTCCTAACAAACACTCAATTTATCTATTTTCCATAAACACCGTTTTTCTGTGTAGCTGTAAAGTGAGTGCGAGAGAAGGAACCATTCGTGGTTATCATCAAGTTTTGTTTGGTTACATTTTCAGGTTAATTTCCTAACTCAGGGTGTAGAAAGACTGTATAACACAGGTTCCATAAGTCGAAGGAGCTTACAGTAGCACTTACATTATTGTCTTTAATTGTTTTAAACTTGGAATGCTAGTGGCTCTGTGAGGCTATACATTGGTACAGCAGTGCTTTGAGCTAAATGCTAATGTCAGCATGCTAACATCATCATAGGTAATGTTAACATGTTCAGCTGAGGCTGATGGGAATGTCATTAGCTTTGTGGGTATTTGGGCATAAACCAAAAGTATTGCTCTAGATGAAAAGTCAGGGCATCGCCAAAGTCAGTATGATTCATCCTGTGGGGAACATTAGCGTCTGTACAGAATTTCATGCAAATCCATCCAATATGTGTAGAGACATTTCACTTTTTTCATTTTCACATTGTCAACCAAACATGTCCAAAATGTCAACCTGCCGGTGGCGGTAGATGAAAAGTCAAGAGATCACAGTCATTATTGTGACATTGTGGAAAGATTGTGTCCTCCCCAAAGATATGGCTGTGTAGAAAGTCTAAAAGTCAACGTTGACCTATTTTAACTTGCATATCTAACTTAACTTACTAACGTACTTATTTTAACCCAAACCATGATCTTTTCCTAAAGCTAACCAAGTAGTTTTGGTACCTAAACCTAACCAAACTGCAACCGTTTCACAACGTTAACCACATGTTTATTATTGTTACCATGACGACAAAGGTCCGGTACACCTATATATGTCGTTTTGGGAGTCACTGACAAACAACCTATTCTGTCGTTTAGGTTGGAGGACTTGTGTGGAAACCATGTAAGGAGTCTAACTGCAGATGTACAAATTGTTCTGATAATTGCACTAAATGTATCTAAATATTTTAATAGCATTGCTCTCCACCAGATTACATGACATGTTTCACTTTCTCTAGTTAGCTCCTGCTTTTCTCTTCTTCAAGCTTTAAAGCTGAGACTTACAAGTTGCCTGCGCGTCTGTCCTTAACTATTTTACCAGCTCATAGAATCTCCCGGAAGGCTGTGCTTCTAAAACGTCAGGTGGCAGCGTTTACAAGGCCTCGCCTCACATTCCTGCTCTTTCATAAAAGACCCTCCAGTAGCTGGCAGAAAGGTGGGCGCATTTACTGTGTATTAAAGCTGCTGCATCAGGCCAGTCGCTCTCTGCGTCTAATGTTCGACACTGCTAAACCTGTCACCGCTCAATCTTAATCTACCATGCTGATTGAAATGACAAGTAAGAGGAGAGATGATGAAAACCTCACATTCATGGGAAGGGGTGTTGTTGTTTAGGTGAATAGCTGTCTCAGATTTTTCGCTTCCTGTTTTGTCCTGCTTGGTTTTATTTTTTGGCTGTGTCTAAAAGCAAAGACTATAAACAAATGAGGTAAGACAACAGAATGTCATAAAGCCTGTAAATCAGTGAAGGGGGTATATTATTGAATAAAAGCACTGTTGTTTCGACGGCTAGATGAGAAGATCAATGCCGCTGTCGTGTCAGTGCGGTAAGTATGGAGCTGGAGCTAAAGAGCAATTAGCTTAGCTTAGCATAAAGACTGGAAGCAGGGGTAAACAGCTAGCCTGGCTCTGTCCAAAGTTCAGAAATACATCTTCCCACACCTTTAAAGCTGTTGATATGAACCTAAGTGTAAAAACTAGGTAAATCTTGGCTGGGACCAAAAGCCAGGCAATGAGAGAAGACTCCAGCTCCATACTCAGACATCAGACTGATATTGATCTTCTCATCTAACTCTTGGATATAAATCTAATAACTGTATTTATTTTCTTAAACACTCTCCGTGTCTCTCTGTTTGTGGCTCCTCCCACCTTTGTCTCCAAACTGGATATAAAGCTTTAATAGAAATTCAAACAGGACAACAAAAGCATACATATGGAAAATGTGTGGACACGTTGTACATGGCAGACACAGACACACTACCAGCAGACAACAGACAGATCAGTGAAGAGAAACGATGTTGGAGCAACATGAGATTCAAAGTCTGATGACCTGTTCTGGGACAATGAACAGCCTTTATGATAGTAGTTAGCAAAACTTGCTAAATCAGTCGTGTCATATTGCTAATCTTTTCCTCTATTTTAAGCTCTATTGTGCTGTGTGGTGAGATTATTGTCTCACAAAAAAAGAAAGTGGAAAACCATATTCAAAATGTTGTTCAAGGATGCTCATAAAGTAACATTATTGCATTTGTTTTGAAGTGTGTGTCTGTCTGTAGGAAGATGGATGTGTTGAGGCTTAAGCCAAATATTGTCTAATTTATAGTAAATTAGTCAAGGCCTTAGTCACAGTTCCACAGTACCTCCCACTCTCTGTGCAGGTGTATGCTATTCCATGCATGGTTGGTGGCCGGGGTGGTCAGATGCCAGCCCAAAATGTCTGCCATGTCATTGGCTTCCACATGCTGTGGGGCGGGTGTTTGGCCAGCATGTTTGTTTCTACCGAGACACTGTGCCTGTACCCTGTAGGTCTGGTCTGCCCCGCTTTACCTTTAAGGGGAGATTTGTTTTGCTATTAGCGGAACATAAATCAAATGAAACTCCACTTTTTGCAACAACACAATTATGTGCAAGCACCGGGACCCCAGCAGGACACAACCTTTCAGTCGACCGTTACAGTGCAGTTTACAAATGGTAAGTGCAATTTGTAAGCCTCTAAGCTGTTTTGCTCTCGTCAGCTCTGCTGCTCAAGAAAAAAGAGTAAACGGACAGTATGAACATCATCTCAAGTTATTTGGACTGTCTGGAGATGTCAATACTCGCCCTCAACCAGAGTGCGTTATCTGCAGTGAAAAGTTATGTTAGCTACTTTCACTAATGCCAACTGATGCAAACAGGGCTGCCAAGTAAGCTGAAGAGGCTCTTGAAAACAAAGTCTCCCTTCCACAGGTAATTCCCTCTCCCTCCCTCCCTGAAGTTGTGATGTTAATGAGACTGTCCTGATAGCCACATAATGTGCCAGCTAGTATTTTTGTAAACTGAAAGTTCAATTCTACCCTAAAGCCATGAAAGATTAGGGCTGCTCTGATTGGCCAGTCTCTCTCTCTCTCTCTCTCCCTCCCTCCCCATTTATTTTGATGTCTGTTGCCCAAGTCCACACCCCTCCTCTCCTCCAGTATGTAGATTCTGGATTATGTTTACAGGTGCTCTTGATATGAACATGCCACTTGTCCAGATAAGAGATAAATATAAATACTGTACAGTATCTGCACTTGTTAATCAGAAGCCTATAACTTCCACATAGAAGAGCTGCTTGTGCTATAGTTGACATTACACTGTTCTCTCGTCTATGTTTCTGCAGTCTCTGATTGCACATCAACAAGGCATCGTTTTCTCACTGCATCAGTCACAGGCCTTGATATCATCCCCAAATCATAACATACATTGGCTTATGTTGTTGTACCATGACAGGGATTTCCTAACACCTTACAGTTTGTTCTGCAGAACAAAGTCCATGACTTTACCAGCCTTAAATATGGCCAGAACCTGTTTTTGATTCTTTATCCAAAAACATCCAGGCTAATTGTCTTATTATATCAGTATGCTATAATGTATGATATACTATATAATTCTGATTACTCATTTTGAGTTAATTTAGAGGAAGATAGAACCCAGGGTTTGCATAATGCATTTTTCTTTGGTGGTTTGCTTAGAGCATTTGACTACTTAACTTTTGTAAATGAGCTCAGAAAAAGGTCCTATTTATTTGTCATTGTTGATGTTAGCCTACTTCACTATAGAGGTTCTGCAAAATATCCCTTTGCCACCCCAGTTAAAAATTCCTAGAACTGCCTCTGCTTTCCTGTGCTGGAATATTAAATGGACCCAAGTTTTCTGTGCAGTAACTGTGTGGTTAGATGCAAACATCTATATGTTGATGCATGATAATGGGTCCTATTCTGCTGATCAGATGCATGGGTCTGATATGCTCTGAACCTGATTTCACTTATTTGATGAAGTACATGTGAGTTGACATTCATTAATTGATGTGATTTGTAGCCTTATTATAAAATGTTACTGGCCCTTTACCTCACTGACTGCATGGCTGGTTAACCACAGTAGCCTACCTTTATCGTAGTCTCAGGTAAGTTCAGCGCCGTGGCCAGTTCGCAGCGCCGGGGTCTGGAGACGTAGCTCTCCTTGCCGTACTCCAGCTCCAGTCGGGACAGCTGCTCGCGCGTGAACGCTGTCCGGTGCCGCCGGCTTTGGTCGAGCAGGGCGCTGCGCGAGCACGGCTCCGTCTGCTCCTCTCCGCCGGCACCGTGCACAACGGCGGCAACCGCCACCCGCGTCTGTCTGCCCTCCGCCACTGAAATGACGCGTATCAGCACAGTTCACAGTGGGCACGTGGGACAACATACGGTTCTTCCTGTTAGTGGATGCGCCTTTGTTAATGCTGCCCAAATGTGTCAGAGAAGGAAAAACATCTACAAATAGACTTTAATTAAAGTAGCACAAGCCATAAGAAGTAAGTGCTGTATGCCTATTCTAAACACATTCTAAATACAACATTGGCATAAAGCTGATCAAGTAAAATGCCTACAGGCTTAAAGATTAAGTCTTTACTTCTTAAAACAAATGCTGTGTTTGGGGTCCTGAGAGCCAGGGCCCTCTTTAACAGCTCAAAAACATACTAGACATTGTTTTATCAGCTTATACTTCCTGACTTGTCCTTATTTTATGAGAATTGCTTGCAACTTGATTTTGAACTGATGGCATGTTTGATGTTTCAGGAAATGTCACGTCTCTTCTGTTTGGCGTCTCAGAGACCCCAGCTGTAAGACCTGGTTAAATCCAACAGATTTTCATAACGCTCTATATCTGTGACTGGTGTTGACAGTAGCTTCTACACAGTAGCCTACTACTCCTCCCAAATCCAAAGTAGGTTTATTAAGACTTTTATGTTCAGCTCGAACAGGGAGTTCAACCTCTCCTGGGTCTAATGGACCCAAACAGAAGTAACATCACTTTGTAGGATAACATAATGTACATTTCTTTGTCTGTGAATGACTTTTTGGCAAACGAAAGGAATTTATATTTGTTCATGTATCGCTCAGATAACATATACAACATGACATATTTCTTTACTTGCTGTATTAACAATAATTTATTTGTCACCTGTTTGTTGAAGCCCAATTCGTGGCAAAGGGAGGAGATACCACTTCAATACTTTTAATAAGGTCAGAAGAAAATTAAAAAAAGTACTTAAAGGAAAACTTGATTGATTGGTTGATTTTGCAGTTAATATTAGTATTATTTACACATTCAGCAGTAGAGAGGAAACAACGAGGAAGTAAAGCCAATGTCAACAAAACACAAGGGTGAATCATATGGACATTTTGTGTTTAGGCCATTTTATTTACTTACTTTGACAAAAGAAAAGAAATAAGTAAATCGTTGGATCTCAAAGTTTGCTCAAAAGCAGCTTTTACATTTACTTACGCATCAGGCTGTTTCTGAAAAAAAAGTAAAAATCCCTCCTTGTGTTTCTTTTTCTCTGTTGTTCCTAAGGTCAGATACCCCCCCTCTGTAGGCTGCTCCGCTCCGCTCCGCTTCAGAAAGGCCGGGAAAGATGCTGGCTGCAGGCTGACAAAAACTTCTCTCCTTGTCACTCACAGTCTCTCTCACGCACACACACACACACACACACACACACTTCATCCAGGTCTGTTCAGACAGTCAGGGAGAAGGTGGGCTGTTTTTGCCCCCCCCCCCTTCTCCTCCTCCTCCCTCGCTCTCCACCCCCCCGCCACTACTGTCTGTCTTCCCCGGGGCTGCTCTCCTCTCCTCCTCCGTCCCTCCAGACGGGCCGTGGTGTGCGCGTCGGCCCGGCGCGGCGCCGCGGCCCGGAGAGGTGTTAAAGGTGTTTAGGGATAAAGCCTTTGGTCTCGTCTCGGCCTTTGTACTTTTGTTATGGAGAATTAAAGACGCACAGGCAGAGACAGCAGCCAGACCCTCATTGTTCTCCGCCGTTTGATGTTTGCAGGTTTGGAAGTAAATCATTACAGGCCTAATGGCTCCAAATTGGCCGAGCCAGAGCACGGTGGAGAGGAATTATTAATTAAGATTAAATTATGGCTATAGCTGATACGTAGGCCTACTTTTAATCATTTATTTTCAGTCTCATGTAGGTCTCATATTTTCTGTAAACATTTTCTTATTTTTTTCTCAGTGTTCTCAGTCGGTTTTGAATTTTACATTTTATCAATCCTGATTTGTTCCAAAATGATGGTAGCCTATACGAATATTATAGCTTAATACATTTTCGCGTATTACTGATGTCTATTCATCTTACAATATTATAAATATACATTTCATTTTTTGAGGGTGCAGGAGGCTATAATAATAAAATATGTATTTAAAAAAATCGAATTGTTTTATTTTGAAATAAAACTTTTAGAACTTTTGTAATAAAACAAGCAGCAGCGCGTTTGATGATTTCACCAGGTGATTTGAAGAAATATTCTCTTTTTGTTTTGATCATTCCTTTAAATAATAACCAGTTACGACATTACGACTGGGCAGATTAATTGAGCTTTATATAGCGTAATAGCAGTGCAGTATCAATCAAAAGGCGATCCTATAAGTATATAGCCTTACATCCAATGTAGAAGCTGACCCTTGAACCTGTATTTTGGATCTTATTATGGCTATAATCTGCGTTGATTGTTAATCCAGCGGCCAGATGATGATAAAGACTACAGGCGGAGGACAGAGACAGACAGACGCCAGGTAGGGTGGAGTCACTATTACATGCAGGAAATTTATCATTATAAAAAGCACTCAGGTAGTGTAGAAGAATCACATTCAGTCATTCGCAAGCTGTCCTATACTGTTGCAGAGTATTAGAATCATATATGATATTCTTGATTTCTAAAGCTACACTGCTCCTCTCAAACTTTGTTAATAGTTTGCTCCATTGTGTCGTTTCCTGAGAAACCTATTTTAACCTTTGTGTCATGTCGTGTTGACATTACTTCCTCACTATTTGGAGACCTACAGACCCCACTGCTGTATGTGTAAAACTATTAATCATAATAATTGATAATTTCCCCAGTTTTTCCTGTCAAATGTATATTTATATAAACTGTTTTAACTTAACATGTACAACAGTATTAAGTGGTAATCCTTTCTTTTGTAACAAACTGGGCTGCACATTTGAAGATGACAAAATATGACCATGAATATGACATAAATAAATATGAAAATAAAAAAATAAAAAATGAAACAAATCAAAGTAAATATTTCATGTTTTATATGTTATATGGGCTGTGCATTAACAAATATACAGTATAGTCCATTTATTGGGCAAAAAGTCATTCACAGCTAAAGAAATGTACGGTATGTGATCCCGACATTACTAATGTTTTTGGTCAGTTAGATCCCAGAGAGGTCTGACTCCCTGTTAGAGCTCTTATGAACAATCAAAAATCCAAATAGATTTATTTGGGATTTGGTAGGAGTATTGTTGCGTAATAAGTCATGCCAACACCAATCACAGATATGAAATGGGGTTTCTTAGACCCCAAACAGAAGTAATTTTATGTTGTGGACTATTGAAACATGTCATCCCTTCTAAATCATGATTAAAAGCAGTATAGAGTATCAAAGTGATAAAACAATGTTATTGTTGTACAGTAGTATTGTACAGTTACCAATCCACAAGTGACAGAATAAAAGCCTGCTGTTGGTGATGTCTTAAAGGGGTACTCCAGTGATTAAGTATTGCACTTCCATAACGTTAGGGGAATAACAAGAGACAGATTAACAAGACTTAGAGTCTGCAGCCATGCTAGCAGCTCTGTGAGGCTTGAGCTAAATACTCACATCTACATGTTAACATGCTAATGGTAGCATGTTATAATAATTAAGGTATAATGTTTAATATGTTCACCATGTTGGTTTAGCGCCAGGAGCCAAAATACTTCTTCAATGGGTTTTAAACTATGTTACTTGTTCATTTGATAAAGTGTAAGTTTACGCTTATTTTCTTTCTTTCCTTTGGTTTCATTACTTTGGGTTGCCGCAGCATATCCTATTTGGTTATTATAGCGTAGTACTTCAGTAACTCGAACTTTTTGTGTATGTTTCTTGGCGATAGAAATATGGTTTAATGGCCTTTAAGAAGGAAGTCATAACAGGTCATAAACCAAGGTATTGGACACATTGACATTTGGACCAGATCATGGCACTAGATAAAAAGTCAGGAGTTCAAAGTAATAACAATTCATCCTTTGGGGACCATGACTTTGTGTACCAAATTCCACAGCAAACCATCCAGTGGTTGTCAAGATATTTCAATAAAGAACTAAACAGTCAACCTCATGGTGGCGCAAGAGGAAAAGTCAGAGGATAACCAAAGTTGTTAGAACATACTCTAGGGACCTTGAATATCTGTTGTAAATTTCATGTCAATCCATCTGCTAACTGAGATGTTTCATTCTGAACCACAAATGTCAACCTCATAGTGGTGCTAGAGGAAAAGTCAGTTAGGATTCATCCTCGGGGGACCATGACTATATGTATACAAAATTTCATAGCAATCTCAACAGAGGCTGAAATATCCTGACTTTTAGTTCATGCTATATGCAATGGTTGTCCTGGATGTGTTGGATGGTAAAGCTTTTAGACCACTGTTCAAGGAAAGTTCATATCTGCTGATGGCAAATGCTTCTTTAAGGCTGCATTCAGACCAAATCAGGCACTGCGGCGAAAACGCCAGTTCTCACATTCATTTGAACATGGGTAGTGTGTTTAGGCTGCAGCGGTGCAGGCAGAATCAACTTTTGGAGAAATGCAAATAACGTCACGCTGCAGCGGCCAATCACACCGGCAATCAGACGGAAGACACCAAGGTGAAGAAGAACCTTGTTTACCATGTAGCATTGTAGTATTCCGCTGTTTACCGAGCAACTGTGAAGATGGAAGAGAGACTGATCGATCGCCGCCATGATGACTGTACATCAGCTGTTCAACCCTGCCACGAGGGAGTACAAAGACGTTAATTGCCGTGCAGTCACTTGGCGTTGTATCGCTCTTCAAGTTGGGATTTCTGGTTAGTATGTGACACTCCCACACCGCCGCACAACCCGGCGCTAATCGCCTAATTTGGTCTGAATACGGCCTAAGACGCAGAATGTCCCAATATTTACTGTAACTAATTATTTCTGTTTTGTACATTGTCTATATAGACAAAGTTTTCAAGCTGTTTGGTCGGCTTCTAATCTTTTCCCCCTTCTCCGAGTGCCCCCTCCCCCCCATGTGCAGTGCAAATGCCTATGTCACCTATGTCATGTACTGCTACCACCAATATGGGTCAGCCTCCAAAAACACTTGATTCTACAATTTTCATAATGCAAGCTGACAGCATCCTTTGTTAGACCCTCTCTGCCTGGTAACTGCCCAAATCTTTAAATTCCACATTTCCAGTAAAATTGCTCTGAGTGAGCAGGAGAAGGGCTCTGTGTCTTGTTCAAGGACACTTGAGCAGGAACTCCTCAGGCACTGATCCACTGTGTCTTCACTCACACTCCAGTAGCTTGCTTTCTGTCCCTTTGATAAATCCAAAGTTGTTTTTCTGTCTCTTTGTGGTAAACACTGGAACAACGTGAAAATGGCTTTCATGCGTTTTGAATATTAGTGGTTAGAGAAAATGCTCTGACCTCAGTTTGAGGTTGCGGGAATAAAGGTTGGGAGGCTGTCATTTAGAGCGATGAACTGTTCTGTGTGAGCGATCAAACACTCACACTGTGTCTTCTTCACCATATCCATATTTGAGGAACAATGCACATGTTGCATTACTTCTCTATGCGACATGTGTTAAACATGTGTAACTAGGCTGCACATGTTGCTATAACATTTTGAGAGCTTACAGAAAATATGTGTGTTGTCCCTACGTACCCCCACACACTGAATGTGTTAAAAAATGAAAAAACCTAGCAGGGTTTGAGCAACACATGCTAATGTCTTCATCTAAAATTCTAAAGTTCTCAAGTATTTATATTGTGGTCTTGGCCCATACCAGTAATGCCTCAGTGCAGTGGAACTGGTGATCCTTTAGTGGCAGTGATGATTAGAAGTCTCATTAGCACCATTATTTGTCCATTCATCAAGCTGAATTATCTGATATAAAAGTGTTTTTTGGGGGAGGATGTTGTTAATTAACTTTTCAATCATGTTTTTGACTTCCAGTAGCCTTCATCCTGACAAAAATACTGATTAAAAACATTCATGATGTCCTTAAGCCTTGAAATAGTTCAGTGGTCAATGTGGTTCTGTAAAACACAGGGAAAACAATTGTTTTCATCTTCTGTTGAGGCTGCACAATTCAGTCTGTTCTTGTGCAGATATGTTAAGATGGTTTGATCAACCAAACAGAAGGCTGATTTGATGAATTATCAAAAGCCCAGATTACGATTCATAGTTCAGTTTTTCAAATTATTTCTTTCTACAGTATTTGCACATGGCAACTACAGTATGATTAAGGTTAGGCTTGGTTAATTCAATTTTCAATTCAGTTTTATTTATATAGCGCCATATCATAACAAAGTTATCTCAGGGCACTTTTTCGAATAGAGCAGGTCTAGACCGACTCTTTATATTTACAGAGACCCAACAGTTCCCTCCATGAGCAAGCACTATGCGACAGTGGCAAGGAAAAACTCCCTTTTAACAGGTAGAAACCTTGAGCAGAACCAGGCTCAAGGTGGGCGGTCATCTGCCTCGACCGGTTGGGTTGAAGGGGGAGGGGGGGAGCGGGAGAGAGAGAGCAGGAGGAAAGAGAACGTACAGCAGCACAATACAGTTCCACATAGGATGTAAGGCAATAGATATGGTAATGGCATTGATGTTAACACCAACAGAAACAACACTAAGAGCAACACTATATTAGCAATACTAATAACAAGAGCAACAACAGCAATAGCAGCAGCGGGTGCAGAGCAGGAGCACGGGGCAGCAGGCGGCAGCAACCATAGATCCAGACTCTACAGCTCCGGAGGCAGAAACACCTGCAGAAAGCAACAGAAGGGGAGAGAGAGAGAGGAGAGAAAGCACACAACTACGGGAAGAAGTTGAATAAGGTTAAGGTTAGGGAAAGATCTTGTATATGTAAGTTGGATTGTGACACACTTATGTTCCTCTTTGCTACATGAAGAATGAGGACTGCTTGTCCTCGAAAGGACTGCCTAAGGGCCGGTGTCCACATAGTGTTTTTTTCTGAGCACCAGCATCTTTTTTCAGTTGTTCCAATGAGGAGTGGCTGTATGCCTTTTTTCAGAGCGCTTCGCCTTTTTTGTGCAGCCGCTCCAAGCACTTCTTGTTGAAAATCTCTGAACTTCTCAGAAAGAAACTTTTTTTCAGGCAACCACTCATATATTAGATGAGGCTCGTCACCCTGGTAACCAAGAAAATAGAGGAGAAACTTGTCGTGTCTGTCTGTCCTGAGCTTTATGATTTGTCAGACAGAGACAGAAAAGCCGGACACTGAATGTTGCTGGTGTTGTGCTTTTATCACCCTGCACATTGTAAGCTTGTTGTTAGCTGTGTAGTCCCCCCCCCTTAACATGACGCATTAAGATATTGTTGTCATAGAAACAAAACCCATGTGCAGTGGGGTTTTTTTCTCACCACACCAGTGCTTCATCCCAGTACACCCCAGCACCTTCCCGTAAAAAACGCCAGAAAAAAAACGTTATGTGGACACAGGCCCAGTGCCCTGCCAGCACTTTTCTGTCAGAAAAAAATGCTATGTGGACACAAGCCCTAAGTTAGCATCTCTTTTAAGGACCCATGTTTAACCCAGGTTTCCCAAAGGGGGCTAACCTATGTTGAAACCTTTTACACCAAAGGTGATGACCTACAATATTCCATTGCCTTGCAAAATGACACATATGACTTGCTACAATGCTACATGGTAATCAAGGTTCTTCTTCACCTGGGTGTCTTCCGGTCTGATCGCTGGCTTATGTGATTGGCCACTGCAGAGTGACATCAGTTGTGTTTCACCAAAAGTAGATTCAGTTTCAACTTTTTGCCATAGGACCGTTGTGTTTTTTCCCAGCATCTGTCCCCACCGCTGCAGTCTAAACGCACTGCCCATGATCAATTGAATGGGAGGACTAGTGTTTTCGCCACAGTGCCTGATTTGGTCTGAATTCACCCTAACAGGTTTTGCTGTGTTATAACAATACCAAACTACCTACACCTTTGCTTCTGACAGACTTGAGCCACTAGAGGTTCTGGTCAGGTACATGGTACTATGCTAGTTTTAAGGATTTTCCTTGTGAGGACAGTCTTGGCATCCACCACATAAGTATGTATCATATAAAGCCTTAAAAGGAGGCTTTTATTATGCTTTAACAAGGCTCTGACAGATTACCAATGGTGTGTAAGACTGCATTTGTTGTTTTTACAGGCAAAATGGCCTGACTGGGTTTAAAATAGTAGGTGGAAAGTTGCCATGCTTGGGGCAGTTGGGGACAACATTGTTTCTCATTGACTTTGATCATCCAGATTTTATCCAGATCAGATTCCCACCAGCTGTTTTTTGTCACACTGTCATTTCAGCATCCATGAGCTAACACCTCTCCCCAAAATGGATACAAGTTAGGATGGTCTGTGATTAACTGACTACAGTGGCAAGTACTTTGTTGCACATGTGTCTCAGAAGAGCAGATCACTCCCATTGTGCATGGACTCCAGAGTAATGGGGGGCTTATAAGAAACACATGTCATACAGAAGAAGGAATAACTTCCCATACAGACACCTATTGTGCACATATTTCTTTCAAACGAATAAATAACTTCATTTGTGACTGTGCATACCAATGAGAGTTTCTTGTTGGCTTTAATTTCATCAACAGCACCATGACTTTTTTAGAGATGTAATGCTTTCCATTGTTTTCCGTCTCACTCTGCCAATCCCAAAGGATTGGTAGTTTGATCAAATGATCAAAGTACACTGTTGTATCTGTAAAACATATGGCTATTGAATCTGCTTTATCACCACACTCTTGTATTTTACCATCCCTACTTGTGCTGAGTCTGCCCCGCAGGGATCCCACTTACTGAGCAACCCAGATTTTGTTCATGATTTTCCTGTTGCAGTTTTGCCTTTGGTGTTGGGTGCCCACTTTCTATCAACCTGCTTTGTCCATTTTTCCTAAATTATTTATTTATTTATATATTGAGAGCGCTTTTCAACCTTAGTGGTTCCTGCTTTATGGATTGGTCTCATTCACCCATTCAAACACACACCGATGGCAGCGAGCTACCATGCAAGGTGCTGGCCTCGATCAGAATCAACTTAAGGTTCAGCGTCTTGCCCAAGGACACTTCAACATGTCGACATTGTTATAACACAGGGCTGATTTCAGTCTGAATGCTCACTTAGGCTGTATTCAGGCCAAATCAGGCGCTGCGGTGAAAATGCGAGTCCTCCCATTCATTTGAATGTGGGTAGTACGTCACCCTGTGGTGGCCAATCAGACCGGAACACGCCAAGGTGAAGAAGAACGTTGTTTACCATGTAGCATTGTAGCATTCTGCTGTTAACTGAGCAACTGTGAAGATGGAAGAGAGACTGATCGATTGCTGCCGTGATGACTGTACATCAGCTATTCAGCCCTGCGATGACGGAGTACAAAGACATTAATCACCGTGCAGTCGCTTGCCGTTGTATCGTTCTCCAAGTTGGGATTGTTATGTAGTATTTCTGCTTGTGCTACAATCAGCATGGCCATGTAGTGACACTCCCACACAACCACACAACCCTGCGCTAATCACCACAATGCCTGATTAGGTCTGAATACAGCCTTTGTGTGGATAGAAGGCTAAAACTGAGAGAAAAATATGTGTTTTCAGATTTAGCCTTCTTAGTTTAAAGATAGTCTCTGCATCTGTAGTTGAAAGGATGGTGTCAGTATTAACACCAAAGGGAATGTAGTTTGTTAACGCCTGCTTGCATAGCACTAATACCTGCTGCTTGTCTGTGGCTAAAGCTATCATGGAATTATAATTCATTAGGGATGTGTTATGACAGAGATTACAATGGTTAATCCCATCCTGAGTGATCCACTCCAGTGGTTAAAGAGGAACAGATAAGTTGCCTAAAGATACCTAGTGCTGATTACATCAGTCAAGTCACATGTCATTGCAGTAACACCGCCTGAATATCAAGACAACAGTGTTATTCATGACCTCCTTCAAGTTGTCTTGGAGAGAACGACTGAAGTGAAGAGAGCAGCTCCTTCTCACTTTACTCTGTGTGCTTCTCATTGCGCGCACCAGTTAAGATGTGCAGCTGTTCACTTTTCATCTGTTTCAGCTGACTCTGCTGCAGATTATAGTGCTGCCCAGATGTGATGTACTGTTTGCTCAATAAATCTCTGGGCTTTGTGTTAAGAGTCAGTGAAAGCAGCTGCTGCTATGAACAACAGCAGGAACAACAGAACTCATTAGCTTTCAAAAATGTGAGACTATCACGTAGCAGCATTTTACAACATGGAAATGGATATATTATATATATTGCATATATTATGGAAATAATTATACTATCACCACCACGGCTGTAGTTTGATCTGTTTAGCTCTGGCTTGTGTTCTTACATAGTTTCCTCAGTTTGACCTGATCTTTTGTGGTGGCTCGAGCTCAGGGGCTGTTGTTGTATCTCTGTTGTCCTACTGTGAGCTCACTGTCAGGCTCCTGATGGTCTGACTCCAGACCTGGGACAGACCAGGAAATATTGTATGCATATTACCATTCTTTTATCTGACAATTCTCTATTAGATTACAACAGATTTACTTCCCAGTAACATCATCTGTGCTGTTTGCACTATTGAGTACTGTACCTCCTTAACTGTACCTTAATTTTGCCTATTGTCCTTTAAAGATCCCCTCCAGACATGTATTAAAACATATATACAAAAAGTCTGCTTGGAATAAGAATGTCTCTGATATGTGTTTTTTCCAGCAAAAGAAGTCCATATTTCCATATTAAAATCCTTAAAAAGGCATCTACTCCTTATAGCTCATTAAATATTCCAGAATCTATGAATATACAAATTTTGTTAATTTCTAAAGTTTTCCTGATGAACAACAGGTGTTCAAAGTCCATTCTCAGTGTATGTGCACTGGAGGCTTCAAGTTTCCACGTCACACTTTTGAAAGCTGAATACTGGACCAGGATTGGCTTCCAAACTATTCTAAACTATATGTCACACATCAAGCTTGTAGGCCCGCCCCTTAAAATCAGAATTTCAGTGAGCACATAGAAACTTTCCACTTTCAGCAGATGAATGTGAAAACATCCTTCTAGTGTTAAACTCTGCACACACATCATTCTGTACAGTGAAGCTCAAACATTCAACTGGAGGAACAAGAAGAAAAACATATTTTTGGAACAAAGTCCAAAGTCCAGGAATTAACACTGTGCCAAAACTAATGCTGCATTCACACACACAGATACTAAGTAGTAATAATAATAATATTGTAAAATAAATTATATATAATAAATTATTCATTTTAAGAAGAGATTTAACCTTTAATATTATTGATGCAACTGTGCTTTACTCTTATTGACTCTTTATTTCCTTTACATCCATGTTGAGAGTAGTACAGGACTTTGAAATTGATGCATTAAAAAACACAAATTGGTGCATAGAAATTCACCAGAATGCAGGAAATGAAGTGTCTGACACTCGAAATCTCATGGGGGAGGACCCCCAGATCTGCCACTTGATTTGTGTTCCCCAGGCATGGGGCCACTGGCAAGGTGTCCCTTATTTTTCCACATTGAGGCTGGCCACCCTAGCCTGGAGGTTCATTCTCAGCCTTGAAATCAGTATGTGTGACAAACAAATCTCAACTCAAGCTCCACTAACTAGCTTTTAAGGAGCTTTCAGCCACATCTCAAGGTCTTTATCAGTGAATGGAGCAGCTGCTCCCTAGTGTGGCTCGACCGTCAAAACACCTGGCGAGAGTCTTCAGGTCACAAGAAGTCAGCACTCAACCACATTCAACACTTTAAGATGTTCCTCTGAGACAGGAACAGGGGTTAGATATACATAATAGTTATGTTCACTTGTCTTTTGTTTAGCTGTGTTGTCCTTGTTCCAGCTGTATGTGTGTATGTGTATCTTCCTGAACATTGTTGGACCTGTGTGTACATTAAATACATTGAGAGTTACTGGAAAAAGGAGTCATAGTCCTTGTACACAGGGACATATATTGGCCAATAAAGCTGATTCTGATTCTGTTTGTGATTACTGGCACATACGTATAACTGATTTATGAGTTACATGTATGTGCCTCATTTATGAGTTATATGTCATACGTATGCAAATTTAAATGTTTTATTGCAGATTTTTTTTAAATTCAACGATGTGCTTAATGCAGAGCAATACTAATATTTATAGAAAAACAGTTAGCAAAGGTCAGCGCTAACACTGCAAACAGCCTGAATGTGATTCAGTGATTCTGTAGTGATCCCGCTCTTAGAATACAGACTTCCTGTGTGTCCCCAGAGTTACAAAGAAGTCAGCAGACTGCAGAGCTTTTTCCTATCATGCTAAAAGCTGCTGTGTGGTGGGATGCACTACCAACAGGGTAAAGAACCCAGAACTAAGTTTGTATAAGCTGCTGAACCCAAAAACTGAGTCTTTAAGAAGATAAAAGTTGATCTAGACGTGAGGCATCAGCAGGAAGAATGGGAAAACTGTGGGATCCTGACACTCAGCTGAGGCTATGTGCTTTGATTAGTATTAAATAAGTTGCTAATTTGGCCAGACAAACTGTAGAGGTTGAAGCTAAATAAGCTACGCAAGGCCTGGTTTTGATCTTTGTTAGGTTAAATGATGATTTTATCTGGTGATTCGATCAAATAGTTGTAAATATCAAAGTATTTCACTTCTGGCCATTCAGTGGGCTCATTTCTCCAAGAAAAGCAAGATAAGGAGAAGGACACTGAGATAGAGCGACAACATTGAGTTTGTCCTCTCTGGGAGACACAGGGTGCTAAAACATTCCTTTGACATGCTGAAATCTAATGTTTTTAGCTAGCTGCAGGCATTTTGTTAGCGTTTCAGCCCTTGGTTGCCTATTGTGGTGCCAATTGTTTTCCCCTCTGGTGGATGTGGTTTTCAGAGTATGACGCGTTGCGCTCTGTCTCCATTTTTTGGCCTTTGGGCCCTTGTACCTGTTACCATTATCCTTTAGGTGGGTTGGTCTCAGTCTCAATATATAATAATATACAATAATTATAACAATATTCATCCATAACTATTGGAGTCCATGTCTGTCCTTCCAGTGAGAATACTGTAAACTTTCTGATAAATCTGGATCTTTGTCCTCCATCAGACTCAGTGGTTCTCTTTCCAGGTCTCCATGGTATAGAGGAGAATATTTGGCCCAGGCAGCACCTGGAAGTTTGGTTTGGTTTTATTCGGTCATAAACAACCAATAATACACTAATCCAAATATTCACAAAACAAACAAAAAAAAAACTAAAGAAGAAAACCAAAATAAAAGACACAAAGTAAATCTTCATATATTGTGTTTTTCTTATATGTTTACAGCCTTTCCAGCTAATATTGTCTTTATGTTTCTCTGTATTATAACAAAACTGCTATTTCTGTCCACTCTGTCCACATTACCTTTATTCCTGTCTGTCCGTCCTGGTAGAGGGATCCCTCCTCTGTTGCAGTTTCTTTTTGTTTTTTTGGGAGTTTGTCCTTGTCTGAGCTGGATAGAGGGTGTCCTATGCTGTACAGACTAAAACCCATTGAGACAAATGTGTGAGTTGCGATTTTAGGCTATATAAATAAAATTGACTTGACTTGATTATTATTACAACCAAGTACAGCTGTGATTTGTTTCTTGGTGTTTAGTCTGAAGCTTCCTGGAATAAAAGGGGCGGTTTCAACAGTGAGATAACTTTTAGTTCAAGTTAAGTGAGATCAAAATCAGTTAATTACAGTGTTGTTATTGCAGGAAAATTCCTCTAATCTTATTGACTATCTGATCATACAGTGGCAATCTGTCAGTTTCTACACATAATGTTTGATTTTGTTCGGCTGATATCAAAACCTGACATTTACTGTTGATGTTCTGGGTCAGTCCTCTACATTTGAACAGGTATCCACAGGTGGAAGACACATATATGTACACCAAACATAATGGAGCCAGAAATGCATTCACTGACATTTGTTTTCTCATATGCAGTATGTCTACACATGTAGAGGAACATGTGTAGAACGTCTGATTTCTCTATTAGAGCACTTAGAGATGTCTTTGTATGTGAGCCAGGATGATCACCTGAGCTGCAGATTGAGGTACAAGGCTCCCTCCTATTGGCCGCTGAGGGAACAGAACATCACACAGAGAGACCTGCCATCGTAGGCCTCATGGACAACCTGGCTGTTAACGGAAAAAAAAAGCCGGCACTTGTGAATTATAATGCCAATGTCCTCACAATACTGGATTCTCTTATTTTAATGGAGTGACTGGAGGCTTAATGCTGCAAACTGACCTGAGAGGAAGGATTTGAGTTATTCTGTAGAAGAGAATAACTAAAGTTCTTTGCTACATTCTTTCTGTAGCAAAAGGCTTGGTTCTGTTTAGTCCCTTTGCTACAGAATAACTACAATTATGTTATTCCTGGACATCTAAAAACATGTGTGGGGGGAAAAGGGTCAAAATATTTAACATCTGTGATCTTAAATATCTAAAAACAGTCATTAATTTCAACTGTAAAACAGGGAACCTGTATTTTTGACAAATTTGCATTCTAGAAAGTGTGAAAACTATATTACAGTGTCACATTATATGTATTACTACATTACAGTTGTGTCAGAGCCAAGAGAGAGTCAGTAGTCAAATAATCAGCTTCAAAATAGCTTCAAAAAGAAAATGAATAATAAATTAAACTAAACTAGATGTATAATGCTGAACAGATCTGTCAATAACGACAGAACAGACTGCATTTTGATAATTACAGCTGCTTTTAATATAGATTAGGTGATCACATGGGTGTACAGCCATTGCTGGACAGATTTTATTTTAGTAATCAGATCCAGTGAATAAGAAAAAAACAACAACATTTGCAACTGACCAGTGAACTCATGAATGGTTCATTTAGACATGTTAGTACATGTAAGTCTATTAGTACTATTACTTATAGTAGCTCTTGATTTTACTCTTGAAGTTATCCCCCTACACACACACACACACACACAGCCGCTCTACTCTTGTTAAATGCTCCACAAGGTCAAGTTCAAGGACACAACACAGTGAATGCTGCAAGGCTGCATTATGCATTATAAATATATGAAAATAACTGCCTGTATTTGAGTTAAGGCCTGGGTGGTACAGTTGAAATGAATATTGATATATACTGTTTCATGATATGGCAAAAATATTTGGATAATTACACTGACATTCACTACAATGACCTGTGTTGCACCGTTATACATTACATCAAACCAAACTTCATACATAAATCAAATAATTAAAATAAGACATTTTCTTAGATTATGATTACAATGTGCCCATAATTATTAATTTAGACAACAGAATTTGGTAAAATGATAGGACAATATGTTCATATCATCACAATATGATTCCACCGAAAGTTGATAAATGATCATATTGAATAATTGTCCAGCCATTTCCTCCTTCTGCTAATCTTTAGTAATTGGAATGATGATAAAATCTATTTATTTACTGTTCACCTTGATCAGACTTGGTGGAAATGACAGCAGAATTATCAGTAGGAGGATTAAGCTTCCATCATTCTCCTGCTGTTTGCATTTATGTTGTGTCTTTAAAGGCTGCTATGTTAAATGTGATCTAGTCCGCTGATTTGTGGTGTTGAACCTGTGAAGTTCTGTCTCTCTGCTGCAGGTGTCCTCTAAGGTTCATTTACACCACCATCAAACACACAACATGCAGAGATTATATACTCCAGATTTATAGTATACCAGTCTAAAATGTGTGTAAACTGGTCTCAGTTTAACCTCCACTGCACCACTGAGTGTCCAGCACCGGACTGAACCACTTTTGTGTTGTTTAGCGTCATACAACCAAGGCTGAGTTACCAACCAGGCAAAATGGTCTCAAAGTCCCAGAAGCCCAGGGATCCTGGCCCCTGAAAGCCCCAGGATCACTATGTGTTGGTGGATTTGTTCTCTAAATTTTTATAATATGCTCCACTTGAGTGCAATATCACCTGAGATGCTAAGGGCCTTATGATTACTCCTACAACATGACCTCATCCAGAGGCTGTCTTGTAGATGGAGACTAAATCAAAATCTGAATATTTTTGAGTCTACCAACCTCAGATTTCCAGGTCTTCAATGAGAAACTCAAGCTCTTTGCCTTCTAGATAAGTGAGCCGTAACATATAATCCATGGAGTGAGTGTGGATGCCAGTATGCAGGCAGCAGGCTGTTTATTAACCCACAGAGCAATGTGCCTGTTGTCACCACTGCTGAACATCAAGGAGACCAGTGCAGAGAAACAAACAGGCCACCGACTGCACCAAGCTTCAATTTCTTCAGTTTCATGACCTGCTTCCACATAGGCATCAGGTACGGCTGCAGGCGGTTTAATGAGCCGCAGTAATAATGAAGTATGGAAATGGATGAGAAGCTGGCAGGCTGCTGTGTGCTGCATGGAGGCGGAGCGACAGGCATGCTGCACAATGGCTGCAGGCACAACACACAGGTTTACATGGTGGCCCTTTTACCAATACGTTCTGTCAAAGCTGAGCAAGGTTTAATTATAGTGGAACTTACCAAAAAAATAAATAAAAAGAAGCTGAAAAACTTTATATTCTAATTGTATTAAATGTTTTATGTAGTCTTGGGTGTTAAATGTTATAAGGCAGTGTGCAGAACTGCAGAACTTTCAAAAGCTAATTGTGAAAGTTCATTCTTGACCTTCGAAACAAAACAATCTTAACTCAAGGTTCACTTACTAGCTTTTTCTGGAGCTTTCGCATCTCACTGTCTTCCTCAGTGGATGGATTACATGATGATGATGATGATGATGCATGGGAAAACTGACTTTGGTCCTGTGATTACAAACATAGGAAGACCATGAAATGCTGTTGAAAGCTCCAGAAAAAGCTAGTATAAGGACCTTGAGTTAATTTCTTTTTTTTTTTTCAAAATTGTTATTATGTTTCCAAAAATGAAAATATCCTGCAAATGAGGCTTCAGGGGAAATGTGTGTAAATGACCCATTAGACATCTAGAATATTTCAATTTCAAGTAAAAAAAAGAAAACAGAGTTCATCAAACAACTGAGGTCAAACGTCACTCCATCCACAGCTCAGTCTGATCAACATATTATCAGAGATCAATAACTCTCAGTGAATAATGTTTTGAAATCCTGTCTTAATGTTTGATATGATCAGTGTTTTATACCAAACAATTTTAAAAGCATGTTTGAAAGATCAGTTTCAGAAAGATGAAAGATCAGTTTCTACCCTCTGACCATCATAGAGCAGCTGTTGTAGTAAGAAGATAAAAATAGAGGGTTAAAGGAGAAGAGAACCTGCAGTGTGTCCAAAATTAAAATGTTGGAAATCTGGGAAGCTGCCACAGCCAACATGGAAAATTAAAAATACTTTCACCTTGGTGGTTAAGTTTGCACGTCATAATGTGCTACTATTAAAGATGAAAAAAAAAATTTCATTTTAATTTTATTTTCATATAAATGACCGCTCCTGTTACTTTCTGAAAACCAGTTGTTAACGGTGACCTCATGCTGAACTAGAAGGTGAAGAACTCCAGTCAGATAACAATGTGTTTTTTGTCATGTCCTATGTTTGGTAAAGTGACAATAAATCGGTATGTTCGTCAAATGAGGTTTTGGTGTCAGTCCCTCCGAATCAATGTTCAACAACATCAATTCAACAGTGACACAGAGAAATCTACATTTTTAAAAATGTAGCAGAATGCAATGCAGCTGCAGGACAGGTTGAGTTTGAAGTAAGAATAAAAAGGTATTTAGGCAAGCTAAATGCTGAGAGAATATAGCCGAATGACTGAACATAGAGGTCAGTTGCTGCACTTCACTTTTGCTGATTCTGCTGCTGACCCAGTGTTTCGTCTGTGCTCATGTGTTCAGCACTCGCTCTTGCTTTCACGTCAGTATTTTGTTACAGCACTCAAGACACTACTGATAAACTGCAAGCTTTGACAGGATCCCCGATAGAAATAATTCACAATCTTGGAACTGTGACTGACGGCCATCTTAACTTCACAGAAAATATTGACTAAGCCACACAGAGATTGTATCTACCTGCGTAGGAAGTGGAATTATTTTGGAGTAAGCAAGTAAACCCTGGAAATTGTGTACAGAATCTGGTGGTAGTATTTTATTAATAATGGAAATCTGACTGTTAGAAATCAGTTGAAATGACAGAAAATAGTAAATATAGCTAACACATTTATAGGAAAGCCCCAGATGAGAAATATGGATTAACATAAGGAGCAAAGATTCCACATTACAAATGATCCTCTCCACATAACATAGCCCTTCTCTCTTTGCAATTTTACAGCACAAAAAAATCATGTTGTCCAACTGTTTGTATTGTCAATTGTCTTTTAGCATTTGTTTTTGCATTGTGGTGAAGCATAGATGGATGGATAAGAATAATGTTAACAAGCATGGAAAAATACAACTGAGGCTTGCTTGCTTATACTCCTCCTGTGTTAGAGCCGTTAGTCTCACAGAGGATGAGACTAAGTCAACACGAGGCCTCTGCTGTTTTATATCAGGTGCAGAGAAACGGCATCTATCACTTCACATTCTGACTGCAGGTTAAAATGCAGGGAGACATTGTAAGCGTGCAGCACTTTGTAAACTCATTTACTGAAATTCACCGCTCACCTGACGCCCCATTGTTTCACCTTTCAGCCCAAGAATGCATGATTTCATTCATATAATTCAATGCTGCTTTCCCTGCTATCTGACTGGTTTATTTTCATCAAGTCTATGTTGACTTTAGGAAATAAAATCGCATACCCGAGTTTCGTCATTTAATGATTCCAGTCGGTTTCCGTCTCTTAACATAAGAGTTCTCGTTCAGGTGCAGTACGCAGGTATCATACCCACGTGCCGCTCGCGTCGTTTTTCATCTTTTTCAGCCCCTTTTCGCAGATTAACCATATACATGTAAAGTGCTGCTGAACTATATAAGTATTTAGTCAGTGCTGTAGATGAAAAGATTCTGTCTAAATGACCCCCGAAGCTTCCTGACACAGCAGATCCACACTACAGGACTACAGGTTTCTTCAAAATAGCTTTTGTTGCGTCAAATATTGTCTATTTAATTTGTTTAACTCATTTAGCATGCAGCTGTACTATAGGAAAAAAACAATAATAAAAATACATATCAGATCAGACGGGCAGATGCACAATATCAACGGACTCAGAGTGGACCAGGACATCTCCAGCTCTTTGACTTTCCAAGAAGAAATATTACTATCAGTCACTTCAGAGGCTCTGCTTGTAGGAGCCCTCTGATCCTCGGGCCCCTGGTCCCGGTAGGTCCAGCACTATGTAGTTATCCATCCATGTTTCTTGGTGTTTCAACATTAATGTTTTTAAAATCCAGCATTTTAGTGGGCACGTTCTTGGGTTTTGTAACGCTGCATTGTGATTGTATTCTCATTACCACCGCCATTAGGCCATGCGTATTTCAACTCTCTTCTTACAATATTGTTATTGTATTTTATATTGTTTTTATGTGTGTGTGAATGAATTGTGTGTATTTGTGTTTGCAAGCTCGCTTGCCTCGAATTACCCCTTGAGGAACCAAAAAAAGTTTTTAAAATCGAATTGCACTGAATTGAATTGCACGTGCAAGCAATTTAATAAAATCATAAATCTATGCAAAACATATCAAACAGCTAAAATAATATGTGCACATGGCTCAAAGAGCGCATTGTGTTTGCGGAACGAAACGGCTGCGAGTTATTCAAATGCACAGAGCTCACAGCAGTACAGGCAGCAGAAACATTTAAGTTAAAAATGACACCAAATGAGGTCGAAACAAAATAGGGAACATCAGCATTGCAGTTTAACATTGGAGATGATAATGCATCTTAATGCTATTTCAATCACTGCGGTTATTAATATGATTTTGTGTGCATGAGCAGTTATTACTATCAAAATAGTTTCTCATGATTGGTAGTCATGGGTTTGTAGATAACACATCATTGTAATTACTTTGAAGAGTTTTATTTTTGTGATTATTTTTGTATTTGTCGTTTACTGGAGGGCAAGATTCTGGGTGATTATGTCAATCATCAGCCCATGCATACATGCTATGCATATTGCTAAAGATAAAATGTTGTTATATAAACACATTAGTAATTCAATTCAATTCAATTCAGTTTTATTTATATAGCGCCATATCATAACAAAGTTATCTCAGGGCACTTTTTCGAATAGAGCAGGTCTAGACCGACTCTTTATATTTACAGAGACCCAACAGTTCCCACCATGAGCAAGCACTAGGAGACAGTACTTGCCTTATTATCTGTCTGTGTATAATTATGCAGTAATTAACGGCCCAAAAAGAGCCCTGTCTCGCTCCTTCAGTCCTTAAAACAGTGTCAAATGATCAGGAGACATTATAACAGCAGATTACATATTACTCTGACTATGGGAGAAAAAAGCACAAATGCTGCTATTTCAATGAGAACTGTGTTGATCATTTGTGAAGTAAAACACACAGGCTACTCGCGGGTCAGTAATACTCTTATTTGGAACGTAATTGAAGGATTTCTGGATGTAGTTTCCTTTAATCTGACGGGTCTCTTCATCTGGTGTTGACGCGGATTTCTGTTAGTTAATGATTTATGGAGAGAGCAGTCGTTATGTTTGTCTTCATACCGGTCAGACTGCTTATATTGGACCGTGCCGGTGCCCATCGCTGGGACAGCATGGCGTCTTCCGTGTCATCTGCACGGTAGCAAACACACGCGCACGCACGCACACAAACAGGAGAAGCTTAATGGTGGGCGGTGGCCTTGAACTTGAGCTCATTACATCCGTCTGTCTTTCTGTCTGCACCCTCCTCCCCTCCCTCTCTCTCTTTCCGTGTTAAACTTGACCTTGACCCTCAGGGGCCAGTCTGCCCCCCCCACCCCCACCCCACCAACAGGACCACACTATGGGAGAGAGACTGGCTGTCTGGGTGGTTTGTGTGTGAGTGCACGCGGATGTTTGTCTGCAGAATTTGAAAACTTCACAATTCAACTTCACAAAGCTTTTTAAGCCTGCAGTTGGTGTCATTCTGGTCGTCAGTGAACTCATGTTCAGGTGTTATTATATTATGGGATGGAGGAATATGACTCCGCACACACACCTTCCCCAGAGAGGATCTTTTCTATTAGCTGTTATCAACGACTCAATGTATCCATGAAGCATACTTTTTTTTCTAAACCCAACCTTACTTAATTGCTTACTAATTTCATTTTATTTTATTTTGATGTGTTTTACTTGAACTTAAAACGTACTTCTTGACATTAGAAACAGTAGTTTGACAAAAAACAAAAACACAAAAAATAAATAAATCAAAAGAAACACAAAAATCAAACAAACAAAACAATTGTGGCTCTTATTTTTTTACATTTATATTTAACCGCCAAACGTTCGACCGGAAAAAAAGACAAAAATAATTGAACAAATGGCTCTGTTCTTCTTTATTTCTTTCAGTCATCTCTCGTAGTCAAGAATACGTAAGCTATAACGGCTTAAAGCTTTAAATTCTAATGTTGCTGCTGTTTTGAATTCAAGAGTATTTCAAATATCTGAAATACTTTATTCTTCATTTGTCTTTTTTTTCACTTTGAAGTGTGCCGTCAACTCTGAACATACTGTATTATTAATTCAGTCTCCACCAAAGCTCAAACAATTGTAGTTGTGGCGATTTGTTTCCCCTTACCGCACGCTCCAGACTGACGAGCAACGCTCAGTGAAAGTCACACGGTGAGAAAACAGCCACAACTGTGTGTTTACTGGCCCGCTCTCATCCACACCGCTCCCCGCTGCTTCCGCCTCCATCACCTGGAGCCGCTTCACACCTGCTTCTGACGTCTGCTGCTGCTGTTGAGGGAGAAATGTTTTTTAAAATGAGATCTAATGCAAAAAAAAAAGTGTATTTTACCGAATCAATTCTGCGGTATGGTGCATGGACTTCCCCAGCCCCTAGGTCCCTAAAAAGGAAGATTAAAAAAAATCACATAAATAGTCTACCAGTGCGGATTCACTGATGAACCAACCAAAATAAAAATAAACTAAAGTCAAACAAGACAAAATGATATAAAATACTAGCAAAGCTTTTACCTCTTCAGTCCTGCTGCACCGTTTGTAAGTTTCAGCATTACAAGCTCATGTTGTTGTGCGGCTGGCAAGTTTGTCCAACCACAGAGATTACCCATGATCCCATGGTTTCCGCAGATACCACATTTGTGCAAAATAATGTGTATAATGTCCAAAAAAAGTATAAAATAAAGCTAAAAGTAACATGCAAAAACATGGCGTCTTATACGCATCACAAACGCTCAATTGAGAGCATTCTGCATGCAGAGTGTGCACGAGGAGGTTCATCCTAAAACACCTTAAAAGTTCTTTTTTGAAGAAAAGCGTCAGAAGAATTTATTTCAAACAGCACCAGGCGCAGTTTGAGACTCTCACATAAATTCAAAACCATAAGCAGCCAGTGAAATGATCACGCAAATAACGCACGCAGCTCAGAAGTGCCGTGAAAACCTTTCTGGACCGCTTTGAACCGAAGCCATATTTCTCAAATCTTAAGACCTCCAAATCCCTTCCATAAATCCCCTTTACGCTTCCTTCAGTCAGATGACGTGAGAGCGGAGCAGACTAAAAGCACACATCAATGAATTCTGAGAAATGTCCAAGCGGATACAATTATTTTAATAATCAAATGTTTCTTTTGAAAAGCTGGAAATACTCCTGGTATGTTATAATTTTTTTAATACTTTTATGACAACGATAAACTTTTTTCCATGCATTTGGCAGTGCCGGTTATAAGTCTTTAAATGTGTCCATAACTCTGTGGAATATTGAGCATTTTTACACCAGAGTTAAATAATTATAGGTAATATTTAGGATAATTAAACATATTATCATTAACAAAACAAAAAAAAATTTTTTTTCATCGTTCATTTTTTTCAATGTCAAAAGATTTTTATTTGACTACATTTTCATCTTTGTGTCAACTGCAGGTGTATTCACATGTAGACTAAAGACAATATGTATCTAACAGGAGTTATATAAAGTAGTCAGTGGTTCAGGTATTGGCAATACCGTTTGCATAAGCGCGCGCTCCCTGTGCGTATTTACGCACAACCCAAAACATGTTTGTTCAAGTGATTTATTTTTTGGTTTCTAAGATCACAATGATAATGTCAATCTTCCTGGCAGAAGATCAGAGACTTGAGTTGGACATAATGCAGCTGCTGCACGAGGAAAAGCGGCATATTGGGGGAGCTGAACCTCTTCACGAAGCTCATGCTCCTCTCGTGCCACAGCTCGAGCCTCATAAAAATATTTTTTCTTTGACTGACAATCCCCAACAAGTCTCTTCTTCTCCTTCTTTTTTTCTCTTGTCCCATCACGTGATCAGCCGGTCTCATCCAATGGACACGCGCCCTCCCTCCTCTCCTGGTCCCGGGGGCTTGTTGCGTCAAGGCTGCGGCTGGGATGTAACTGGAGGTCCGGCCGGTTACCGGGAGTCTTTGCCTCCGAGCAAGGCAGCGCACGCGTGCTATGACAGTGCGCGCGACGGTACATGTGCATTAGTTGAGCCGTGTGTGAGCAGGAGAGCCAGCGGTCAGAGAAGACTAAATGCGCACCAGTTCACCTCATTCAGTCAATGTAGCAGCTCAGCGCACGGAACCGGACAGAGTCAGAGAGGAAACGGCGACGAAAGGAGGCCAGACCGGGAAAAGGAGCGCCTATGACAGCCTCCCTGGTCCTAAACCCTCGCTGGCCAGCGGACACGGTAATGTTTGTGTATGACAACAACCTGGACGACCTGAACAAGAACATGGAGGGGCTGGTGGGCAGCGGCAACTTCGCCGCTAGCCAGTGCCGCAACATTATGGCGCACTCGGCGGCCGCCGCTGCTCTGGGCGGCCACCCATCCGGCCTGGTGCACTCTTCGGCTGGCTACTCCACAGTGGACGTGTCCGCTTCAGGCTCTAGCGAGACAGGCGCCTCTTCGGCGAAGCAGTGCGGGGCCGGACCGTGTCCGGCGGCCGCCGTGCCGCACCAGAGCTCCTCTGCCGCCACCGCGTTACCGTACAGCTACTTTGGTAACGGCTACTACCCGTGCAGGATGGGGCGGGGTTCCCTGAAGTCGTGCACCCAGGCGGCCGGAGCCGCGCTCAGCTCGCAGTATATGGACACGACGGTGAACTCTGACGAATACTCGAACCACCGGGCCAAAGAGTTCGCCTTTTACCACGGCTACCCTAGCCCGTACCAGTCGATGGCCAGCTACCTGGACGTGTCGGTGGTCCAAACGCTGGGCACCGGGGAGCCGCGCCATGACACACTGCTCCCCATGGACAGCTACCAGCCCTGGGCTCTGACCAACGGCTGGGGGGGACAGATGTACTGCTCCAAGGACCAGGGACAGGCCGGACACCTCTGGAAGTCAGCTCTGGCTGGTAATACACCGTTTTTCTCCTTTAAAACGATTTTTGTACAGTCGGGTATTTAAAGGACCTTTGTGTAGCTATGTAGAATGACATACAGGCTTACTGCTAGACAACATTCAGTAATGTGTGACATATGTTATTAGGAAGAAATTATAGACTTTCCTTTTAAAGCAACCCATTTACTGACATGATTAATGTGCTCTGATAATTAAACACAGTCTTAGTTATTAAGACATAGTTAATAAGACGACTGCTCTCTACTATAAATAATGAAACAGTGTGCTTTAAGCAGAGACTTGTGGCTGATGTTAATCACAACTCAAACAATCCCAGCGGCTCTGAGGGCGTTTTGTGCAGCTGCAGCGCAAATTAAAACACGCTGTTTGGAGCGAACCATCAGTTTATCACAATGCCGGTATGTGATAACTTAGAGATGAACTGCTAAGGACGATATTGATATTTAGAGTTGCTCGGCCTCATCATGCTCGTTAAGGCAAGGCCATTTATTAATCAAAAGGTCAAGTGTTGGCTGGTGACTCATCTGTTAACCTGATAATTAGCTAATTATCAAGTGACTAATGCTCCTATTGTATTGTTAACATGATGATATAACATTTAGCAGAATAATAATGAATTAGAAATATCAGCACACTGATCCCATTGGACTGCGTTTTAATTTGTGATTTAAAAAAAGGCCTGTGTGTTCATTTTGGACACAGCTCTCTTCAGATCTATCTGTCTTTATTTATCACACACAGGGGAACTGAAATTATGCATTGAAAATCACCAAATACAAAACAATCAACAGAGTATACAAAGAATAATAAGAATAAACATTTCTATGTGCACACAAACATGCGCACTACATTTGAGGAGAGAAGGTGCAGGTCAGCTTGAATTTGCAGCCGCATGGTCGTGCTGCCTCCAGACAGCAGACATCCACCATGTTGTCTGTCTGTGTCGCAGGATGGATGTCCAATCAGATGCAAGCATTAAGTCGCTGTCCTCTTCATTTAGGCCGTAGACTCTAAATGCAACACAGCATGCACACCTTTGTCTGTATTACACTTTGCTAGAAACCGACAAGTGTGGAAGTGTGTGCCGCTGTGTGCAGCATCGCCCTCAGACCGCCTGTCTGTCTCTTTGTCCGCTTTCTAACAGATGTGGTGGCGCACCAGCATGACGGCTCGCCTTTTCGCCGAGGCAGGAAGAAGCGGATACCATACACCAAGCTCCAGCTCAAGGAACTGGAGAAAGAGTACGCAGCCAACAAATTCATCACCAAGGACAAGAGGAGGAAGATCTCCGCCGCCACCAACCTGTCGGAGCGGCAGATCACCATCTGGTTCCAGAACAGGAGGGTGAAGGAGAAGAAGTTCGTGGCCAAAGTGAAGAGCAGCGCGCCCTAGCATGCAGGTTCCTGCGCTTTGGACGATTTAATGAAGGAACATGGTGCATTTGCGTGTTATGAACTGAGAGAAATGACAAAAAAAAATTAAAATAAAATGGGGAAAATAAAGAAACTCGACGTGGTACTCCTAACGGAATGGGACTGTGCGTAGCCTACCCGTGTGCGTCAACAAAAACAGGAAGAAAAAGACGAACAAAAAAAGGACAAAGGACAAAATAAGATAAAAGAAAAAACCAAAGCCCTCTGATAAACCTTCTCCTCAGAGGCATCCTGTAAATACAGCACCTTCCTGCCTGCTTCGATGTAACTGTCTGTCTACTGTCTGTGTTTTACTGTTTGTCAGTGTTGTCCGTGCCCTGTAGCCGAAAACGCAATGTTATGCTGTCCATATTGTTTATAACGCCTGTAAACCAGTAATCAAAGTATAGCGCAACACTTAATAAATTCTTTTAATCCCGATGTAGTCTCCAACAGGTCTTATATATTTAAATACACCAATATGTAAACTGGAGACATTGCATTCGTGGCCGTGCTTTGTTTCTGGTCGTCTCCTTCGCCAAACTATGCCCGTAAAATGTGCAAACAGATCCGCATCAAGTTCATATTCAAAGGCTGAAAGTTGATACCCGTAAACTGGACAAACAGAGCAGGAAGATTCAGACTCCCCACGCAGATTAAACGTGTTTATGAGACTGTGAATTCATATTTGGATCAGGCCTCCCTCTGGAACATTACCACAACAATGCTATCCGTTTCCTCCTGTTATTTCACAGGCCTGTATGGACCCGTGTGAAAAATCAACTTCCCACTAATTACATTTCACCAAGTATTAACGTTCTTTACTCCAAATGTTAAACCGTGAATTCAAAGTAAAACGCATCAAAGCAGAAAATGTCTTTATCTAGGAATTTTTCTCATGAGAATTATTCTCATGAGAAGGTTTAGTTTAACAAGTGTATCTTCCTCCAGCTGCTCACTGCAGCTTCTAACATATCTCGAGTATTCAGAACCTCGTTTTGTAAAGTATTGCGACCAAAAGTAGACTTTAATAGTTGTATTTGAAAAGTGCTGGAGTAAATGTATACGATTTAATGAATTATATTAATTGAATTTATCTTAAACCCATCACTAATTAGACAAATTACTTAACTGCTTCCTGTTTCTGCGAATTACAGCTTTTGCCAGTAATTAATATAACAAAGGCTGGCAGGATTGTATTTTGTTTATTTTTTTACTTTGAAGTTGTGTTGAATTAAATTAAGAGCTGATCGCAATATTCATCTTGAAAATGCCACTTTAATTTATAAAAAAGAAAACACACACAAAAGAAAACACACACATATACACAAAATACCAAATCTTTTAAAAAAAGGAAAAAAAATGAGCAGATTACCTTTATGTACGTGACGTGAGAAAGTGGCAAAGAGAGCAGAAATTTAGCAGGAAATGACAGAACAGAACAATTGCATTGAAACTAGTTTTTGTTTTAAATGTCTCTATATTACGCAAGTGGCCTGAAGTAGGCACATCCCGGCAGCAGAATAGAATAGAAATGAGACATTAGATTGCGTTATTGTTTGTGCGTCATGTACATAGCCTGCATTGTGTGTGTGTGTGTGTGTGTGTGAGAGAGAGAGAGAGAGAGAGAGAGAGAGAGAGAGAGAGAGAGACGCCCTTGACCTTGAGAGTCACGTGAGCAGCTGTAGGCTCGGCTCTCACTCAAATGTCCCGCGAACATTTTATGACAGCAGACCGCTGTGTCGTCTGGTCTGATAGAGCCACACAAACACACGTACACAGACACGCACATACGCACGCACGCACGCACACCCACACCCACACACACACACACACTGCGGCTGCAGTTAAACTCCTCTCGCTGTCTCATCAGCAGGTTCCAGCGCGCCATTGATCCGCTCCTGCGGCGCGTTAACGGTCACGGCGACAAGTGAGTGACGGTAGAGGGATGTTGGGTCATCATCCGCAGCAGCAGCACGTCTCATAGAGTATAACCTCCCACAGACACCTTGTTCCTTAGAAACGTCAGCATTTTGCCACCCGGACACATGGAGCATGGATCACGGCTGGCGTTCAGTCATTGCGGTGTCATGTTGTGAAACACTTGTCAGCTTAACAAAAATGTCTCCACCCAGCTCCTCTGTCTGTCAGCTCCAACACCGGAGCAGATAAACAGTCTGGGAGCAAAACTAGGCCTATCCTGTTACTGTAAAAACGCCCAGAACCCTGTTTAGCATCAGCCGAATTCTAGTTCACAATCGGCCAACAGAACGTGGGGATTATTTCCCAGAACATTCTCCACTTCGTTGTTTGGATATATTAGCTACAGCCTTTAAAGCTTTTGTCCACTAGTGGCGTCATTCACATTGTCTTATATGATCAGCACTGAATCACGACGTAATGAATTCTAATGTGAACATGGTGTAGCCTATTAAACCTCCTTATTATTCCTATTTCTCCACATTAAAAAAAAGTTTAATGGTGCATGTGAAATACACTAAATGGTGCACTGAGAGCCAGTTGGAACTCAACACTGTCCGGTGTGGTTTTGACCTGTCTCCCCAACGCTTCCACACCTCTCTCCAAAGCGTTGCGCATACTGCACTACATTTTACTGTTCATGCTATACACGGTAAGATTGCATTAGCATTGTTGTGGTGAGATTTCACAGGTTTGACCAAAATATGAATTCACAGTCGCAGGAAACATGTTCGGTCTGCACGGAGAGGCTAAAATGAATTTTTAGCTGAAAATATAAATATTGTATATTGGCTGTGCTGAGGTGGTTAAACAGCGCTAATATATAGTTTCAGGTTATTTTATAGAAGTGAAAGCAAACTTTAAACTGGACGTTTAAACAGACGCTACCTTCCAATGAAATGGTCAGCAGTGGCTGTTCCTGGTTAAAGCAGGCCTGGAGGAGCAACCAGGAAACATGAGCCAACTACACAGAAACAGCATATAATAGACTAGAATAGAAAAGATGCATATGACAAAACTGATTTATTGATTCTATTGGGGAAATATTAATTTCAAACAGATATATAATAACATAAAACAAGCTGGATTCCAGTCATTGTAAAACCGAATTTAATTTCCTGTGTGTGTGTGTGTGTGTGTCTGTGTGTCGGACCGTTAAACATTAACATTGAACTTGACAAACGGCGGTGTGCTCTGCTGGCCTGTTGACTCTCTTTACTGCTCCGTCTCTGTCCTCCTTTAAAACCAACAATACTGACGGAAGCCCTGAAGCTCATAAAGCTCTTTCTCCCCTTTAGTCCAAATACCAGAGAGAGGAGGAGGAGGAGGAGGAGGAGGAGGAGGAGGAGGCCTGCATGCGAGCTGCACCACCACCCGACTCATGTGGTCTTACTTTATTCTCACACAAGACAACAAAATCACACGCCTTAAATTAAATCCATACATACATGTGTTTTTTTTCTAATTCTGGCAAAACTTAATTTGACTTAATATAATATACATTTACAGCAATAAGTTAACAGTTTTGATTTACAATAATGTTTTTTTTACACATGAAGTTTTGTCACATTCTCACCTGCTTTTATGTGATTTTTCAAACAGAAAATATCACATTTACATCTGAAAATAAAATGTCTATGAAATGCTTTACTTGGGAGTAAATTTAAATTACATGTAACTTTTGTAAATGCAGAGAAGTTAAAAAAAATCTCCAGAGTAAATAAATAAAAGTAGATTCTTTTAACTTAAAAACAATAAAATAAAATCTAAATTTGAATTTTCTACATGGGCTGTGGGCACTGCTGAAGTGTTTCCATTATACTTCTACTCCTGTGCAATTCACAGGGAAATATTGTACTTTTTACTGCACTACATTTATCAGTTACTTTCAGTTCAAGATTTTGCATATTAAATGTATTATCAGTTAAAATATGATACATTGTTAGAGATTCAACTTCACTTTGTAAAAATATATAAAGTAGTTAAAATAATCTCTAACATACACAATGTAGCTTACACACTATGGGATCAGTAATAGTGATGCAATAATATATCATACAGGCTAATGTAATCTGAAAGGAATACCTCTGATAGCTTATTTTGCTGATAATATATCTGTACTTTGACTTAAGTGTCAATTTGATTACATAACTTTTACTTTAAGACAGTATTTTACATTGTGGTATTTCTACTTTTACTTAAGTACAAAAAAGAAAAAATTCAGAATACTTCTTCCACCACTGGCTGTAGGTTGTTTAAATATCAATCCACAATTATTATTTTTCAAGACAATTTCAGGCTTCCCCGCAACTACAGTACTTAAGTATTTACAGCTTTATACTTACAAGGAAATATATGTATATAGAGTAAATATTAGGAGGAAAGTCACTATGTGCAAAGTTAAAGCAAATTTGTTTTAAAAGAAAGGTAAAAAAAAAATGCTACAATGAAAAGGCTTAATGGGTGCCTGAGAGGAGATCAGAGATAAATGTAAAATAGGTTGTTATTATTAGAATCCAGTTTAAGAAAAAAAAAAAAGTCTCATAGACTCCGCTGAGGACAGCTGCAAAACAATCAGCTTCCAACTGCAGTTAGGTCACAAGACTAGAGCTACACTAAAGAGGATGTCAGAGGTCAGGTCTCATTGCACTGTGATAATCCGTGAAACAAATATTCATATGACACTGAATGTAAGAGAGTAGTGAAGGGAAATAATAATAATACAAAATTAAAACATCAATGGAGAGAAGTATGTTTTTTTTGTCTTCCAAATTTTGAGTTCTTTTCACTCTTGTCAAATAAAGAAAAAGAAACAAGGGACCATTCACAGATTTGTGTTTTATTTGAACAGAATGGAGTGGAGATGTTGATGTATGCTGTGGTAGTAAAGACAAACTGAAGAGTCACACAGCACTTTACATTCCTGCCTGCAGACAGCTGCACTCTCAGAGAGGAGTCAGTGGAGCTGGAAGAGTTTTATTTGGCTTTACTCAAATAAAATGATTCAAAATGAAATTATTCATAGGATCCAACAGGTACGTTTGAGGGTTTTCTAGTAGAAGTAGCCTAAACCAGTGGTGGAGGAAGTTTCCAGATCCTTTAGTGAAGAAAAAGTATCCAAACTGCAGTATGAAATGCTCCATTATTAAGCAAAAGCCATGCATTTAAAATGTCTCTTATGTAAGAGTATGAAAAATGCACTAAAAGTATCAAAATAAAAAGTACTCATAATTCACAAACCCTGTGAGTGTTATACTGTTATATTATTGGATCATTATGAATGATGCATTAATGTGTAAGCAGCATTTTACTGTTGTAGTTGGTAGAGGTCGAGCTAGTTTTAACTATTTTATATACTGTTCGGAGGTGTAATGCATCATGTTTAATAAGCTCATCATGTGTTTTGAATGTAAAATATTCATCTGTAAACTACAGCTGTCATATAAATGTAGTGAAGTAAAATATTATATAGAATATTAACCTCTGAATTGTAGTGAAGTTGAAGTATAAAATAGCAGGAAATTGAAATACTCAAGTAAAGTACAAGTACCTCAAAAACGCAGTTACATTCCACCACTGACTGAAATACACAAGGCCGTTCTTTGTCATGGAAAAAGACATGAATTTATGCCCTAAAATTCTTTATTCCAGTGATACTTACAAAACTGTGCACAATTCACCAAATTCTAATGTTTTCTTATTATTATGCTTTCTCCTTCATATCTTTTGACCTAATGATGAAGTTCAGGAAGGCTGGTCAGAGGAAAAGGGACACAATTCTGCAGCCTATTTGGATGCAGCCCTTGTTTTCCCTGTCTGTCAAAGCTGAGGCTGTGCAGCCAGGAGCAGCTGGGAGGTGCGCAGGCTCTTCAGGATCAGGATCACAATAACGGCCATCGCAGTCTTTTGCAGGTAAATGTAGTTCAAAGTGGAATAAATATGCAGCACAAGTGCTCATAATGCAGGGTCTTGATTGGCTGATGTCAGCAGTTGGCATATGTTAGAAGCCCACCCAGTTGGATGGGTTTCAGTCATTCTGGGAGGAGAGCCAATAAGGAGTAAATCCAGCTGAGATGACAGTTTGTATTAAAGTGCCTGGGAAAAGGATGGGGTTTGGAAAATTGGAGTGAATTTAAACAAGTAAAATCATTATTTACCATCATTAAACAATTTTGAGCATATGTTTACATATTGTGACATTAGTAATAAAAGTTTCTATATGGCTTTTATGTCAAAAATCACTTGTTCACATGAGACTCTTCTAATCATTTTAGTTTGATGAATTCTTGTTCCTATAATTTGAAAAAATAAAAGTTCTATCTATCTGCAAAGTCATTCTTTAACTTGGTTATATTGTGCAAAACACCAATCAGTGCTCAGAATATACACTGGAGGACCAATCAAGTTCTGCCTCTTTACTGTGTAGCCTCACTGCTCTGTGGCTGGGGTTAAAAGAGCCGAAAAGATCATGAAGTTGTGAACTTGGAAGTTCTGAAACCTTCAAATTATTTTTTTCTTGAAGACATTGTGAATGACACATTAAAAATGCCAACAAAGTTGAGTGTTGTTTTATTATCTTGTTTGAACTTGGTGAAAAGCTGATTTTTAGCATTATTAGCATGTTAGCTGCCATGCTAGAGAGCTAGCTCACTTTTATTTATTACACAGCTCATGTTAATGTTTGTTAGCAATAATTAATGTTATTATTAGTTACTCAAGTTAATGTGACTACTTCAGAGATGACAGCAACTAAGGTTAAATGTTTTTATATGTATGTATCTAAGATAAATTCAGGTTTCTAGTTGTCTTGCTGTGTTTAGCAGTCTGATGCTAACGACAGTGCTCAGACACTAACAATAATGACTCAAGGCTGTCCAGTTAAAAAAGAACCAATTTTAAGAACATAAAAGAGGCCACAACACTGAGAAAAAAGAACAACAGGCAGAGGGATATTAGCAAACAGAAAAAAGGAGAAACAGTATTTGCAGAAATTGAATTGTTAAACTTTATAATTGTCAGCTCCATTTTGTCTGTGAAAATCTTTGATATGACTAAATCTTTTAGTGTCTAAATCATTGCTGAATTGTTGTCCATGCTCACACATCTCCCTTCAGTAATTCATATGTTTATTATGTGAGACTAAACTGTTTTACTTACTTTAACATTTTCAACTAAATCTTTGCTTTCAACCTTGACTGAGAAGATCGAACTCCAAACAAGAAAACAAGTTCTCAGAATCAGACGGTTCTAGCTAAAATCCATCTGTAATACAAAACCCCATTTAAACATGTGATAGCATTTGGGTTTATATTTAGGATCAGTTTTGCTATCTAGGATGTGATCCTCAATTTTTCAATACCACACATAAAACAATATTATTCCAAGGTGTTGATATACAGAGGAAAGTTTTATTCCCTATAATATGGGACATTTTAAAGCTTTGCATGGTATCTGTTCTTAGAAACTGTAGTAGAGCAGAAAGCCCATCTCCGCCCTGTTGGTAAAAAGAAATAGGAGGTTCTGATAGACAGAGGGCTGCAGTGCTGGTTCCACCTTAAATCACATTTCCCTCCTGTCCAACATCATCCATCTTCCATCCTTCTCAATAGAACTGAATAGAACCCATAAAATGTTTTCAGTTGATATTTTATCCTATGCTCTATTCTATTCTATTCTATTCTATTCTATTCTATTCTATTCTACGCTACACTGGTTTTATGGGACAGCGGGAGAGGAGAGGACCCACCCCCTGAGACACACACACACACACACACACACACACACACACACACACACACACACACACACACACACGGAGCTCCTCAGAGAATACTTTATGCTTCAGACCAGGAATGCAGGACTGAGGCTCGTTTTTCTGTCTCAAGTTCATGTCCAACAGACCCCTCATACACACACACACACACACACACACACACACACTTTCCCTACCGTTTTTACCACCTTCTCTCTCCACCCCTCCTCCCCCTCCTCTGTCTGCATTGCGGACTGTCTTTTTGTTTCCCAGGTTGGACTTTGCAGTTGAACTTGAGACCGACAGACATCTTGTAAACAGTTAGTAGTCTGGCCCCTGTCTGGTCTGGAATGGCCTGGAATGGCCTGGGGGCGGGGGGGGCAAAGGGGTGGAGAAATGGACACTAGGCTGAACAATCCTGTTTTAACACAAACACCTTCAAATGGATTTAGAGATGATTAAGTCCAAATAAAAAAAAGAGAATGAGAGGCTTCACATGTTGCGTTTCCTCACTATAATATGAAGATAAATTAAAATAAAATAATTAAGGTCAGGGGATGCTGGACACTGTTAAAGAACTTCCTAAGTTTGACATTTCTCACTGAGAAATTTACTCTCATAAGGATTCATGTTCAAGCTGAAAAGGTGCTTAAATTTAGTCTGTAAATAAAAATAAAACACAATAGCCTCCATTAGTCAATGAACAACGTGGACACAAACTCACACAAACTGTTGTTACTGGACTGCAATTGTGTCATTTTGTAGAACTGAATTGACTTTAAACTGAGACATGCAGTGAAATAAAATCAGCCCAACCCAGGATCAGCAGTCTCTCTCTCTCTCTCTCTGTGTGTGTGTGTGTGTGTGTACATTTTAACAGCTCAGGAAGAAAAGGAAACGACTGTAAACACACTATACAGCTGGACAGGCCTCCAACAAAGCCTGTGTGTGTGTGTGTGTGTGTGTGTAGGGGGGGGGGGGAACAAAGCCTGTGTGTGTGTGTGTGTGTGTGTGTGTAGGGGGGGGGGGGGGGTATTGGCGGGGGGTGTGACGTCATATATAAACGCAGTGCTAGATGGACTGCAGGAGCAAGAATGCTCCATTCTGATTTGAGAATCAGTTAGACGGCATGCTTTTGATTACTTTCAGACCTAAAACTGAATTTAAGCTATATTTCATTAGTGGAATAGAGTTTACTGCATTGATAAGCAGCACATTCAGTATACATAAAAACTGATGTAAGTGCAGTATATTTATAGGAATGTTTATACTTCTAGAAATAGAAGTGATTTGGTGAATACTGGTGGCTGGTTTCTCTGAGTAGGACGTGTCCACACACTGAAATACAAAACCTCTGTCAGTGATGATAGTGGGACTTCACTGACATGGTGAAAATCCACAAGGTTCAGATCCTGCTGGGTGTCTTTATTTTTGAGAGAAGATAAAGAGAAAATGAACAGATCCTGAATACTGAATCACATTAAAAAAAAAAAAAAATGGATACATGAATATAGAACTGTTAGGTGTCGTCAAGAATATCTTAACATTTTATCTGACTGAGTGCAGCTGCTGTTAAAAGCAGAACATAGCAGAGGAACCAGGCAGCTTTCCCACATATATTTAGACAGATAGATTGGAAATGGACTGCACAGCATGGAAGTGGCAGTTATCAGGAGGTAATGTTGTATTTTCCTGCATGTTGTCTAACTGACACTAAATGCAGACCCACGGACGAAGAGGTTTTTTTGAGTTGGCACACTGTCACAGTAACATAATAGTTCAACACCAGTGGGATTCATTACAGAGCAAGCACCGTCTTTGATACTGGAAGGTTCTGATGATTGAAAACCCAAAAATGAAGATGAGTCCGATGCAGCTGATGATTAGGATTATTATTATTATTATTTCTGTGCCGAGTGATCAATCAGATCATTTAGAGCCAGAATTTGAGCAGAGTGTGACAACAGTGGACCACTGTGAGCTGTGTGCACAACCATGTTGCAGTTACCACAAAACAATGATTTGTGATTACTGTGGTGATTCATTTGTGTTTGGTAAATGCCAGTCATTGAGCAGTCACATCAGCCTATGTGTAACACAGTACAACATGCATATACACATCTGTTTATCTGTGTTACGTAAAGGTCTAAAGACATGAGGTATGTAGGAATGCTTGGAAAACCAGCCTTGATTATTAACCCTTAATTTAAGGGTTAATAATGTTAAATAGGAAAGAGTCTGTAGTGTTGAACCAGTATCAGGCCTTTATTATTTATTCTGCGACACACTAATGAGAGACAAAGTGAGTAAACAAAATAAGACATCGTATATAATATTATATCAAATCAAACTTACAAAGAACATAAAACCTTTTGACTCAGCTGCCTGGGACTCCATACTTTGGAGATATCTGAGAACAATAGTATATATAAGGTTCCTCCAGAGAGATAGCTGTGGTTATACTGTGAGGTAAACCTCATCATCCATTGCAGTGTATATTTGTCTTTGACTACACCTCAGCAGAATCAAACATAATCAAGACATGGAACATTAGAGACAACTACATAGTGTACAACAACAGACTGATGTGCTGTTAGCAGTGGTGTAGTGGTGCAGGAGAAGTGGGTATACTCTTAATTTATGCCCCCTTTTTTTTTTCTAAAGGGGGTCTGTCCAACAAAGCATAAACACCCTGTGTTATAAACAGTGACATGTAACACTCTTGCATATTTAGTTCACCCAAAATTGGGTCAGCAGTATTTGCACATTGTCACTTAACTTCTGCTGCTTGACTTCAGGGAGTAAAGGTCATTATGAAATTCACATTAGCCACAGAAGAGGTGCAATCTATGCTGGCCCACAGACTTTATGTGAGACCACTACATAATTATGCATTTTGAGTGAACTATTCCTTATTCCTTAGTCCATCCACACATGGAAATTGGACAACCAGCAGGGCGGGTCATGCCTTCGCCATCCTAGGAAAACAAAATTGGCAAGTTGCAGCACACACTACTGAGATGTGCATCAGAGGGATTTAGAAGTGAATACATGCAACGCAGACTGAAAAATAAGTAGGTTCATGCTGTATACCTGCGTACAGCCTACACTGCAGCACTGGCTGTTACTGATCTGCAAAGCACACGCTGCTCTCTAGAAATGTAGTATTAGAAATGATCAAAAGGTTAAAGCTGAGCAAGAGACAAGACTGTAATCATCAACACCAGCAGTCCCACTACAACTCTAAACATTACCCAACACACATCCTCCAATCAGAGGCAAGACGCACAACCTACACTATACTCTCCAGGAGTGCTTCCTACACACTTACACTTCTGCTGTTATGAAGCAAATGTTACACAGAATAGCACGAGACATTATTTACTCATTTGTCACAAAGCTGATAAGATAGACACATTATTTTAAAATGCAGGTATAGTTCTGATTCTAGTACTTTATTGTGAAATACAACATATCCAGCAGAAAAAATGCGTGAGCATGAAAATTCATTCTTGACATTGGAAAGACAAAGCAGCTTTTTCAGAGCTTTCAACACCTTGGTCTTCATCAGTGAATGGAAATATATTCTTAGTATATTTTTCAATCAGTAGATTTAGATTGCACTCTGCAGCCTTTGGACTGAGGGCTACATCTTCTGAAATGGTAAATCATATAAATTAAATTGATCTAATCATCTCAGAGACATCAAGAGACCCCAGCCTACTTCCCAACATGACTATAATGAACCAAATGAACATTCCCTAAGATAAGTCATACAATTAGAAATTGTGGAGGACTAATCATGTGGTACATGGGGATTTATATGCTACAAGTGGCAAAGAGAAAGATTTTACGAGATCAGATGCAATAATTATATATTTAAACATTACCATTTGCATCACAAATCAAAATCAAAGTTATGGTAATATAGTAAATAAGGGTTGAGAAATGTTATCAAATGTGCACATCTTCACTGTGAATATACCATGAGTCACATACAATTAAAAACAAACAAATAACCCTCGGAATGAAATAGAGGAAAATACACATATGATGAGCTAAACATAATCACAAATCTTCAGAAATCTTCATTAAAATTTTCAGAAAAAACTGAATGCATCCAAGAAGCAAGATTCAGTATGTTTTGAAGAAATAGTTTTCAAATTCACTTGACAATTCACAACAGCACAAATGAAAAGCAGAAAAGCAGTTACATTTTTAGTGGGTACAATATAAAACTCATACAGTCCTATAACTGTACTTTCAAGGAACTTTAAGAAATAAGAAGATTGAAGCATATAAAGATTTGAAAAAACTTGAAAAGTGTGTGGTATTTGTAATATCAGGACAGAAATGCTAACACAGCAGTTAAAAAAAGCAATGCTAAGATCATTTAACGTAATATCTATCTGTAACAATGAACTGACAAGTACAACATTCAAAAATGGAGACAACAAAGAATGTAATTGACATGATAAATAAATGAATAATGTATTTTTATTGAAAGCAACACATTTAGGACAAGACACAGACAATACAAGCATGTACATCAAAACTTTAAAGTAAAAGTAAATCTATGCCCTCTTGGCTGATTATGAAAAGCTCTTTGACACTGTGTGATTTCAAATTTGGACAAAACAGAACAGGATTCTTTATACAAGGCTGTGGAGTTAAGTTTATTGCCAACACTATATAATATATGTATTGGACACATCCCCAACACCAGGGTTCATACTGAGATGACAAAAATGCCAAGTGTGTTTTTTATACAGATTACCTATTCTGTTGCAAACAAATCCAAGACTGCACAACAAATTAAATATACTCTGCAAGTACTCTGAAAACTATACACAACATATTTCTGAAAATGTCAAAATACCAGATTCATTTGGCCAACTCTCCATGAGACCACACCTTAGTCTAAAACTCAGAGCTCTGGGAAATCTTAACAAGGTCACAGGTTGCTGAATCAGCAGAGAAAGCTTGAAAAAAATATTTTGCAGCTGAATAAAATGCCCCAAAATCCTATGTATTATACATAAAACTATGTATAATACATAATATAATATATATCATAATAAATATAATAAGTATTTAGAACCACTTTTCTATATGTGAAATGTCGCTCTATTGGTTACACAAAACAAACAGACAATATAGGAAGATCATTGGAAAAGTGGTTAAAAAAAAGATGTTTAAATTCCACAGAAATGGCACAAACACTGAATGCAGGGGACCATCTCCATATGCCTTAATACCCCCACACAACATTTAAATATGACACCCAAACGTCTGCGACTCATATTTCTATGGAGCACACTAACAAAGGTTTTAGCCGTGCGCTTCGGATAGCTGCAGGTCATCTCCCATGGTTCTTTTGACAGAGGTCTGTTTGCAGGATGGTGTAGCGAGAGCAGTACATGGTAAAGGATTGGCTCTGTCCAGTCAGTGTTTTTGTTTTGTGGGTGGAATGGCCCATCCTATGAACTGATCCAAACTAAGGCCAACCCATTATCCTTTAACTCTGCCTCGCTGGGTTTTTAGACTTAACTTCAGAGTGTGATATCAGATTCTGATTGGTTTCCTTGTTTTTCATCTCAAAGCATAAATCAATCCTATCACCACAAAAGAACATTAATATTGGACGACTTTGCAAAACCCCAGATTGTGTTCAATGAAAACCTTTTTTTTTATGTGAAATGCTAACGTAAATGCTTTCTATAACATTTGTGCACAGCAACTACCGTAAGGTCTAGGTTAGGGAAAGGTCATGGTCAGCGTTAGAGTTTAGTTAGGCTGGATGTAAATCAGCAGGTACTGAATCGTCCAATTTGAATGTAATTCCAAAAATACTGGACACACACACTGTTGAATATACACTAACTTCTGAAACACATTCACACATAAACACACACACACACACACACACACACACACACACACACACACACACACACACACAAACACACACACACACACTCCTGTCCATAATGAGCAGCAGGCCAGCATGCAGCGGGCAACAGAAAAGAGACTCGTCCTCCTCAAACAAAGCCTGGATAAGTTTAAGACTGTGTGTGGCTGTTAAACAAGCACATGTACTGGCAGCCAACGCACTAGTCATCTGTGAAATTTTACAGCCATCTACAATGATGCTGACCTTATAAATGGGAGCGTGGTTGTTTAGCAGAGAGGTGAAGGCATGTTGCTGTCTGAGGTGTTATGTTGTGAGATCCATCCAGGCTGATTTTCTTCCTCATTTACACTGACTCGTGTTGGACACCATTAGGTTCATCATGAAACAAGTCAGCCGCTCATTATCACTAAGTAAGCCTTAATTACTATCGTTAGGTAGTTAGTTAATTAGTAATGTAGCAGCAGGTTGGTAGATTAGATTTATAATTATTCCAACACTGCACGCTTCTGATCTTAACTCAAAACTTGCATTGCAGGGAGTGGAAACATACGGATTATATCATTTGCAGATCTGCCTCCATTTGAATGAATGAGTGAAGAAAAAGTGGTGGCGTAAGGTAGTTATGATGGGCCCCAGTGCATGCTGATTACTAGTTATGAAGTGCACACACACACTCACACACACACACACACACACACACATACATACACACACACACAAACTTATCACTTTTTCGGCTAAACTAGCTTCCGTACATCGAATTGTCTCGTCACATGATCAAATAGACTTCATTGGACAACATCAACATATTACCCAGCAATCATCATTACAAATCTGTTTATGACAAACATACCAAAGAAAATAAGAAAATATTCATGTAGTTGAGTAGTTTTAAAAAAAATAGTTTTTATAGTTTATGTAGAATAAGCACATCATTTTGTTATAGATTGAGTATTTTTACTCCCCCCCCCCAAAAAATTAAAAATTAAAACCATGATGGAGATGGGTTTGCCTTTTCGAGGGCTTATATAGCAAATGGCACCATTTATAATTTAGTGTGAGTTCTTTGTACAAGGGTGTATTTCTGACTCACAAGGGCCTGTCAGCCTATACATAATTGGAGGGCCTTCTCTCTCTATAGGGCCCCAGTGCAATCATACACTGACTATATTCACACCCCTGGAAGGGTTGTAGATAATGCAAATACTGAAATAAGAAAAGGCGTCATATGTGTGAAAGTAGACTTTATATACATCAGGGAAAAGATGACTTACTGGCTCATTCTGATCAGAATGGGAACAACAATTTAGTCGCTGCAAACTCTTTCCTACAAGCATTAAGTTATATTTTTTGACACTCAGTGATTCAGTGGGATGGTTTGTTAAGCTAAAACCATTTGGCCATTTTAACAGTTTAGACCATATTTGTTTGTTTTGCTGATGAGAAAAAATGTGACCAAATTAAATGAGTATCATCTGCAAAATAGATTAGGTATTAAGTTAGGCAATGAAACAACAAAATAATTGATAAAGTGTAAAGAATAATAGAAATAAGGATGTCCCTACAGTAGAACAGAGCCTTGTGGAACTCCTACTGTCGCACCACTCTTTTGGAGAAAAATATAAAATACTGAGATTAGCTATCTACTGTATGTGAGTGGAGGAAACGCTTCCATATTCTACTTTCCAGATGGTTCTATATAACATCTTTTAATGTTGAGTAAAAAGTGTAAATATTGGCCTGTGGTTGGCCACATTCGAGTGTGTCGTTAGACTCACATTTCTCTCTAGGCCGACAGGATGTTACTTTCAGGCTACAGCTGGTGCTCTGCTGCTGCTGCTGCTGCTGCTAGATTCCATCAGCCTGCTGCTCAGCTAATATACATTTTCTCATTTTGTTACTGATCCATAATATGGTAACATCTGAATGGACTCACAGAAGTGACAGCTTGTTGAATATATATTAGTGGAATCAGGGCTGTTTCTTGCTATATGTGGATTATGAGGTTGCATGGGGCCCCCAAGTTGCCATTTTAGCCTTTGTTTTTATTTATTTTTTATTTTTTTATTTTTTTAGAAATTAAAATGACGACTCTCTTGGTAGACAAGCACCCCTGTGTGTTGAGTGAAAGCACCTATATGCTCAAATGCTCAATATATATATTTCACAAAAGAGGGGCCCCCAAACAACATTTTGCATATAGGTCCCCCAAAAACCTGGAAGCGACCCTGAGTGGAATAGAACAGCAGTCACTGGGCAGAAGTCAGTCTGGTGCTCTGAATGCTCTCCATCAGCACCGACTTTGATAACTTTGATAACTCAATTTTTTTAACAGACACACTCTATAAAACAAAAAAGGTATGAAAACAGCCTAACATCTTGCAGACAAAATTTCCCCTCATTACAGTAATATATGCAACCATGCACATGTGAATCAATGAATAGCCATGATACATCCTGGATTTATGACCTGAGCTCCTCCCTTTGACATATTGACATTACTATATAACATTATTCACAAAGAGTCTCACCAAGCTTTGCAGGTCATTTTAGTACACCTTTTATGCAATGTAAGTAAAGAGGTGTCCAATGATGAGGAAACTGAAGACTGAATGATTTTCAAATCCTTGCACTCTATCTGCGCCTTTATTTCAGAACCTATAAATAGTTTTGGGAATACTTGTATTTACAAGACACAGTTCAGAGAGGTAAAGCTTCCAAATCATTTCATGTTTGACTTTCAAATTAATTCATTTTACATCCCATCTTTATCTTTCGAAAAACATTTTGCTAGCAGATTTAGCAGCCCTAAGTTATGGAAATCTTTTTCTAATTTGGTTAAAACGACATCTTCCTCAAAGTTCTAGACAGCATGTTTAAACCTCTGTGTCATTTTATTTGTCATTGTATTGTTTTTGTCTATTTAGGTAGACTCCTTACTCTCCATTGTTATTTCTACATCTTTTTCTATTTTTAACTTGTGCAAATAAAATAAATTCAAAACTCAAACTCTTGTTTTTGGTGTTGTTGTTATATGTTGCTACATTTTAGCGTAAGATACCCACATGCCATTTCTTTTTTTTTTTTTTTTTCCGTTTTTTTTTTCTTAATTTCCAGGGTTCGCCAGATGGTTCTGGAGAAAAAAATAAAATATGTTAAATAAAATAACATATTTTAGACTGGGGAATGGTTTTTACATTGTATCGCCTGTACCAGTGATCTAATTTACTTTAGAATAGATTTTATTGAGTGTGTTTGTGAGAGTCACACTAATTAAAGCCAAAATAAAATCAAGTTGTTGTTCTGTCTGTGGGCAAAGCAACGGTCTCCCTGTGTGAGTTTGGCAGCTTTCATGTATAATTATATTACAGTAATCCCTGAACAGTCTGGGACATCGGTTGCCTTTGTTTGTACACTGTACAGTGTGGTATCACTTTCTGATTATATTCTATAACTAGACAATGAGTCACACTCACACTGTCTCAAGTTCATGTCTAACAGACTGTGCTACCACACACACCAACAAACACACACACACACACACACACACAAACAGCGTTGGCATGGTGATAGGAAGCAGATGTGTGTGGGATCAGCTGACCTCTTAGTCATTTCCTGCTCTGACAGCCATGTTGTTGCTCCTGTAAAACTGTGTTAAAGGAAGAGAAGATTTCCACCTGGGTGGTTTATCAACACCTGAACAGACGCACGTGTGTGTGTGTGTGTGTGTGTGTGTGTGTGTTAGAGAGTATTTTTACAGCTCCTGTCTGCCTTTTTTTCTATGTCCGTCTGCAGCTTTTAAAACATGGTGCTGCAAATTCAAAGAAATGAAACTGAAAGAATTAGGGCAATCTCATGTTATCAGCTGAGAGGCAGTTCCTCATGGTTTTGATTCACATTGTATATTCTTCATCTGTTTTAGTTTGACCACAGCAGCGGATAAAGATTAGATTTCTGAATCGTCACCAAACAAGTTTTGATTTGGAGGGAGGGACTTTTCAGACAAAAGCCTCCTAAACATCTGCACTGATTCACTGGTGTCTCTCAGAAGGTGGAAATTGTTACAGCACCGCAAAGCCTCTTTGATCAGGGTGGATGGTTGGGTGTACAAATTGTCTGACTTTGACCCTGTGCCTTCTTCCAACAGTTCAAGCTGGTTTTTTTTAAACCATGACCATTATCTCTCCCGAACTACCAGGTAGTTTTAGCTGTCTGAACTTCACCGAGGAGCAAAACAAAGCATCTCGACTGGCCAGATCACAAACTTGCACCATCACTGACATTGGTGATAATACTGAAGGACATGTAGTCGCCGCAGCAGGGTCAACCTGTTCACCCTGCCGCCGGCTAGCAAGCGATACAGAAGTATCTGCTGCTGTGACACCAGACTACAGAGCAGCGTCTTCCCTCATCCTCCTCACTCTCCTCTCACCTACCTCGGCTTTACATGTTACACATGTTCTATACATTGCACCACAAATACAGATATCACATCTGTGAATTTGCACTGTGCAGTTCTCTTAGTGTTTTTATTTGTTTCTTCTGCACACCCACATGTCACTTCCTTTGCACTACCTACCTCACCCTTTCATTTCTTTGCATTACAACTTCACAGTTATATTGTACACAATGTGTGTCTGTGTTTATATATATAATAATATAATATATTATTCTTCATTGTTACTTTCACTGAAGTGTTTTTTATTCTATCTTGGTCTATTTCTATTTTATGTTATTTATTTGTATTCTATTCTTAAAATTTTTGTATTATTTATACAATTTCTATATGTACATATTGCAGGGGCAACAGCATGTCACTGTAAAAGAATAGATTAATAATATATATGCTTTTTAAACACTCAGATAATAGAAAAAAATGTATCAACCCTGGTGAAAAATATTCAGCTAGTTGTACAGTGTGTGCAGTCAAGTGTGTGTTCTGGCAGCGTAAAAAAATGACGACCATGAAGACTCAGGTTGTATGAATTGTTGGGATAATGCAGTGTAGTAACTGATGGCTCACGTTGTGCTGTGGGTTTCTGGAGATTATGAGCCGCTCTGTGTGGTGGCTTTAGCACATCCTTAGCGGGCTAAGACATTTGTCCCACTGCTTTAATCTGGAGAAATGTGCAATATGTCACTGAGCCGTAAAGAGCAACTTGTGTGAATGAGGAAGTAGCTTGTTCATGATTGTAGACACAATATTAGCAACATCTTTCCAGAATAAGTTTACAATATGTGCCTGGGGCCAGTCTATTTGGGCTCAAAGAACAGAAAAGGACAGGTAATACCTATAAATAATACTAATGAATAAATCTAGTTTCTGATTATATTGATTTTTTCTCTACTACAATCTAATGTCTTTTACCTTCTCATTCAGAGAATGTTTTCATCCACACGTGACTTGCTCTATTTGTCAGTAAAATACATTCAATTCTAAGTTAGCAATAGTGTAGATATCAATGTCTGAGCATTTTGTCAATAGATTTAACCAATGTTCACCAAGAAATGGTTTCTTATACTGAACAGGATTAGAGATAAAGACAAATACTGTATAAGACAGGGGTTTTCTTTAATAAAAAAAATATTAGAAGGCTTTTGATATAAAGACTGACAGACAAATGAGCACAGCTTTTTTTAAATCAGATTTTAACAGCGTTAGAACTATAATTAAAAAATTATAAAAAATATATTTCGAATCAGAATCAATTGTAGGCAAGGTTGCACGTTTAGAAAACGTGTCTTGTTGGTTTGATCCACATTGAACATATAGGCCTACATAAGTGGTGAAAATATGGAAATACTAATATTAAAAGAAGCTCGTCAATAAATAATGCATAAATATAAATTAACTAGTATAATACTTACAGTGCCTATATGAAACGAATTAAACATGACAGGATCTGTGGGCGCTGGGCTGACTGAACTACTGGGAGGCAGGAAGTCAACAGCAAATTAAAGGTGATATCACCGCAAATAACACGAAGAAGAATGGGATCATCAATCTAAATGTTTTAAATTGCTATCAACTGTAACACTTCAGTATTTAGCCTAAGTGTAAACCAATCATCGTATCAATCAGACTATCAATACTATAACTGAATTACATATCAGACATACTTCTCTGCCATAAATGTGACAGAAACTGCAGGCTGCAATGTAAAACAAGGCAGACACAGTGTGTTCACATTTGAACCTTATTGATATGGATTCAGATAATTACCATGGTGCAGATGCGGCGGCCAGTAGCTCCTTCAAACTTCCATACATTTCTGTTTAAATTAGTGAATTTGTCCGCCTTTATTACTGAAGCACATATTACGTAGGACAGTCAGAAATACACTCAGCAATGGAAAAGGAAGCGCGGGGACTGGATTAAGTGCAGCGGACCCTGGGACGATCACTGCCGCCCCAGGAAGAGAGGGAAGAGAGCCGGGATAAGAGCTAAACTAACCCAGATTGGACAAGGTACATTTATTTAATTAAATGTAAAAAAAAAAATGTTTGAAATAAAATTTATTTTACTTAAATGTAGGCCTAATCAATTCAATTGATGTTTCCTAAGGCTGTTCCACTCATGGCTAATGTCCGGTCACAGGAAAATGGAATGGACGAAATGAGACCCAGCAACGGGGTTTCAGAGACTGTTGTGCCCACATATTTACAGAGACCTGGCTCCACCACAACACCCCGGATCAAGCTATTGCACTCGACAGGCAGACCGTGCAGACAGAGCGCAAGACTGTGTTTACATCAGTGATGTCTGGTGCTCAAAGGTAGTCAAAGTTGATGTTCGAGTTTTGTTTTTTATGTTGAGATGCCGACCACATATCATCAACACTATCTTGTTGCTGCTGTTTACACCCCCCCCCCCCCCCCCTTACTTTCTGGGTGTATAGGTGTAGGCTAGGTATATAACCTATGTATTATTTTATTATCTTGTTTTGTATTATTCTATTATACATTTAAATATTTGCACATATGTTCTATGTGTGTAGCATGAAGGGGCTACAGCTTATTTCACTGTGCCACCCTGTGTTGTAAAATGACAAATAAATGACCTTGATTCCTTGATACTCACTGTAGGGAGGAGAGAGAGAGAATTACAGAGCGTTCAGTGTTTAGCTCTCTTTCCCCATCTAGTGATTCTTATAGTGAACTACATCTCAAGGTGACAGGAAAGAGCAGCAGGCAGGTTTCTCTCATCAGGTCCAGTGAAAGTACGGAGAGTGGAGACACCATCATGAACACCAGTACAGTTATAAACAGGTCATTACAACAGCAACCTGCAATCAAATCTTACCTTGTGAAGCTAACATTTTGTTAGCCATGCTAGAAGCATGTCAATCGGTTAGGCCGCCACTTTGGTCCAGACTAAAATATGTCAACAATCATGTGATGTATTGCCATGAAATTTGGTTCAGACAATTGCACAGCTATATTGCTCTGAAGGCATTGGCCATTTCTTGGGGGAACAGCAATTTTACTGCTGCCATCTGTTAGTTAACCAAATATCTGAACATTCCACAGAATAATGTTCTTCGTGGAGCAGGAATACTGTACTTACTCTGACACTTGTTATCAAGCTTAAGGGTAAATCTGTGGATTTCAACTCCAAAACCATTGGTTCCAACTGAAGATGTAAATCTTAAAAAATGGGTCACAGATATTTAGATTCATTTAAAAAAAGCCAAATCATTTGTTAAAACAGCTGGTCACTGTAGTTTTTAGCAAACGTTACTCAAACAGGAGGAAATAGTGCATTTCTTGGGGACTATCTTCAACCGCGGATGAATCCACATTTGGTGCTCTAGTGAGTATTTCTGGTAGCAGGACGGTGTATGTGGGATTGAGTCACAATAAACTACAGTGTGTGTGTTCATGGCAGTGAAGGAACATGTCACCCAGTGCAACAGAGTGGCTCACTGATGTGTTTTTAATAGTTTTTGGACAACAATGGAGCTCTATGGCACAGAGGAAGAAGATCTATCAGGCTTTGATACACACACAATATTTGTTAGTAGATACATTTAATGTTTTTTTGGGTCTTTTCATGGGATTTGTTGACAGTAAGAAAAATATAGAATATCACCACACGTATCCTTTCAAATCAACCAAAGACCCTGTCCTTTTAGCATCTAAAGGCAGCATTCAACATTGCTTTATGTGCCCATAGCACAGTGTAAATCCTGCATATACAGAAGAGGAAAAAAATGCAAGGCTTCTCTCACATCACCAATAATCAAAGGGAGCCATTCAAGAGTTTGTTTCTATGTGAATAAACACTTCATAGAGAATTCAGTTTAACAGTCAAAACTATCTAAATCATGTTACTGCCCTTAGAGCAGCATTACTTAATATACAATATCTATCTGGGTAATATGATACATGCCTGTTAGTACACTGTCTGCCCCCAAGAGCAGCGTTATCCCATAAACATAAGGTGATACTATATGTAGGATGTTACACTATGACAGCATAATTATGCATAATTATGCATACAATAGGCTCTGACTAAACTACAAACATTGCATACAGAAAACTATTTGTGTTTAGCACCAAATGCAAAATAACCAGTCTACAGACTGACACCAGTATCAGCTAATATATGTGTGTACACTATGAGTTTGAATACTATACTCTTTCAGTATTTCAGTGACTGCATGATGAAATAACATGATATATAAATATAACAGACACCATGCACCAAGAGCAGCATCTGCAATAATAATGTACATGCCGAGTCATTTTAATTTCTTCCCCAACAATGATGGAACAGTGATATACCCTTCAGTTTAGTCTTTTCATTCTTGTTTTTAATGCTTCATTTTGTAGATAATAGATTTTTTTTGTCTCTCAGTGGCTGTACCTTTATATTTGTATAACGTGATATTAGCCTAGCAGTGTGGCTCTAGGGATGGCAGTGATGGTCACTTGGTTCCTCCAGTTTGGTCCAGGCTGAAATATCTCAACAACTGGATGGATTATCCTGCAGTTTGTGCAGACATTTGGGATCCTTGTGAACTTTGGAGATCAAAATTCAAATTTGTCCAATACCTTCCAAATGAATTACATTACCACCAGCCTTAACTGTACTTTCTTCCCTGGTGACCATGTTTTAGGTGAAAACAAATTGCTCTGGCACAACCCCTGCACTGGCTGTCATGATGTCTCAGCTCAGGTGTGATGCAGGAGAAAGCAGCACCATGCACTTTGGCTCAGTCTCAAGGTCAAATGAGACCTATTTGGGATGGGGTGTTGTGGGGTCCCTGGTTTTATGGAGCTCAGAATAAAACCCGGCTCGCTGTGGGCTTTCTATCTGCTTCTAGTCTATCTCCCCGTGACGGCACGGCCGCTCGTTTTTCGCAGAAAGACGCTTTTTATGGAGCCGCAGCCTGCTGACGGGCAGCAAACGTGTGTTCAGCAGACTTTAATTGTCTGTCGGTGGCAATAAAAGAGCCGGTGAAATACACAACCGTTAAAGAGCTGCAGGCCGCCGGAGCCCTGTGCATCCTCGGAGAAGAAAATGAAGAAAAGACCGGGTTAGAGGTTGATAGGGACGAGATCAGACAAAGAGCCTTTCACCTTAAAATTTAAATTATTGGATGAATTTCGGTTTGGAAATGACTCTACATGAAACCCATCAATCAGGTTTTTCAATAAAAGGTGACTTTACATACAGCTGCCGATGTCATTCTCATAAGGTCCAGATCACATAAGACATTTATCAAAAATGTCCTTGAAACTTAATGAAATCTGCCACATTAATAAATAAAACATTTTTAAATTAACTGGTGATTATGACTTTAATGCACACAAAACATGGTCTTAAATAGTCATGCAAAATAATATGAAACACTGATTAATGTAACAATTTTTTAATAGTATAATTGCATCCTTAGTTGTATTGATTATGAAGTTATCCAACTGTTTTTTCTTTCTTTCTTTTTTCTTTCTTTCATTTTTCTTTCTTTCTTTTTTCTTTCTCCCTCTCTTTCTTTATCTCTCTATTTCTCTCTATCTCCTTTCTTTCTTTCATTCTTTCATTCTCTCTTTTGTTTTTTCTTTCGCTTTATCCTTCTTTCTTAGTACCACAGTGTCACCTCCTGGTAATAATTAGGCACTGCAGGAGCATTTCATTTCAGAGAGCAAATTGTGAATCTCCCAGTCAGCTGACCCACAAGAATGCTTTATTGACCAAATATTTGATTGACTTCTCTGTGGTAATCTGTGGTCATCTAAAAGAATGAATTTCCAGATTATCTCAGAAGCTCTAACAATAAACCCTCAAATTATTTTAGATGACAAATTGGTCCCCAGATTAGTTTAAAGCTCTAAAATAAATCCTCAATTTCTTCACAGGATACAAGAATAAGATGCAAGATAAATTAGATCACCTGAATGATTTAATCAGCCTCCATATTACAGTTTTTGTGTATTGCTAAAACACTAAACCCCCTTCTCTTAACCAAATGCTCAGTGGTCTGAACCCATTTATTGAATCGATCACCATAAACGATTTTCACCTAATTAGACACAATTTGGAGATCTCATTGACTCTTTTTGCAAAACTCTAAATACATTCTCACACACTAAAACACATTTTGCACTCTGATGCACTTGTGATGCATAATGGTAACCACTGGTGGCAAGAGTTAAACACAAATAAAGCCCAGATGTCATAGCTTACACACAACGACTCAAAATTAATCCCACTTGTTGCAAATGATGATGAAACCAATATAAGCCAGTTCAGAGTGCACAGGTTGTTGAAGGTTGAAGATTGATACCATGGATGGAAACAATCAGAGAGGCAGAAGAAGAGTGCGTGTAAGAGGTGGAGGATGAGGAGGAGGACGAGGAAGAGCATGACTAAGACCAAGAACAGTAATTTCTGATGAAATCCACGCTACTGTAATAGACCATGTTTTAGTTCATGGAATGACGATGAGGGAAGCAGGACAAAGAGTCCAACCTCATCTCAGTAGATTCTCTGTGGCCACCATAATCAGGAGATTCAGAGAAGAGAACAGGTAATTGTTTTTTGGTCATTGAAAGTTTACTGTATACAGATCTTTCAGTACATTACTGTACTGCACATTCCCTTTTGTAGAATTGCAAGACTGCCACATGAGGGAGGAAGGACTCCTTTGTTCTCCCAACAACAAGAGGCTCTCATAGTTGACATGGTCCTTCAAAACAATGCCATTAGACTGTGTGAAATACAGCAGCGGGTTGTTGAAGACAATGCAGATTTTGAAGGAATCAACAGTGTCAACCTTTCCACTATTGACCGTGTTCTCCAACGCAACAGGGTGCACATGAAGCAAGTGTACAGAGTACCCTTTGAGTGCAACTCAGAAAGGGTCAAAGATCAATGATTTCAGTATGTGCAAGTAAGTGTACATTCATACACACACACTCTACATAGGTCTTTCTGTAGCACTTACAAAACTATATTTATTTCTACCTACAGAGAGTGTTTGAATTGGATTCCATGGAAAGACCCCATGAATACATTTTTGTAGATGAAGCAGGGTTCAGTCTGACAAAAAGGAGGAGAGGCCGGAACATAATTGGCCAATGGGCCATTGTTGAAGTCCTTGGCCAGAGTGGTGGTAATGTGACCCTATGTGCTGCCATTAGTAATCGGGGGGGTTCTCCACCGTCATGCCATCGTGGGGGCTGTATAACACCCTACATCTTCTTACATTTCTGGGTGATCTTCAGGGATGTCTTGTTTGGGCATGAGCAGCAGGATCATGAGCAGAGCATCCTGTCTATGTTTTAGTTTGGGACGTCAGTTTTCACCATGCTATCCAGATACGGGAGTGGTTCAACCAGCAATTCATAAATGTTTGCCTTCCACCATACTCTCCTTTCCTCAACCCAATAGAAGAGTTTTCTCAGCATGGCGGTGGAAAGTATATGACCGACAACCCTATACCAGGGAAAATCTCCTACAGGCCATGGAATTGGCATGTGGTGATGTAGGTGTGGAGTCTTACCAAGGTTGGATCCGGCACACCAGAGGGTTTATTCCCCATTGCCTGGCTAGGGAGAACATAACCTGCAATGTAGATGAAGTCCTCTGTACTGACCCAGCACAAAGACGTGATGCCAAATGAATCGCTTGATGAATGTGATTTTGCAGTTCCATTGTACTGTAATGTGCTTTTCATTTACATTTTCTTTGTCCTTTTGCAGTACTTTATTTTTACTGTATGTAAATACTGAATCCACTGAGTTGTAATTTTTTTTTAAATGCTAAATGCATTTATTGTTTATAAACAATAAACATATTTTCTGGAGCCACATAACCTGAACACAGTGTTTTTCATTTTTTGATGTAGTTTGATGTAATGAATGCTCTGTAGTGTTTTTATTTTTGACTGGCTTGTTGTATGATTTTGAAACATTGTTTAGTTTTGAGCACAGATAAAACAGTTTTGAGGCGATTGATTTTGCAAGAAGAGTCAGAGCTTCTGTGAATGTAGTTTGAAAATTGGGGTTTGTGTTTACAGTTTTGAGAAAAGGGTGGAAGGTTTCAAGAAATGTGTTTTAGCAATTGTGAAAAACAGAATTTTAAATGATACAAACTTTACATTATGTAAGGAATTGAGAATAATCCCTCAGATTGCCTGATATAAAACAAAGGCCATATATTATCAGCCAATAGCCTCCTGTTCACATACATAGCATGCCTTACAATGCACTGAACTTCCCATTGAATGAATAGAGTTAAGAGAATGAGCTTCAGATCAGTAACACATCAGTGTCTTGTATACAGCTGCACTTTAACATGAATCAGACTGCACCATGTGGCTCAGAAGTGCTGAAAATGAACAACAAACCCCTTGACTGAACTCACTGTGACCGATCCAGATTTTTCCCCCCTCTCACATTTCTGAAAGCGTTACAATAATTAAAGAGGAGAGATGTTTGGCTGTGCAGCAAACATCTCTGCTATTGTGACTTTCAGACAGACCATATGTCCAGAAGCAGACATGAGCTCCAAACATGCAGCTTCACAGCATGTGCTGAAGAACAGGAGGAAGAGGATTAACCTTATTTTAACATCACATTTATTTTCACATCTGAAGCTGGAGATGAATTAGTCAATAGTGGAAAGTGACTATGTACTTTAACTCAAGTACTGTACTTAAGTACAATTTTGATGCATTTGTACATTGATTGGGAATTTCCATTTTCTGTTACTTTATACTTCTACCCACCACATTCAAAGGTGCTTTTTTACTCTATTACATTTATTTGACATCTGATAAATTAAGATTTTACATACAAAACCTGTATGTAAAAAATATGATGCATTCTCACAGATTAAACTACAACTCTCTAAAGTTGTTAAAATAAGCTCTATCTGTATAGTGCTGTTTACATATTATAATACACAATTACAATATATGTATATAGGCTATACATAAGCTACATCTATATATCTCTCTATATATATATATATATATATATATATATATATATATATATATATATATATGTAGATGTGATGTGGAGCTCAGAAGATAATCAATAATTAGTAGTTGTAATAATTTAGTTATAAATTATTTTAACATCCTTGATCTGACATGATCTGACAGAAACCTCTACATTAAACTTCATCATTGTTGTCCATTATTGAATTGAAATGCAGGAATGCTGCATGAAACATAGCACTGTCTTTTGCTAACACAATGTTTTGCCAATAACAAAGTTTTCAGCAATAATAAAGATGATATTGTGAATTTTTATTTTGAACTGCAGTGTGGCTTTATCAATTGCTGCAAACGTGGACCAGTTTCTATTTGCTTTAAGTCCTCATCTGTTTTAAGGTCCACTTCATTTGTCAGTCCACATTCCCTGAACACATATGGAGGACTGGAACTGCCAACATAAAAAAATGAATAAATGACTCAATGGCAGACGCCATTCTGCATAATAATGAGAACTTTTATTTTAATTACATTTTGCTGGCAATACTTCTGCACTTTTAACCAGCACGTCATATAGCATATAGCGTATAGCATATAGCTTTTTAATACACCCATTGCCACCACTGTACAGATAACTGATCAACAACTAAACACATCTGTAATATGATGATTCAAATATTTTTTAAGACTTCTCAGTGTGATGCACCATTTTTACTTAGGGTATATTAATGATTCATCATTACATTATCTTCAAGTCTATTTTCCAGTAACTCACCATTATCTATATAATCCTTAACTAATTTAGTTCACTTATTTAGGAATTACTTATCAATGATTCATCAATCATCAGGTTGTTCCTGATTGGTTCCTTACTTACAATTTAGTGTACTATATTGTATCATAACTGTTACCAATGATTCTTTCACCACTGCCGTTAGTGCACTTACTGTACAAAGGCAAAAGTCAAAGTAAGTGACGAGGGTCTGCAATGTGCAGTTAACTGATATGCAGATGGTTGGCGGTTCGATTCCCGGTTCGATCCCACATGCAGCATCTCCAAAAAATGACAGATTCGATCAGCTTTGAGTGTCGCTGATCAGGCTAATAGATGCGTAAATAATGCAATTTTATTCCCCGCAGGTCCAAGAGCCTTGGATCTCTCACTGAGCGGGTCACACTATTGATCTGCTCGGTGAGACACGGGAACAGTGAAACTACATTTAGGCCGGATCCAAACCAACCTCGACCTTCAGATGCGCAAGGTCACCGAGGGCCGCGTGCGTCTGCGCCTTTAAGAAATGCAAATCCAGCTCCATAAATGTGTTTTAATTCTCCTAATGCGCTCACTGGCCCGCTTTAATGAAAAATGCCTCAATTCCCCCGAGACTCGTTTTATGGGAAACAACTTCTGAAGGCACGAGAAGGAGAAAGAGAGATTACAATCTGTTTTGACATGGATTTCATTTACCATTCCTCCCATTGACACACACACGCGCGCACACACATACACACAAACACACACACCCAGACATAGATCTAGAAAAAAAAAGGCAGAGTGGGAGTTTCGGGCCTCTTTCTGTGTTGTAAAACTTTATAGCGATCTGGGGCCCAGTTGTCATGGTAACCGGTTATACGAGCTTGACGGGGGTGTGGACGGGGTGGGGGAGTGGGGTCCACCATTTGCAGAAGTGTGTGTGTGCGTGTGTGTATGTGTGTGTGTGTGTGTGTGTGTGCGTGTCGGCAACTCTTCTGTTTATAATTATGGGGAAAGTGGGAAAGAGAGAGAGAGAGAGAACGCGCGCGCGCGCGTGTGTGTGTGCTGGGAGGGATGTGTGTGCAAACATTAGACTGGAGGTTGGAGAGAGAGAGGATGTGTGTGAAAGAGAGAGAGAGATCATTGGAATGTCATTTGTGAAGGCACAGCGCTCCTCTCTCCACAGCATGTTATCAACACACACACACACACACACACACACACACACACAGCAGGGGGCAGTACTCCAGGCCCTTCACTCCGGGAACTTCAACGTCAAAACTTGGCAGAGACCGGCGAAGAGAACCGGGACAGACGGACTGATACAGGGGAGCACAGCGAGACAAATCACCCTCCATCCCGGAGTTGGATCATCGCCGTGCGTCCTGCGTCATCCCGCCTGCAGCCTCCAAAACACGGTGAGTCTCTGCTAACACCAGTGGATCTCCCGTCTGACCACATTGTTATCCGACATTTGGTGATCTGCCAGCTTCTCAGTGAGGCGGTGAAATGTGGCCGTTTACACACAGATCTAACTCATTATCGTGACGTTACAGTGGTAGCCGATCCGTGCTAAAAGTGACAGGAGATTAGCATTAATCTGGACTCCATGTGTGCGCTCATCACACAGTCCGCAGATCTCTTCAGTCTATTTTTACCCAACATCCATCTGGGCTTCGCATGTAGCTAAAATGTCATTTAGCTCTTTGTCACCAAAAACACGCGGGATATTTTGGCAACTTTGTCTTCCAAGAAAACAGAATAGAACATAGAGTTTGATCCAGGACAGGCGTGAATGTAATCATCAGTTACCGTTATAATGATCCGTTTGAGACAGGACACTAACTGCATGGATTTAAACTAACTCAACCCTAATGTGACTTTTTCCTAAATTCATTAGAATTTCAATGGATTTTCATTTTCTCTGTATGTGTGATTGGTGTTGACAGAAGTTTCTTCTTTTTTACACAGCATTAAATTCTGTTATTGGCTTTTGTTCATAAGAGCTCTGAAAGATTATTTATCTGTCAGTGAATAACTTTCAGACAAACAGAGGGGATATATATGTGTTAATGTACATCTCATTTAACATATAGAACATGACATATTTCTTTATTTGCAGTAACAACAATGCTTTATGGTCATTCCTGTGTTCTGTCACCTTCGTTAAATGCGCATGTCCGGTTTGGATCACAGAGAATTCAACTCAATTCAGTTTTATTTATATAGCGCCATATCATAACAAAGTTATCTCAGGGCACTTTTTCAGTGGGGTTCAGTACTTTTGTATATTGGCTTTAATAAGGTTTAGAAGAAAATATTTTTTAAAATATATGAGGGGAAAAAATGAATTGAAAAAATTAACTCATTATTTTTACACACAGTGGAGTCTGTGGGACCCCAAACAATGACAACAAAACACTAGAGTTAGTTGAAACATGGAGACAGGAAACTGCATGGATTTCTATTTGGAATGAATGAATGAATGTAGGATGTATCATGAATTCTGAATAAATGATCAAGTCACTATGTGTTTACTCCTTACATGAATTATTCTACCCAATTAGCTGGAATCAGAAAAGTGATCAGCCTCTCTGAGAGCAGAACAGTTCTCATATAAATATGAAGCTGTGTTCCCCAAACATGGTCGTCATCACATTTACAAGCGAAGGGGTGGAACGTGAGGTTATTTATTTCTCTATCATCATATTTGTTGTTGTGTAACACAGAAAAACTGGGTTAATGTTGTGTCTGGGATCTGAATGTGACATGTCCACATTAGAGATTTTGGTGGCATATAAATGAAGTAACTGTGATTAATTCATTAATGATCTGTTAACTAATCACATAAACTCTAAAATAGTGACTTAATCATTTCATGAAACCTCCTGCATTCATTCATGCATTACCCTTCATCCAACATATTTAACATACATAACATATATACAACATCCAAGGACTACTTACATCATAGCAACATGTTAACTTATGTAATTAATGTCATCTGAAATAAACAAACAGATTATTATTGTTTTAGGAAAGTTACAGTTAATTTGCATACCTATTGTGTAAAACAAAAAGATATACTTTTCTTTAATACAAATTGCAGCTTTTATCCCAAGTACAATCAGCATTGGCACTTAAAATCTTATTTACCATCCTTTGATTCTGGTATCATTTTGTTTTCAGTCATTTTAAGTAAACATTATTTGTGTTATATTTATATGGTGAAACAGACTGGGGCCATTTTGACCCCAATATAAAATAACAGAAATAACCCACAGTCATTCAAACTTCAACATTTTTTAATTGTTGTTGTCTTTTAATACAAAACAGAAACCCCCTGATAAAATTAGTATCCATGGCAAACATGAACTCAAAAAATAGTTCCATCTATTAAAATTGCATAGGCCCCCCAGGACCCTGATACATTGGTATTTTTAAAAAGTAGAAAAAGTAAAAACTAAAACAGAAACAGAAAACAATTAAGTCATTTGAAACAAATTGATTAATGAAGTCATGAAAAATTGGAATGGTAGAATAAAGCACCTCTGAGATATGTCAGACCCCAGTCTGTAGGATGAGGGTTAAAACCTCACGAGTCATGCCTTAGTTATGTTTCACTTGTGTACTGCGCCCTTATTATGAAGTATTTCCAACTTATGGATCTCAAGCGTTCTTCAGTGAGCCTACAAAACATTTAGCTGATTTAGTTAAAATATATATATATATTTTGAATCTGTTTTTGACAGCTCTTTACATAATAACCTATGAGGTAAATCCACAGAAATGAGTCTAGGTTTTTATGATGAAGGTGGTATTTTGTTTACTTTGCTCGTTTTGGTTTCACACTGATTCAAACAGGAAAATCAAACAACTTCTCATGCACCAAATCATCAATAGCGACACGTGGAGGCAGATATGGCGCATTGCATCCGGCCCATCATATTCAGTGAGCAACACAAGAGCCGTTTGCTTTGGTTTGAGAGACCACCAGTATCCTCATCATGTGCTTATGTGGTCGTCCTCCTGTTTCTCTTCTTCTTCTGGGGTCTGTTGTCAGATCTTGTTTTAAATGCACCAAAGAAACAGAAAGTTCCAGTGCAGGCCTGTACAACATCCACAGGGACGTGAATATGTTTGTTGAATCTTATTTACGACGGACTTCGAAGAGATTCCTTAAATCTAGAGATACATATATGCAGGTACCGTATGAAAACCTCATTCTGTACGTGTAATGTTGCTTGTATTTCACTTCCTGCAGAAGCAAGACGCAGTTACTTAATTACGATTTATTCTACCAACTCTGTTAACCGGAGACAAGACATATTCCTCTTTTTGTATTAATAAGATAAGATAAGATAAGCCTTTAATTGTCCCACAGCGGGGAAATTTTCAGCGTTACAGCAGCCAGCAAAAGTGTCATATATAGAAATACAATAATAAAATATAATAAAATACAATAAAAATAAACAGAAAAATAGTCCTGTACACAGTATAGACAGGAATAATAATAGAGTGACTGAGTGCATTTGTAAGTATGAACAATAGCTACACATCTCAGTGATAGTCTGCTTCGATTAATACTAATGTTTCTGCAAACTGATGTTAATGAGTACTTTCTACATGAAATCACTCATTAACATGTGCATAAAGCTTTTAGAATAGTGCTTATATCCCTAATGCCCATCCTTTCATACTGGCTAAAATGTCAGTATTTGTAACACCACAATACAATACGTAATACACACCAGGCAGCTGTTTTTTTCCCTCCACTATGTTGAGTAAAAACAGAAGAGAAACCCAGTTTGCTTTGATTTCAATAGGCTACACGAAAATGTGTGCAAACGATGCAAATGGCCTTTAAAATGTGTGCACAATGTGCGGTGTATCTGGGAAATTTCTAATGCTCGATCGTGCAAGCGAAAATGTACAAATGCGAGGGGGGCATTCTATAGGGTTCAGTGGAAGCTATGCCTCCTGCGCTCTGGTTTTTCGTCAGTACCAGAAACTTGGAGGAAAATATACTTTATGCAAATTTCATTTAAGCAGCTCTGTTAGAATGATTTAAAACAAAACTCCTGCTGCTATACCAGCGCTCCTTTTCGACTCCCCTTCCCCTGTGGTTACATCCTCAACTTTTCCCCATGCGTTCCTCAGGAACGTAAGAATTATTCAAAGAGCCTCCGCTATCTTAGAGCGATGTACGGGCCTAATCTGAGGGGAAATTCCACAGCGGGCTGCTGCATGGAACTGGACTGTAATTGGATGCAGCTTGGGAGTCATGCTGCCTCGGCCTCCGCCCGCTTTCAGGCTCTGAAACACGCGTGGTTCTCATTTGAAGCGGCGGCGAAATATGGACAGAGAGCGTTTTAATAGAGCCTGCAGTCGATTTCCCATTATGAATTTAAAAAAAAGAAAGAATGAAAGAAAGCAGCCGCTGTAGCTCGGGGGCGTGGCCTGCCCGTGAACCTCAGACTACCATTGGCCGCCTAACAGGAAGCGTTTCTAGCCAAAGTCTGCCTCGACCCCCATCAACCCCAAATATGGGCCCCTCCTACTGCAAAATGCTTCCTCTACAAGGCCAGAGCGCAACACACACACACACACAAAGTAAACGTGCATCTATATGAACTCTCCAAACGCTCCAAAATAACGGCGCTAATATCACCTCAGAGGAGGTGTGCCCGTGAGGATGATGCGCCAGGAGCAGCCGTAGCAGCAGGAGGTACACCCCCTCCCCAATGTCACCTCAGTGTCAGCCGCCGCAAGGTGGCCACGAGGTGAAGCCGTTGCCGCAGAGCCTCCGCCAAGGCATCGGTGCACCAAAACACGGTCCCGGTTCTTGATGAGAGTAACGCACGTGTTCACTTTTCGCAGCATTCCGACAAAAAGGATACCCCCCTCCTCCTCCGCCACACTCTCCTCCTCCTATACCCACGTTACTCAGGAACCGAACTGGCAGCTCAGGTCCAGACTGCCGCCTGCAACCGGACCCGTGCCCGGTTTCAGCAGCCTGACCGCCGTGCCACCGCATCATCATCACCACGGTCATCGCGGATGCGTCTCCCAGGGTGGGTCCTGTGACGAACCACCTCCGTTTAAAGTCCACGAGGGTGGCTTTGCACTCCATCACAACCGGATCTGTGGTGGCGGAGATGATCGCCAAGGAAGTCCGGTCTCACTACCACCGCAGCGCGTGCACACCTTCTCCCCAGTGGACGCCATCTGCAGACCTCATACCTCCTCGTTGATGAGAGCTACCCGTCATCGTTGGACTCAGAGAATGAATGATGGCAGCGAAGAGGAGGTAGGAGGAAGAGGAGTGCTGCTGATGCTCCATAAGACGGCAAGAGGAAATAACGGGCAGGAATAACGAAGGATGCCATTCGGTTCCGGTCCAAAACAGTCACAGGGACAGCTGCAGCAGCAGGACGGAGGAGGACGGCCTGATCAGGGGAGAGCGGCCAGTATACCGGGACCACAAATAGAAGGTAGGAGGAGAGAGAATGACAGGGTGTGCAGACAAGGAAAGAAATGAAAGATTAAAAGAAGAGATGAGGAATGCTAAAGGCAGAGGGGGAAGACAACAAAAGGAGGAAGAAAAAGTGGGTGAAAGGAGCAGCAAAACAGAAGGGGAGGAGACTCAAAAACAACAGATGGAGGTGGACTAGAAGAAGAAAAGGCAGACGACATGGACAGAGGGCTGTACACAGAGCTCGGCCATGGCAGCAGCAGCCGGAGGGGGGGAGGCTGTTTGGTCTGGAGGCGAGACAAGGTGACTCCTCTGTCTCTCTTTCCTGTCTGCCTCACACTGTCTGTCTTTTTATTTCGTTTTATGGCGGGCTCTTAAAGACAAAGAGAGTCATTTTGCCCCGCCACTCTCCCTGAAATGAATTTATTGCTCCACCAGGGTTGAATTGCCCTCTTCCCGTGTCCAGCAGCCGGACAGGAAGGGCCGAGCGGGCCGGCCCGACCCGGCAGGGCCTGCTGTGGTGACAGACTTTAGTATCCCCTCCTGACATAAAGCAAACGCAGTGCTGTTAGTCCCTTCTCTTCTCGCCTGCTTTGGCATGCAGAGCAAACTGTGGTAGGCCTGTATGGACATTTTTACTTCAAAAGAGGCGCTGAATGAAGAATGAAATACATTCTTAAATAACAGTTCAACTAAAATAACAGCAGGCTTATACGCGAATAAAGGTGCATTTCATCATATGGATCCGGACAAAATAAATAATATGCAGTTATGAGCACATTGCAGCTACTTCCGGTTGCCTCTGTCCACAACACAACACAACAACAGACAGCATACACACACATACACACAACCTGCAAAAACTCTAAAAGGCTAATTTTCTCTTTAGATTTATAACTCTCAAACCGACTGTCTTCGTCCAATGCTTCTGCTGATTAGTAGATTATTATTATTATTATTATAATTATTATTATATCATATTGTTCAAGAAATTAATTATTCATTTTACATTGAACGTGGATTTTGTTCTCTAATTGAACAGCCGAATATGCTTCACGACACGTCTGCATAGGCTACAGGGCAGCAGTGTATTTGTTTTCCTAAAACCCCAATCTGTATTTTTTCATATATATATAGATATATGAAAAATCAACATATTATGTGTTTCTTAGCTGATTATGTCTTAACTGAAAAGATACGGCTGTATTACTTATTATTGTCTGCAGTATATTGAAAGAGTTGTCAATCAATTTTGGGGAGTGACAGCAGGTTTTCTGATGGGCCATATATTTGGTTTGCATTTCGATCACGGATGTAGCCATTTTAAAAATATATATTTTTCGTAATTTTATAACTCATGTAGGGGACCAAACTGAACACATTTCCCCAAATGAGAGTAGGGATGTGTTTTGGCTGTTGTTAAAGCTGAAAAGCCTACGCTGATGAGTGAGGAGACATTTTAAAAGGTCAAAATAAATGCGTTAGTCTTGCAGCCGCTCTGCAGGAAGCGAAGCAAAGGTGAACATAATAGTTTGATCGTTTTGTGTTGATGAACAAAGTAGCATCTCCCTGTGCTTTACAGCACTGTGGCCATCCCATAATATGCAATATATATAGGACTGAAATAACAATCCATATACTGTATAATTTGATCTGTCCAGGCTAATAAACTGGGATTGAAGTAGAAGCCGTGTGGAGTAAAATAAATGATGTGCATATGATCTCTTCTGCTGCATATTGTACAGTTATTAATATAACCTTAGATCTGCGTGGTGTGAGACAGAAAGCAGAGATGCCATGTTGAAATCGTAACTACTCAGTGGGATGGGAGGGGTGTCATCGTAAATTACGATTATTAAACCATAAGTTTCGGTCCAAAAGAGTCTGTCAAAATACAAAGAAACGTAAATTGCGGTTTAATATTAGCTGTACTGCCTGCTGCTCCCCTCAGCTGTGAGCCCGCTCTGCTCTGTAGGAGCATTTCTTTGTAGGAGGTAAAGAGGCCGAACGATTTCCTGGCTAGATATGGCGACGAGCTGATGTATGAAACGGAGTCTTTTGAAGCACAGGCAGTCAAATAAAGACTGAAACACCTCACATACGGCAGAGGCCTATACTTTTCAAGAACGCTAAAAGGGTGCTGATAGGTGTGTGAGAACATCTGGGCGGGTGACGTCACAGAAAGACTGTGGGGTTGTTTTCTGCCATAAGATGCAACGTTCTAATATTATCACAGCGTAACGTATTTCCACAAAAGATGTTTACTAGTTGACTCTCAAGACGCCAAAATTAGCCTACAATATAATTTGGAAAAATTTGGAATTATATCTTAGTAGTTCTTTCATGTCCTCGTTCTCTTCAGACTGTCAGAAATGAGACAAGTTATTAATTATCACATTACCTTTTACACGTTTTTAATGCGTTTGTTGTATCCGTATTGTAATCCACCGGAGTTGGAAATGTTGATATTGATCTATCAGATCTGATTAGAAAGCAGTCTTGACGTCCTATCATGCTGCAACCACACGTCTAATAATAATAATAATAATAATAATAATAATAATAAAATCAGAAATTTAGTGTTAACGTTGCAATTAAATATTTAAAATAATAAATAAATACTCAGTAATTAATACAAAGGCCAATAATCAAAATAATACCTATATTATTTGCCTTTTTCACAGTTATAGTATAGTCTACACTAAACAGGAAAATTGAAGCAGAAACCTTATTCCGCGTGAACTGGAATAGCGGTTCTCTAAAAGCACAATATTGTTTCTTCATCCAGTGTCTATTTGAAGAGTCAATGTGTTGTGTGCGTTAATGTTTTAGCTGCGTCCAGCATTTAAAATAAAGTGAAACTATCCGAGCTTCACACCCTCACAGCCTTCCTCAGTGAAAAAGAATGCTCAACAATTAGTGCTGTCGCTGAGAAAGTATGTTAAAAAAAACGACATTTCCCAAATAAAAAGAGGATGAATAGGATGTCCAAAATGTCTAAATGTGTACAATTTGTTCTGCAGCTTAAAAATGTCCAAATATAGTAGGCTATACAGTTCGTTTAAAATACATTTTAACATTACATTGCTGCAGTTTCAGGGTATAACAATGTTACATTTACACACACACACACACACACACACACACACACACACACACACACACACACACACACACACACACACAGGAAATGTATTAGGAATTACTTCCCCGGAGATGTTGATATTGCCCAAAAAAGATAACAATGATAATAACATTAAGAATCATAATCATAATAGTTATTATTGTTATTATTAATATTATTATTAGCAGTGGTAGTAGTAGCATTTAGCCTTATTATGTATTTGCTTTCTTACTGTGTGTGTGTGTGTGTGTGTGTGGATGAGAAGCTGAAACAGAAAAAAGAGACAGTTATTGATCCAGTGCTAACACAACTTTGCCTTCATGATTATTTAAATGTTGTTATTATGTTGTTATTTAAATGTATTTTGACCTAAGATAAGATAAGATAAGATAAGCCTTTATTGTCCCACAGCGGGGACATTTTTAGCTCCACCTCCACCCAAATATCAAATATACATTTAGAAATTATTATTTCTGAAAAGTGGAATTGCAGGACGCAAACTGCGTTACACAAATAGTTTCCTTTATAATCACTACATTGCTTTTCATCTTTTAGCAGGCCAGTGAAAGATGACATATAGTGTATCACCGTGTTACCGCTGTCTGTTTCCCTTCCACTCTTTCCAGATGAGCCCGGTCAGAGGCGACCAGCCCGGCCTTCGGCGCATCGAAGAAGCGCTGTCCTACCAGGCAGCAGACCCAGGAGCTGGAGAAGGAGCTACTCCTCAGCATGTACCACCTTACCAGACAGCGCCGCCTCGAGATCAGCTAGAGCGTCGACCTGCCCGATCGGCAGGTGAAGATCTGGTTCCGGAACCGGAGGACGAAGATGAAGAAGCAGCTGCGCAACTGGAGCTGCGGGGCCGCGCGGCATCACCCCAGCACCCTCTGAGAAGAAGAGGACCTTCCGGCTCGAACTATAGGACGCTGGAAAACACAGGGAGGATGAAGAAGAGGAGGGTGTGAGTTGCAATTCACTGAACGTGCAATGTCAGCCCTTTGTAGCTGCAGTTTTACAAACCTTTCACACGTTGGACACACACACACACACACACACACACACACACACACACACAAGGCTGGAGCTGTAGCGCTGCGGCCGGCTTGCTCGAGATCAGTCAGTTGATCAAAGACCAGTCTAATAATTATGACGTCAGTTATATCCGGCCGTGGAGACGAATGGAGTGAGGACAGTTTAACGGGATATCACCGTGATAAATGATCATGGAAATTACGATATCAGCGCTTGGGGCTCCTGGCTGAGAAAAGATGCTCAATTTAGATTTTTCTATTTATATTACAAAGATAAAAATCCAAACATCTAATTTGGACTCTTACATTGAACTGAGCTGTATCACCGACCGCACTGGAGGATTCAAGTCCGAGCAGCTTCCCCACTCAGACTTAAAGGAGGAGGAGGAGACGCCCGTAGAGGAAAGTAGATATATTGGGGGGTGGGACATATCCCTTTTGTTTTGACGGCTTTTCTATTTCTGATTTTCTTGTGTCCCAGCACATCTATCCGCCTTTTTCAAATATAAATCTGAAGCGCTTTGTACTTAATTCAATTAGATTTGATTTTCATTTCCCATGCTTGGACTCAGTCTTCATCTAATGGTGAGTGTGGGCCTTTTTTTTCTGTGCATAATGACAGGAGGTTGTTGAGTAAAAGGCCACAGATTGCTTAATGGCTGTTGATTTGTAGTGATCACTTTATTTATTATAAATAAATAACTGACGGCTGCAAATAAGCTTTAAGGGTGTCAAGGAACCAGGGCTGTAGCCAGGATTTTAGAAATACTTTTGAAATACTCACTAAATAGTGTTTCAAAGCCTTCTTAAAATTATGAACTAGAAATAAGTAGGACACTTCTTTACATACTTATGCAAAGTTTTAAAGGGACTTGATTATGGAATTTTAGATACCTTTAAACCCAACAAGACCCCCTTTTTCCCTCACTATTTTTAAGGTTTAGTGGGACATCTTGTTTGTTAAAGTGGGATCTAAAGTGCAGAGACAATATCTCTTTTAGGCAATTAAATAGTTTTTTTCTAATTTTTAAAAGTACAATTGTGTTTTTATAAAACAACATTTCATTCAATTATACTCCAATCAGCTGATCGTCAACACGCCTTTCGACATATTAGTTACTGATATAATCACTTGACTAATTAAAACTTAATTTTAAATTATGAAATGCATTGGCTATACACTTCAATAAATAATTACACATACTGGCTAGATACACATATCTATTGGAACATCCAGTCAAATAGCAAAAGGCACTGTTTAAATATTTCCCTTTTACTGAACCCACCCTATTTATTAATTATTTTGTTTGTCTAAAAGTAGTCAAAATTAAATATGAGTCTAGAAATACTGGAATTAGCTCATAAAATACCTACCATGTGTACGTTTTTAATTATGTATTTCATTATAAGACACAGAGAACTTAATCTCAGTGTCCTCAGTATCAGCTACAGCCCTGCAAGAAATGTATCTGCAGCTTTTAGGTAAAGATCTAAAATTTCCATATTTGTAATGTTTTGTGAACTCTGTAAAGCTGCTATCCTGTCTGCATGACTGAACCCCTTACCTGTGTTTACCATGACACATTCTTGCATTTCTACTGCTGCAGAAGCCTATGTTGGAAAGAGTGAGTTTTAGAAAAGTTACATAAATGATGCTAATTTAATAATTTGTAATAATTTGTGATGCTGAATTATTTTTTCCAATAAAATATAGGCTGTATAACTGTGACATTTTAAAAGCACTGATCATGCAAAGTGTTTCTTATTTCAAACACACTTGAAATCCATTATTATGACATATTATAATTATACACTTAGCTTGCCTTCATGTTTGTCATCTCCCCTCTTTCCTAAGTCAAAATCGACAGCTGTATTTTAAACCAGTCTGCATGTCTGATGGTTCAACTGTGACACACAAGCAGACAAAACTCTACAATCCAGTTTATTTTTCATCAAATACTTCCCATTGTTTCTCACATGAAATGACCATAAGGCTTTCTTTTTAAAATAGTATTTTTTATTTATATTTCTGTAAACAACACATGAAACATGTAGAATAGTTAGTTGCATTGTAAAGGGTTATGTTGACCTTCTGTGCTAAAGGCATCAATGAAAAAACACAACAAATAGAAATGACATTGCAGTACAAGTTGTAACATTAGAGCTACCTCTGCTGTCACAGCAGCACTTGTATTAGTTGTACCAGTGGTAAAAAAGTGCGCAGGTTCACTTTTACCCAATCATTTGTTAAAGAACATGGCATTTTCCCATTCATTTTTACTTTATTTCCTGTTCATTTCTGATTCTTGAAAAGATTACAGAAGTTGTTGGCTAGCAGTTGTAGTAGTCATAACATACTAGTGACAGTAGTAGCAGTATCACTCTATTATTTATAATCTCACAAACTCTTTGGTTGCATCCACAAGGTCTGTGAGTCCCGCTTAAAGCATCATATACCTTTCTGTGGTACAAATTCAACATGACATCAAGCTGCAGTAGTATTATCAGTATCAGATGCGCTGCTACAGCTGCAGCAAATGACCCCTGTTGTCTCTGTATTTCTCTTTATAGACACAAGTTGCACACAAAGTAACTAGTTTTCTGTTTCCTGCAGGTTGTGGCTGAAGAGTGAGTCAGCTCTAAAATATCCTCTTGCAGTACATATCTAATCAGCTTACCAAGTTGAGATGAGATGTTGGAGGTATACTACACGTGCATGTGATATGGTAAGGTTATACAATCGTGCTGCAGTTGGAACTGTCAACATGTTGAGACAGGACAGTGAGTCAGCAATAAATCCATGTTCCCCAACCTGACCATCACCCTGTTCCATCGCAGGCTAAACGCAACACTCTAAGTCGTTATGTTGCATGAGAAGCGACCCGCGGGGCTTCTATGTGGAACTTTGATCAGGAACACATGGCTGAACTTCCTCTGCTGCTGTAATGGCCAGCTGCTGTCCGTTTGATCGGAGAGCAGAGGAGAGGAGGAAAAGAAAAGACACTGGAGTAAAGGAAAGCAATGCTGACTGTAATTCAGTGGAGAGAAAGTAGAGCAAATAAAAAGAGCAGAGTGGGGCAGGCAGGAGATAACAGAAGGGAATAAACCAGGGGAGGAAATGGAAGAAGAGAAGAAAGATAGAGGGAATGGTAATGAAGGAAGGGGGGAGGATAGCCTCTGTTCCTGGGCTGCAGGTCTACAGGCGCCATGTTGAGACAGAACCATTTCTGCAGCGCCACACTGTCTCCAGCCTCATCTCTGTCCTGTCTGCATGCCTCTTTCCCTTTCCCATCTGTCTCTCTCTCCCACCTTCACTTTTTACCACGGGGTAATTGGTGGTTGGAGGAAGTAGAGGAGGCAGTTGTACCAGTGGTGTATATTACTGCATAGTGTGGTTTTACGGTGGCCTTATTGCCCCTTATTGCCTATTGGTGGTTGACAAAAGACACTCCAAAGGATGGTTTGTGCCTCCTGGAAAGTCTGCCTTCTTTGCTGTCCTTCCTGTCTCATTCTCTTTTGATGGTCAGCTTTGTCTCTTGAATGCACATGGCTGATTTTCTGAAACTGAACAGATATGACTTTCTTTTCTCTTTTTCACAGAGATCCTCGTCTATGAAAACCATTCCTAAATTCTTTTTACTGACCCACATGCCGACTGACCTCAGGACGTCTCTGCTTCCTCACAGTGTTCATCATGTATCATCAACTTGTTGCTTCAGATGATCGCGGAACAGCTCGAGAGGTTTTCCAAACTTCTTTTTGCATCGGGGTCACACAGTTGGATATTCATTAAGCCAAGCAGGAACCTGGTACTGAAGGGATTTTACTTGTTAGATATGATTTACTGCAGCAGTCTGACCTCCCGCTGCTGGATTCAGTCACATGCACTCTAATCATTTGATTATAACCAGAGGAAGGCAATACTGCAAGTCTTGCAACTGTCATATAAAAACCTTAACCGAGTTATTGTACTTGCGTGACAATTAAAACTGTAATTCAATTAACATGGATTTGCATTTGTCAATCTTTCAGATGACTCTTGGCATATACAAAACATAGTCATAGTGAAAAACAGACCAGCATGGCTAGTCATGGAAATTTTTGGGGGATGACGGTGAAACTGATGAATAAATCTGACACTAGTAACAGAGTTTGTCTTGTGTAACATCATAAACTTCAACAACTTCCTTCATTTTAGCCTGATGACTACACATCTTTACAGATATCAAAGGCAAATTCTGGCATATTACAACTTAGATCTTATTATCATTGGTGCTGCCATCAGTTAGGTCAATTATAATAGCATTGTACTCACCAAGTTAATTACTGAAATCTTGGAACGCAACAACATCGCTAAAAAGAAGTCCAACGGGGCGAAAAACACCAACAGTCAGATGATCAGACAGGTTGTAAACAAGCCAACAGTTTATCCAGGTTATCTAAACCACTTTATTTGGAGGTAAATCCCAATGAAAGCCATAACATCAGTGGGATATCTCATTGGTCTCAAGATAACTTTGCTGACTGCTTTCACAACCCGAATGAAATAAACCCCAAAGCCTTTCATCTTTGTTTCATGTTTAACACAATTCATTGTTTAAAAAATTCACTGTTAATGAATTTGATAGAGAGTTTTGAGAATGTACTCACCAGAAGCATGAATCATTTGTACAAACACTTCAAATGTTTTTCCGAAATACGACCTCTTGTGATCATGTGAACAATGACAGAATGGCCAAAGTAGCATGACGGTGTTGCACTACAAAACCTCTTTGGTTGGGGTGGATGGTTGGGTGCACGCAAGCATGTGACTTTAACATAGGGATCACTGTTGGTGTCCCCTACTAACTGTCAATGTTAGTTTCTTTTAACCATGACTACGATCTTTCCCTTAACTTAAAGGATTAGTTCGACATTTTGGGAAATACGCTCATTTGCTTTCTTGGTGAGAGTTAGAAGATCAATACCACTCTCATGCCTGTGCGGTAAATATGAAGCTACCGCCAGCAGCCGGTTAGCTTAGCTTAGCACAAAGACTGGAAACAAAGAGAAACAGCTAAGCTGGCTCTGTCCAAAGGTAACAAAATCCACCTACCAGCAACTCTAAAGATCACGGAATAACATGTTTTATCTCATTTGTTTAATCCAATCAAAACTGAATGTTTTATACAGGGTTATGTGCTGAACTAGTTCTAAGCTCCAGGAAGTTACTACATATGGCACAGAACCCCTACATATTTACCATACAGACACGAGAGTGGTATCGGTCATCTTATCTAACTCTCGGCAGGAAAGCCAATAAGCGTATTTTTCTGATGAATAACTATTCCTGTAACCAAGTATTGTTTTCCCCTAAACCTAACCGAACCTTAACTATAGTGCTGGCAGATCAGTAAACAGTCATATGAAAATCATTTTTAATGGTTTTGGAAGGCACTGACAATGTCATCATGACCCTATCACCAGACAAGAGCACTAATATTGGATGATTCTGCAAAAACATGGTCCCTAAAACAAAGAGTATTGTTATGGTTAATAAAAGGAGAAAATGAATTGAAAGCCTATAATGGGAGACAAACTCCAGTCTCCTGCATGAAGGTCAGACGTGCTACATGCACTTTCATCATTACTACATAAGGACACATTACTTCCTGCATTGGGACTGAACATTGGCACTGGATGTCAATCAAAAGGTGCGGAATCATCCAATAGGGATGTCATTCCTAGGGATACTGGTCTGTGATGATAGTCATTTCCTATTGGAAGACAATGACAAACAACATATTTTGAGGACTTGTTGAGAGTTTAAGTGTCATGTGCTCTATTTCAAAGATCGCTTGGTTTCAATGTGGAGTTTTAACGTAACGTTTAAATTCTATTTCAGATAAATGTGTACCTACTGTTGTCTACTTATTTTTACATATTGGTACCTATTGGTTTTGATGGAGAATGTTGTCCTGCGCTCTGTTAACCCTGTGTGAAATCCCAGAACCCCCTGCAGTTTCGGTCACTGCTGCCGCTGTCATGAGTGGAGTCACTGCATTTATACAGGAGCTGTGTGATGTAGGTAGTTTCAAGTTGTTGGGCTGGATGCTTAAGATCACAGGAACCTGAAACTGCCTGAATCACACCAGTCTCAGCTGCATGCCAACAGACAGCAGAAGAGGAAACCAAGCACACCCAACACAACTTCTATCGTCTGTATACTGTTTAGGAGTTAAAATCTGATGAATAAAGATTGGCTGCTTTGCCACATGTGAATGCAAAACACATGTCCTTTGAATTTGAAATTGAAAAGGGATACATGGTGGTTTCCCCATGTGTTGCTGCATCAGAGACCTCAATAAATATTGTCTTTGCAGCAAGGTGCTTCCAAATGTCTCTATGGTTTTCTCTCAGGCTATATTTGGATATCATTTTGTGTGTAAAAAATACATTTTTATCAGCATGTTCTCTCTTTGTGTTTCAAGCTTTTCAAATGTGGAATAATTATTGTTACTCATGAAGTATATGTGAACATGTAGAGAAGCAATACAACACAAAAAAACAGTGTTTTTGTTCAACAAAATGAGGCTAAAACCACAGGTGCTTTGACCATTTTTGGACAAGTGAAGTCAGTGTCCTTTCTGGTCCACAGTGGATTGACTGTTGGGAGAGGTTAACAAATCATTAAAGTTGAACTGAAATTAAAATTCAGTTTTGCTAAAAAAAAAATGTTAAAAAAATCAGTAGTGTTTATTTTACTTGCGTGCTTTTTTGGTCAACGTTAGCAAGCTTCCACTTTCTGAGTGGAAGCAAGCCTAGCTTGCTGCTTAAGACAGCAGTCTTAAGTGGACATAACCAGCGCCATGTAGAAAAAGAGAAAACAAGCAAAGAAAAACAAAGTCTTGTATCAAAGTTTGTTGTCCAGTCAGTATCATACCACAGAAGTTGACAGCGGATCTCCTAGCAACAACGGCCCTCAAATGTCAGTCAGCTGCTGCCATGGGAACCATCCAAAAATGGTTTTATCTTCCTTGAAAAAAAAAAAGGAAAATTATGCACAATAGCTGCAGCATCATTACAGTGTACAAATTTTATTCTGATTTCAACTTTAATGACAAGAGTGTCAGCCACTCAGCATTCAAAGACTGTGTCCACCCACGCAGGTGTTTTCAGTTATTTTGGATGATTTAGATCTCTGCTCAGGTTAAAGTGAGCCACAGCTCTGCTGAGGTCATCAAACTATCGTTTCTCATAGCATTAACAGGTGTGACCAAACTAACAGGAGAGTGAGGGAGATGTCAATCACAGTCCTGAACCAAAATAAGTGAAAACACCTTTGTAGATGTGCAGAGCCTAGACTTACACACACAAGTATCCATACAATTTGTGTGTAAAATAGTGTAAAATGTAGTAAAAGGAGAATTCTATACAGCTATTTGTTACATTGAGTTGTTTTGCATATTTTTCTTGCATTAGATTCCAGTCACATTAACAGACATGTAAGCTCTTACATTTTGAAATGTGTGGCCTGGATTTATTATTTTTGCCAGGACAGACTTTTGTTAGTCCACTCCCACATAAATGTCCTAACTCATTCAGGGTCCTCACTTTAAAAGAGGTTATGTTAGAATGATAGTTCTACATTTTTGGAAAATACACGTATTTTCTTTCTTTCTGAGAGTAAGATAAGAAGATCAATATCAGTGTCATGTCTCTGTGTTAAGTACAGAGCTGGAGTCAGGATGTGGTTAGCCTAGCTTAGCATAAAGGTTACATTTCAGTTTGTGTATGGTTTAAACAAATCAGATACACTGTGTTAATTTGTAAGCTTTAGAAGTGCTGGTAGTTGTATTTCTTCACTTTGAACAAAGCTAGGCTAGTTCTTTCCCCCTGCTTCCAGTCTTAATGCTACGCCAGGCTACCCACGTCCTGACTCCAGCCCTGTACTTAACAGTGAAAGATCTGAGTACTTCTTCCACCACTGGCCTGCACACAGTACAGCGATTGGAGTCAAATGCTGCCGTTCTTTCACTTGTGAAGCTGCCCTTTTGCCTGTGTAAACACATTAAATTAAATTGTGTCTGGAGTGAACTTCCTGGCTTAAGTTTAGGGTTAAGCATGTTTAAAATTTGGTTTCACTGATAAGTATTTGTCTCTAAAAATAAAACTTTGGTCCACACAAAGAATTATCACAAATTATTGTGTGTGTGTGTCTGTGTGTGAGTGTGTGTGTGTGTGTGTCAGGGAGGGGTCAGATGGAACTGGCCTTCCCTGTTCCTGCTCGTGCACCCACTGAAGTGCTGTGATGATGAACGCTGGCTCTATTCATTTTCAAACATAATATGTTTTATGAAGTTCACCGTGCTGCCATGAAGCTGTAAATCTGTTCTCTCTCTTTCTCTGCTCTGTCAGTAGCGGAGGGTTTCTGTATAATTTGCAGCGCGTTTAATAGCACATTAACATTTAGCAGCCACAGTTCAATGTCTGGCTATGTTCTGGCGCCAGTACAGCAGCCTGTACAAGCTCCCCATTCTCTCAACAAACACAGGACGTAGATTGTTGTTGCTATCCAGACTGTAAATGAAGCAATTCACTGTAAAAACTAATGCTCCATTTTACTGATATCCACTTATGTTTAATCATTATTTCAATGAACGTAGATGACTTTGTTTGTTTCAGCATCAGAGCCTGTAATCATGACTTCCTGCTTCACTACTTAAATACATGAAATGGAAGTATCATGCTATATAACATCATATTGAAGTTTACTAAGACATTTAGAAATATTGTAAGCTCATTAGCATGCTTCCTAGGGTTATAGGTTAGCTTAATTTTTAAAAGACAGTTTAGTTTTCTTTAGTTTGATTTAGTTGCATACATAGCAAAATAAATGCAAAGATTATAGTAAAATGTTTAAAAATTAAGGGCATAGGAAATATGTCAAAACGACATATATAGGCGTACCGGACCTTCGTTGTCATGGTAACAATAATAAACACGTGGTAAACATTGTGAAACGGCCGCAGGTTGGTTAGGTTTAGGCACCAAAACTACTTGGATAGGATTAGGAAAAGATCATGGTTTGGGTTAAAATAAGTACGTTAGTTACGTAAGTTAAAATAAGTCAACATTGTTGTCCTGTGTTGTTTGACCCATCCATCCACCCTGACCTCTTCCCTAAGTGGACTTTGTCACTCTTTATACTACCTCACCTGACTTCCTCCTTTGCTCCCATCATAATTACTACGACCACTAGAGGTCGCCGCCTAATTAACGGTAAATATAGGTCATAATAAGCTGCTGCACAGACGACCTATACGGTGTATTTTTGGGGAGGATGGTCTCATTGTAGCCTTTTTTGTACATAGTTCCAAACTTTAGGGGACAGAGAGTAATTGGATATAAACTTAAAGGGACCATTTTTACACATGCAGTTCAGTTTACTCGTCATGTGGAGTCATACTCAGCCCAACAAAACAGCTATATAATATCTTCTGTGGCTCTGGAGGAGCTTTGCAAGTCTGAGAAAATAACCCTGATGATGTCATAGTGATGTCACCAGGGTTATCTCAGCTTGGGTTTGGAGATTACACATTTATAACAGAAAGCCTGCATTACAAACTGGAACTGTGAGGTTCGAATGAAATTAATCCAATGAAAGACGCTATTGAGTTGCACTATGGGAAATGTAGGATCCAGTAATTTCAAACTTGACCCATACTAGAGTCTAAAAGTCTATATTTACATTGCATTGCATGTTTTCTTATTGTGCTAAATAAACCTTTCTCAAAGCATTCTCATTTGTTAGTTAACATTTCTTGGTGCAAGATATTTTTCAGAACTGTTTTAACAACTGATGCTTTTAAAAAGTGATGGGGACAAAATCGGCCATTTCAAAAAGTGGTGGGGACATGTCCCCAGCGTCCCCAGGGTAAATGACACCTATGTCCACGCACCTGCAAACCTCCATGATTAAGTAATTGCAGCTTGTGCATGGACCTTGCTCGTGCTTCTCATAATTTGAAACATCTGCAGGCTCATGGACTGCGTGTGGATCCCTGTTGATCCTCGGTCTGTGGGATCCAAGACCCACTTCCTCTTACAACTCCTTCCAAAACAACATCAGAAAACCAACATATTTATGTTTACGTAAGCATGAGAAGACCGAGGGGGAAAGTAGAATATAACACACATGCTGTACATGCATGAAAAGTTTGAACAGAGTCACATGCAGGCTACAGCAGCCTCTCCGTGTGCTTGCTGTAGATTACTCCACAGCACCCACTGCAGTGTTGGGCAGCAATAACAGTGTGTATATGAACACATAAGGTTGTATCAACTACATTTTGTCTCTATGGCTTTTGCATCATATGATCAGCTGTGACAAATGCTTTTGATAAATCTAAAAACACAGCTTTGGAAAATATCTTTTTATCAATAGCTTTATACATTAACCCAAATATACTGTTAAAGTGATTTCTTGTGTGTGGAAACACACATATTGTGTACAAGTGAAGTATGTTTTTGAGCTAGTGAGATAATCAGATGTAGAGAAGATTTACTGAAAAGTAGTCTGCAGTGTGTAAATTGTACTTTGTAAAATTTTACGCATCATCAGCTGTGAAAACTGGAACCTTCCTTACAATCCAAAACCTTCCTTATTGCTTTGATCCCAAAAGTCCGAAGTTCATTGTGTGTCAGTAGGTTTTAGTAATTCAATTAATTGTACTTTTGGTAGGGAATTTGCACCACTAATGTACAATATAAACTAAGGGGGGTCCTGCTCTATTAACTAATCTTGTGTTCCTGTCTTAGGGGTCCTTTGTCAAAATCTAGTTCCAAGAGCTTTATTATTTTAGTTTATATTGTGCTCATATGGTTTATATATTTAAATAAATTGTTTTTTTTTATTAAATTACTACAAACTAATTGAGAGACAGAAACCTTGAGACCCGGTAATGTTTTCCCAGCATGATGATAGTGGTTGGTTTCTGCTTCTCTGCGCACAGAATGAAGCTGCCATGTATAGTCTGCTCTGTGCACTGTGCTAAATGGGAACTAGGAGACGTTCCCATTTAGTAATAAGTAATATGTTACTTATTGAAATGGACTTTATAGAGTTAAGATATGTTAAGTCAGCAATCAAGTGTTAGATTTGAAGTGATCTAAATGTTTCATTGTAAGTGTAGACACTAGCAGGTGAAGCAGCCCACTTTTTAGCATCAAGCTAACAAATATTAAGTTAGCAAAAGTCTGGTTGTTTCCCCAATTTATTTATTTATTGGATAATTTCACAAAATGCAATATATCAGATCATGTCAACAAATTACTGTGAAGACACACATGAATGAACAAAGGTTTTTAGTGACATAATGATGGGAAACAGATAGTAAACCAAAAAATAAATTATTTTGCAAATCAGAGGGATGGTGGTGCTTAATGGTAATAATATTAAAGAGAGGTTGTTGGTCAAAATGTCTCCTAAGGGCACCTGTATGGTGTGACAAATGTTAGCCATTACCTATTATTAAATACATTATATTATATGCATATATTCATTTCTGTTCTGATGGACAATAAAGGACAACTTTATGGTGGTTAAAAAATGAAGCGCTCTCACGTGTATTGTATTTCTCAAAACAGACATACTGGTCCTGCTAGCTACTGTACCTGAAGCCATGATACAGAGACAGGATGTTGTCCTCTGCATGTGTGGCAAAATGTACCTTTATGATCAATGGCGGACATGAAAGCTATGGAGTGAAAATAGTCTCAATATTATTTGTAAATGTGTATTCCATGATTTGTAACTGAAAAACAAGATTTGTAAATGTGGGGCTGAGGGGCGACGCTACAATGGTGTTGTGTGGAAGCCCGTTCCCCCGTCGAAATGTGTTTCCCTCCTGTTAGAATTGTGTTTCCTGTAGCGTCGCCCCTCTGTGGTTAGGGGCAGGTTCAGCTGGCATCCGCTTTTTGCCTGGACTGGCTGTTTTCCCAGCAGAACAACTCTACCACCTAGCAGTAGCTTATTTAAACCATATATTTACATTTATAGGTTACTGTATAGAGTCTGTGGTTGGTAAATGCATGTGCTCTAAACGAGGGGTGACAAGCTATTCTGTCTATTTAGAAAAACATCTTTCCCACTTTGAAATTAAACACGAATACGCCGAAAACCCAGATGTCCCAGTTTTCCACCAGCACTTAAATGCATCATGCATTTAGGAATCTGTGGAGCTGGGACCAGCGTTAAAATAGTCTCAAAATCCCGAAAGCGAAAGTAACCTGATCCGTGCGTAACAGAGACATTTATATGCGCAGGAAGCTTTTTGAAAGCGAAAAGGATCAGATCTGAGAAGCTGAAGTTAAAAGTCTGTAAGTAAAATATTTTCAAATGTTGTTTTTTAGTTACAAATCTTGTTTTTCAGTTACAAATCATGTTTTTCAGTTACAAATCTTGTTTTTCAGTTACAAATTTTTTTTTCAGTTACAAATCATGGAATACACATTTACAAATAATATTGAGATTATTTTCACTCCATAAAAGCCATCTTTTTGATGTAACGAGTTGATCTTTTTTTGTAGGTGTAAGCCAGAAATCAAATATGGAGTAAGAAAAAAAAATAGAAAGACCTCCCACCACCGCCACTCACACACACCCTTTCCCAAAAAAGTTAGACTACCCCTGTTTCAGCACAAATAAATAAGACAACACCCTCCCCCTTTTCGACAGCCCCTCCCCCTCCTGACAATTTGTGTACGGTTCCTAAATTAAAAAATGATAATTCATTGTTGTGTTGAAGTCACAAGACTGTGGACACTTCAGAAAATATAAAATCTAATTTAAAGGGGTGGGCTAGGGGGTTACATGAGTTCATCTCAGCAAACCAGAAATTTCAATATTTTATATTTTTGCTTTTTTGTTACTTCATGTAGTCTATTTTTTATTTCCTTTATTCTCTGTGAAGCACAAATTTATTAATGTTTGGATCACAAAAGTTGTTATGTGCTTTCAAGCATTCATTTCTCCCTCTAACACACACACACACACACACACACACACATTGCATGCACACAATCAATCTATAGCACATTGTGCACTAAATGCCTAAAACATTCTATATTATTTGAGACATAAACAGAGACAAAAGTAACTGAGATAAGGACAATTTAGCCTCTAAAGCACACATGCCATTGGACTTTTGCATGTCTGTTTAGTGGGCTTTTAGTGTGGGACTGCAGCAATAGCATAATTATCATATATGTGATGTTACACAGGTCTAGCTGTGTATGATCTTCATACTTTCTTGCATACGCATGACAAAATCATTCAACATAAAGGCTAATAGATTTTATCCACCAGACTTTTTAATAAAGCAGGTGGTTTTATCTTCGTTTTAGCAAGTTAATGCAAAATGTTTCAAGGAGGAGGTGGAGGTAATACACACACACACACACACACACACACACACATCATGATACATACTTTTCCCTGCTGTTGTGGAAAGTCAGTTAATACCTCTCTACTGACTTAATTTACAAAGGCAACTTTACCATCGGAGCTGTAAAGAGGCTCAGGGAGATGCCTGGAGCCTCCTCAAGCTTTTCAGCAGAGAAATATGATGCTGGACGTGATGTATGAGGCCCAGGCATGGGCTGTTATTAAAATATATAGCTGGTATCAATCACACAGGTTATCATGCTCAATAGCCATTATTGTTAGGTATCTACTCGTGCTTTTTCATCAGAATAGAAAGCCCTAATCAGGCATTACACATTATGTTGTTCAGTGTTAAACGTGTATCAGATCCTTGTTTTGTTTTTTCAATTAAAGAACAGTTAATGTTTGCTGTGGTAAATGTGGGCTTATATTGCACATTACATTTGAAGACGTCGGAATTGTTTTATGTGTTGAACAACACAGTATTTACTGTATGCGGCTGTGTTTACCAGATTCATTAATCAATCATGATCAGATAATCTTAGTCAGTATCTTAGCCTTTATCTGACACCCATATGCAATGCATGTTTTAAAGATCTATACGTCTACGTGTTTTCTATACGGATATATTTTATTTTATATAGCCTACATACACTATATAAAACATGCCCATTTGTATTTAAATTATTTTTATTGATTAGGTCAACATATACTATATAGTGTATGCCCACTTATGTGTTTAACTTTAGACAAAAACATTATTTTTTACTCGAACTATTTCTTAAAACAGTCTATATACTATTAAAAGTTAATTAAACTTAAACTTGTTAAAAGTTTATATTTTGTTAAATATACTACTGTAAAATATTTTTGGATCCGGATCCTGCTTGTCTGTTGTCCTGCTTGTTTCCAGCACTGAAAAAAAAATTAAATTAAAAATAAAACTGTGGTGAAACTATGTTTACAGATTGTCTAGTTGTAAATATATAGACGTATCTGACATTTCTTTCCCAGTTTACCCGTTAAAATGTATGAAAGCACGCAGCTTAATAAATTATTTTATTTAGCTATATAACGGAATCGCAGTATTTACACACTACAATAAGTTAGGAAGTTAAAAACACTATATAGCCAAATCCGATTATTCATTACTATTGTTAATTTATTATTTATAGCTTGTTTAAATTTCCTATTTAAATAAAAACGTCCTTCTTAAAGGCAACGTCCGAATTACGAGACACATTGTAGCCACACTGGCCTGAGTTTATGATGACAATGCCATTTGAAATAAGTCAATAACCTTCAATACTGTAGGCTACTTTAAAGCAATCAAAGGCCCTGGACCTATTGCCTGCGTGTTAATTAGGTTTTTAAAATTGTCTTCATATCTACTTGACACACTTTATATCCCGTCAGGGGAAATCTGTTGTTTGTGAGATTTTTGATCCAAGCAAATCTGTCCATAACCTTGTCTTCGTTGTTATTTAAGAATATTTAAGGAGCATTTACGCACGTGTGAATTTGATCTTTTTCTGAAGCTGAGCTCTTCTTTAGACTTTTTTGCCTTCTGCAACAAGATAGCTTTAGACAAAAATAAACTGTCAAAAATACTTTTAACCTAAACTAAAATTTCTAACTGATTGTGATGTGGTGAATTCTCCTTACAGGCAGTGTCTGCATGACGAGACCACTTGTATAGACAACAATTCATTTTCAAAACAAAATACCCCGTGAATGTGCGTAAAGTGTAATTAGAAACACGGTCTAAATGAATGTCTTCTAAATCCAGATCCTCTGGTGGAAATGAAGGCTTTGGCTCCAGGAAAAGCAAATTACCGCCTGGAATTCACAAGTCAGTATTTCACATCAACAGAGATGATCGCGGCCTCTTTGACACAGCTGCCTAGGTTATTATATATAAATCTGTTGGAAACAAATGCTGCAATGCTGACATTTGAGCTCTCCTCCACGATGAGTTTACTTGTGTTTCTTAAGTTTATTACACTCTTGTTTTTAATGACCCCGCTGGTTTTATGGTCGTTCAATGACTTGTTTAGGGGAACCAATATTGGGCTGAATCCTATGCTACAAGAAGAAAAGAGACACTATAAATGCAATTTATTGTTCTGTAAATACTTTTATTGGTAGCTTGTAAAGCTAAAAAGCCCTTAGTCGATTGATTTGCTCACAGCTTCAGTTTGGTTGAAAATGATCCACTTTTAATAAAGTTATAGGAGAACTTTTCAGCTTCACATCAGCTGTCACTTTCCCAAATGCTTTATGGTCACTCACGCCGTTTTTGCCTCCGCGTGACCCGATTCCTCTGCGTCAACCTAGGCTACTTTGAAACATGTGGCCAATGTGAAGTGCAAGAAGAAAACAAGACTCATAATATTGCATGGGCTCATTTTGAATTTAACCCTATGCATCCCTCATGGTTAGTAGCGCGCTTCTAAATAGAATTGTGTGTGTGTGTGTGTGATGGGGTTATAAGTCCCTTCTGTCATAGCACTGAGGCAACGTGTAGAAAATGAAGGTGGTTTTGCAGATAATGTCTTCAAGCTTTTTCAGCACCAGTGTCTCCAATTAACGCGCTGTCTGGTTGGCAGCCCGGCCTGCAGGGTGGAGGCCCTCCGAAAATTACAATTCCCACAGCCTGCGGTCTGACGAGAGGCCATTTTGACTGAAAAAATACCCCGAGCATCTATGACTGGAAAACAGAGCCTGTTTCTACTCTAAAACATTGCGTAGCGTGCAGGATAATGATACTGAAAAACAAAATGCTTTACGATTTGAATGGACACAAGATCCTCAGGTAGAGGGCCACTCTGTACACTATTCCATATCACACAGCACTGTTATTACTTATTTCTTCATGTTGTAGTGACTGAAACTCATTCTAAAATATTTAGGAATCCCAGCTTAAACTTTATGCAGAAACTTAATTATCACAGGCTAACACATTAACCTTTAAGGAATACTTTTCAGTCTGCTCCTTACTGGGTCTGTGTTATCCAACGGAAGCAATCCAGATGATCTGGAAACTGGTGCTTTAAGGCGGAAGGACAGAGGAATGTGATGAATTCAAGCTCAAAGGCCAAAGCTGGGCGCCAGAGTCGCGACTGGTGTTTAAAGGACTCTTGGTTTGGGTTTTTTCTTTGCTGCTGCTCCTGAAATGAAAGCGCACCAGCCGCTCAGTCTGTCTCCGGTCCAACTCATTTCTCCTACATTTCTGCTACAGCATCCTCGTAAATAACGACGCTAGCCCCATAATCAATGCATAGTTCATATTTAATCGTCGTAAATAACGGTGTTAGCTGTATATGCGACGCAGAGGTCGGATTTATAGCCCCGACTAGCAGCCTGCTGCCACCCTCAAGTCCAAGACTCCACGTCTGTGATAATTGTAAGGAAATATAAAGACTTACAATCCCGGTGACTTTGATAAAGGTCAGCAGGAAGTCAAATGTCTGGACTCTGCTGCTGCTCTTCAGTCTCCTCATTAAAAGCCAAATGACGGATTTTATCCCTCAAACGCTGCTGGCTTTGAGCACAAATGGACACCACCGGGAGCTCCAACGCAGACCAGCAGAGCCAGGTGACCTACTATTCCGTTACATGAGAAGGCTGTAATTGGCGTCCAGCCTCAGTCCCCACTCCCGGTACCTCCACCGAGCCCCGGTCCGAGCTGTGTTTACTCATGGCAGCCTGACCGCTGAGTGAGAAGCGCCCTTTACCCGATCGGGAGGAAGGCTGCAACAGCTTCAGTCGCGTTTACGGTCCGCACCACCACAGGCCATATATCAGCCCTATAAAACCAAAGCAGCCGCCCTGATGTAGAGTTTTATTATGGTATTAAACGGACCCCCAAAAAAGTAGGCTAGTTGAAGTAGTTTGCGCAGTAAAGACAAGAGGCATAACCACGCAGGGCCTGATTTAATGGCGCTCGTTAACAAAAATGACTGTTAATCTGCCAATAAAACAGTGTCAGGCGGCTCTGCAGCTCACAGAAAACCTTCCATGTAGATTCAGAAAGCGGGTGAATAATTAAACACACCTAGGTGTGCATTTTACTATCTGTCTTGTCTTGGATAGAAAATATCTCTGATGTTGACTCGGCTTAAGTGTTGGACTATTGGCGTTTATACTAATTGTGTTTTAAATCCAGACTCTCTGCTGTTGAGATTGATTTAAGAGATTACTTTCACACGATTCAGCAAGAGTGGATGTGCTCCTGGTAATGGGCCTCGTGCGCTTCACACTGAAATGCACGCGCATCTGTTTTGATTAGGTTGAGAAGAAATAAATACATAATAATAATGGCGCCACTTATTTGTCAGCCATTGTCTCCGCTATGCATTTCATGCATACTGTCCAGACGAAGCATAATTGAACGGTTTTTTATATAATTCTAGCCTGACAGCAGACACAGATATAGACTAGATATACGGACGAACTGCTCATTTTGCATATTGCATATAAACAAGACAATTTATTTAGAAGGGGGGCAATCCATTAAAGAGAGAGAGAGGGAGATAGAGAGTTTTTGTGAGAGGGAGAGAGAGAGAGAGAGAGAGAGGCCCGAGTGCAGGATTGATTTACGCTCCATTGACGCTTTATCAGGCTCGAAGAAAAAGTCCGGCCAATCAGTTTGCGCCTCGCACACAGACCCGACAAACCCCCGCGCGCAGTGCGAGGCTGTAGGCTGTAGCACTTTGTTTCGCTATAGTGAGCAAGTTGTTTGGGAGGAAGGGGGCTGTAGAGAGAGAGAGACGGAGAGAGAGACACAGAGAGAGAGAGACAGAGGAAGGGAGGGGGCGAGCTAGCAAAAGACAGAAGAGAGAAAGAGAGAGAGGGGAAGAGAAAATCTCGTAATGTCTCTCTTCTTGTTCTCCATTTAGTGAACTCGCAGCGTTTCGCAGATAATGTCCGAGAATGTCCATTTCTGGGACTTTGAGCAACTATTACGTGGACTCCATCATAAGTCACGAGAGCGATGAACTCTCAACCCCGGCTCGCTTTCCCAGCGTCCAGTATTCCGGCTCGAGCTCGGCCGCAGCCGCGGGCGGACGGCAGCCCGGCGGCGCGGCGCACACAGAGCATCCCCATCCCGAGTCCTACCCCTCCTGCAGCTTCCAGCCGAAGCCTCCGGTCTTCTCTTCGCCCTGGAGCCCGTTCAGTCCGCACCACGGTGCCAGTGGCCTCCCGACTGTCTACCACCCTTACATCCCAGCCCAGCACGTGCCTGCTGCGGACACACGGTACCTACGCTCATGGCTGGACTGCGCGCCGCGCGGCTCCGAGTCTGTCCCGGGGCAGGGCCAGACGGGGCAGGTCAAGCTGGAGCCGCAGCTCGGCCATCTCGGCGGGGAGATCCCACCCAAAGTCGTTGGACAGCACCAGCACGAGACTACCACGTACATCTTGGAGTCGGCGTCCACGGCGGCGCGCGAGTTAAGCCACCATCCGGCAGCCATCCCGGGGGCAGGGTTCGAAGAAAATAAGGACATTTGTGAAGGGAGTGAGGACAAAGACGGCCTGGATCAAAGTAAGTTATTAAAGCAGGAAATAGCGCGCGGGAGAGGGAGAGAGAGCGGAGAGAGAGAGAGATTGTAAATGCTTTTAATGCCGCCATAAAACAAGAACAAAGAGCCGGAGAGCCAAAGTGCCCCCCACCTTCTAGCTCTGTGATATTTAGCCCGTATCATCCCTGTGTCACCAGCCGGCTCCTGTAGGAACAGATTACTTGGGACAGCCCATACACAATTTCTAAATAACTGTATTCTGTGACGTTAACGGCTGTGTATAGTTACATACTTCAAATTGTCTGCAAGTGGTGTACAAAATAACATGAACAGCTTACAATATAATAAAAGCCCGTAGGCTACAATAACACGAATCAGCCTATAACTTAACATAGTAGGATGAACACCTAACTCAGTCTAACAAAAACTGAACATGATGTGCCCAAAATGGCTATTCACATTTCTTTGTATTAAGCTGATGCTGTGACTGCATCCATACTAAAGAAAATGACTGAAAGTACTCAGGGTGATTAGCTTGGATTACCTTGTCAAAAGCCCAATTAAATACATAAAGTAGCCGTATAGGTTTACATGCATGATCTAAAAACAATATATTTTTATTACAGATGATTGTGTAAGAAAGATGAATAGGGTACTTCTGAAAACCTTTACAATTAAAGCTAATTAAAGCGGCAGATAGCGGCCCTAAGTCAGAGGACAACCAAAATTGAAAAGCTGAGATAAAAACAGTAACCTCATAGTCATATTTATTTATTTTTATTCTTTACTTTTGTCTAATCTGCTCTTCTTCCTTAGACATAGGCTATCAGTTTGATAGTAGCCTAATTAGAGAACGTTGCTTGGTTTTACGTATAGTATTTGCCAGGGCATGCGCACTTCACAGTGCGTTTGAAGCGGTTGCTTTAGATTTGTCTTTTCTTTTTTTTTTCTTTTTTACTGCAGGTAGATCATTGGTCGTCTCTCTCTGTCTTTTTTCCCACTTAAGGGCGCGCGCACATGGGCTTATATCTGCGCTCGACTGAGTTCTAAACTCCTCATGTCAGTCAGTCTGTAACAAGTCCGGATGATGATCGGCCAGTCCAAACGGCGAAAATCCCTCAAACTGCTACAGAGTATGACTTGCACACAGACCTGTAGGCTCCTTGCTCTTTATCCTGCGGCTCACTGTGCACAGCCTTTATGCACTAATCAGGAGTTAATACCGATTTCCAGTAGGCCTATGGAGACATGAGCTCTGGTGGAATACAGGCTGGCTTAACGTGGCTTTGCATTTCCAATATGTCATGTAGTTGTGCCACTGGGAGGCCAGTCACGCACTGTTTTGCTTTGACATTAATTAATTGTTTCCATCATTTCCCATAGAAACATATATTGGCCTATATTGTCTTATTTCTGGTCAAATCTCCCTCTGTAACGCCACTCTTCTGCAGCACCGAGTTGTAAACATAATAATAAGGATAAACCAGCGTCTTGTTTACACCCCCACCCCGGCAAACGTCTCTCTCTGTCCATCACATGAAAATGTCAATAGCCTACATGGCCCGTCTTCTTCTAAAAATCATAAAAATCATAACAGGAATCGGGCCATCCATCACTGACCCGGTGGCTAGATTAGTTCTCAATAGAGCAGAGGCCTCATAACTCAGCCTGCAGCGTGGACTGACTCCGCTGTACGGGACTCGACGCCGCTCACATGTGAGGGGGGACAGACCGTCGGGAGGACGAGCTCTCCGGACTCTTGAGCGCGTATAAATCTATAGGGCCACGTAAATCTCACCGCGGCTTCTGGTGGTGTTTAAATCTGTAGTTGAGCGAGAAGATGGACGGAAGACAAAATCATTCAACTTTGTCTTTCCTCCATACGTTTTGCCAATACAGATAGACTACGAATCACCTCAACTGTGGGCCTATTCTTTAACTGTGTCGAATTTATTCTTTATTATTATTTTAACAAATTATCACTTAAGTGTAGATTCACTGTTAAGAGATGTATTGCAGCCTTCGCAGTTCAGATATCGCTTGTAAAATACACACCTAGATCATTTATTGAAGGTTGAATCTTTAGTCTACTTCCTTTGTGCTTCATATTATTTCACACCAGGCACAGCTGCTGTGATGTTATTATTGTCTGTAGTCTGTGCCGGCCATAGAGTCGCATGTGAGTTGCTGTTTTATTCATCTGCTCCCTCTGTAATAATAATAATATTTTACCTGTCATGAAATCGCAGTCATCTTGATATAAAGCCGTCGAGGGCTTTGCCAGTACAACACGGGTTTGTTCTGTTTTTCTATCATCACTCGCAATAACAACAACATTTAATCCATCACACGCTGGCGGGGTTGGCTCGGTGTGAAGCTCTTTTCCAAAGCTTCTTGACTTATTTCGGGTGGGACAGAAAAACGTTCCCATTTCATTTCTTTCTTCTTCTTTTTTTTTCAAACCGAGGCTGGATGTGAACGGGCTCTGTTCTCCTTCCTCTAATCCCGCCGGATAAATCTAATTTCTGCCAGAGGAGTCTGATCTATGCGTCTGAGCGCGTGGCCGTTTGATAAGTGTAAGTGCATTGTGTATGCGCGTGCACACGAGGGAGAGAGAGAGAGAAGAAGAAGGGAGGCCTCCACCCCTCTATTGGCCTTTTCAGAGGAAGAAATACAAATTACAAATACTACACACACTCACATATACACACTTTATTATTACACTGGCACTACACACACACATACACACACACACACACTCTCTCTCTCTCTCTCTCTCACACACACACACACTAAGCCACCTTATTACAGCATCTGAGCATGCTATCCATCAGAGCAGTGAGCTGGTTAAGGGCTGGATGGAGCCCAGCAGCCTCCAGTCTGAATTATTAGACTTTCCACCAGTTAACACTGTGTCTGGCTTGGTGGTAGTGAAGGCTCGCCTGTAATGGATTCTGTTTTCAAAAACAGTCTGAGAGTCTTCTCAGTAAAAAAAGAGTTGCTCTGAGCTGTTTCAGAGTGCCAGCAGATCTTCTTGTTTTTTGATGTGTCTGTATTGCAGTGGGTCAGTGGGTCGGTATGGGAGCTGCACCATCCAGCAAGTGAAGGCTGTTTCTATTGTTCACATGGCAGCCATTTTGAACATGCAAAAATCTACATATTTGTCTCTGCAGGCTAAACCCAACTATCCTTACTTCAGCGTAACTGCAGTTCACAGATAAACGGAATGGTTGCTAAATTAGCAAGCAATTCCCTACCGCTTGGATTTAAAAGGCAAGTTGGTTAGTTCAACCTCTCTTTGAACGCCACTCCTGTGTAAATATGAGTTGTCACCTTCAAGGGGATTTAGTTGGAAATATCAACACACTGTGCTGAGGCTGTTTTCATTTGGTTGATAGGTTACTTTGTGTTGCAGTGGCAGAGTGGTACAACCTTTTCCCTGAAAAGTTGGCTCTTTTGACATTACAAGTGACAGTTGTTTTTCATGACACATGTACAAATGTGTAACAAATACACCTATTTAGAATTATCGTTAAAGTGTCCTCACAGCTGTCTAGATAACTTTTGGGCCTGTTTTGTTCTAGTTGGACATTTTGGGAAATACACTCATTCACTTTCTTGCTGAGTGTTAGATGAGAAGATATCACTCTCAGTCTGTACAGAAAATACGAAGCTAGAGCCACCAGCAGCAGGTTAGCTTAGCATAAAGACTGGAAACAGGGGGAACAGCTAGTCTGGCTCTGTCCAAAAGTAACAAAATCCACTAATGCTTACTAATTAACACCTTATAGCTTGTTTGTTTAATCCGTACAAAAAAGTATGTGTAAATATCACATTTTGAACGTTCAGCGATAAAATAAATGTATTTCCAAAAATGTCGAAACATTGGTATGGTTGGGTTTTGGTCTTGGTTTTCCTTCGTCAAAATCAGAAAAACTTTCTGACTGTGTCTACATTTTAACCATTTGACTATTGTTTGTATGGTCTCCAAATCTCACACAAATACGTACAAAGTAGCTGTGACGTCAGCCATTCACTTATATCAGTGAATTTAATGCATGGAGATTTAAATACAGATTGAGAACAGAAACACAGACCAACACTAGTTACTGACATGGGCTTGTAACATACTGAAAATTTGATCTGTAGCATATCATATCATTGTTGGAAGTTGGCACACTGGGTTTTATGTGGTATCAAAGTCTGAATTCTAAGATCACCACCTTGGTTTTGTGGCAGGATGTGGCAGCCTGTAATAATACGTCTGATATGTGAAAGTGTTAACCTGGATCTCTTTGAATCCAGTTGTTTCTGATGCACTTTTCAGCAGGGAATCTGAGAAATGATTAGTGTCTACATCTTGGCACATAACGGCAGAACAAACCTAGGCCGAGTTTCCCTCCTCAGGTATTCAAAATGGCTGCTGTGGAATCCTACCTTTCAAAACATCACATCCAGTCAAAGCCGGCATCCAGCTACAGATTCTCTTTGTGTTCCTGGTGCTGGGCGGCCATCCAGAATAAACTACAAGATTACACTTCAGTCTTTGTGCTGCTGCCGCTGCCAGGCAGAGTGAGAAAGTTATTACCCCTGAAGTTTATTAAGTTATAACGCCGGGTGAACAACCCCATTAATTGGCGCGTTGCTGTTGGTGGCTGGGAGAGATGGGGTGTAAGGGCTGGGGTGGGTGGGGGCGTTGGGAGGGAGATAAAATACGACTTCAGGAAATGTAATAACGTGCCTTTCGGATATATGAGAGGTCAATTTCTGGAACTATTAGGGTGAAATTGCAAAGGGAGGGAGAAAGAGATGGGATGTGATATTAGTCTTGTAGCCGTTTCTGCCCCTGTTTCCATACAAGCAGCATTCATCATGGTGGGTGGACACACACACACACACACACACACACACACACAGGCAAAGACACACATTGGCCTACAATTGGACACATCGTGCTGCAGGGCCATAGCTTTACGAGAATATCAATCCTTTCATCCATGTACCTGTCCATGTGATATCCAAGCCACACATTGCTTCTTCAGATGATGTAAAAAAAACTTCAAGTTGGGACTATACAAACTATACACCCATAACCCCCCATCCATATTCATCCTTACCTTCTTCCCACCCTTTGGGGAAAAAAAGTCTATACAGCCCACCATCACCACCATCACCCCAACTCACCGCCCTTCTCCACCGCTCCCCACCCCTCAACCGGTTCGTCATTCTGAATGACAGCCACGGTCGGCACAGCTCCGAGGGTAATGGATGGTCCTGGAGGTGATTATACACCCGCGGAATGCAAAGCACCCACTTTACCATGTGACAAAAGCACCGCACCCCCCACACTCCACCCTCCACCCTCCACCCTCCACCCCCTCCTCACCTCTTTACAAGGCATTATTTTGCTCTGAGATGAAATCAATCCTCTACATGCTGGCCATGTTGGAGGAAATTGATTCCAGAGGGTATTAAGGACGTATTTACTGATGATGGCTGCTAACCAACTTGGCTGATGGAAATAAAACCCCGGGGAGGCCATATTCTGTCAGATCCACAGAGGGACAGAGGCTGGATGATGCAGTGTGCGTCCCTGGCAGCCATCTTGGCTTTGCATTCTTGTTCCGAAGTCTCTGCATCTAACATGCTGAATTACGCCACCAAACCAAACACAACTGCGTGTGAAAGAATACCAGCTGCTTGACTTATTTAACACACTCTCATGTCCACATATCCTGCAAAAAACACCTGAGGAAAAGTCATGGCCCCATTTGTCGATACATTCCTAGAAATCTGTAGTGTTGGCTAACAAGCTACGTGTCTTTATTTCTACTTTTTTAAGTGGGTAAGGTTATCATCATGGGTTTGTTCACACTTATGTAGAAAACCACCATGATTGACTCCACACAATGTGCTTGTTTCTGTACATTTTAAAGAGCAAAGTCGTATCTTTTTGAAGTTGAAATGAGCTTATGTTCTTTCAGTTCAGTTTTTATTCCCTCATTTTTTCAAATGGGACTTCTTGTCTGAGTTCTGTGCAGAGTCCTCCGTTCTATAAAAATTAAGACAAATGCCTAGTGATTACTGTGTGTGGAAGTTTCTCCTAGGAAATTTATGAGACTGCTGTGTTGGTTCAAATTTGGTGAACAAATAGCTCATTGATCAGTTGATGAGATTTTGGTGATGAATCAGATCTGGGATTTCCACTATTAGAGAACTGCTTTTGTAGTGATCACTGATGTGTTCACATGCTACTTTGTATCATTTAAACCTGGAAGACAGATGGCAGACAGAGATCATGAATGATTAAGGAAGCTGATGCTTTGACGAATATTTAGTCAGGTTTGACGTCTCTTACTGGTTTCACAACATGGCTTCCAAGCAGGTCTTTGGTTGATCTTTGCAATTGCAAATGAAATTTACATTATACATTTAGGACCAAGCTGATGGCCATGCTGTATAGATTCAATGGGTCCATTTTTGTGTGTGCCCCACCAGGAAAAGATAAAAGATAAAATAAAAATACCAAGTAAAAAATTGTGACAAAAAAAGTCAAAATTATGATAGTATGTCAAATGTATGCATTTGCAATCCAAATTATGACAAAGAAGTTCAAACTTTTACATTTTTGACATTAAAGTAAAACATAATGAGAATTTTGACTTAGCAACCAACTAACTTTTCACTTGCTATCTCAACATTATGACTTACTTTCTCTTCATTTTAACTTAAAATGTCAAAGTTTGACCTTTAATTCAATTTTTTGTATTTGAACTTGCCATAAGTATTTTTTTATGTTTCACCATACTTTTCCTAACTTTTCATCCCATTTTTCTTCTCCTGGTGTAAATATTCTTCCATAAGAAACAGAAGCTGTTTTGAATGTAACCTATTTAAATTATAGATTAATCTGACCAAACATAAAGCTAACACTTATCATGGCGCCACACAAAACACTTCTTTGTTCATAACTGGGAGAGAAAAAAATCAGTTGTGAGTGTCATGCAGTTGTGTGAATTGCCTTGGCATCATAGCTAGTATGATTGTCACGGTTGTAAAATATTACCAGTGAAATTGAAGACAGATTACGTCTCCACCCAACATCAGTTAGGGAAAAGACTGGCTCCTCAGGGAGGGACACACACACACATTCTAATTCTCCCTGCTTGGCGTCAAAAGGTGCTGATGCTCAGGCTTTTCCCCATGACTTGTGAGTGATAAGATCATCCCTTCTGCCATTTTAGGCCAGAGGACTGAGGCTGCATTTTACACAGGGACAGGAAATCTCCTTTATAACCCTTAGCCCTGCAGACCTGATCTGCTCCTGGCTGCAAGGATAAAATATCTTTTTGTGTGTGTGTGGTTAGAGAGCAACAAGGAGAAGCTTTTTGGCCCTAATGTTGCCCAGACTGATTTAGATGAAGCTTAAATTCCCAAATTCAGCCTGATGGTTAGACTCAGTCTCATTCAGTCTGACTTACACCACCTCGGGAAGGTTTTAGTATAAGGAAAACAGCCAGTGGCTTTACTTAAACTAAGTTTTTTTTACCAATAAATCCAGAGAGGAATCCCCTCTTTGAGTCACATTTGGGTTTTGCACCAGAGTTGGAATTGCACTGCTGACTGAGGCGGTGTCACTGATAAAACGTGAGGAAGAAACAGCAGCCCTGAGGAGAATAGTTCAGGTGTGGTCTTGCTTTGTGCTTTGCATGCTGCTCCTCTCTTCTGTTCATCATCAGCTATGCTCTTTGAGCTTTTGCAACACATTTTATTTGACTTAGTGTTCAGACAACATTTTAAGACATAGCTACACCCAATGAGAAGGCAGAGATTTCAAGCTTTACCTGTTTATATTGAATTTCCTTTTGGTTTTGCAGACTCTTGCTAGTGGAGGACTCTGTTTGTTGTGATTAACTGGAGGAAGAGCCTGACCTAACCACAGGGAACGATTGCTCTTGGCTGAAGTTTTTATTTAGTAAAAGTGGAAATGAGCCAAAATCAGTTCTCGCCTCATATTGTTCCTGAATGTGTTTTGATAGTTAATTCAAAATGGAAACCTCTATATTCTGAGATTGTAGGAGGAGATTTGGTTAAACTGGTTAAAAACATGGTAATATTTGCAGGTAAAAATGGTGTTAAAGGGATGGATAAGCTCAAAACCAGAAAAGCCTTCTTATTTTTCTTTCATGGTGGAGTTGTCCTTTAGAGAGCCTCGGTGCGTGACAGTCCCAGCAAGCTGCCTCATAGCTGAGATGCCTTTGTGCTTTGCAGAAGGGAAGAGCAGATAGCTTTCAGCCCTAAACCAGACCCTTGCGTCCCAAACAAGAAATCTCTGCTAATTACATCGGTCTGAAAGCTACAAAGAGAGAGAGGGGTGGTGGTGGTGGTGGGTGTGTGTGGAGAAATCAGGGTGGCCTGACAAACAAGGCTTATGGAAGAAAGAGATGAAAAAAAAAACCCACAACAATTCATAATTTTCTCTCTGCAGAAAATGAAGAATTTTGGATCCTCTATATTTATGCACTACAGCGTTATTTACTATTTTAAACACACGTTTTCACTATGAAAGGCGAGGTTTCTATTCTTTTCTTCTCCCAGGCGCGTTGGAGCTTGTCACATTTCTGATGTGGCGAAATGGAGCCGAGTGTCATCACATATCCTGTATTTTATCACCTTTAATTTCACTGAAAGAACTTTCTGCTTTCAAGTTAATTTATGTATTTAGTTATGAGGAACATGTTGTGGTGGCCGTTATAACGTGTTCAAACGGGTTCAGTAATGTACTGTGTGGAAATCATATTGAATCTGTAATTGTAATGAAAGGCGAAGGAAGAACACAAGAAATATTTTTCCTCTAATCCCATCAGGGCCATAAATTTCACGGTGTTTATTAATTTAGGAGCAATGAGAAGTGACGCAGTGCTGAGCTGCAAAGTGATTATCATTCTCACGCAAAAAAACCCAAAAAAATAATAAAGCAGTATTAGGCCTGTAAAACATCTTCCCTGTTGTGTTTTTGTGTGTTTGCTGTCATCACGCGGGGTACATTTCGGCTACCGTTTTTGGTCACAAAATGACAGACACACCATGTACCCCCCCCCCCCCCGAAACTCTGAATTGTTACCTGCTTTATTTCTGCTATCATTTGTCTAGAGCATCTTATACGTCTGTCTTCCACGTGGTGTCAAATGAAACAGCCATGGATCTACTTGTGTCAAATGTGCGCCCACCATAAACCTGTAAGTGTCAATTGCAGAGTCGGATGTTTTCGAGCAAAACGCTTTTACGCACAAGGTTCTGTAACTCATACGCACGGAGAAATGTTGTTCAGATCATGTAAGGAGTGTTTCGTGGGCTTTTCTCATTTTAATGTTTTAAAACTCACAAAAGAAAGAGTGAGAGCTAGAAAGAGTACACGTGCATTTATTATATTTTATTATTAACTGCCTTCCTTTCCTTCTCCTCCTCCTCCAGATGACCCCTCAGCCAACTGGCTGCACGCGCGCTCCTCCAGGAAGAAGCGGTGCCCGTACACCAAATACCAGACGCTCGAGCTGGAGAAGGAGTTCCTCTTCAACATGTACCTCACGCGGGACCGGCGGCATGAGGTAGCGCGTGCGCTTAACCTGACGGAGCGGCAGGTGAAGATCTGGTTCCAGAACCGGCGGATGAAAATGAAGAAACAGAGCAAGGACCAACCCAAGGACTAGCGGGACTGTCACTCGCGCGCGCACATACACATTCAGACGCACACGCACGCACGCTCACACCATGTATCCAACATAAAGTCTCATATGCCTAGAACACAAAATGGCCTTCCCAAGAACTGCAAACACACACACACACACACACACACACACACACAACTACAGCTCCTGTTTCCAGTTTGTTTTAACCTTCAGGCTCTACCACGTGAGCTTCAGTCCAATCCCACCAATCTATACAACTGATCAATATGGCTTTATTGATCGCTAACAGACGCTGAGGACGTCACCACGTTAACACTGAAGTCTTAAAAAGGCCGGAAATGCTCCGGCTGATGTGAGAAGGAGGCTGGAACTTTGGAAGCGTTTGAGTTAAGACCGTGGAGGAAGCTCATAGACCAACAGCAACTCCTCCTGGACCCCCTCTCCTTTAAATGGGTCGGACTCCTTATAAATCTGCGGATCGGACTGTTTGTTTGATGAACTGATGGCTCTTGTTCATAGTTTTATATTGCGCTATTATTTAGGCTGGGATCGGCTCCAGCCCCCCGTGACCCTCTGAGGAGAAGCGGTTATAGATAATGGATATTATTTAGGCGTTGATATTAGGCTACATTATGAAAGGGAAGAAAGCAGCAAGTGCTACTACAACAGACTTGGGGGAGGGGGGCAGACAGAGAGAGGGGTTATTCTTTTTTTTCTCAAGCACTACTCTTCCTTTTATTAGTTATTTATTGTTCCGTCGCTGACACCGGAGGCGCGCGGAGGTGCTGAAGCCGGGGTTTCCCGTGGCCATTAATAAGCACGAGCAGCGGAGGGTGTTGTGCACACACACACACACACACACACACACACACACACACACACACACACACATTAGTTTCCATCCTTCTTTTTCTTCTTCTCCTGTTTTCTTGTTTCTCTCATTGCTGGCAGAATTTGATTAGAAAGCGCCTGATGGCCGGCATTGACAGCAGCAAGCCGCCGTTTGTTTCCCGACTGTCGACCTAAGTAATGAGCAGATACCGGTGTAGGGGGAGGAGGGGGAGGAGGAGGAGGGTGGGAAGTGATGGGGTGGCGCGGGGTGTTAACCCGACTCAGCAACCGGGGATCCGATTAGGCTGCTGTCGATATCGTGGATCCCCCCGCCCTTCAGCTACCTCTCCGGATGCTTTATGCGCTGCGGCTCATCTGCGGCCTTAATCGGCTATCGATAGTCGTCCCCTCCGCATCACATGAGCCTGGAGTTAGCCGGGCTTATCTGAGAGGAGACACAGCACAAAGCACCAAAACATTTTTTTATTTATCATATCCACACTTCATTAAACTCGGCTTCAAGCTTAAACACTCAGTTTTGGGTGAATCCAGCAGATGTGTCTGGGTGAAGTTAGCCTTGATCACCCGCTACTCGGACCTGAATTGACTTCAGATGATAAATACTCCAGATATCTTTGGCTGCTTCTTCTCAGATTCTGACCCTACATGCTTACTCAGCACACACTCTCAGACAGCATTTAAAAAAAGCAGGTGACACAAACGCGTCTTAATTAGACTGGCCAGTACAAATCACCCATGGCTGCTAATTCGTTCACGTTATCAGCTGTTTGCAGTAAAGATGTAAAAAATGTTCTTTTCAGATTCTATGCGCACAAAGTCCGTGTGCGCGTGTAGCACCGGTCTGCGCCCTGCAGACTCAAACACCTCTGTCCTCTCTGTCACCATCTTCCAGTCTTTATTCACTCTCTCATTGCCTTTTCATTTTAAGAAAGAATCAGCTCTATTTTTATACATACAGTATATTGTGTATTATCTGCTATGCAAGGCGGGTTTCTCTCTCATTTCAGGAACTATACGGATAGTGCGCGCAATGGGCCGTTTCCAGACGCAAACTGGAACTGGAGAAAGAGCGAAAAACCCCGATGCGCTCCCATGTTTACTGGAAATATCATTTTATTCATAGAGGTTCTATAAGGCGTTTATATCCACAGACACAACAGAACACTTCAGATTTATTCTCGCGCAAAAATGCATTTCCAGTAATCGCTCGTAGTATTATCTGGTTAGACTGAAGTTTATGCAGAATTTTATTGATCTGAGTGTTAAAATATGAAGAGGCCATGTATGGTGTTATTTGATGTGTCGGCGCAGTTAAATGGCGTCCGATGGCAGTTTTATGGACGGACCATAAACAACATTGTGTGTGTGTGTGTGTGTGTGTGTGTGTGTGTGTGTGTGTGTGTGTGTGTGTGGTGTTGGACGTTGCGGCTTGCAGACCACAAAGGCTGCTTGCGCACCAACATTGTAAACATTAGACACACACTGATATGTATAGTTTACACATACTCGCGCGGATGTTGCCTCCAGTTGAGTTGATGTTAATTTCATTTTTAATTTACGCGCCGAAATGAACGGGTCTACAAGCAGCCTTTATTTGCAAAGTCTTAAACAGAGAAGCGCTCCAATTTTCTCGACAAGCAGCATTAAATCCTCTATTTACGAGTAAAAATGTTTACATGGTTTGCGCATGCCTCGAGTCGCTCGTCATTTGAAGACGTTATTTCGTCGTTTAGCTCTTTGTGTGTTAAATCTGTCGGGGGGGAATGCTTACTGAGAAATTAAAACAGACTAAGTAGAAGTTTCTTGATAGGAAATATTTCTAATTTATTGTATATAAAATGAGTAACCTCGTCTTTCTTATTGGAATGAGTTCAATATGCTAAATATTGTTTTGTCTTATTGGGACATGGCATCTTACTGTAATATAGATGATTCTTTTTTTTTTTCTTTCTGTCTGTCATGTTCTTTAGATTCTGTTCTCCATGTTGTTGTGCCGACTGTCTGAATGATCTGTTCTGATGTCAGTCCGATGTGCTCTTTGTGTCTATGGTTTGTTAAACGGTGAGCAGTAATGAGTTGGACTCTGCTGGTGCAGCCCAAATGCCGCAAAGGATTGGGACAGAGAGGAGAAAAGGGTTTGGTTAAAATGAAGCTTCTATATAAATTATAATTTCTATTTGAATTATTGACTCTTTTCCTTTCTGCCCTTACCATGGCTTCCCTGTATTTACTCTCCTGACTGGAGGAACAAAGTTTTTGGAGTTTTTGCTGTAAAAAATAAATATGGAAAGAGCTCCAGAAGTCATTTTTTTTATTTTCATTCCGCTTTTTTAATGAGACAAATCTAACCCATGTGGCCACAGTAAATGTTTTATTAACAAGCAGGCAAACTCCAGTCTCTCTGATATTCTCCCCCATGTGAAAGGTCCCTTTCTTGTATGTTTTCCTCTCTTCTGTGTGTTGTTGTCTCTTGTTTCTTTGTGCGTTGGCACTGCTGATGCTGGATTCCTATTAAAGAAGATTCTTTACAGTACGGCCGTGCTTCATGTCATTACATCGCTGCTTCTTGCTGCTAATTAAATAGAAGGTTATCCGGGGGGAAATGGCGGGGGATCATTTGTGATTTACAGATGAAATAGACCATTTACATAATGTCCGTTATAAGATCTCCTCTGCTGTTCTCTGGCTGCAGTGGTAAAGTTCAGAGAGAGCAGCCGAGCTTTCCTTTTGGTTTCTACTTCTCCAGATTGGATTTGGACTCTGTGGGAAGAGAGAGAGAGACAGAGGCGAGAGGAAGAAGCGGATGCGCCAGCATGTGTTTAAAATATGCGTCTCTTCAGTTGTACACTGAAGCTTAAAGGAGAGGGGCGTCTGTTTGGCTGCAACACCAAAAGACTGTCATAAACCCATAAACACCCCCCCTCCCCCCCACCACCCACACACACACACACACACACACACACAAACACAGATGATGAGTGCATTCATTAGAGGCGTCGTCATCCGTCCATTAGGAGCTCGTGAAGCCGCTGTGGTTCCTGTGTTTGTCTCTGCACCAAATAACTGATACAGACACAGAGTCTGATGAGGGCAGCAAGAGCTCGATTTCCTCCCTCGCTTCGCACATGATGTAGAAACGGTTTTAATATGGGCTCGGAGTTTGAAGTAGTACAAGCAGTAAAAGTTGCCATTTGTTGCTGTCCGTGCAAAGGAAGCAGAAAAAAAGTTTGACATGATGGTGAGAGAACAGTAATAGTAAGCAGAGTAACTTCAGTAACTCTTTCAGCTGTGGAGTATCGCTGTTGGCACTTGCACTAAAGTAGTGCTAGTAAAAGGAACAGTATACATTTAGATAATTATTGTGTATAATTTGCAAAGTCAAATTATTTGATGATCAACAATTGCTGCTGCTGCTGTTGGTGACACTTTACTAGCCACCAAAAAGGTCTGCAAAATGTTCTGATAATTGTCTTTTGACAAATTTAATGTATTCAACTGTTCAAATACTCTTTTTAAAAGAGCTTTGTCTCTATCTTAATTCCCCCCCCCCTAAAAGCATTCCCATTGTAAAAAGATGTGGCGTGTAGAAGACATCGGAATCAGCCTCAAACACTGCCATACTGAGGACATGACCTCAGCGTTAGCTCCAGCCCTGGCTGCACCACTAGCAGTAATAGAGTGTAGCTCTCATGTACCTGGCATTGGTCTACAATATAAATGTTGTAATATCAGTTCAGCTAAGAGTACAGTCTAGACCTGCTGTATATGAGAAGAGCCTTGAGATCACTTCTCTTCTCTTTGGTGCTATATAAATAAACTGAACTGAACAGAACTGAGCTACTGTTAAGATCAAGCAAGCAATATCAGTAGCAGGAGTAGTAGCTACTATTAGGGTAGTAAAACTGGCATTAGCAGTAGTTGTCTTGGTGACATTTCAAACATTTCTAAGCACTATAAACACTTAGGGAAAGGTTATAACACACTTTAACACTCCATAATGTAGTTGTAAGCTGGAGCCAGCTGATGTTGGGCTAAAGGTGAGGTACACCCTGGACAGGTCATCCAACATGTTCATTATAGTTCTTAACAAATACATGAATAAACACTTAAAATGTCCTTGTATCTGCTTATGCCATAGTGTGTTAATAACCATTTATGAACTGTTTCATAGGAGGGAATATAAAGGAGGGGTTATAGCTGTTGGCAAATACACTGATAAACACAAACATCTTCTTATATCTGATTATAATCACATAATAGTGTATATAATATGTTACAAACCTTAATTTTAGTGTATTTTATAATGAGTTTAAATGCTAAAATGGGGGTGTTGTAATAAACTAAATAAACAGTATGTGTAGTGTAGCAGTACTGTAGTAACAAACAGTGACAGCAGTGTAAGCAGCGCTGGTGTTCAGAGGTAGAACTGTGATGGTGAACAAAGTCTCAGCACAGCCTCTCTGCTTCACCCTGCACCGCTGGCCCCGACCAATGAGGCCTCAGGATCTAAGCAGATTTAGACTCGGGCCCCAACAAAGCCATCACATAAACCATCTGTGGACTCGACGGCGGATGATTGGGATACTTCTCAGAGGTCTAGCAGGGCTGGAGCTTCATTAAATCCACAAGCCCTGAGCTCTGCTGCAGCCTGAGCCTGCTGTCCCAGGGAAGGACAGCAACTGCAAGCTGCTGCACCCAACTGTGTGTGTGTGTGTGTGTGTGTGTGTGTGTGTGTGTGTGTATGTGTGTGTGAGAGAGAGAGAGAGAGAGAGAGAGAGGTGTGTGGAGGGTTTGCTGTGACACATGGCGCAGTAAATCTAAGAGAACGCAACGAGCAGAGCCTCACACAAGAACACACATTCACATCAGGCTAATACAGGGATGAGTTCCAGTTATGGAGGCACAGAAACAACAGGGAGACATATGAAGGAGAGGGCAGAGTGAGGGGCAGCACTACTGTTATTATGGGTAAAGTGAGAGGTAGCAGTAATTCTACAAGCAGCAAGAACATGCTAAGGAAAGAACTACTAGAGTAGAGTACAAAGGAAGACATTTTATACTGGCAAAACCATTGTCTTTTTTATAGGCATGAATTTAGAGAGATTTGAAAGTAGGTAATAGTAAGTAGAACCAACTTTGGTGACAACTTATTGTCATATTCATACAAATAAGCCACAACAGCAGAAAAGTGCTTCCTCAGTTCAGTTATAGCTCTGGAATTTGATCCAGTCCCCATATATTGCTAATCTATATATATAATGCTACCGTCTGATAAACCACTGTAATACAGTGTGATCTGGATCTGGGCACCAACAGAAACCTGGATAGGAGAAATTTCTCCTCAGTCTGTTTCTAATCAAATTCCTGCAGAGTGCACTGATCTTGAGTCAGTTGTTGGGTGTGCTTATGTTGCTGAAACTGTCACCCAAACACCGTCACACGACACACTGCAACCTACCCCAGCCCCCCACACCCACCCCACCCATCTCCCATCTCCCTTGCTCTGCAACGTCTCCCAACTGTGAGGCAATGGAAAAATCCAGATCGGCTCATTGTGCAGTGATTTAGCTGTGCGGCTGAAGTCGGTGCAGGCCTCATCGTTTCAGTTATATTTTCTGAAACTAAATGGGTTGCACGAGATAAACCATGTGCTGCTCCTGGCAAAATTCATATCTCAACCCATGGCGAACGTGGCCAGCCCAATATGTCTTCCCTTTATCCTCTCATATTAAAACAGAGTCTACAGATAATAACCGGCCTCACTGACACACTCTGGGTGGATGTTCGAGGCGCGCGCTCTGAATGAGCGGCTTTACACAGCACGGCTTCTATAATTCATCAAGCAGCAGAGAATATCATTCATATTCATAAATTTTCTCAGAGAGTTATGGTCCCGTTGATACAAACGGCTGTATGGATCAGATCACATCAGCCATTCTGGACTCATTAACAGCTGGAGGGCGAGCCAAATGGTGCTGGCTGCTCTGCAGATGTTACAGCTGCCTCTGACTGGACAGAAAATAATAATAATATTAACATAAAATATAGAAATAATAACAATGTGTGCACATGCTCCTTCTGGCTGCGCAGAGAAAAATTAAAATAACATCACATATAGAAATAATAACAGTGTGCACATGTTACAGCTGCCTCTGACTGGGCAGGAAAAAAAGTGACCTCAAATATAACATTAACGACAATATGTGCACAAATACCACAATATATAAGCATGCGGCATCTTCTGTAATAACACCCTAGATTGTAATTATTATTTAAATGTGCATGTCACCTGCTCAAATACATTTACTAGCTTTTTCTAGAGCTTTCATTCCACGGTGCTCCCAGAATTGTTTGTTTGTTTTTTGGTCAACTTTTTCCAAGACACACACGCACACACACACACACACATAAATAAATAAATAAATAAATAAATAAATAAATAAATAAATAAATAGAGAAATAAAAGATTAAATGCTGTAACAATGTGTGGACATGCTTCATAATTTATTACATAGCCTATTTTTAAATTATAATAATAATTCATATTATTTTATAAGAATATAAGCTTGTTTATAATAATAACAGACACAATTTTAAAAAAGTACAATAGGTTGTGATTTTACAAGGCCTAGTTGAAAAATTAAAAACAAACATTTAAAAATCCTCCAAATCCCATAATATTAGTAGGCTAATGATCATAGTAATAACATGAAGAAGAAGAAGAAGAAGAAGAAGAAGAAGAAGAAGAAGAAGAAGAAGAAGACGTTTTGTTGCAAATAAGAAGTTAAAAAAAATAAAAGTAAATCATAAAGTAGCCAGTAACTATTTCCCCACTAAAGTTTCAAATAAAGATTTCCACTTGCGGCAGACAGTCTCAGATTTGGCTCGTTCCTCTGTAGTCGGTCAGGGCAGCGGCACACACACACACACACAGCCCATCGCTCCGTTTCTTCCAAATGACTCCCATCCATCTGCATTCACAGCAGCTGTGTTTCAAAGCCACAAATCTCCGAGCGGTTTGATTTCTTGCAGCGGGTCGCCCGGTGGAGCTTCACGGGGGAAGATGAGGCTTCCTGCATTTATTTCTTCTGTAATTGTAAAACCACAAGTGGACTCCGCTGGCCAGAACACGCCGTCAGGGTTTGTTTCATTTGTTTTAGTTTTCTTTGGAAAAAAAAAAAGGAAAAAAATCTGAAAAAAATCTGATAGTATTTCTCCCTTTGGGCCAATAAAGCCCCAGCATCTTTCTCTCCTCCTCCTCTTCCTCTTCTTCTTTCTCACGTCAGTTGTTTTGCACACTTCCTATTTTCAAACACGGAAACAAACAGCACGAGAGGAGCAGGATGTGCTGCACGCACCGGGGGTCTCGAGCTCACGGGTAAAAAAAAGAAGGAGGGGTTGGGTGGGTGATGAGGGATGCGGGAGCGGATGAGTGCGGGTTGGAAGAAGCCGCCGCCGACTCTCGTAAAATAAAATAAAAATAAAATTAAAAAAAAAAACAGCGAAGAGGAAGGAAGACGGAAAAGAAGAGGAGAGGAGAGAAAGAGGATTCAATGTGGTGCGGAGCAATAAAAGAATATGACGGCAATAAAAGTTTATAGCGTATAAATTTCTGAAGGTTAAGAACTAAACGGCTGTAAAGCAAACACGCCGAAAGAAAGAGAGGGGGCACACAGAGAGAGGAAATAAATATTAAAGGCAAAGTTTCAAATCCGGCTTGATCCTTTATTTGGAGGTTAAAATGGGATTGATGGGCGCTGAAGACAGAGCAAATATTAGCGTGGCGGCTTCACCGTTAGACTTTGTGGACTTGGGAGAGGCGGTGGAGGGATGGAAGGCCTGGATAGGGTATGCAGGGAAAGCCCCGTGTTTAGGTGCAAAGACCGAGCAGTGGTGGGATTCTCCTCATTTGACGTTTGTGTTGTAGCCTTCCTCTTCCTCCTCCTCCCCCTCTTCTTTTCAGCTTTGGGAGTTTTATGGTTTTGTAGCCGTTTGGCTTTGTTGGGGTATTTTGCAGCCTGGGTGTGTGTGTGTGTGTGTGTGTGTGTGTGTGTGTGTGTTGTCTCCTGTCCGACCTCCCTTTGTCTAACTCAGATGCATCCTCACAGCCGGGGCTGTATAGCATAAAGCCCCCCCCCCCCAAAAAAAAACACCCTAACACACCGAGACCCCGACAGACAGGGAATACTGCTGTGTAATTGTTATTATACTATATATATATATATATATATATATATATATGTGTGTGTGTGTGTGTGTGTGTGTGTGTGTGTGTGTGTGTGTGTGTGTGTATGTGTGTGTGTGTGTGTGTGTGTGTGTATGTGTTTTAAGTCTCGTGCTATTTTCTTTCTCTGTGCACCGTTATGATGGCCTAATAGAGGTTCATATTACCACAAGGGTGAAACTGAGGATCTGGGCTGCAGTGTCTTCAGATAATGGTAACAACCGCTTTTACAGTCTGTTTACAGCCTGTAATTTAGCAACCTGCAAACCCACACAAACACACACACACTCACACTCACCAGGTCCCTCAAACATAAAAGCAACGATCATCTGCGGTAATAAAACGGGTTCGTCTGGATTGAACTGGACTCCACTGACACAGAGGAGCAGACAGCCTACACTCAGCTCAACTTTTCACTTCACCACGCTTCACTTCTTCACGTGCAGTTTATAACAGCAGCATGGCGTCAATATTCAGAAACAGAATCATCAATACAATCAATAAAAAAAGTCATAATATAATATTAGCGATGTTTGTTATGTAGTATATAATTTCATAATTGTATTAGTATTTTGTATTTTTGTTTATATGCAAACATATATAAAAATGGCAATAATAATCATTTTAATTAATTATTTAATTAATATAATATAACGTTTATATATAGGCCTATATATAACTATTATAGCCTATATAAGCCAGTATATAAATACCAGTAATAGACTCACAATCCCCGGTAATAAATGCTAAAAATGTTAACAGCATATAAACGTAACGTAATCTAACAAATATAGTTAAAAGCAAAAAAAAAAAAAAAAGACTACTACAGTGATCACATTGTTTATACAGTATACTTATATAGATACAGAGTCAGATAAAAAGCTTTGTACAGAATTAGCAGTGTTAGTCCGTTGACAATTTACAAAATAAAGCCCAAAATGACCTTTTAAAAACTATAAATCTTCCTGATCTTTAGTTTTGTGCTAGTGTAATATGTAAACCTGCTTGAGATGAAAATAGAAAGAAAGTAGGCCTGTTACAGAAGGTACATGTCTTTGTACACCTGATGTTTAATTCAGTAGTCTATTTGAGGTTTCTAAAGTTTAAAGTACAGTTCAGACCTGACTGTCTAACAGTCGGAATCCAATAACAACAGCTTAAAGTTCATTAAATATATCAGCAAGACAAGACTGTGTTCTTTTTCCTTTACATTTCCACTCAAACCTGCACATGGAGAGGTCTGTCTGCCTCTTCACTTCACTTCACTTCACTTTCTTTTTTTTCTCTCCCACAAATCCCAAATCAACCCTCACATCTGGCCTCCAATTACAACACGCAGTTTTATTTTAAAGCAGCTTATGTAGCTTTATGTGCGCACTTAATAGAACCATAAAGCCGCATTACAGGCCCACTTTCCCCCCCGTGGCCTTCCTGCAATCGGCCACTTGATGGCGCTCTTGCTCCACCGATAAAACAGGCTTCGCCCGAGGCTTTGCTTGCCTTTGTGGAAGATACAAAGCATAGGCTCCTTTAAAGGGGTGAAACTTGCCGTATTCCTCTTCTTAATGTACTTTAAAGGGGGTATTTTTTAAAAAGAACTGAGGTGATTAGGCCACTTCTTGACTTTGCTTTAGAACATCCTGACATTTGGAGCAGTTTCAGGTCATTTTCACAGCGTACAGGGGATAAAGAGGAAGGGCTGAGGCCTTGGGAAATATAGGCGTGCAGGATATGTATAGAGGCTGCCAGGAAATGTTTATTTTTCCTGGTGCAAAATTCACACCAAGGACGCTCGCACCTTATCCATGTTCTGGCTCTGCTTACAGTAAAATGCAGTCATGTGGAGGTGCGGGGAATGTGTAAGGGGGGTAAGTGCTTGTGTACTTGGTGCCAGAAACATCTGTCCTCAGGTAAAAGGTGAGGAATGTCTACCTCCAGCGCCTATAGGATCCAGTGTTAGAGATTTTAATTAGTGTAGATTTGACGCAGAGTACGTGACGTGCTCCAAAAGCATTACGGTGAGTGGGGACGCAGTTGTTTACGGAGTCTCTAACGGTCATTGTTGTTTTGTCCAAGTGTGTGTATTCTGCGGGATTTGACCCTATAACAGGCTTTCACTGTCTTTTTTAGTGTTCTGGCTTTTGACAGCGGGGGTGGCGTGGAATAAGCTGGTCAGACAAATCTGGATGTTTTGCGCACCACATTCAGACATTAGATCTCACAAGCAAGCGCTTTATTGGAAGTGTAAAACACGGCGCGGTGAAGTCTCAATAAGATCATATTCTGGGTAATAAACTGGAAAAATACTGCGGTAATCAGTCCGCTCCTCAGAAAGTCGGGCGTACAATCAGCTGATTTACCACAACACAGTCTGTAATTCAGGCATGGAGCTTGCAACATTTGGGCATCTTGTGTCAGCGCTGGTTAATCTAAATAAATTAAATTCGGGTAATGACATTTTTATTTGGCTGATATGAGCGCGCAATGGACGCGAAAGCAGTCCATGCTGGAAATAAACAAAATAATATTACCAGCATGAACTTCTATCACCGAGTCCTCATATCTGATTGATCGGCAACTTCCAGGCCTGAAGTGGGAACAGATTCAAGGAAATTAAGTCTCAGTGAAAGTAGAAATAACTCCACAGTTGAGTCTTTTTTGGGCTAATCGCTGCACTTTTAGGCCATCTTACTTTTAACGAGCCCTGCTGTTCTACAAGGCCGAGCTTAACCTTACCACAATTTATCCCTCGTTAGAAAAGCCCTCCTTTACCTCAGCTTACACTCCGACAGGAAGGCCCATACAGCCGTATGAAAAACACGCCGAAAATGACAATTAAATGCCAGGCAAGGATGAGGCGTTTACGGCCTCCGGTCGCGCAAAGTGCGTGTCGTAAAAGCCCCCTTTTCTGTTTCTCTGCTGCAAGGACGTAAACAAGCGTCACACTGCCCCTCCGCTTTATGGAGCTTTATAGTTTGTTAAAGCGTTTACGGCCACTTTCTCCTAGCCTATTACCCTCCCCAGTCCTCCTTACATGTTTATGGAGATCATATTTATAAAAGTACACGATGGTCAGAAAGCATGCGCTACTGTATATGTTGTGATCAGTAGCAGCAGTCCGACTGGAATGGGAGACTGGAAAGGGCTCCGACAACCGGTTTTAAAACCTCAATTACATTTATAGGCTAGTACTTGTTAAAACCAATACCAATTAGGAAGCGCTACCCCTCCACTCTCTCTCCCCAGTCTGCGTGAAGCTCTCTCGGCCCAGGCTCCCTGACATTTTCGGGCCCCATTCTCTTCGCTCCCATGCAGGCACGCGCTCTCCTTTAAGGATTCAGGAGGAGAAATAAGAAAGAGCAATTAATGAGAGGGATGCTCTCAACGATGCAATGCACCCCCCCCCCCCCCTCCCCCCTCAACCAACCACCACCAGCACCACCACTCAACCTCAATCTCAGATTTAAAGTAAAAAGATAAAATAAAAATCAATCTCTTCTTCTTTTGGTTGGTTGGTTGGAAGAGTAGTTGGTGTGTGTGTGTGTGTGTGTGTGTGCGCGCGCGCGCATTTGATCAGATGCAAAGCGGCAGAATTGTCATTAACCCCCCCCCCCCACACACACACACACTCCTCCTTCTCGCTTGACTCTACACCTATTCTCTCTCACCCCCTCACCCTCTTCTTCTTCTTCTTCTTCTTCTTCTCCTCCTCCTCTCTTTCTTCATTCTCTCACTCCCCTTGCATTATCACAGGCGCGCGGAGCTCCTCGAGCCGACGCAGGGAGACTAACATAGGCTTACAGGCGCGTGCGGGTACAGGCAAAAGGAAAAAGCGTAATATACCCTACATGTGTGTGTATGTGTGTGTGTGTGGGAGGGGGGGGGGGGGGGCGCTCGTGCACGTTCGTCTGTGTGCGTGGAAAAGCCAATGGGATGAAGAGCTGATAATAGATGCAAATTATCCCTGAAACCGACACACACACACACACCAGGGCCAGGAGGAGAGAGAGAGAGAGAGAGAGAGAGAGAGAGAGGGAGGGAGAAAAAATATGAAACAACTCATTTGCAGAGGAGTAAATCACGGAAAACCCGTTTGAGAGCGCGACAGGGCTCCCGCTTACAGCGCTAACACCGGAATTGTGATGCGCACGAGCCCTTCCTCCTCCTCTACTTCTCCCTCTTCTTCTCTTTCCTCTTCTTTTTCTTCTTCTTCGCTGGAGATTTTATGGAATCGGTGTGATTGTTGTTGTTGTTATTGTTATTGTGGTGGTGGTTGTGGCTGTTACTGCTCTGGCCGGCTGCCGTTACCGTTACTCACACCGCTCGTCTGTTGTGGCCGTGAGGGGAAACACCACAACAACGGTCACCGACACCGGCGGCAGACCTGCCTCGCTCTCTCTCCCTCCCCTCCGCCTCGCTCTGTGTGTCGGTGCTCCTCTGCCTTACACCGCACGACAGAAGCAGAAAAAAAGAAAACCCAGCTGAAAGCCGCGGGTCGCTTCCTTCAGTCCCACTCTGACTCCGCCGAGTCGAGCACAAACTGAAACAACAATAAACAACAACACAAAAGATGAGTTCATATTTCGTCAACTCGCTTTTCTCCAAATATAAAAGCGGGGACACGTTACGTCCGAACTACTACGAGTGCGGTTTCGCGCAGGACCTGGCCGGCAGCCGGCCCACCGTGGTGTACGGCCCGGGCTCCGGCGCCACCTTCCAGCACGCTCCGCAGATCCAGGACTTCTACCACCACAGCGCTTCCACGCTGCCCAGCAACCCGTACCAGCAGAGCCCCTGCGCGGTCACATGCCACGGCGAGCCGGGCAACTTCTACGGATACGACGCCCTGCAGCGGCAGACGCTTTTCGGGGCCCAGGACGCGGATCTGGTCCAGTACAGCGACTGTAAGCTGGGAGGCGCGCCGGGGCTCAGCGGCGAGGACGCAGAGGGAACCGAGCAGAGCCCCTCACCGACGCAGCTGTTCCCCTGGATGAGGCCGCAAGGTGAGGAAACGGAGAGGCCGGCTACACTGCTGGTTTTCGTTTTATCTTCTGCCTTTTTCATGTCGTGCCGAGTCTTCTCTGCCAGAAAGGTGAGTGTCCATGTTGGAAGCAAAGCTGCAGCTCCTCCAGGAGAGGAAGGCAGACCGTGAAGACACACAGGACAGGAGGAGGAAACAGTGGAAGAAAGTTGGAAAAGTGGTTTCAAAAACAGCAATTAAAGCAGGGCAATTAAAGCTTCCTGCCTTCAAAGTGGGAGACAAAAGCACGTTTATGGTTTTATTGGCAGCAACAAAACTTGTGACTGACTTTAGGGTTTAATTGCCCCGGCCATATAGCTGCTGGGAGAATGGACGGGGAATAGACGCTCAGAGAGAGGGAGAAAGGGAGAAAGGAAAGCGGTCAAAAATAGGCGAGAGATGGTGGAGGGGCGGGGGCGGCAGAGGAGAGAGGACTGAACCTCAGAGACCCCTTCATGAGAACCCCCCTCCAAAAAGTGAAAAACCCCTGCTTTGAGCAGATGGGAAAGAGATGTTGGAGGTAGTTGTTTCCAGCCACGCAGACTCATTTTAGACATGCAGCTCTGACCCAGGTTAAACTTTTACTGCCTTTTTTTTTGCTTTTACTGCCTTGCCTGTGGTCTCCGGGATTATCTGGCTACACGGTGGCCTTTTTCCCCATAGGGTTAAAGCGAGGGTGGGGGTGGGGGGTGCATGTGTGTATTGTGTGTGTGCACAGAAGATGGGGGGAAAGGGAGTATTTTTACTCGGATTTAGCGGCTTCGCAGCGCGTGATCTCTAAACTCGCAGGCCTGTCTGATCCGCTGACATCAAAATCATCCCACAAGTAGTACTAATGTGCGTGCGGTTCAAATGCAAGCGGGGTTGCTATTGAGTCTTGTGCGTGCGTGAGTGTGTGTGTGTGTGTGTGTGTGTGTGTGTCTTTGTGTGTTTGTGCGATCACAGCCAGTTAATATGGATCAGGCCCGATTGGTTCAACGCGATCAGATTATAAATCTTAAAAGAATGAAGAATGTGATTTTTTTATTTTATTATTTGCATTGTAGGGAAACCGAGCTTATAATTTACGGCTTAAACCAACACCCCAAGAAGACTGATTATGCAAGAAGGCAGTTTTTTTGTGTGTTAGAGCGGCATAGACTCAGAGGTACAGAGAGAGAGAGAGCTGTGAATGGATTGACATGTATAGTAGCCCATTTTGTTTGAGCCCATATTTCTTGTGCTGTGCTGACGTGTGTGTGTGTGTGTGTGTGTGTGCATGTGTGTGTGAGAGAGAGTTTATTGCTTATGTTCTCGGTTGTATTTTTTTAAGTGGGGCTGCAGACGGGTTATGGCCTGTATACAGGACGTTTGTGGCTTCATGATTATGATCATAAAATAGAAAAATAATAAATAAAAAAGAACAGCAGCCCAGGTCTGTATTCACCTCGAACTGCTTTCTCTTCACCTTAGTAGGACTTACATTTCAACCACCTGCTACAGATCACAGTAATAATAGCAGCTAATTCACATTTACGCACGTTTTTATAAGACTATGAGCACTTCCCCTGCAGTGTTTCCTCTTCAGCGCCTTCCAGCAGTGTGCGTGTGTGTGTGTATGTGTTGCTCCTTTATTGAAGGTTTCCTGTTTTATGTAAATTGTCATTATTCACATGCTATATTTTCCTAACACTTGTCTCCCCCTGCTCCCCTGTGGGTTTCACGGCTTTTCTAATCCTCCCCAGCTTTAAATACGACCGGCCACACTCAGGCGCGCGACGTCTTGAACGACTTCTGAAGGGGTTCAGCCCTTCATTACCAATGATGACAGTGGTTGGTCCCAAGATTAATAGTTTTCAAACAGTATCTACTTGGTGCTTAAGGCGTCCCGGCCCGGGGTGCAGGCAGCTCCGATCATCCGGGGGACGAAAAGTCTAGAATTGTCCGAGAATGCTTTGTACGCACGCAGTTAGAGTCCGTGCACGGTTTGATGGGATACTAGGATTTATTAGTTATAATAGCAGAAAAGGCGGGCGGTCTTTTGTGGTGGAAACTGGAGGCTGGAGCGCAGCGGCAGAGGCGTTTATCCTCCCCGTTTACCTCGGAAATCCTCCTTTAACGAGTGGCTGCATTTCATAATTTGTCTTATAAAGAGGGATATCGCCTCCCCCACACCTTTTATGTTGTAACCCCAGCACCGAAGGAAGCTCCTACTCACTGAAAACGTCTGGAAACACTCCTGAGCCCCCCCAAGCTGGAGGTTTAATATCCGAGTTTGAGTCTAAACTCGTGAATATGAGCCGTTTTACGAGTTTTTGGTTGGAAATCTTGATAAATCATTCTCTCTGTGGGCTACGAATTTAAAATGAAAAAAGAGCGAATAAAATCTGATTAGGCCGAAGAATGAATGTATGTCTTTAATGATATTAGTGTATTTGGCCTCGGCTCTCATTGGCATCTGTTGTCGAGTGGAAACCTCGTTTCTCTTTCCTCGAAAATGTCAACTGCCAACTGCCATGCATTTGTTTAGGGCTTATTTAATTGGCTTTGCAAAGGTTTCATATGTAATAGGTCTTGAAAATGTTTCACAATCCCAAGGCTTGTATCATTTTCTCAGACCTTAAAGAGCATGTGATCCTTCAGCTGACGCTAAAACAGGAAAATGCCCAATAAATTACACAAACTGTAGGATTTATTCCTCCAAAAGCTGTATATGAAAGGTGTGGTGTATCTTCATACACTTGTGCTAGTGCACTGACGCAGCCAGGGTTGCGGGTTAAATTCCCCGTGTATGTTGCTGCGTCAAAAAACGTCCCTGCTGTCATTTTAACCAGGAAAGTGTTTCCCGTTCCCCTTAATTCACGGCCGGTGACAGCAGTGAATGTGGCGCCCACTTGCCTTCAGTCCCTACAGCACGAAATCACGGCGCCAGTCCTGTGACAGATAACACATACGGGACATTTACATCACTCACAATCATGCATTTCCATAAAGACCCTCTTGTCTTCTTCTTCTTTGGCTGTTTTACCATAAAAAGTAGCTCTGTGCCCATAGACGGACACTATATGTGGAATCCAATGAGACCACTATCACAGAACCTTCTTCTTCAAGAACCATCCTGCTGCACTTTTCTTCGTGGTAGATATATAGCCTAATGGATATTGAAGATATTTTGCACCCTTTACCCGCAGGCTTGATATAATGTGATCAGTGTAGACAGACTATATTAAGACTTCTATATGATTATAGCAGTAAATGCGCTTCCATCAAAGCCATTGCCCTCTTCCTTAATGCAATCCAGAAACTTTACTGTCCTGGAAGGAGGGTGCGTGTGTGTGTGTTTGTGTGGTGGTGGATCTGCTCAGACCAGAGAGCTCCTGCAAGAAAATGTTACGTCTACAAGCAATCAGACATCATTAAATAAAAAAATAAAATAAAAAATATATATATATGTATAAAGGAATAAATGGCATCAGAGAATGAACTGAGATTTTTCTCCAAAAAGACTTTCTTTAATTCACCAGAATATTATTAGAATTCTGCAGCTCTCTGCAGTCTGCGCCATGCTCCCTTTCTTTGTAGGCTTATGAACACTAATGCTAAACTCCCCAATCTGAATTTCCCTTCAGATCAGTGATTTAGAAGCAGTAGTTTTTTACTTCAAAGCTTTATGATCACTGGCATATTTTGTCCGTGGCGGCGCAGAGCTCCTTCTTTTTTTATGGTACAACAATCAAAGCGGAGGACAAACAGTTTTATTGATATATAATCACTTACACAAATGTCCTGTATTATGTGTGTGTAAACTGTCGGGAGTTTGCTGCCAGGCTTTCACTGTTAAATATGTCAGTTTTATTCACCCTCTTTATACTGAAATAGCTTGTAGTTTATTTTAGGAGCGGTGAAGAGGAGTATCATGTGTGGAATAAATCTTCTTTAATCATAACTAATTTTAAAATTGTGCTTTTATTTTTCGGTACTGGCACCCAGGTTCAAAAAATGGGGCTATTATCTTAAACTTTTATAATTATAGTATCACCCAGTTTGATAGGAAAATACTAAAAAATAAAATAGCTTGCAATGGCATCATCTGATGTCCTCTCTTTGTTCATACGATGCAGGTGAGTTATACTACTTCACAGGCTATTCATTGAAAAAAGTCATGCGCCTTTTTCCCCCGTATGTGTACAGAAAACACGTCTGACCGTGTGTGCGTTTAAGTATTTATGGCTTTTATATCGCGTCTCTCTCTTTCTGCGTGCGCTGTTTTGAAATCTGCCAAGACAGAAACAGACAGAGCAGAGTAAATGATTACCTGTTGGTTTGTCTTTGTCTTCACTGTCAGTATTCGCAACATTTCTAATTAAAAGTCTTAGTTCGTCTTTAGCTCTTTAATCTGTTCTGATCTTTGCTGTGCGGGATCCTTTTCCCCTTTAAACGTGTTTACGATGTATTTATAGCATCAAATATTCATGCGCACTCCTATAAGTGCTCAGTAGATTTGTCTGCGTTATAGAGGAGCTTTTTTAATAATGACTGCAGTTGGCTGATGGTGCGGTGTGGTCAGTTCCTGATGGATTGAAAGAGTTTGTGTTTCTGTTTAAAGCCTATAGTAGCAAGAATAGTGTGTGTGTGTGTGTGTGTGTGTGTGTGTGTGTGTGTGTGTGTGGTAGAGAGAGAACATCCCTTTTATGGCATCCCTGAACATTAAAGTCACAGGAGGATCACATGATTTTACGACCCACTCAACTTAAACTCACATGTTGCATTCTAACATTAAGGACATTTAACTTGCGAAATTATTTCTCATGTATGAATGTACACTTTATTAATCTACAGCATCTATGTATTTTGTATTTGGGATCACAGTGTTCTGGCTAATTCATGGGCAAATGTTCACCATGTTAACTCAACCAAAGAACCAAGGAATTCTATATCTGTTTGACCAAAAGCACTTCTTCCTCCTAACCTCAATAAAATTACCTGAGGTAAACTTCATTACATTCAACCCCGCCTCCACCTCCACCTCCACCTCCACACACTTACCGGAAACCTAACCAACACCTTTTACATTTTCAAAGTTTCTGACTTTGAAAAATTGTGCCATCACTTGTCATAAGTTGTAGCCTAGTGTTCGATTTGTTCCATTGTCATCAATCAACAAATGTGATAATGATAATCAATGAATAGTTTATCATTTCTCCCCCCTAAAATGCCAAACATGATTTTGTTTCAGCTTGTTAAATGTGAGGATTTGCTGTTTTGTTTTGTGTGTGTCTGTTTTATATCACTGTAAGCTGATAATCTTTTGGTTTTGGACTCTTGCTCGGACAAAAAACCTCTGGTCTTTGAGACTTGTTAGTCATTGTTTAGTATTTTTTGACATTCCATAGACTATTATTTATCGATTAATCATAAAGATAATCAACAGACTGAAATTGCAGCCGTAAATATATGATAAAAAGTTATGATTTTTCAGTGAACAATGTTGATTTGACATGTTTTTTTCTCAACATGTTGTAGCAGTTGTTTCAAAAATAAAATATTTAAATAATAAGCCTTGTTAAATCATGTTTTTGCATACAACCTTTTTCATCACGTAGCCTGTTAGGCCTAATAGGTGTGTTTGTGTGTTTATGTAAGGGGGAAATATGCAGGGCGGTGATATGCTAATGAGCACGTTAAGATGTAAGAATGTAGTTTTGCCTCTAACAATGCCCCCCCTCTCCTGTGTCTCTTCACCCCCACCCACCTCCCCCCAGTAGCTGCGGGCAGGAGGCGGGGCCGGCAGACCTACAGCCGCTACCAGACCCTGGAACTGGAGAAGGAGTTCCTGTTCAACCCTTACCTGACCCGGAAACGCCGCATCGAGGTGTCGCACGCGCTGGCGCTGACGGAGCGGCAGGTGAAGATCTGGTTTCAGAACCGGAGGATGAAGTGGAAGAAGGAGAACAACAAGGACAAGTTCCCCAGCAGCAAGAGCGAGCAGGAGGCGGTGGAGAGGGAGAGGAGGGAGAAGGAGCTGCGGGATGGCAGCGGGAGTGGAGGAGGAGGTGGAGAAGGTGGTGGTGGTGATGGAGGAGGAGGAGGAGGCTCAGTGGCTGTGGCGGTGGCGGGCACTGCGGGGTCACAGGCCTCCGTGAACGAGGACTGCTGCGAGAAACCCCACAAGCAAATGTAGGGAGGAAAGCGGTGAAATTAGGGGGAGAGAGATGGGGGCGAGGAGGCTGTAAATGTCGGACATGATGGGGTGGGGGTGGGTGAGGGTGGTGGGCTGTTTTTGTCTTAACTGAGGCCAATGGACTGCCCCGCTATCTCCACGATTCAATCGATGGAAAGGGACTTGAGTCTCCAAAATGGCGAGCTGGACGGACTGGAGGGGCCTCGCGCCTCTGTCTGCTGACTGTAGAAACGGCGGGAAGAAGAAAAAAAAAAACGCAATGAAGCAAGAAAGTGAACTTGAAAAAAATAAAATAAAATTGATGAGCGTGTGGGTGGATCAATCCGACTCAAGCAAACATAGTCTACTCTAGTGTTTAAAAAAAAAAATAGAAAGAAAAATGATAGCTTCCTTTCTTTGTGGAACAATTATCGTGGAAACATTTCTATATTGTTAGAAGTTTATCATTAACATTTAACAATTTTATCTTTGGCAGCTGTATAGTTTTTAAGTTAAAAAATGATGATGGTGCACTTTTTACTGTAGCCTACTTCTCACTTCTATGTTGTTGTTGTTGTTATGGCAATGATTGGTGATGACGATGATGACGATGATGACGTAGCAATTAATGAAATTTCCAACAACATGAAACTGCCTATTTATGCCGTTTTAGTAGGTCGGGTCTCTTTTTTACACACTCTAATTGTCGTTTCTCGTTTTAGTTCGTTTTTTGATCGATGGTGTTTGTTTTATGTTGTCTTCCTTTTCTCTTTTGGGGTAAAAAGCATGCGCACAGTGCAGTTTGAAAAAAAGAGAACATTCATAAAAATAAAAACGTAATAAAAATGTGGCGTTCTGCATTTAATGTGAAGCGGAGTTCTGTTGTGAGTCAATGATGGTTTAACTTTTGTTTCACTCAACCGTCAATTAAGAAGTTAGAAGTAAGATATAAGCGCGGGGAAAGGAAGGAAGAAATGTTAGAGAAGTTGCTCCCCTCTTTCCTTTCCCCTTCTTTTCCTCTTCCACCTCCCCTCCTTTCACCTTTATCATTCCCTTACTCAGTCTCTCTCTCTCCCCTCTTTCTGTCAGCACCCAGACTGATAAAACCGTTCAGTTCACTAGGCCAAACATTTAAGCCTCGAATCGGAAATCTCCTCTTAAAACAACAGACGCCGCCCTCCACCCATCACCCCACACACACACAGTCCACATCCTATCCAAACATCACTTTATTTATGGCCTGGTCCTCTACCTCCACTTACATTATTACAGGCCTCCATATTCGCCATTACACTGCCTTCTATCATCATCACGATGACGACTTGAGCTCGGATTGTTTCCATATGGGAAGATCAAACACACTGAGCATTCATATTTACACATGCTTCTCAATGCACAGGACTTTGGCTGGCGTTGGGGGGGCGTCCCCAGTGTCATCAAAGCACCAAATATTTGTCTGATCAGGTTTCAAGGCATAAATTGGGAAGCAGCTACGTTTTGTCTCACTTGGATAGCTGCGATAGGAAGTCGAACAGCTGAGGGAGGGTGTAGTTTAGGCGTGAGGGTGTCATTTCAGACACACGGAGGGGCTTGCAGGCTTCAGATACACCCCGAACTGTCTCCACCAGCTGAATAAAACCAGACATTGAGTGAATAAAATGTGCATTTCTCACTGCAGTGCCGTGAATCACGGTCAGCTAAATGAGTTTCTGGATCTAGTTTTCAAAATAAGAATGCACAATAATGTTTATTAATTTACACAATAATTTTGGTTCATTTTTACAATGCTGTTGCTGGCCTTTCCACCTTAATGTCGCTATATTTATGTTTTAACAAACTAATATAACCAGAAAAGCATTAATGGACACCGCTCAAGTCAAGGGGAAATACAACAATGTAGTTTTTGCACTTCCATAAAGTCTGGGGACTCACTACAGACAGATTTAAAAAAAGAATGATCTAAATCAAATCAGTACAGCCTGACGTTTGGTCCTTAGTATGCGTCAAGTTCCAAAAACACTGGAATCTGGGCTGGCAGGAAGCCCAAACCGTGAAAACCCTGATGACATCATCATTGTGGATCAAACAAACCGACCTTCTCTTTCTAATCCTTTAACTGTCCCACGTTCTTCCCGTTAGAAACAGAAAAACAACCGCTGGATCTTTACGCATGCATAACTCCTCTTTGGCCTGTTAAACATTACACCCAGCACGGAGATCTTATCCTGCTGAAAGAAAGGTCAACGTCACGGGTAAACGGAACTAAGCACGGAGCCGAGCACCTGCACGCCAGGTGAGTTTAATCTGCCGGCGGGGGTGGATCCAGTGCCAGGGACCAGAACTAATCAGACCTGAACTTAAAGGCGGAGGCGATTCATCTTGAATGGCCTGGAGAGTGGAGACACACTGGCACTTATCGCCTGTCATCAGTTACCATCAGTTAGTGATGTGCTTCTTCTTCTCCTTCTTCTTTTATGGTAGAGATTTATAACGGATTCAGCGACGTGTTCTCTCAACACTCGCTTTGCTTCCAACAGCCACTCGGGTTTCTAGTTTGTCTAACTTATAGCTCGAATATTTCAAGAACCATGACACAGTGGTAAGAAATATAACCTGTAATTCTATGTTTTGATTATTAGTGGAATTAAAGTGGAATGCAGCCTCTTGTAGCCGCAGCAGCTGCAATCTTTCATTGTGAGCGTTATTGCAGAATGATTTCCAAAGTGACATTTGACTGCTTCCATAAACGTCCCTCACTTCTGTGATGTTGTGTACACGGTCTTCATCTCTTCCTCTGCCTTCAGTGGCCATTCAGAGGCGGTGCACTGTGTGGAACAACGGCCTGTTTTGTTCTGCTGTGTGGGACCCTCTCTTCTGCATGTGTGGTCTCTGCAAAGTAGGAATCGGGATAAGACGACGTTCGTGGACAACAGTACGAAATAGTCTTCTCGGCAACTTTACGCACGTGCCCAGAGCCATTCCATCCCATGTCCAATCAATATCCCATCTAATGTTTTCCATTTTTTGCGCACGGCTTAACCCGCTTCCAACCCAATAAACAGGACAGTAAAGATTTTAGTCTGAGCGCTATGTTTGTCAGCCTCAGCCGTTTTGTTTTCCAGCTCTACATGCGCTGGGTGATTAGTGGACACGTTCCGAGCTGCTGCGTATTGATTGTATTAAATAGAGTATATTGTATGCTCTCTGTGCGTGTGCGTGTGTTGCAGCAGTCACTCCCTGTGTGCTGCAGCTAATTTCTTCCATTATAATATTGTATCCGGAGGGAAGCCCCGTCGGCCATTGGGCATCTTGACATCACATGGACCCGAGGTCACGTGGTCCGCGAGGCAAGGGGAGGGAGGGGAGGAGGAGAGTGGGGTGGGGTGATTTTTTTGGTGTAAATCTAGACAGTAACACCCCGCCAATAATTCACGATAGGCCTACCTCGTAAAAAGTCGACATTAAAGCCCCCGGGCCTACAAATCACCGGCGCGAAATTATGAGTTCGCTCTCCAACGCGCTCTTTTCCAAATACCAACAAGCCGCTACGAGCTGCTCCGCTCTACTCTACTCAGACGCTCCAACTTCTCCCTTTCCGTCTTCCTCTACTGCTCCTGCTGTGTCTTCTTCGTGCGCCATCGTGTCCAGCAGATATCACCTCCATGTCTCTAGTGGGAGAGACAGCGGAGGGCTCCCTTTCCCTCCCCCCGCCTCTTCCTCATCGTCGTTCTGTTTGTCTCTCTCGGGACTGAACCGGAGCAGCGGGACTACTCAGCCCGGTGCGCATCCTTTCAATCCCGCTCAAGTGAGCACAGGAGGCGATTTTTGCGCGCCGGAAGCCGGGCCGCTGTGCTCCTCTCTGCAGGGATGCGTAGCGGAGCGGCTCCCCAGTCGGCCTCAACTCTGCTCACTGACCGCCAGGCTCCCTGAGCCGGACTGCAGAAGGCAGAGGAGCCCGGAGCAGCAACAACGGCAGTTAAATCAGGGGGGACTACGGATTTACCCCTGGATGAGAAGCTCAGGTGAGGAGAGAGAGGAGGAGGGTGAGGGTGGAAAAGTTATGGTAGGTGATGAGATAATTAGCGAGGACTCACAGGTGAGTTGGGGGGGATTTCAATGTTTTTACTAAGACGAGTTGGGAGAAGAAGGGATGAGGTCAGGGATTGATGGTGGTATGTGTGTGATAGAGAGAGAGAGAGAGAGAGTGTGTGTGTGTGTGTGTGTGTGGGGGGGGGGGTATTAGTTCGACCCAATGATTACGTTAAACGTTCTTTTAACTGTTGGCCCGGTTGCGCAGCGGCCACTGCCGGTTGCTGAACTATGCCTGTATGTCTCTTTCTCTCTTTTTTTTTTTACAACCTCTCTCTATCTTTGCAGATCTTTTATGGCTCTGCGACCTCCATAAACCCATAATTTAAGACTTGGTGAATATTCATTAGGTGGTATTGTGTTTAAGAAGGACAGGGGAGCAGGGGCGGCTGGAGTATTATCCCAAACTATTTGAAAGTGAACAAAACCTCCAAAACCTCCGGAGAAATTGTGCTCAAGGCTATCGCTCATATTCAGTGTTCAGCTCAGCTCAGCTCAGCCTCTCCGTCCTGATAGTCTTGTGTTTCTCTGTACTAGCTGGCCCACTGAAAGCCCATTGTGCTGTCACCACAATCCGCTAATACTATAAACACTATAAATTAGCAGATGGGTTTGATCTCTGAATGCCTGCTCTTTCCCCAGATTGTAAAATACAGCTGAATGAATGCGGGGCCTCGGAGCCTCGAACCACAATAAACACAGCACAAAGAGCATTTTTATGTTTGTGTTAATATACTGAATGGCATGCGCGTAAAAACTGGGAAATATGGTGCGAGTGTTTGTGCGTCAAACGTGCGTAAAAGTCAAGGAGAAGTTGCTCTCAAAAACAGCAACGTGGAACCGCACAGGAGGCATGAAAGCTCGTTAAAGCTTTTGTATTTTAGTGGCGCCTTTATATGAATTTATGTGCGTATATCTGGTTCAAGTGGAAAACCGATCCATTCTCTCAATTTTTAAAGATTATTTAAAGATGAAGTTCTGTCTTTCTCTCCAACAGAAGTATACACTTCTCTCTCTCTCTCACACACACACACACACCCACACACACAGACTGCAGGGCTCAGTCAAGCTCACTCTGAATTTATTTTTGGAGAAATCATGTCCCTCTCCTTATTAGCAGGAGCCTCCTGGTAGCTACTGGACAGCTTTTCGTCGTTGCCGCCCCAGGCTTCCTTGTTAATTTCCGTCGCCATAGCCTCCAGTTTCACAGCCCTACGTGTGTGTGTGTGTTTGATAGAAAGGGAAATCGGTATAGAAGTGTTTGTGAGTGCTTTTCATTTTGAAGAGCTGTGTGATAAAGGGCGTAAAAAGATGAAATGTGCATCATGAAATTTAAAGTATTTTATTTGCTTGTGTTTCAGGCTCATAAAGTCAAACTAATTCGTTTGGGGCTTTTGTTTTGAAAACCAGAGGAGAAGGCAAAAAAGCGTAAAATATCATAAAATAAATAAAATATATATTCCATTAATTCCTAGCATCACACAAAATGAAAGAGAATACAAAGTTATGGACAACAAATGATTTGTAGGCTATTAGAAAACACACACACACACACACACACGTATGTAACGAAGGTGTGTGTGTGTGTGGAAGGAGCGGGTGTGGTGGGGTCGAAGCAGCCAGCCTGTATAATGAATTTATAGATTTTAATTTAGATCTGATTCCAGTCCAAGGCTCGGGAGATGATTGGAGGGAAAAGTCCCGGATGTTCCCGTTAACACTACAAATAAGACAAACACGTGAGAGCTTATCACTGTAAAGGAGGCGCTCGAGCTCTCACGGGGACGCGCGTGTGCACATATATAAACACACCAACTCACTACGTGTTTTCTAAATGTATTTTAATCTATCTGTGTGTGTGTGTGAGAGCGAGAGAGTGAGAGGGAGAGAATGTGTGTGTTGAGAATTCCAACTCGAGTTCGAGAGCGAACAAATCACCGCCGACAGCGAGAGAGCAGAAGAAATATTACCAATGGAGATGAATTCTCTTTCTCTTCTCTCTCTCTCTCTCTCTCTCTCTCTCTCTCTCTCTCTCTCTCTCTCTCTCTCACACACACACACACACACACACACACACACACACACACACACACACACACCACAACTTATCGCCTCGCTATGCAGCAGGAAGTGGCACAGATAAACATACACACACATACTTACATAGGCATACTACATCACACACACTTCCACGCTCCTGACAATCAGTCACTCACACATACTGACCGCTGCTTCCAATAAGCTGTGGCGCGCGGGCAAGCAGACGCACACACGCGCAGGCGTTGCAGACGGAATGTTTGTGAACATTTTTATATTAAATAGATTGGGTACTCTGGCGCGTCCTTCATGTGATTGTCCTGAGCCAGAGACGTGTGTGTTATTTTATTTTATTTTTGTAAGTTGCACTCTCTGTTTCTCTCTCTCTACTCAAATCCGTATTGTCAGGGACAAAAGTAAACAGAGCAAGCTCTTTGTCGCAAACAGTAAAAGGAAAACAATATATAGACAGGTTTTTAACTCACACGTATAAGAAATAAACTAAAAGAAAATATACGCATGAAATTGAAAATTAATATAATGTCATCCAATGGAACAGCATAGGAGTCCGTGGAAATGTCTTGTCAAATAAATAAATAACAAATAAATAAAAGAAAACTTTCTTCTGATGTCTTTTGCAACAAATAGGAACTAACTCCAAAGTGAAATGGAGGGATTCAGAAAATAAAAGTAGCGCTGCAGCTAGTGTGTGTGTGTGTGTGTGTGTGTGTGAAAGAGACAGAGAGAGGGGAGAGAGAGAGTAACAGTAAAAAACAAGAAGTAAAAAAAGCCTTATCATCATCCTCTGACATTGTTTGAAGTTTATTGTTGTAGCACATCTGTGACACACAGTAAGGATTCATTATCAGCAGTTTAGTAAGCTACATTAAAAGTCTTTGTCACAGGACCAGGCAGAATTTTAGAAATACTGAGGTCATGACACCAAGTCACCTTCCCTTCCCAATTTTCAGAGTTCATGTATTTAAGTTATATTATATCAATTATATTTTCTGTACATTTTATTTTCCAGCATGAGGCTCTAAATGCTGTTTCAAAGCCATCTTCACGCTGCCAGGAATAACATCCTGGTGGAAAAATATTGAATCCTCTATAGGCCTGGGAATCAAACAGGCCATTCTGTAGTAACTGAGTATCAAAACATGTCCAAAGTTGGTGTCAAATGCTTGGTGAGATTCTTTTAGACGTTTTCTGATATAAATCAGAAAACTTTTATAACGTCCATAGCTCCAGCCCTTGTCATGTATGTGCAGCAGTCCTGCAGTGAGTGCAATAAAGTTCTTACCTGCAGTGTACAATTACAAGCAGGACAGTGTCTGCATGGAAAGCTTGTAGTCTTTGCCAGAGGAGGCTTGAAAATCAATATCAAATCAAAGTAAATCAAATTTCTTCCATCAGCTCATTTACACCCAGAAGTTGGAGGCTGAGGATTTATGTCCCAAAGATTTATGTCAGACACGGGGAAAGGTATCTCTGCTGTAATGAACGTGTGTGTGTGTGTGGGGGGGGGGGGGTTCGGTCATATGAGCCTTCACTAAACACCAACTAATGTTGTTAGAGTTGGCACAAACAGTCACGAAGCCCAGGCTGATTCTTCACAGGCTTGTGCTTTTTATTGCTGCTCAAATGACCTGCAGTGTGAGTCAGGGTCTGTTCAGAGATTCCATATTAGAACAGCAGAAACGCAGAACAAACCTTAGACCTTAAAGGTGTATATTTCATCTGTTTTGTTGAGTTTGAGGGTTTCTGAATTTTAAAAAAATGCTCAAATTGAACAGCTTCACAACAAAATCCAAAATTCAAACATTTATCCTCAATGTCACCTCTCAGATTGTACCGACCGGCTTATCTGAATCCCAGAGATTCATCCTCTTTGTGGGGAACCTGAAGAGGAAAGGAGTTTAGGCAATTGTGTGGCCCGCAGATGACCTCTGTGAACATGTGCCCCAGTTTCTCTTTAACCTTCAGGCGCTGTGTGACCTCGCAACGACAGAAGGTCAACATGATTCCTGTGGTCTTACTCAGCACTGACTCATGCACATTTCACATGAGGAGCAATGGATTTTTTTCTTTCTTTTTCTTTGAATCAAATTAGTAATGCTCTAACATGTCTGCTGCCTATTTCTGCTGACTTTATTCTGCTACTGAAAGCCCCTCCATAGCACATCAGCAACCACAATCAGTCAGATTTTGCACCCTTTTCCTCCTAAACTCCCCATTTAATTATGTAGCTGACTCAGATACATCTCCTTTAAGACTAAACATAGTGAAGTAAATATTGAACAGTGGCCCAGACAGACAGCAGCTGAACCCACAGTTTAACCACATCAGTTTGTAACTGCTTTACAGTGTTTACAAAGCCACAAGTCAAATGTGTTTGCCAGGAAGTGGAGGTGGCAACAAGTGACTACCAGGTTTGGATTGAGGAACAACACCAAGGTACAAAACTGTGATTAAGAGGAGGTTAAAAGTATTTATTCAATAATTAATTTTGGAAATTAGTGTAATTTACAAAAAATGTAGTTACTGATTGAAACAGTATACAGGCTTTTAAAATATTTACTAGCGCTAAATTTAGAGCAACTGACTGTTAGGTTTGGATTATAGCTTGTGATGAAAACATGTTTTCTTCTTATTTAATTTCTTCTTTTAGAAATGTAATGAAAACAGATATGAATAAGTCAAGTCAAGTCCATTTTATTTATATAACCCAATATCACAAATTTGCCTCATGGGGCTTCACAATGTAGCCAAAGTAAACCTTTGTCTATGATGCTCTTTTCTAATCAAATATTTCTGATAATTCAGTAGTTTGTGGCAGCCAGATTTAAGTTGCTGGAACTTTATGGCCACTGATGTTGATGCATCACCTGAGCACTCCCATATTTCAAAATAACCTCCCAGCTCACTGTTGATAGGTTGACACAGTAGGCCTACATCTTCAAAGCATAACTTCAGATGGTGTTACAAAGCGTCATCTGTGAAGTGGATGGACATGTGGGGATTTGGGGACACAAACAAACACACACACACACACACAAAAGGTCAGGAATGCGAGAATTAAAAATATTAATTGTAACTCAACATTATGAGATTCTAAATCAAAATTATAACTCAGAGTTTTTAGATGATTCAAACCTTTAAGTTAAAAGTCAAGATTTTATTTCACTATGGAAGAAAAAAGGGGACTGGAACTCTCTTGGAGGTTTGCTATCCTCGAGCTGAGAAGCACCTGATTCAGCTGCATACTGCTGGAAGATGCGCGGAGAACCCATATTTTACTATCTCATCATGTTGACCTAGTGAGTCACACTTTTAACTTATTATACCAGAATTTTGACTTGATATTTCATTTTTTTTTTTTTACCTATAATAAATATTTTTATTTCTGTCACTGATCATTTCATATTTTTTCTTGGCTATAATAAAGGGGAAAAAAGTATCTTGAAACAAAATACTGAACATAACGTGAACCCAATACACAAAGACAAAACCTATAGTAAGCCAAAGTGGTGACATAAGTCAAAATTTGCACTTATAAGTAAAAATGATGACATTTAAATTAAAAGTTTGATAAAATGCTGTGCTAATAGTTGTGACTCAAAAAGTCTGAGTTATTATTTTGACTAAGAATCTCATCATTTTTATTTCTCTTACTCCTAACATTGAATCTATTTTTCTCTTTTGGTGGAAATGGGCTTCCATAATATTGGATGCTAGAAAAAAAAACAAACAATTCTTGAACCAAAATATTTCACCTAAACTTAACGCCATAAAGTGAGCCAAAACCAAGATGCTGTGGGAATGTCTTTATTTTACAAAAACAGAAACTCATTGTTAGGATTGTTAGACATTTCCTCTGAGAAGGGAGTCTAACTTAGACACGGTATACGTGTTCTTGTGTGTGCAGGTGTCGACAGAAGGCGCGGGCGGCAGACTTACACCCGCCACCAGACGCTCGAGCTGGAGAAGGAGTTCCACTTCAACCGGTACCTCACGCGGCGGCGACGGATCGAGATCGCGCACGCGCTCTGCCTCACGGAGCGGCAGATCAAGATCTGGTTCCAGAACCGGAGGATGAAGTGGAAGAAGGAGAACAGGGTGGCCGGGAGTGGCTCCCCAACTCCAGCTTTACCGACTGCTGATGAAGAAGAAGAGGAGGAGGAGGAGGAGGAGTGATAATAATGACGCCACTGGACACATAACAGCTCTTATTTTTCGAATTACATTTTCACTGGGGCTGTAGGGGTAGCTGCGATAAAAAGTGACCTTTGCCCTGCAGCCAGGTTATCATCCTCCAGCAAACAACTGCCACTATGAGAAAACACATCTAAAATGACAGGCTTTTTTTTTAATGAGAAATGTATGTGTAATTTACAGTTTACAGTTAAATACATCTATTTCAGATTAAAGAAAAGGCAGCATATTCTGCAAATAATACAAGAAGGTTAAACTTCCAACTGCCACCATGTAAACGTGTTATTTTAGACCATAATCATCATGTTTTTAGCTTCCTGTGTCTCTTAAACCTGTCCTAAAAGTGGAGAAATGACAGTAGGGAGAGACATTTTTCAGACATGAAACTGAAATCATATTCATGCTAATATAAAGTGCAGTTCTTCTTAAAGGACCCATTTCTGTTGCACACCGCAGGAAAGGCTCCACCCCACACATCTGATCTGCAGCAGAAAGAGACATAATAATGTCACTGAAACAGCAGCACTTGTGATTTCTGTGCATACAAAACTGTTTATAATACAGTGCAAGTGAAATAGATTATTAGCTAGCTGTGTTATGCTATTAGAATATTAGAGATCTCAAAACAACATCCACTCAGGACTGTCACCAGGATTTTAGAAATACTGAGGTCATGAGTCCATATTCAGATCCCCACCCACTTAAGAATGTTCTATTTGCCTGGCCATCAACCAAACTCTGTACAATTTTCTGAGTATTTAAGAAAAGAAAACACCAATCACCTTATACATGTTATAGGCATGTATTTCTAGTGGAGAATGCTACTTTGTTTTGCTTACATTTTTTTTTTTTTTACTTTTAGTTCAATCAGAATCAGCCTGAAAAAAGTTAACATGTTTAATATCACTGAGGATATGACCTTGGTGTCACCAGTGTTAGCTACAAGCCTAGCTGTCACCAGTCTGCAAATGTGTTTTAAGACAGAATGTGGCTTTTATCCTGTTTCTACTTGATTACATTTCAATTGTAAGGCTGCTAAGACACACATGGTATACAGAAAGTACAGAGTTAAATTAGTAATAATTAACATCAAATTTACATATGTATTTGGTGGTGGAACTGTGAGGTGATTTTTTATTAAATAATTCACTTTAAAATAAAATTGTTGGCTTTCTACATGACATTAAAAGGGATATCAGAACGTCAGCCAATGAGCTTCTGTCTGTGTGTGTGTTTGTGTTTATACATGCTATCTCCTGGATTTTATGCTTTAAAAAATAATTTTATGCTGTAATTTTTGTTTGTTTTCTGTTCATTGCACCAATGTTTTCATGTTGTGTGAGATATACATGTTCGGTCTAAAATGCACTTTTCTTTTCTTGTATGTAAATAATAAAAAACGTTAACAGCAATGAGCTTGTTGTCATATTCTCCCTGTCATCTGGAAATATTTGAACCTTGCAGCTGTTTAAGATCCCATTTTTTCTGTTCTGTTGGAAGATTAAACCACTTTATAACATGAAAATAATAAGACTATACCACTACAACCACTGTTACACTGTCAGCAAGAATAATAAAGACAATTTAGTACAAAAACAAGTCATCATTAAAGGTCTGACACCATACTGTCAACATGTGGTTTTCTAAATCTGGATTATATGTCCTGAGTGACAGAACTTAATTCATCCAGTCATGCTCCAGTTCTGATTTAGCTTCCATTATCCAGCCAATGTTGGACTAAAGTAAGTAAGTAAAGAAAATAGCAAGTTAAATTGTGTGTTATTATCACATAGTTCCTAAAGTAGATGTGGCATACAGTCCATGCAGGACAGGTCCACAAATGAAGGATTCCTTATGTGGTCAGTCAGTTTTCACATCATTTAGTGTAAAAACAGTTTCTGTCAGCCTTCTCTAACCAGAAGGCATGTACCACTTTACATAGTCAGAGAAATCTGGTGTGAAAATACAAATGTGAATAGAATTTGGGACAAAATGTTTGATTTTCACACGTGAAAATATCTGCTCTACAAAGACATGTAAAGCACATTCAAACATTTTGTGTTTAACATGAAAAGGGTGTCTGTGTTGCACACTGAAGCTCCTCCTCACATGTTAGAGAGAGAAAAAAATGTAAATGTATGTCCAGGTAAAATGGGAATTTTCAAATTTGTGACGTTTGGATTTGTGACGTTGCTTGTGTGACAGATTTCACTTCAATGAGCAAAGAGAGTGTTGAACAAACACATTTCCGATGTACCTCACACACACACACTGCAACAGAAGCATTATTAAGTTCTAACCATCCTTTATAGGTTTCACATTGACTTGAGAGTGTAATCATGGCTTCCACACATTATAAACCACAGTAATAAGTGCCAATGTGCTCTTAAAATATCAGACTCACTATCTCACCTTGTTTACAGGTTTAAATGTATTATACCAGGAACATTTAGTGAGTTCATTTAAGATTTTTTTTTATAACATAGGCTATTAGGTATTTTTTTGCTGAAACTGACTGAAACCTTCAAATGTATTTAGTTGGTTAGACAGCACACTGTCAAATTGTTTAACGAGTTAAACACGTTGTAACAAAGACTGAATACACATGTAAAATGCTGTATTTTGGCTGCAGTGTGTCTGGATATGTTACACAAAATGGGAACGATGCCCGTTTCGAATTTACTGAGTCATTCTTCTGAACTGTACCAAGAAATGACACCGACAAGCTCGTGGACATTTCTCCATCACCAGTTCGATATTCGATTCAGAAAAATGTAATATCCATAATATATAATAGCCTACGTGATCTCATGACCAACCGGACTGAAACAGTGCACAAATATTTGCTGCCAAAAGAAAAAAAGGCACAGATTTTTGCATTAATAAAATTTGAAAACGCAAAATATAATAATACAACTATACATGTTTAATTATGAAAATCTCCTTTTGTTCTTTTCTGAATAAAGGTGATCTTGGAACCATACATCTGTCTTTTTCTAAAGGAAATCGTAATGATTCACACGTTCAGTATCTTTGAAGATTTCTTAATGTCTGTGTGGTTTAAAACAAGAACATGAGATTGATTTTGAAGCTGTACTCCTTCCACACCGACAGACACCCTTACAGCTCCCAGCTCACTGCGAAAGCTGCGGGCAGTCCCCCCACCTTTTACCTGACTTACTTTGCCAAAAACATCCAGATCTGCTCCATTCAAGCTGCACACAATTTCACCAAAATCCAAACGAAATTTCCAGGAGACAGGGTTCCCTCTCGGCTGTCTGTAGAAACCCAAAAGACCACATCAACTGGTGGAGGGCGGTGGTATGTGGGGGGATGTTATAGCAGGTCCTAATGTCTTTATTGCATCCATGAAAAGGCCGGAAACCCCAATAAAAGCAAGAAACACACAAAGAAACCAACAGACCGGGGATCGAGCGGCCCGTTTGTGCCTCCTGCTCTGTGATGCTGCTTTACTTTCTGTTAATTTTTAACTCGGGACATTTGCATAGAGGAAGCGTTGGATCCGCGTCCCCAGCTCACCAGACACCGTACAGTTTGTAAAGGGCATACGTGGGTCACCGAAGGTTTAAAATCAAGTTTTCTGGGTTTAAATTGGATTCGAACTAAATCGGAATGCTGTCTGTGCTGGAAACGGACTTTCTAGCACCATCCAGGCGTTAGCTTAAACATGTAGTTTGCCAGAGTCCTTTATTTAGTCCTGTTGATAACAGTTTAGATAGACACAAATCCTGGATACATTCTTGACTGTAAATTTGATGCTTTATAATTCACATAGCAGAAGACGGTAATGAACGCAGACTGAGGAAAGCAGATAAAACAGGGAATAGTTGACCGGTATATTGCGCAGTCGCTGCCGGCTGCCGAACTATTGGTTGTTCAAATGCTCCCAAAACCAGCATTTAACATGTCCAGTGTGCTGGTTTTGGTATCAGAGAGTTTCTGAAGATGTAGTGCTGCAAATATCACTTTGGACAAATTCTGTATCATGGAAGCAGAAACACTAATTGTTCGTGTCATACTGCTGCAAAGAAGGCGGCAGCTAGGTTATTTAACATTCAGGAGGCGCTGGGTTTGGTCTCAGGTTCCTGCGTGGGAGCACAGGAACTTAATTAACAAAATCAAGTAGCTAGTAGAAGCGTTTAAGCATGTTATCGCATGAGAAGAAACCAATCCCCCTCCAAACATTAGTCGTTTAGCTTCTGGTCATTCAGGTGTGTTTTCACAGCTCTGCTTTGAGGCAAAGGCATCCTCTGACAGCAATCTTGTAAAGCAAGATTTTGTGTAAAAAAAATAAATCAAATAAAATCAAATCACTGCGGTGTCTTGCAGCTCTCAGCATCCTGCGGCTCTGGGCCTGCAGGCAGTTAAAATGGTGACGCGTTGCCGCATTGCGAAACAGCTTTTACGCACGGCATTTCAGGCCCGCACCACCACCCAGGTGATGCTCTTCTTGTGCTTGAAAATCGCCGTCGGCCCAAATTTCACCTAGTTCACTTAAAACAGTGTGCAGCATTTCATCTTCCTGTAGCTTGGTAGTTTCAAACAAGGGACAGGGACACCTCTGCCAACAGCTATTTCACTCTAGGGCCTAGTCAGATTAGTCATATAAACCTCGGCGTTAATAATGAGAATTTCCAGTTTCCATCCATGGAGCTGAGCTTTTGCCAACACGGCGGTGATGACCGGTTTTCTTGGTGCAGCCACACACAGAGCCAAGCTTCACTTCGGAGCTGCTTTCATTCAAAGACACTTTTTTCCTGCATCTACATCTGCGGAGGTTTACTCATACCAGACACTGTCCCTCTTACAGCAACACATATTGGTGAATATTGGTGGTGCAAATCATTCAGAACACGCACTCTTCTGTTCTTGTTAAAGGCTGACATTTTGATATGGGAATATTTTCACTTAGAGTCACTAATACCGAAATGTTAAATAAACATGAGTAAAATATAATGAAGATAGTGCTTTGTTTATTCTGCATTAGCCCTGCCAAATTGTGACATATAAAGTTGTATCTGACTGTTTATTAATTCACATGTGATTTTCTTTTTCTTTTTTTTACCTTCTGGTTTTAATGTTGCTAAAATGTATTTGAGTACAGTTTTCCAACCTGGACTAATCTCTGATGTGGTTCATTCACACGACCAGTCTAACATCAGCAGACAGATACAGCAGCCTATTGGTAGCGCACCGTGTCCGTTGGAACAGCACAGCAAAAGCACAGATCAAAGGGAAAGAGAAGAAGAAAACCAAAGCAGAATTCTCCATGTCTTTTCTGGGAGCTGCTAGCTTGTTGTTTTTAAGAGGGGCAGAAGAAGAAAATGGCGGCGGAGAGAGGGAGAGAAAGAGAAGGAGCAGCTCCCCTCTAACAGCTACTCCGTGAAGAAATGCAATAAATTCCTTGTTGTTTTATGAAAATTTACAACTTTGTGATACAAGTTTATGAGTGGCCGCGCGCGGGGATTGGCCGACGGGCTGGTCATGTGGACGCGCTTAACGTGAACATGAACTTTTTATGATTTCCCAAGTGGCTATATTGCTGCTGCACTCCGCTCCGGCCCGAGCAGCCGCCTCTCCTCCCTTGCTCTGCCCGGTGGCTCGCGAGGCGCCGCGCGGAGCACCGACAACCGCGAGGAAATTACCGCCCGGCTACAATTAAACGGACTAGTTAATGAGAATACTAGTTGTGAGTGTGGAAACCGGCACGAGGAGACGTTGACAACAACCCGCCCCCTCCTCCCGCCTCCTCCTCCTCCTCCTCCTCCTGCTGCTGCTCTTCCTCCTCCGCTATGGCTCCGCGCTCCGTCTGGTCTCGTGCTGCTGTCTACGCTAAATCGGCGGACCGGGATGGGGACAGTTCCGCCGTGATGAGGCGAAGAGGGGGCGAGTGGCGAGACCAAACCCGTGAAAACCACGCCGGAGATGACCTCGTTATTTTTTAAAATTATTTTATTTTTGATTTTACATTTTATTTTGGCTAATTTGTCACTTGTCACCGCGAGGATGATGATGACAGGGGCGGGGATGAAGATGACGGCGGTGTTTTGACGACTGGGTGACAACGGGGAATGCACCCCCCTCCAATTCCTCCTCCTCATCATCCTCACCTCCGCGCCGCCACCCCTCTATCCAATTATCATCCATCCGGTCTACAAACGGTAGGTCTGTCTCGTGCCATTCCGGGGTGCCTGGCTGCCTGCACGCGGGACACCGAAGTGAGCTGCAGGTGTGTGGGGCTCGTGACGGATTATCAACAAACGGTAAGAGCCATTCAAGCACGTTCCTCCTCTGGCGGCCCTGCGCGCGCTGCTGCATGCGCATTGTTAAAGGAGCAAAACAAGTCAAAGTGCAGCGCTCTGCGTGATTCCGCTGCTTCTGGTTGATAGGCCTACATTAACGTTATAAATGAGGTGTTACTTTTCTCAGATTAAAGCGTTTCCTTGCTGGATTAGGCTCCATGATGAATTGGCTCTCTAAGTGGTGGGATTAGCTGCGGAAGAGCCACCCCTCGGTTAAAGCTCGGCTGTTTGAGATCCAGAAGCTTAGCTTACGTCTTTTTTGTTGTTGCCCCAAGCCGTTCACGGTGCACGGAGGGAGGGGGTTAGACGTGTTCATGAGAGTGAGGATGGCTTTGATGTGAAGGCAGGTGTGCCAGATTTGTCATGTCACAATTTTTAAATAACTCTTTTCATTCTATTTTTAAATAAGAGAAGGCTTAGTTTGTGCATCCTACCGGTTGTTTCTTGTGGTATGTCTTTGCCACGCTGCAGGTAGAGTAAATGGTAGTCCCTCCACCTCTCGCTGTCTGTGTTTCTAGCTTTCCTTTTGTGCTCTCGGTGTATGTTTTTTTTTTTAAAATTGTTTCACTTCCAGATCTCAGTGGAAGAGCTTCCAGGTTCTTTCAGCTGACTGACAGCCCGCGTCTCTCTCTCTCTCTCTCTCTCTCTCTGTGTGTGTGTGTGTGTGTGTGTGTGTGTACAGACAAGGAATGTTTTTCAGTCTCGGTCCGTCCAGCCCACTTTTATGACTTTGTTTCTCTTCTCATTTCCTCCCTGCGGCGGGTGGGCTGTTGTTTTGTTTTTTTTCACACTCACAAACACATCTGCAGGTCTGTCTGTCTGTCTGTCTGTCTGTCTCTCTGTCTTCTCTTTGGTCTCCAATTTGTTGCTGTCTCAAATATCAAACAATAGAATCCCTTCACCCCCCCCCCCCCCACACACACACACACACGATTGTTTTTTGTTTTTGTTTTTTGCCAGACAATAATTCCTCAGAATTAGGTTCTTAATCTTTTTTTTAATTTTTTTTAACCATCTTTGCACTTTTTAAATATAATATAGTTGTAAATGTCCATGCTTGGCTGTATGCCAGGCTATCTTGTAACTAATGAATGTGTGTATGCTTTCTACAGCTGTATTGGATAACACTCATCTCCTAACCCATGGATGCTACTAGTTTAGTTAACTAGTTAAGGCTAACTTACAATTTTATTAATATTATTATAACTGTACGTTATTTGCTATTGTATTGACTAAAATTGACACTTATATTCCACTCCAAATCAACTGTGTAGAGATTTGTGACTGCGTGTATCTATAGAAATGATTTCCTATAAGCAGGAAATAATCTCTGGCTGTCTCAGAAAAGCGCACAGCTGTGCAGGTGTGATGTAGAAATAGACGGTAGACAAGATGAGCTTCATTTATAGTAGCTTTATATTTTTCCGAGGTCACAAGACTCAGATATTTCTACAAAATATACATTCAAATTCAACATTTTGGATAGCTTAGAATATCCGCTGTCACTTCACTCTGTAGGTGAACACGGACAAGCGTGGATGTTACACTTCTAACTGGAAAGGCAGCTTTCTTCTCTGGTGGAGTAGTTCACACTGAAGATCGCTGCAGGAGAATCTACTCCACAGTAGCCTGTCAGCGTGATAGCAATAACCCACAGCCACTTCTCTTCCTTTATGGACCAATAAATAAACAATAAAGTTATCATCAGTTATCACAAATATAATCATATAGTAGGCTAATAATCTAACTTATAATGGTAGAGACAGTCTAAGTGCCGGACTGCTTTAGCTTTAGCTATGTCAGCACCTATTAAGTCATATTTGTGGTCCGCTACGTTTCCAATAAAATATAAAGGTGTTATTGGCTCAGTATTTTTCTTGTGTTTCATTCAGGATTAGCATATTCATGCTGCAACCCTAACACCATACAACGTCAATATTGGACGAGTGTCTTTTTTTACGTCCATTGCCAACGTTTATAAAATTGTCACTTTAGTATCTACCTATAGCAACTATATATGGTTAAGGAATGCTATGCTGTAATATTAATAGGCTCTCGGCTTTAAGCAATCCGGCTAGTTATATGAAGTAATTTATGGTAGAACTGTTTATGAACCAGTTCCTTCCTTCATTACCACAGCACAAACATGTCTCTCGTTATATTGCCTCATATTTATAACACACTGTGTGTGTGTGTGTGTGTGTGTGTGTGTGTGTGTGTGTGTGTGTGTGTGTGTGTGTAAGAGATACGGGTATCAAGAACAAAGACAAAGAAACACAGCATAACGCCTGCTCAGCTCAGGCACAGATTTATGCTTTCAATGTCGGTCTAAATATATATTTTTATTAAATAGAAAATACTTAATTTATAAATATGAAGGTATATGTAAAAATGTTCAGAAGATCTACTTAGTAGGCCTGGTCTACCACAATACACAGATAAACAGAAGTGGTTATCATTGCTGTTAATATGGGCTAAATAATGAGTATATCACAATTGTTCATATTCTTCATAATCAATAATATTATTCTTCTTATTGGTTAGTTCTAACAGAAGCTGTCTTATTTTAGACTGTTATATGTAGTAACAGCAGCAGCAGTATTAGTATTTGCTGTGTGTGTGTGTGTGTTTACATTAACAGTCACGGGGCTCAAGTTAAGTTTATACGTTTATTCATATAAACATGCATTTGTACAACCATATAATATTCATTTACACGCATTTTCCATATCCGCAGTAGAGATCAGTACCAACTTTTACCAAATACTGAGATTACAGCCTATAGGAAATTAAAATAGAAATTTCAATTGCAAAGTCAAATTAAAACAATATCAGATATAAATACTGTAATATGTTAATAGATGATACAAACTGTGAAGTATCAGGGACAGCTTCACCAGGCTCACACATGAAGAACATTACTAAACTGTGCAGCTGCAGAAGCAACAGGAGCGGTGGTCACACTGACCCCCAGACAGGACTATGCTGCTGCTGCTCGGCCGCGGTGCTCACCAGCCCAGCAGACCCCAACACGCTCCTGCAAAACGCTTTGGTGCCATCTAGCGTCGTGCTGACAACAGTACCAAACACTCCCAAACACACACACACACGCTTCATCCTCATGGTAAAACCCACTCGTCACGCACGCTATGCTTCCTGGTTCAAAGGTGTGATGTGCTGTTGGCAACATGTGTGTGTGTGTGTGTGTGTGTGTGTGTGTGTGTGTGTGTGTGTGTGTGTGTATGGTCGGTATTGTATTAGCTGTTGACAAACCGATGATGTGCCCGCGACTTTACTTTTGTTTCTACTTTGAAACGACACCAGACCAGACATGACGAGAGGCAGCGAGCGCGTGTATGTGCGCGCACGTGACAGTGTGGCTGCTATGTGTGGGGCGTACAATTTGGCTTTTGTCTAGCTAGATGTTTCTTTCTTTCTTTCTTTCTTTGATGTAAACGCAGAGAGAGACAGATTTGTGGCATGGAAGGAGATAAAGAGAGAGGCTGCTCTCTCTCTCCCAGGTTCGGCCTGGCTGCTGTTACTCTGTGGTGAATGAGGCGTGGAGAAATCCATGCGCGCACAAGAACACACAAATGGGTTGTGTGTGTGTGTGTGTGTGTGTGTGCGCGCGCGCGCGCGTTGTGCCCAAGGAAACAGAAGTTTAGGATGTAAAATTGTGCTGATTGGTCAGGGTCACTGTTCCGACTAACAGAGGCAACCAGCGGCTCCATTGTGCGCGTCGCACGTGTGTTCGTGTGTGTGTGTAAGCATAATAACTCGTCCTTGCTCTGTTATTTCATCATCTTTACTGGCTCTCTCATCTGCAGATCTGCTGTGCACAACCCCCCAAATATATGCATCCATGTGTGTGTGTGTGTGTGATCATTTGAAAGACCCTTGTGGAGAAAAGCCGGGGGGAGGCAGTAATCCACATGTTGTATTTAATTTATGACTCCAGCATCATCTGACTTTAATCCGGCATTCAAAATCAACTTCAGTGCACTAAGATCAGAGTGAAAATTAATACCCCCCCCCCCACACACACACACACACACACACACACACACACACTCCACCCCATCTATTTCGTTTCTACTCGACATCCGAACACCTCAATTGGATTTTCTATGTGGTGACATTATGATTATCAGGACGGTAGTATCAGAGGGGAGGGGAATTCCACATTATTATTTAGCTGCACCACCGTATTCATAAAAAAGTATATTTCTATTGCACTTTGGTAATATTAATGGTAAATTATAAATACACTGCAGGCTCAGAGGTAATAAGCGAAACCTTTTTGGTAAGTGAATTCTTGGTATTAACTTTAAAACTATAACACTAATTATATACTGTTAGGCCTATATAATTTGTTATACAATAGGCTACATATTTATTAGTTCAAAACACTAATAATACTAATAGCACTGATAGTACTGCCACTAGTTTACTCAATAATAATAATAATAATACATGTATGTGTACTGTATTTTGTATTTAAAATTTGAACTGCAATAACAATTTCTTACGGAATATGTTTTAGAATTTTTTCATACCGTCATGTTTCCGATAAATGATGACTGAAATGAAATAAAGTAGGTCTAATAATGTAGATATGTTAGGACGTGCACCTGCATGTGCGCGTGTCCGCATCTTTCTTATTTAGCAGACTTCCAGAAAAACAAGCGGCCCTCCCCGTGATGCTGCATTCATCCGTGCGTTAATCTTTAACTCGTCCTGGGGGCCTTATATGTGGCCGAGGGCTCGCGCCCACCGGTAACAGTCCGGTGAACTGACCCAGAGCACGAGCTCATGGTGCCGTGAAGGACGCGGCCAGCCGGCTTGCGCTGCCTGGAAACGATTAATACATTAAAGCGAAAAAAGCACTAGTGAGGCAGTTTCTCTCAGTTTGTCATTAACTCGTGCAGGAGAGGTCGGTCAACACACACAAACACACACTCTACACTGCTTCCTATCCGGTGTATCGAGCCTTACTGCTCTAAAGGCATGCACATGATGTGTGTGTGTGTGTGTGTGTGTGTGTGTGTGTGTGTGTGAACCTCTGCATTGCTGTAAACAGAAAAGTCCCACTTTTTCCTGACATGATTCAACAAACGGATGATCTTGCTAATTTAAACAAGTCACAGTCTTTTCTAAAACATTTAAAGCTATTTAACTTTTAACGAAAACACCTTTAAAGATATTTGTTATTTAAAAAAAACAAGTTCCTCCTCCATCACCCTGTGATAAGAGCATTTGTGAATTTACTTTTCTTTAGGTTACTGTCGAGTTTTGAAATGGTTTTGAACGATTCCATAATTTTAAATAATCAAAAACAGGCCTACATTTATGGGTTTAAATGTTAATATATGTCGGAAATATACGTTTTCTTAAAATTTAGAAATAAAGATAGGTTTTGTTTTTGATTTTTGGGGGGAAATTATAGCTGCAATGTAAATCCTACCTCTTCTGTCAGCCGGTAAATGAATATTTAAAAAACAACGCTTGAAATAACATTCCGGGTAAAAAAAAAAGAAAAAGATAAAGCGTGTAAGTCAATAAAATAAATAGCGAATGTTTAATTTCATAGACAGTTAATTATTCCACAATGCCTGTTAATAATAGGCTACTGAGTGAAATGCAGGCGATTTGAGCATTGCCGGGGCTGAAATGAACCGCAGATGAACTGTACAGTGCCCGTGTGTGTGTGTGTGTGTGTGTGTGTGTGTGTGCGTGCGTGCGTGCGCACGAGCGTTCCTTGTGTGCAGCACAGCACATTTGTTCATCTGCTGTTTGCTGCGGGCCTGTTTTTCAGTTCGTCGCCATTCCTCGGACTTTACAAGGAGTCATAAACGACCATAAAGCCATAAAAGTCCCGAGGTCTCACACACATGCACACACACACACACACACACACACACACACGCGCGAGGTGGAAAAGGAGCCATAAAGCTATAAAGCAGCAGTCGGGTTCCTCCAGCTTTAATTGTCGATAATCTCTGAAGTTTCTCAGATTCCTGGAGTTCCTTCAGCAGGTCCTAACTGTTTACACTGCAGCTGATTTCCTGCGCAGGAGTATAGCGGGCTTAAATGCTTTATGAAAAACCTGCACCACTTGTAATTATCATCCTGTCGCAATTGAAAACCGTAGGCTATACAAACTCTTACACATAGCCTAATTTAGGGTTATTATTATTATCTTTGTCCTATCTGGTGGGAGGCATATCCCAGAATATCATTCTTTTTCTGTTATATTTTCGCCGACTGAGAACACTGTTTCCATGTATTATTATTATTATTATTATTATTAGTCGGAGTAGTTGTAGGCCTAGTAGGCTAGAAGTAGTAGTAGACCAGTAGTAACTGTTGTAGTTGGTAGTAGTAGTAGTACTAGTAGTAAAAGGAAAAGAAGTTCGCCCAAAAATAGTAATTATTTTAACGTGAGCAAAAAGTCCTAGATTTTAGTCCTATAAGGAAACATGTTGGTCGTCTTAAAAAACGTAGTGAAAACTACATCCGGTAGACTACATGTAACGTTAAATTCTTTAAACACAAGTGTAAAAAAGGGCCTACTGCACACTAACATGTATCTGCCTACATCACGCAGTAGGCTTCAAGTCTGGCCAAACTCCAGTAGGCTAATCTACAGGAGGAGACTTGACTGTATCCCTTTAAGGTATGTCCCTCTATTATCCCTTTATGTGTCTCTTCTTTCTCTCTCATAAACTGCTGCTTCCAACAGCTTCCAGTCTCGAGTCTTCCTGTCTTCCTGCCGTTTGCCGCGCCGCTTCTCCCACACTGCAAGCTACCTGCACCGACAAACAAGAGCCCGCTCATTACAGCCGGCATGTAGCCCACTGTATGAATATTTCAAGGCAGTCACATGACATTGTAACAGAAATTAGGTCACATTGTTGCCTTCAAGTTCTGCTGAATGAAGTAGTAGCTCACATTACCCATATAGCCTAAGTCAGTTTTAGTAGTTTATACTACGGCTAATAGGCTATTTAAGCTAAAATTTACGTTTTCTAGCTGTGGCCTACGTAGCTTTAGCTATTGTGCTAAAACACGTCTGGTATTATAGAATATAACACTAATATGACTTATTATGACGTAATTGTCATGTTATAAAGTTTTATGTGTCCAGCTTTGGTGAAAAGCTTGTAGGCCTATTATTTAAAAACATGTCATAATGCTACATTAGGCCTATAGAATGTTATATTTAATAACACTTAAAAGTGTAGGCCTGTGTATTTTTGAATAGAATTCCATGTGGTAACACTTAATGTTATTAGCTTACAGCTGCACCGGTTATCAAGGTAGGCTAAATGTGTCGGTCATGCAGGATTTAAAACATATATATTATAAGCCTACAGTTCAAATGCAGATTGTATGATACTACATCTTAGCCCTCATATAGTTAACATAGCCTACTTATGAAGTGTTATAAAACTTCATAATACAGCACTGAAACACTTGAACCTCACCTGCTGAGGCCTGTCATTAATTTACGCTGCGTGATACCCTTTAATTCAACACATGGTAAAAACTTTTTTTAACAGCATATCAATCTTACTGTGTCGACACACTCGTGTTAGCTCTAACTGCAGCATTGGATAAATCAGAATATGTCACCCATCTGTCAGAACGTCATATTTACCCTGCAGGCTGCTGAGCAGGTACCACTGATATTAGGCCAAAGCTACAATCACGTTTAAGACCGTGCAAATGCATATGGGCTGCATATATAATAAGAGTATTACCGTCCTGTGTGTGTCCCGGGCTGTATGCCATGCCTGTCCTGTCCCGACTGTTAGTGCTCATTAATGATTAAACCATAGGCAGCTCCAACACAATGCTGCTGCTTCCCGTTCCCACAAAGCAGAGAGGAAACGGAGCGTCCTGCCAGAGAGAGAGGGAGAGAGAGAGGGAGAGGGGTCAAAATGAAAGTTAAAAAGAGAGATTCCCCATCTGTCTGTGTGATCCTGCACAGACAGCAGGAGTCGGGGATTAAACGTATTATCAGTCTCCCTGCTCTGAACAGTGTTACTTTACAAAGAGAGAAGACATGTAGGAATGGACGGGGGTGGGAGGGTGAAGTAAAAGTAAAAATAGAGCCTTTGTCTCTATTTGTCAGTCGGATTGTCTGCAGTTTGGCCATTCAGACAAGTCCGAGCCTGTAGGGGAAACACAGAGAAAGACACAGAGAGGGAGACGTATTTATGGCTGCGGTTATTTTACGACCTCAGCGACACATATTCCGCTTGTAAGTGTGAATGAAAAGCAGGCCGACTTAGCTTTTCTTTTCCTCAGTCTTTCTTTCTTTAGAAGAAGGAGCAGTAGAAAAAGGATAGCTCTGAAAAGAGAGAATATCAATGATATCAGTGATATTTCTTTCATAATTGTGTAAGTCGAAAGAACAAAATAGTAGTACTTAAGATGTGTGTGTGTGTGCGTGTGTGCGCGCGCGCGCAGTCAGATTTTTTTCACATTTTTGGTTTTATTTACTACTTTTAAATTCATAATTTCGAAAACTCTAAAACTATTGTGCTAAAAGACGCCACAATGACGCCATAATAACATAAAAATAAGTTTTCGACAACAATTTAGCTATTATGACATATCTCTACATATTTATACATTATTTTGGTTAGCCGTTGTGTATTGAAGTTAATAGTATCAACAGTATATTATGAAAAAATCTTTTAATACTAATACTAATATAAATATTTTTTCATCGTGTTTAATGACCAGTAGATTGCAAAAATAAATACATAATAATGATTATAAAAACAGCTGCTTGAATTTCTTTGAGACGACATATTTCCTTAAAAAATTGTATTTTTTGTTTCAGTTTTTTAATTTTATTTCTAATTATTTATTTCTTTATATGCAATTGCCTAAACATGATGAATTTAGGCCTACTAATTTGTAATTAGTTTTATTTACTCATTGCTGGATGCGTTACTGATAAGCTATATAATATATGACAAAGTAAGTTTTTTCTTCTCTAAGACTGTAATTTGTATCCTTGAGTCTAAATGCAAGCTAACTGTATACATATATTTCATTTCAATACATATGGCCCCCATGGAAAGAGTTTCAGGCGCGAGGCTATAATCAGTGTCAAGGAAACGAAAAAGATTGGGAAACTTTGAGAATGCTTCCTTTCTTCTTCTCCTTTTACATTTCAGCCTAATCAGTGTCACAGAAGAAGAAAATAATTCACTGCACACATTGATCAAACCGAATGGACTCCTGCTGAATACACCTGGAACACTTTATTTTCCACAGACAATCACAGCCTGGACCCAACACAGTACACCAAACAGCAGAACACTCAGGTTATCCTTTATCAATTAAACATTTACAGCTATCAGAATGTGTTCAGAAAAATCCCTTCCAGATTATCAATTACTCCTCCGATGGAGGAAACCGCGATAAAAAAAAAAGAGGACACACACACATTGACCGGGGTGGGGGTATAAATCTACCCACCGACCCAAATATACCAATTATAAATGTACAAACACCTCAATTATAGACGTGCATAGCCCACATTATAGTGTGGGCTAACTCACATCCCCGCCGCACACACACACGGGACCACACATGACTCGTGCGCGCTCCCGGCTGTGATTTACGCTCTCCAAATTCACTTTAATGCGGTCGGTATTATCTGCAAAGCGCCGGGAATATGTTTTATTATTCGGTTGCCTCTGGTGGTGCAGCAGCAACCCCCCCTCGAGGGAGGGCGCGCGTGCGTGCGTGTGTGTGAGCTGCTGGTTTTTATGGCTCCAACAACAGACGGAGGAAGACACACAGGGAGAGAGAGAGAATCAATTTAACGCGCCGAGGATTCCGGTGTGATTGCGCAATCTCACCGGGAACCGGAGGAAGATTAGAATGCGAGATTGAATGAGAATTAGAAAGAGAGAAAGGGAGTGAGAGATTGAAGAAGGGAAATAGGAAAGAGGAGAGGTGGGGGGGTCGCGGTAGAGTTCTCATACCCTCCCCCCTCCTCCTCCTCTTCCTCCTCTTCTTCCTCTCTCCAGCGAAAGGAAAAGGGGCGAACGAATGCCAGGCACGGAAGCTTCCCATTGGTCAGTCCAAGGTCAGCTGGTTTCTGCCTCCCCCCTTATACCCCTCCTCACCCCATCCCGTCTTCTCCGCACAGAAACACACACAGACTCTCTCTCTCTCTCTCTTGTTCTCCCCCTCCTCTCTCTCTCTCTCTCTCTCTCTCTCTCTCTCTCTGTCCCACACTGGCATTCAGCCACCCAGATACCCCCCTTCCCCTCCTCTCACCCTCACCCTCATCACCCCCCTCCTCCCAATCTGCGATAAACTAAGTGATAGCAGCAGCCCGTCGGACTGTCGGCTATAAAACACAACAAATCATAAAGTGCAGGCAGGGGAAGGCAGAGGAAGGAGGACGGGAGGGAGAACCGTTAGCCGTTAGCCGTTAGCCTCCTTCTACTCCTCCTTCTTCTTCATCGCGTGAACGTTGTTGTTGTGTTTGTTTCGTGCCCTCCTGTCCTCCCCTCTCCTCTTCTTCTCCTCTCCTCTCCTCTCTCCCTTCTTATCCTATATACTTTCTCCCGATGAGTTCCTATTTTGTCAACTCCTCTTTCCCGGTGACGCTACCGGGAACGGGTGGAGGCGGGCAGGCGGCGGAGTCGTTCCTGGGTCAGATCCCGCTCTACTCGTCGGGATACGCCGCCGACCACCCGCTCAGGCACTACCCGGCAGCAGCCGTTACCGCCGCCGCGGCCGTGGCTTACGGTGCGAGCGGCGGTGGTGTGCACCAGGAAAAACCGTACTCGGCGTCCACCTACTACCAGCAAGCGGCGAACGGAGCGTACGGCGGGCACCGGGCGGCGGCAGCAGCGGCAGGGGTCGGTGTAGGGGGCGCAACCGGAGCCGGTGCTTGCGACTACGCCACAGCGGCGGCAGCAGCGGCGGCTGCGGCGGCGGCCACGAGCTTCTACCGGGACAAGGAACACCCGTGCAGCCTGGAGGAGCACCAGCTTGTTCTGAGCCAGGACGGCATGCACCGTAAAGCGGAGTGCGCGGGGCTGAGTGGGAAAGTGCTGTTTGGTGAAACGATGGACGACAAGCAATCGGCGTCAGCCCCCATTTATCCGTGGATGCAGCGGATGAACGCGTGCAACGGTGAGTGTCTTCTTCTTCTTCCTTTTCCCCTCTTTCTTGCATATTTTATGATCCCCGTCATAAAACTGACGTTTGTTTCCTCTGCCAGCCTGCTGTCTTTACTTTCTCCTTTTCCTCCTCCTCCTCCTCCTCCTCCTCTCCCAGTAGCTACTTTATGATCCCCGTTTGTTGGTCTGTCAGTCAGTCATGTGCTCGGTATTTTATTGTCCGTCATAAACCGGGTTTGTTTGGGTTGCAGCTCCTGTTACTGTATGTGACCTGCTGACCGGCGCTGCTACCGAGCAGGGTGAAAGAAAGTTGAGAGGAAAAAGCTGTCAGAGAGTGTTGTGGCTGAAAACAAGACACAGATAGAAAGATAGATAGTCAGAGAGGAAACTAAAAGCATGCACAAGCCAGTTATCTATTTAATTGTCTCATTCTTTTTATTTAAACATTTGAAACTGTATTCTTCTTTCGGGTTCCGGCACGAACAAAAATGTTAAAAATTAAATTTAAAAAAAATAGTTCACCACCTGATATTTCAGGAGAAATCACGTTCTTTTCTATTTACAAACTTTTTATATACCGCTGCTGATAAATGAAGACTTGTATCAGCTTCTCCTGCTATTTTTGCTTACCACAACTTCTCTTCTGTTATCTTATGAGGAGCCTGCACTGTTAACCTTGCACCGCAGACAGTGTTATGCGCTGTTTATTCATAACCGAACAGATTAGATATTAGACTTCTAATCTAAGTCTGCAAATGGTGCAAAGTCCGGAGTGAAAGTGAGACATGCAGGGCCATCTTAAGGGGGGAATAATTTGATTTATTTGACTGCCCAAAATAAGCACAAGTCTGTCCTGTTTTACACTGTTGTGTGCATTAAACCAAAGTATAAAAATATCTTTATGAGCCACTGTACCTACGCAAACCCCAGTGTCTTTGTTTAACAGAGAAAAACGGCCTGTTGAGAGTGGAGTGAGTAATGGTGGATGATGCAGGGCTACTGTTGTACAAAGCCCTGCAGGACACTCCGAGTTATGACAGATTAGGTGGAAACAGGCTCCGCCGCAAAGAAATATATAAGGAATAAAACGCAACGCGGGCTATAAATGACAGTTGAAGATGTAAATGGCAGCTGGGATGGAGAACAGAGTGGCACAGAAACCCTGAGTGCTCCTCCATAATCCGGTTTAGCTGGGTTCTTATTTATGGATATTCAGATTTAGATATGTGCCCTGAGCCTGCAGCGTGCGTTTTTTTTCCATCCATGCTCTGTCTTTCAGATCGATACAGAAACTGAAGCTGCTAAACTGACAACATGGCGATTTGTTTACCACCGGGGGCCAAAATACTGTTAGTGAGGATCAGAGGAGACTGGAAGCTAATCCTCACCGGGGGGAATACCCTCTGAAATATTATTGTTTCTGTCCTTACTTTTAGGATAATAATATTATTATTTTTATTATTATTATTATGAGTGTGGGCTGTAAAACTGGAACAACGCGTTTTTTCTTCTCAACTGAATGCTGCTATTCACCAGCAGCGACATTCAAGCCTCATTTTCTGAAGTTAAATTAATAAATAAATAGGTTGTTATTGTTTTATGGCGTTTTAGTTTTGGTTCCACATAAATTAACGTCATAATTCCAGCATTTCTCCAAGGAATAAAACAAGGGTCGCTTTATCCTATCAGGCTGGACTAAAGATTTAACTGAAGTGATGCTAAAAACAGATTATAAATGACGGAGTTTTCTGTAAAGGAGCTCAATGAAAGAAAACGCGCACTTTCAGAGGGACACTATTTGACTAGGGGACTGATTAACTGAGGAATTCAGTTCTAACTTTATTGATCCCCAATTGGTAGGCAGCGAACAGAAACATTTTATTAAACAACGTGCGTAAAAGCAGCAAACCCAATGAATAAGACACAACCCCGCCCTGAAGGTGACTCCCTCTCTATGTCTCCAGGTACAGCCTGTGTGTATTTCCTTTGGTTAAACTGTAACTGTCTCTCTGTCCTTCCTTCTCTCTCAGGGACCTTCGGCAGCCCCGGGAGGCGCGGGCGGCAGACTTACACCCGCTACCAGACGCTCGAGCTGGAGAAGGAGTTCCACTTCAACCGGTACCTCACGCGGCGGCGACGGATCGAGATCGCGCACGCGCTCTGCCTCACGGAGCGGCAGATCAAGATCTGGTTCCAGAACCGGAGGATGAAGTGGAAGAAGGAGAACAAGCTCATCAACTCCTCTTCTTCCTCCTCCTCCTCCTCCTCTTCCTCCACGGTGAACGGTGCAGAGGAAGAGGAGAAACGGACGGAGTGAAAGAGGAGAAACAAACTGATGCAAGACATATAAAATAAGGAAGAGGAGGATGGAGGAACAGACATGCTGGTTATTCCCTTCCCTGTCTCAAAGTTCGTCCAGAACCAGTGTCTGGTGTGAAAACTCTGGGAAAAAGTAGCCTACATTTGATTTTATTTTTTATTTTTTACCGGAGCAGGGGTTAAACATGTACTAGAGAAGGAAGAGGGAGAAGAGGATTCCTTTTTTGATCCTTCTAATATCGCCATCCAACAAAAATGCATCCAAATCGCGTAAAAGACTCTTGAGAAGGATCCGTGTCACCGTGGAAATAGCAAATAAAATTAAGACATTTTAAAAAAGACAAAGAAGAACATAAAAAAGAGAGAGGGGATGGTGGTGGGGAAGGTTATGGCATCCAAAGTGTATTTAAAAAATACAGTAAATAAGTTACCCGCCACCCAACGGCGACAAACTGTTTTAAGACACAATTTCTTGTTGCATTCCAAGAAAACCACCGAACTTCTTATTCTACTTAGTTTTTATTTTTGTCAAATGTACTTCCTGTCTGGCAGGCACTTGTTTTGAAGCTTTAGGACTCGACTTCGGGCATTTTGCCCCATGATTTATTTTCCTTTTCTGATTTTGTAAACGTGTTGTGTGTATTTTACCTTCAATTAAACGTGCAAATACGCTCATACACGCGACAATGCGGGGAGGACAAGCAATTGGAGAAGTGTATGTATGTCCTATGGTGTTCATATTTAAACTGTATAGACATAAGCAAGGGAAATAATCTTCACCTTGGACGGTGAAGATAATGTAAGTGGGGATGGGGGTAATTTAACCTTTCCAGCTGTTTTACTTTTCAAATATAGAGGGGGCGCGCGGGAGGGGGTGTTAACCTACTGATGATGTTACTCTCCAAACTACCTAAAAACGTTCAGGAAAGTGTATATTTTATGCATTTTTACATTGTTTGTTTATGTTAGTGTTTTGTCAAGTAATTATGTATACTACCTATGAGAAATGTTCAATAAAATATGTAAAGAAATGTATGGAGAGAGGTTCTTTTTTTGGGGGGGCGGGGGGGGGGGGGTTGTTGGTTGACAAAGGACTTATTAATTTATTAAAACGGTGACATTTTAGTTGAGCTTCAAAAGTTAAGAGTGAGAAGTAGAAACCGTTAGATTTTATGATTTAGTGACCTACTTAAACCCGCGTGTAAGGAATCATAAACCTTTACCCTCTTACTTGAAACATGCACGCACATTACGGAGCGCGAGGGCCAAGTAGAAGCGCACGCGGCGGTCCGGAGGGGAGGTGACAAGGGGCGCGAGCTGCTGCTGATGGTGGTCTGAACTAATTGATGACCAGACCGAGGCAGAGAAAGTTGACCCGTCCTCGAGCCGGCCAGCCAGACACGTCACACACACACACACACACACACACACACACACACACACTTCACCCAGACAAAGTGGACAATGTCCTCGTGATCCTTTGAACTCTGCTTGTCCCCTGAGTGACCGGTGCGCGCGGGTTCCAGCTCTGGGCAGCAGTGGCTTGGGTTTCACTGATGCAGTGATGCGCGTGAACGCAAAAACGCCTTTTTTTCTACATTATTGTCTCTTGCAAATTATCTGCATTGTTGACACATAAAAAACAACACGCACAAAAACAGCATTAGCATCAACGCATAAATAGACAAAGAACCCGCTATTTTGGCATGACAACGATGCTTTAATTTAGCCTATGTATTATATTCATAGTGAGCTTAAATTAATAAAGTCGACTGATGGACAATATCATAATGTATGAGATGTTATTCTAATGAGAAAACATCCAGTTATAACACTCATAATCAGTTTGTATTTTCTAAATGTACTACTGTGCTGGCAACAAATGACACAATTATATCATAACGTTGCCACATTATTTAATCTGTTGATATCTGAGTTTATCAACAGCATACTACCAAAAAACTCCCACTGCCATGCATGTGTTATTAGTTTTTTTTTTTTCAATTATGCCTATTGGAGAAACTCACATCTGCTGTAAACTCCCAGCTCATTGAACGCTGCTCCACTTGTTGTCCTGACTATATTGAGTTGGAGTATGCATATTACGTTTGCTAATAAAAGGCTGTTCAGTTGTAGAACGGGCTGCCATGGTAATATATGGCATGGCTCGTCAGTGAATAATTAATACCACACTGAGGGAATAAAATATTTTTAGCAGTCTGTGTGCGTGAGAGGCAGTACGTTTAGATTTTATATAATTTAATTCAGGGCAATACGCTTTAATAATCACTGCTGTTTTGCAGCCAGATTCAATTCAATATCCACAGACAGAGACAGAGTTAGACTCGCCATCAAATGATCTCGGCAGAATATTATTTGGCCATGTAAAGGTAGAGAACTTGATCTGGCTTGTTGTATAATTATTGTATAGGCTTCTTCTTTGGCTCGGACCATCCTAGGGTTGGCGGTTCGATTCCCACAATGAGCTGTAAGGTGAACTGCATGCTGGCAGATGTTCTATGTTAAACATAGTGGAAATGGTTTCACTGTGACCCAAGGGGCTCATTTTACCAGCCAACACACTCTAACTGCACACACTTACTGTGTTTGGTGTTTTTCATATTTTTGGCAAAGAATGATGGATCTTTATTTTGTCTATGCTTTATATCCTCCACCTGAACTCTTGTTCCTCCAAATAATAGGAACAAAGTTTTGAAGAGTTTTGAAAAGCTGCTTTGTCTTACGCTGTGACTGGCTGAGTTGATTCAGTAAGAATTTCAAACAGTTTCATTAGACGATAAGCCAGACAGAATCTGTAACATTTTAATTTCAGTTAAAATATGAAAATCTCCAAAACTGGAGCATCTTAACAGCATCTTAACATCTGTGCACAGCTTGAAATGAGGATTAAAGCACTCTATAGATTACAATGAATTGTGCTCACATTTGTGCACTAAATGTAAGGACATCTGCTATTCAGTGGATGATTTTATCCATAAACAATCTGAGCTGAAGCAGATTCAGAATGTGTGGCTCCCGCTGGTGCACCTTGCTCCGCTTACAGGAATTCAAACCCTGAATCCTGAACATCCTTGGAGCCATCAAGCAAACGAGAGAGCTAACAAAACAGTATCATGATGTCAATAAATGCAGGAGTGGTATAAAAATAGGATACAGAACACACAAAAATAAAATCCAGAGTCCAGAGTTAAACGCTCTGCAGTTTTAAAGATGTATATTCTATGCAAAAAATCTAAATAAATCATAGCCACTGACCCCTCTTATCTGAAATTGTGGAATTTGTTTGGACCAAAATGGTCAGCATAGCTATTTCACAGTACAAATATTCAGTGTGATGGTGGAAATCTATATATAATGAGGGGAGTGTGTTCAGAAGTGTGTGCCAACTGGGTCAGTGCCTCCTCCTCATCGTCCCTGCAGCTTACAGGCCATTCCTGGCACACTTTGGGCTCTGTGCTTTTAGCCCCTTGGCCTGCTTTCAGGCCAACAGTCGGCTGATTTAGTGTTAGTATCAAAACTCTAGTGGGTAAAAATAATAAATCTGATATCTGCTTTGTGCATTTTAGCCCCCTGTTTCTGCCTGTTGCTGTTATTTTATTCTGCCTGGTTTCTTTAGAATAGTCAAGATGATTTCCATTCCAACTGCTGGTTTCTTTTGCCGACGCTCAGTGTGAGAGCAGCTGAGGGTCTGAAATGTGGCCTGAAACTGCACACACATGCAGGAACACATTTATACACACACACTCCCCCACAGAGTGCCTTCGTTTGTATCATTTCACACACAGAAATCTGGAATTCTTCATCTGTCCCATGTTCTAGCCTGTGTGGTTGTACATGTGTGAGCCGGAGTTACAGACACCCAAGTGCATGTTGAGGCCTACTACAAACACACACACACACACACACACACACACACACACACACACACACACACACACACACACACACACTCAGACACTCAGACACACATAGGCACCCTGGCTGAAATGCATCCCATCCCGGGAATCAACAAATCATAAATCAGCAGATTTCCATCCAGTGTGGACGTCACAGATCAGGTTTAACATTCCTCCTCTGCAGCTGGAAGGGAGGCTGCAGGGAGAGAGAGGGAGGGAGGGGATAGGGAGACAGACAGACAGACAGACAGAAAGAAAGAAAGAAAGAAAGAAAGAAATCTGACTTTCATGGCTTGGTGGCTTCACACTGTTTATATGAATATGTGGGTGTATGAGTGTGTGTTTGTGTGTGTGCGTTAGTTATTTTGGTGCAAAATTTGAATGCACAGTATTTTTGTATAATACCTTCAGTGGAGGGGTGCATGCATTTGCACAGAGGGAACACTATATTATTGACAATGGATAAATAAATGCAGTCACTGTGTTGACTGGGATAAAATTAATTAAATTAAATTAAAGATATTTCAACCAAAGTAGAGAGGCGACCCTCGTTTTTTCCTTTGGTTCTGGTCTGTGATTGTTTTAGAGAACAATTCTCGCGGCCCTGATTGCGTCACTGTATATTGTCACCGCTGTTATGGTGCTATAGGAGCGCATAATGACGCAGTAAGGTGCCTTTGTGGCATTTAAACGTTAGTTCATATTTGTGACACATCATTGATGTTGTTATTATTTTTTTTACCATATTATTATTATTATTATTATTATTATTAGTAGTAGTAGTGTTATTATTGATGTTCTATTTTTCCATGTAGGCCTAATTGCGGATAGAAAACCGAAACTCTCAACTGAAGGTGGAGGGCAGCATCGGTTATTATTGGTTTGTCTGCCGTGTTAAATATTCCATTATTAACGGGTTATTTATTAGGGTTGATGGTCACTGACTCTAGTCAGTAATTTCCAGCCTAAGCAAAGGTCAATTAACAGGCCTGAGTGACACATACATTCACAGGGAGAGAGAGAATATATTATAACAGCTCTCTAAGACTCTTTTTTGGAGGAGTGTCTGCTTTCTCCCTCTCCTTTTCTTTCTGTCTTTTTAATCAGTGCAATAAATTATGTCTGCAGTAGGTGGCGCTCTGAGCTCACCCCCGGCGCCTCCAGCAGCAGAATAAAGGGTGAGAAAGAGAGAGAGAAAGAGAGAGAGAGAGAGAGAGAGAGAGAGCGCTTCCCCCGCCCACCCCTTCATCATTAGAAACCTCAGAGCATGAATTACCTCTCCAAAGTCATCGGCGAGAATTTACGACTGGTCAACAAAAGCACGTGACCGCACCCCCCTCCTTCTCTCTGTCTCTCTCTCCTCCCTCACCTCACCCCTCACCTCCCCCATCACACACACACACACACCCCTCAATCCAATACACTCACACACACACACACACACACTACCCCACCCCCATATTTGGACGGCGCATACATAGCTAAAAACGAAGTACAGTGCAACGCCATAATTCACTAATACATCATAAATCGTTGAAAGTACCCGCGTTATAACGACCAAGAGAAATCTAACAAATCAAGCGCCCCTTAGTACTCAACTGTAAGCCTGCAACTCTCTAAAACAACCTAAATGAGCTCTTACTTTGTAAACTCGTTCTCGGGGCGCTACCCAAATGGCCCCGACTATCAGCTGCTAAATTATGGAGCCAGCAGCGGCGCAATGAACGGCGGGACGTACAGGGACTCTTCCTCCGCCACCATGCACCATGCGACGGGCTCTTACGGCTACAGCTACAATGGCATGGACCTGACCGTCACCAACCGTGGAGGGGGGAGCAGCAGCGGCGCCAACACCGGAGGACACTTCGTGGGCGGCTCGGTGGTCGGGGACTCCCTGGGCTTCGGCTCCCCAGCCCCGGAGAGGAGCTTCAGACAGCCGTCCAGCTGCTCCCTCGCCTCTGCGGCAGACTCCCTCTTGTCACCCGGTAGTGGAGACACCAAGCTGGGCGCCCGGAGCTCGTCTCCCCGCTCGGAGCAACCAGGAAGCGGTAATCTCAGCTCTCCAAACCTGTCCTCCACCTCCTCCTCCGGCGGTGGCGGCGGCACGGCGCAGCACTTCACGGAGCTGGACGACGCGTCGCCGGAGACCGAGGAGTTGCAGCACAACCGAGACGCCGGCCACGGCAGCAACCCGCCCAGGACCGGGCATCCGCAACCCGTGCAGAAGCAGGAGGGCGGCCCGGCTGGATCAGCCGCCGGCAGCACGACGGGCAGCGAGGCTCAGTCACCACAGATATTCCCCTGGATGAGAAAGCTGCACATTAGCCATGGTACATGCTGCTCTTGTGTTTACAGCTTATTAGCTCTGTATCCTAGAAGTTCCAGGGCGATAATATTCATAATGCTGCCTCAATAGATTGTAGCCTATGTTTGGACACATGGGGCTGGTGACAGTTTAGTGCTTGTAGAAACTACATGGGGAGCCATGGTGTTCTGTGCCTCTTTGTATACACACTAAAGATTCAGCAGACTTATTGCTGCTTTGATTTGAGTTGAGTAAACTGTCTGCATGAGAAGAGCTGAAAGACACACATTTAGCCACGGTTCCTTGTTTTTGCCCGCACCCCACCAAGCCTTTTTCCACTGCGTCAATTTAAGATTTTCAGATGACTGTCAGAAATCAGTCAGCGAGGTGTTCGTATCTGTTTTTATTTTACGCCATGCTTTCATGCAGATAAAGAGTAATGCGGATATTTCAGCATTTACTTTTTACTTATTTGGAAATCAGAAAGTAACTAAAGAGGACAGCTGGCACCCTCTGGTTAAGCTGAAGTTGTGTATTAGCGTGTTTTCTCTGTGCATTAGGGTGCAATTCGTTTTGCATCTCCCTCCTGTTGAAGCTAGGGACGCCGGATGGTTGCCCCCTCTGTCTTTTCTCCGTCTTTTTTTATTTTAGCAAATTCCACAAAAGCGTCATAAATCTGTCAGTGGAGAAGCAAACCGGGCAGCAAAGCCCAACAGGCTGAGGAGCGCAGACATAGCCGGGTGGGAAAAGAAGAAAAAAGAAATAGAGGCCAGGGAGGCTTTGGAGGCTGTTGCTCCTTTGAAAAGTGAAGCTTTATTACGTGTGGGAACTTTATTAGGGAGGTGAGGCAGAGGACGGGGCAATAAAATCCTGAAGGGAGCTGGAGGGAGTGAAAAGGGGGAATGGAGAGGGTGATGGTGAAGAGGGTGGTTAAAGAAGAAAACAGTAATGTGACAAATAAAAGCAAATCTTTTAGCACAGGCCGTGGAGTGGAAATGGCAGACTTAACATGTGCCAGGAAAGACTGCTGTCAGAATAAGGGACAGTTTTACCCGCGATTGTTGTGTTTTTTTCGATAAAACTATGGGTGAAATCAGCCCTCTGTATCGTGTGCATGTGTGGGTGGGTATAGAAGGGGTGGACACAATAATATCAACACATGCAGCTACAATATCCACTGCAACAAACCTGTAGAAAACACTACCTTTGTAAAAAATAATTTTACGTGAGATATGTGTTGGTGGTTCTGTTATACTAGGGTGTATTATAGTGAATTGTAAGGTGTTCATGGTATTTTGTCCGCCCACTGTTTGTGTGTATTTCTAAATGATCACCCGTTTATAGCACATGTTGGCGCATCCAATCACGACCCCCCCCCCACCCCCCCCTAACAGCCTTTTGTCCGCTCCAAACCCCCAGATATGACGGGCCCGGACGGGAAACGGGCGCGGACGGCGTACACCCGCTACCAGACGCTCGAGCTGGAGAAGGAGTTCCACTTCAACCGGTACCTCACGCGGCGGCGACGGATCGAAATCGCGCACGCGCTCTGCCTCACGGAGCGGCAGATCAAGATCTGGTTCCAGAACCGGAGGATGAAGTGGAAGAAGGACAACAAACTGAAAGGCATGAGCCTCGCCTCCCCCGGCAGCGCCTTTCAACCCTAGAAATGAACCCAGTAAAAAAAAAAAAAGAATCCATCCGTCCATCTTTTTGGAAAGGTGTGCACTGCAGGCTTCCCAGGAGGAGAAAGAGACACAAAACAGTATAAAAAAAATGAAGTAAAACAGAGAAAAAAAACAGAAGACGCCAGCAGAAACTGGAGATAAAGAAGACGGTGTATAACAAACAGATTCCAAATCTAGATTTAAAAAACACTTCCTATCATCAACTGAGTACTGTACAGCAGCGCAGCACTTTTTATTTGTTCGGCATGTTGGTCTTTGGTGTTTTGGGGCAACGTAAAAAAATAATGACTGTGGTACCTGCTCTTGTAAAAACAAAAACTTAGTGTTCCTGTATGTTGTCGTCGTTTTTAAAATAGCTGTCCGGAGGAGAGGAGGAGAGATAAGGAAAGGACGAATAATGCTACCTAACTACGTTTCTACCTACGTCCTACCTTACAACCTTGCTACCTACCTGTTGTTTAATGTCTTAATATCGTTTTATGTGTCAAGTGCGATGTTTTGTAATTGACGATGTGCTATCCAGAGAAGTTAGCATGTGAGCTCTTATTGTAAGTTATTTACAGCCAATGACGCGTGTATAGCCTGCTAGTTGGAGTCCCCCTTCCCCTCTCTCTGTCAGTTACTTGCCATTCAAATCTGCTCCTATTTTTATTGAGGAAGCAGGGAAGGTGTGTGTGTGTGAGTTTGTAAAAACAAACCAGCCCTGCCTACATCCTACATATTCATCCATAATGTTGTGTATAGCTCTATTATTCAAAAACGTGTAACTGTATATTATTGTTATTGTTATTATTGTTATTGTAATATTGTAATTATTGGATCCATGTTTCAGAAAGGATGTATATAGATATATATTGACATTTTTAAATTTTGTTTTGTTTATGGCTATTTGTAGTTGCAGTGTGTGTGTGTGTGTGTGTGTGTGTGTGTGTGTGTGCGTGTGTGAGTACAAATGTAAGGGAAATGGCTACCGTCCTGTGAGGCCTGTAAGCTTTCTGCCAATGAGCTTTTTGTATTTGTTTGTAATTTGAAGTAAAAAAAAAAAAAACAACAACAAAAAAAACAACAATAAAGTTCCTCATACTCATCAAAACCAGACAGACTTCAAAAGCTGCTCGTGTACCAAATTGCCGCACAAATGGTTTAGCTGGGGTTGAAAACCATCACATTTACACCAGCCAAAAGTTTTACAAGTCGTCAGGTTGTGCTGGGGGCCTCGGCCGAAAACTCTTTTAGACAAATCAGTGGGGAATATTTGCTGGTATATATTTATTGTGTTTCATATGCAAATCCGATTACATCAGCTGTCAGCTGCCAAACTCTGAAGTCAGTGTGTCATATTACGAAGTCTATCTAGCTGAGAAATAGTCCGGGAGAGTGTGGTTTGATCCCGATTAATTAAATCCAGACTAATTGTCTGACCTATCGGAGTCCAGTTCTTTCAGAAAGTTCACTTGCTTATATACTTCTGTGCATTTTCGTCCTCCACCGCTTTCTACATATTTTTGTGCGCATTTCTGAGTCTTGTTTAATGAAAATAGCTTTAACGGCTGCCAGTTTCCAGTTCTATCAAACGACTCAAGCTGGAAACCCCGAACTGCATCGTGCGTAAAGACGCATGCCACCAAACACCCGTCCGGAGGCCTGCCGTCTGTTTTGCAGGCCTCACTTTAACCCTGAACGCCACATTTTCAAGGCGACAGCCTCCTGAACCTTAGCAGCATCACAGCGCCATGCTCATCAGTCACTAAACACGTTGCGTAAAACACACATAGAACAGACACACACAGGCCAATTTCCATCTCTGCTGACTAAGTCTGACAAGACAACAAACTACCCGCAGTGGACAAATTGGTCACTTTTCTCTAAACGGCCTCCCTTTTCCGTCCTAACGGAGGCCACTCCCGGCCAAATTAGGTTACCTTCTCCCGGTTTCCAACTGTAAACAACCAACTGAACTTTTAAACTCACCGACTGATGCTGCTGCAACATCCCTGCTCATACACGGTTATATTTCTGAGCTGATGGGGGGGAAACGAGGTCCTGCTCCGAGCCTCATCTGGACACAACCGTTATCTCCTGCCTCCTGTGTGTGTGTATCCGTGTTGAGATATTTTTTCAAAGCTAACCCCCTTCTGCTTTGGGCCAAACTATAAAAAAAGAAGACAGCTTTGACATTTACATGTCAAACGGATGAGGGTTTTTATCTCCAAGTTGGATCGTAAAGATCAGGCCTGGCCTCTGAATGATACCTCTCACTGGCTCTCCTCTGGTCACGTGGGGTCCATAAAGTTAGTTTTATGGTTTTGGGGAGTTGACAATGTACTATATATTTCACATTCTAGAAAGCAAGTGACGGTTTAACGGCTTCGCGGGGATCCTAAAGGGGTCAGTAAAGTAGAGACAGAGCGGGAGAGGGAGGGAGTGTGTGTATGTGAGAGAGAGAGCAGGCCACTACTACCGGCCGGTGTTCCTGCTCCGGTTCACACGCGGAGCCCGGCGAGCTCCGGTCTGTGCCGCTCTGGACGCTGGGAAAACCCGGTAGAGAGAAAGATCCAGGACGCACAGTAAGTAATGTTTGAAGGCTGCCTGTAAGTGGGGGCTAAGTAGAGATGGGAGGGGTGGTAAAATGGAGAGAGAGAGAGCGAGAGAGAGAGAGCTGTGTAATTACCATGTCTCTCACTCACTCTGTAGTGCTGCTGTATTAACGCACTCGCTGAGTGCCGCGAAGCTCCGGTGTATTTAAGATATTTGAGATTCGTTGTTGCGGCTGGTCCGGACCGCGCGACGGTGGTAGCGTCACAGATGGAGTGAGGTGCTGCGTGTGTGCACGCGCGCACTTGCGTGTGCTTTTGTGTAACGCCCGGTATGTGTTTGTTTATGCGTTTTAGTGCGTGCGTAATGATGGGGCACAGGCACACAGGAGACTTGTTGTGTTCCGATGTGGTTCACAGACTGGTTTATATCCGTACAGTGGCTGTGTGTCTGCGTGTACGTGTGTAACATACTAAACTTCAACAAAAGTCAAATGAAAAGTAAGAAGTCGGAGCTGTGAGGATGACGTTAAGACTGCGTGAAGACTACTGTCTGGTTTTACCACGAGGTTCTTCCTTCTAAAATTTTAATGTGGACTTGTTGGAGTGTTTGAATAATGAATTCAATGAGAGGCTGATGATCTGACCCAGAACAGCAAATGTTGTTAGTTGTTGTTTACGTGATTTTTGAAGGCGCGGAACAGATCTGACTCATATGTTCTCTCTCCCTCTGGATCACAGGGGAAATATATGGCAATCATGTTGTGAAGTGAATTCATATTTCCTCCCTAATGGCTTTTATTACAGCCTTTTTGGAAAGGAAACGTTTCATATCAGTGTACGTTTGTTTTGTCACTTTTACGCACGGCCATCGCGTGCGTAAAATAGTTTCAATAAAGGATTAAGAGCTGAAAAAAATGCCCGAGTGTGCTAACATTAACCAAGAAGTAAATGGACAAGGAAGGACACACACAGCCTGCAGTGATATGCGTCCTTGGGTACAAGAAAATCTTTGTCCGTGCCCTGCCCTTGTATTTCCCAGGCAGGATGGGTGTGAGTGAAAAAGTGTCGTGGATACAAACAAGGCTCACCACCAGAGTCCTTGCAGGTTATTTTACACCAGAGCTTTTGGCCTGTTGTTTGACTCTCAGCAAACACACACACACACACACACACACACACACACACACACACACACACACACTGTATATGTGCTCAACTCAAGCTGTTTTTGTTGGTGAAAATCAAATCAAATGTCCACCAGACGCTAGGGCTTTCGAATTAACCCCATACAGAGAGAATCCCCTTTAATTACTATAGACTTATTTGAACATAGGGCACAAAATACCTAATCTAAACCAACTCTAAAACAGAATTTCAAGACTAAATTTATGCTATGTTGTTTTATTAAAAGGCTTTATATATCAAGTGCTACTGACATTTTGTATCTGCGAAGGCAAGGGACATCAACTATCCGCTGAACCAAATATTAGTGAAACTGTTTATTAGAACAGGACACCCATATAATACATTAAAAATACACTGATGACATGCAACTTCTGCACTTGAATCAATGAAACAATCATGAAAGCAAAACTCTTAATCGAAAGATAATCGCATTTCATCAATCAGGAATTAAACCACGTGACTCAAAAACGTCCCGTATGCCACTAAAACATTAAATCCTCTTAATACGAGCGACACCAGAGCTCCACATTAATACCACTGAAATTCTGTCTAACAGCCTTCAAGTCAGATTCAAGTACGTTCAGGCACGTGGGGCTAATGAACAGTATTAAATATTAATGGAATGCTAATAAGTAAGCAAAAATCTCCACCTAATGGACTTCTATAATGCAACAGTTAAACCATGTAACTCCAGAATACACCAGTGAAACTAATACGAATACTGTTCTTAACACAACAAATATCCGTTTAAAATCAACAGGAATACCACTATGTATGCATGTATACAGGGAAGTATTCGTATCTGTAATAATGGAAGAAAATATGAAGCAACATCTTTGAGAACACCTAATAGTAAACTGTCAACTGTTGTAAACCGTATTTAGACACACACGTAATAATCATCATTATTGGTCGATAACGCCAAAGCCGATAAGGAAACCAATAACTTTATCTGATGTTATGAAATAATAATGAAATGGGCCTAAATAAAAGCGGAGAAGGTGGGGGTGTTAACAGTACAGTGTCTTACTGTTTCCACTGACCCTGTATATCTTTATTAATTCTCCACACTTTTCCCCTCTGATGTCTGAAGCGGGACTCGAGCTGTCAAACAGCCCGGCTACCAGTCACGCGGCGCCGTCCTCTCCTTGCGCACGCTCGCTTCTTATTGCTTAGATCCATCATGTAAATTGTTTAATGTCCAGTGTCACGACGGACGCTCACATTTCGGATTTTCAAACTTTTTAAAAAAAACATTCAATCACTGCAGAGCCGCCGCTCCCGGTAGATTGTTATCAGCTGGTCCCTGGTGGTTAAACTGCCGATCAAATGAGCGACGTCACAATAAGACAATCAAATGAATAGTTCTCCTTTTGTGTTAAGGCCAAGAGAAACATGGCGCCCTGAAGAGGCCGACAAATACAAAGTATGGAGAGATGGATGGTTCCCCGCATTGACATACAACTTAGTACTGCTTAATAAAAGCAGGCATCTTTGAATTAAGTTGGATTAGGTTGGCAGCAAAAATGTAATTCCAGAAAATATAATATAACACAATATAGATGACAGAAGACAATATTTCTTGCACAGCCTATTTTGTGTCACAATATGGGTATTTTATTTTAGGAACCTTTCCCCAAACGTGTGTCCTAATATTTTTTTAAGTATATTATTATTATTATTATATCCACTTTATTTAACTCTCTCACATGAAGTGGCTCTTTAATTTCCCCTTTTTTACAGAGTATAAACTAAACCTGTTCTTACAGTATTTATAGAGTACTTCACGTATGAGTGCATTTCTCCTTGCCCCGGCCACACAGTTAATCCGGTGTCCTCTGCACTTCGCTAATAAGAGAGGAGGATTCTGCTCTCGGAAGACCCGCTCTGCTCTCAAACTCTCATTTATTATGTTCATTGGTGAAGACGGTCTGCCTCGATGCATTTTCAGTCTGGGGATTCCTGGCGCTGCCCTCCGCCATCCCAATTATTTTTCACAAGCTTCACAAGAATGTTATTTAGAGTCATGCTCGGGATACCATCAATTATTCAGACACCAGTGGAGGGAAAAATAATTAAGACGTTTCTTTTCTTTTTCTAAAAAAGTAAATTATGGAAAAAGGTTAAGATGCCACCACACATTTGACTTTGTTCAATTTAAATTTTTGCTTCTGAAAATACAAAAAACCTCTGTTTGTTTCCAGGCATTTGTAATAGTTATTATCCGAATTACATAATCTGACCATAAAATCAGTCAGAAGGGATTTCCGCTCCCCAAAACTAAAGGTCCACTTATTAACTTTTTCTAGGGCTTTTAGGGGATGTTTATTTTGCCTTTTTTTTTTTTTACAATTATGTTAAAAAATATAAAAATATAAAAAATGTTATTATCCTACAGTTTGCATGCCTCTTGTTTAGTGGACCACAACTATAGGCTAATTATGACCTAATCCATTCTAAAACAAATCAAAAGTAGACCAAAAAACAAACCAATAATAATAATAATAATAATTCACCTTGCATGTTTTTTGTATGTGTGCATGTTATGCAGCCAGCCTTTTTCCCCCCAGCATGACACACATGGATTTTGTACCCCCCACCCTTGTACACACGCATGTGTGTTTACGTGTGTCTCGGGAGCGGCCTGGGTCCTTGAGGAAGTTTCAGTTCAGTAAACAGGAAGGCGAAAAAACTCCCCATTTCATTTTTCATCAACTTCCTCCTTTTAACGATGATACAGGAACACCCCCACCAGCACCAGCAAAACCCCCCACCACGTCCCCCGGTCTCTCAACACACACACACACAGGGACGGGACATGACACGCGTGACACAAATGTAGTTTCTTTTCTTGTCGGGATAAGTGAGAGAGGCTGTGACATGGGAAGGCGCAGCAGCAGATCTGTATGGGCTCCTTTGTTTTTACTGTGTGTGTGTGTGTCATCTGCTTCCCGTTTATGTACACAGCGCAGCTCCAGCCTGCAGAGCCGCTTCTCCTCAGCATTATGTGCATTATCTGTATTATGTGTACGGGCTTGCTGCTCCTTTGAACCTGTCGAGGCTGTCAGAAGGCGCTGAGTTTGGCTTTACAGTCTGTATGTTGGTGATGATGAGTGGGGTGAGTAACTAATGCGACTGGCCCTTTTTTCCCCATTGCATTGCAAAGGTGTGTTTGTCTCTCTCTCTCTCTCTGTGTATGCGTAAGAGAGAGTCATGGGCTTTGTGTGGGAGTAAGTGGGGTGTGTTTTGTTGTGTTTGGTGGGTTTATTGGCAGGGCATGAGAGAGCTTAGAGAGAGAGAGAAAGGTGAATGACCCGGGCATGGGAAGAGCCCGTGTGTGTTTTCACAGAAACCACCGGCGTGTAACACTTGCGGTGCTTTTTGCTCAGCTCCAATTGGATAATTTGAGGCGATTTCGTTAAATTCGGGCTATTTGCTGCGTATTTATATTCACACAGAAGCCCATTTTGTCGATTGGAGCTATACACACGGGTACTGTGGAACCTAGTCTATTTAAAAAAATAGCCTATTCCCTACCTCTTGCAACCACACACACACACACACACACACACACACTCCTTGCTCCGATCTATTTCCCCTTTTTTTTCCCGTCGCAGAATCTCGTGATTGCTTTACGTTTAAATCGGCATTTGCGAAGCCTAATGTCTTCTGCATACTGATGGGGGTGAACCGCGCGGCCACGCCTCATGAATAATGCACGAGGAGGAGTCACGGCGAGGTCAGCAGACAGGCTAGAGCCACGCACTGCACGAGGAGACTGCCGCGCAGGCGCAGGAGAGACAAGAAAACTTACAGCACCGCGCTAACCCCCGTGCGTGTGTGTTTACTTCAACAACAAAGGGGATCGGATTTAACAACTGTCTGCTTTTATTTATGTGGCAGCGTTCCCCATATCCGGGTCAGAAGGGAGGGAAGTTTACCTCAGACAAACTAAAAACTTCCACAATTTAAATCAGGCTGGCTGGGTAAATACACAGTGGTAACCCGACGACTCAACCAAGCCAACCACCAAAAATCATGGTATTAAGCACACGATTAATTATAATAAAAATGTCATAATACCATCGGTGGAGAAAAATATATTTAGGCTACCACAGACTTTAGTAAAGACGGGTGACACACGTGTCTGTATGAATTAACCTGCACCGAGTGACCACCATCTTAAATCGACATTGAATGCTCGAAATAAAGGGAAATCAGGGTTGATTGGGTTAATATTTTAAAGTCAATAAAATCCTTTATCAGTGCCGCTTTGTGAGACTGCAGAAAGCCTGGATAAAAACACAATAGGTTTTGTTTGCCTTGGCGATGGGTTATGACAAGCCGATAACCTTGCAAATACCCAGGTCATGGGTGGGTATCATGTTTAATTTTCAGCTTAATGCCATGTTCATTGAACGCCTGGGCAACACACTCTAACAGATGGACTATATGTAGATGTTGGTTTAAGAAACAACATCTTAAAAGTTATTCATATGTAAGCTTGCTTCTTGGGCGTTTGTGACAGAAATATAACTGTGGTTTAATCAAAAGAATATGCCAAATAAAATATATTGGTCTATTATTAGTACTAGAAGCAATGGGGGAAAATATAGCCTGCTGCTACTACTACTACTACTAATAATACTTATTTTTATTATTTATACTTTATTATTATTATTATAGGCCTAGCAATTAGTATGTGTCGTCGTTGCTGTAACATAGTAGTGGTGTGATAGTAGTAGGCTACTATAGAGTAGAAGGTAGCCTGTGCTAGTAGTAGCAACAGATATAGCTTTATAAGCCTCTTCAAATCAAGCTGTATGCTGTCCTGAAAGACGTCACTCCTCGTGCTTTGTGAGGGTTTTCCGCCCCAAACACGAATGAATGAGTTTTAGACGCCTTCCAGTTTATTTTAATCGCCACTGCATGGCTTCAGTGTGTGCCACAGGATTATATTTCCCCCACAGAATGCAGCTCTCTCGCGCCGCCACCAGAGCCCGCTTCAGACCAGTAGGACAGCGAGGACCAGCCCGAGAGGCCCCGCGAGCCCCACCTTGTTCGAGCCTCCCTCCAAGCACGCGCCCCCGTCTTTTTGAATCCTAACCGGTGATAACCTGTAACAACCTCCCGTCTCTCCCTCGCTGTTAAAATACACAGCTGTCAGAACTGTCGTCGTCTTTTGCAGTTGATTAATGGTGAGTGTACGGAGACAGTAAGCTACAGAGAGAAATATTAAAAATTCAATTTAAAGGAGGCGCTGTCGATTAATGTCTGCCTCCTTTGGCTATCTCTGTCTTTTCCTCTTCGCCGTTGTTTCCCGGAGAGGACAAGCCAACCTGTAAACCAGCTAGCCAGCAACAGGCTCAGTCAGAAGCACAAAAAACTGGACAGCATTCAAGCTAGTAAGTGAATTAAGACCTAGTGTACTGTCGCTGTTTCTCCCTTTCTTGTTTCCCCCTGTCTTCCTGCCCGAGGCAAAGCGGAGGAGCAAGAAGAATCCAGGGTTTTTATCAAGAGAACAGCCTGGGTGGATGTCCAAGCTAACAGGCAGCCTACAGCAGAAGGTTCATGGAGTTGAAGGGTCAAAAGTTCACCGTCGTGCGTGAGTTCCGCCCTCGCCTCTCGTCACTCACTCGACTCCAGACCAATTGCTGTATGTCAAAGGTAAAAAAGATGGAGGGAGGGAGTAGCCTAAGAGGAGTAGGGGGGGGTACAGATGAGAGAAATGAAAGCATGAGGCAAAGGAGAGGTGAAGGCCTGACCTTTATTTCCCTTCCCCGGTAACAAAAGCAAAGCGCCTCCTGCCGCCGCAATGTACAGACAGCGAGAGATGAAGGGAGAAGAAAGACAGGAAAAATGGAGGGGTTGAAGGTGGTGGTGGGAGGGCGGAAGGTATTCGGTGACATGGAGGTGGGTGGGTTGTGGGGGAGTGCAGGTGTTTGGCTACACACTTTGTTCACACCGGCTAACATTTGTATTTCATATGGAATGACTTTCTTTTCAGTTATCCTGTTTGATATTTTGGAGCATGGGCAAAGAGAAGGGTAACTAAAAAGAAACATGTGTAATAGTACCACAAGCTGTTGAAACTAGGCCTGGTTTTTGAATTGAAATAAAGAAAGGAAAACAGAAGTATACAAATCAATCTAACAAAATAAACTCCTTTCCCACTTCAACCTAATTTAATGCATTTCATGGTTACATTAGCAACAACTATTCATATACAAGTGTGTCAACTAACCTGCCTTTATAATCACATTCATTTTGGTAGCTAATGATGTGAATATCACAGGTCTAATTATTGACACATCTGTGGCAGAAAACCTTACACTGTCCAATAACAATATAATGTAGTTGTAAAACAACCTTTATTCAACTGCAACAATATCTGTCTATAATGTATAATGATATAAACATGTATTAGACCTATATTTATTGTTAATACGTCTTATAGGAAACAATAGTACCACATTACTGGAGGTGTGTGTGTGTGTGTGTGTGTGTGTGTGTGTGTGCATAACCAGAGAGTGGTTGTAAAGTGGTGGTTTTACGCTTGAAGCTAACAGCTATTTATATATCCCCAAACCATTTTGGAGAGGGAGTTTAGCAAAGCAGGGCTCTTCCTCTCCGCAGCCTTATCAACACAAGCCTGTCAAAAAAAACTCTTATCTCGCGCGCCATCCCAAAAATATGACTCTCCTTATCTGATTTTTCCACTGCAAGATTAATGTTTTGGCCCCGTTTACTTTTCTAGCTGAGAAGAATGAGCCTCAGACCGTTTTCCCTCTGCTTGCCTCTGTCTGCTTTCTTTTTCTCTTTTTATTTATTTCTTCTAAAGTTGAACAACTTAGTATTATTATTAGGTCCTATTTTTATTTATAAAATAAGCTAATACACTTATTTTTTAATAGCTACCCGAACCTAATGTACATTTTGTACGTTTTGTTGTTATTGCTGTTAATAAACTGGCAACATTTTTAGCTCTGTATATCTTGATATTCACACAAAGTTAGCCAGGTGTGTGTGTATGTGTGTGGGGATCATAAAATAAGTAGGCTAAATCTGTAACAGAACCTAATTTAGAGTGATAAAAGTGGTAAAAAAAAAAAAAAAAGGGGGGGGGGGGTAAAAATAGTGATAAAATCCCCAGGTTGTCGCCGACTCACCGAACTCCTCGCAGCTAGGCAGTTTGATCTGGCTAACTGCTTTGACCTCAAAACAATGAGACAAACAATCTGAACTCCAAATCGTTTAATCTCGCCCTGTTGAATAGCACCATTTGGACACATATTGTTGGATCAGTGCTTTATGGTTAAAATGAGTAGGAGGGGTGGCAGAAAGGAGGGGAAATTAGTCGCCACAGAGGAGCAAAATGATAATTCAGTAAATAAATAATCCGTTTATTGACGTAAACATGCTGGCCTGGGCTGGTCCCCCCTCCACACCCCGAAAAGGTAATGGATGAATAACTACGTTACAGATTCCATCTTTCTCCAAAAGTTCATCCCGAGTTCACCAAATTAATTCAATTTAGGTTGTAGCGCGCCTGTCGGTCTGTCGAATGAAGCTATATAATAATCTATACCGTTTGCGCGTGCACGGACCTTATATCACTTTCTTTGCATAGGTCTTTATCTTCATATATAGATAAAACGTATAGGGTATTATTCACAAAATTACATGTAAAAAGAAATTGAATTGCACAGAAGAAACAATACACGTGTGTTTTCTGTAACCGACATGTTAGTCATATAATAGTAGTGAAATGAGTGGGGAGAGGTGTGGACATATGGCTGCAGTTAACTCGATACAAATCCTTCGCCGGGTTGCAGAGAGTCGAATAACATCAATATAAATCCACCTGATACCTCCACGCGGCTCCAAGCCTGCTAAGCACACTAAAATGGTTTATACGAACTAAGATGCGATACAACACATTTGTTTCTGCGAAATACGTTCATGTACAAGACTGAAGTGATTGTGCGGTTATGCTGTGCGGGTTCACATGTCAGCGTGCACGGCGGCGTCATTTGTATTTATACAACAAAAGGAAAAGGAGCAATGATCCGGGAAGAAAAGAAAAATCTGTGTGTGAGAGAGAATTCATCTACTGACCATTTTTCTTCAAAGTAATGACTCCAACTCAATTCAGTATGACGGAGAGAGAGAGAGAGATAGCGAGAGGGAAGGGTAGGCTAAAGAACAAAATGACAGAAAGAGGGAATGAGGGAGAAGGGAGTGAGAGAGAGAGGTGGAAATGGCAGAAAGAAAGGGTGTGGAAAAGGGAGGGGGATGAGGGAGGGAGAGAGGGAGAGACAGGGGGGCTTGGCTGTGCTCGGGGTGAACGGGAGGTCAGCGCGTCTCACCAATATTAAAATGTGTACCGGGGACGCGGGGTGACACGCCTCGCCCGTTAAACAAAGAGTGTGCCAAACTGGCAGATTAATTTGAAAACTTGAGTCAATGCACACGCACACAACACTTAATGCCTTAAAGAGCCCACAGTCTCCGCAGCAGCCCAGCTTGGTCTCCCTCAGCCCCAACCCGCTCCTGGTAACACCGCGAAACACGGGGAACGGCCACCGGTGAGGGGGGTTTTCCTCTAACATTTAACGTCGATTTGGTTGGGTTTCTACGCACGGAGCGCCCGGTGCTGGTGTCTCAACGTTACGGTGACGTGTTTCCTTTGTTTTCGCTGGATTGTCACCGTTAAATTGCTTCCAACTATACAGTATTATTCCGTTTCTTAAACGCGGATTCTGAGTGATGCGCTTCGGCTACAGTCCTGTTTACGCTTTACCGGAGATCGGAGAGTGTGCGTTTCTGCGCGTGTGCGCGCATGCATGTCTGCGGGGGTGTCCGCGGAAATGACAGCGACTTTTTTTTTAAGATGCCACGAAGAATCCCGAAGAGGTCAAAAAACCTGTGGCGTCGGAAGAAGAGAGAGAGAGAGAGGGAACTGAGGTGTGAAGAATGCTGAAGTAGGAAGGCTTCTCTTTATGGAGGAAGAAAAAGAGTGGAACACAGCTGCCGCTTTGTTGGAGATGTAAAGAAGAAAGAAAAGAAAATGTTATAATGATACAACAGGAAAAATGGTTGAAATCGATGTGACGACGACGCCAGAAAGGAGAGGCGAATCCGCGAGCTCAAGAGTGAGTACACACAAATAGAAGTCTCCCTGTAGAAGAGCAAGCTGGCTCATTTGCATATCGTGTGTGTGTGTGTGAGTGTGTGTGTGTGCGCCCGCTTTATTGCTCGTACCGTGTGAGTGTGTGTGTGGCAGGTGCTTTGCCCATGCTGGGAGGAAGGGGAAGACCACGTGTTGCAGGAGCTGCCGCAGAACCCCGTCTTCAACACCCTCCTCTTCCTCTTGTTTCCAAGACAGTTTAGTTTATAGGGACTTTATCAATTCATGTTTTTTGGTCGATTATAGGCTGTGCACGTTACGCCTTGGGTGTTTGAACTGTGTGTTTCTCTTTGCAAGCTCCATTTCCTTCATTGGACCTTAGCATGCTGGCAAATTAAGTCTTTAAGACACTTGGGGCTGTGTGACAATGTTCATATAGATAGATAGATAGATAGATAGATCTAGAGGCACCCCTAACCACACACACACACACACACACACTATCACCAATACATGGCTACCGAGGGTGAAGGCGAGGTCGCGGCCAGTGGAGGGTTAAAGGTCACCCTGGACAACTTTCTCCGACTATAGCCTTAAATTAAGTTCAGAAACACACCCCTAATGTTGTCTACCTTAGGCTATTTAATTCAGGATAGCAGATAGCTCCATTGCTAAAGATTGCTACTAGTTGATTTTCTTTGTGCTGTTGTAAAAATCCTAAAATAGTAACCAATCCGTTGGTAATGTGGCACAATTGTACTGTAATTGTAGAAAAATACAGTTAGTATGAATGAACTGACTTTTGTTGCAGTGGTTTTGACTCAGCGCGAGCATTGCTGTGGTTTTATCATTTTGTATCCAGATGTGCGGTTCTCAGCTGTTGATGTGCAGCACATAGTGTATGAAGCCTGTTGGCAATATGTACGCCTAGACAGCGGCAGTGGTTTCATCTGTTTATTTTCCTCTGCTGATTGCTAATGCGCTGTTTCTTTGATTATAAGCTGGCTGTGGAATGAAATGATCCGATTCTACAGGGAGCATTTTGTTTTCTTTCCATCGTTTGTGCTCGTCCATCAATACAAATGCTGTGCTAATGCTGTTGGCTACATACCCAGTCTGTGTTTACCAACCACTTCAATAAGCCACTAGTTCATTTCTAGAGGCTGTTAACATGATTATGTGCGTATATTTAGCATAAACAATGAATATGTGGTAATAATTTTCTCTGTTTTTATACATGTTTTATTGTCTTCTTGAGTCATATAAAAAGACGGGGCCGTTGTTGTGGGCCTACAACACTCGTTCAGCTTGCAGTGCAGGAAAAATAGACCAACTGTGTTGGATGAGTTACAGTTTCAGTGCGTCACTCGTCAGATTTGTCTTTAAAAAGAAGGGAGGACCCTTTGGAGATTGGATTTTAGGCCTATTGAACACAGATAAAGTGCAGAAGTATTTCTCCGGTTATTTTGCAGCCAGCTCTTGGACACGTCTTTCTTTCCTCTCTGTTGTTTATATTTCCCAGTTTTACCTGACACGTTGCAAAATGAATTCAGTCTTATTGTCAGAGCCGAGCCTCCAACTTCCACACAATAGATAGACCAGAAAACACATTTTGATTAATACTCGCCGCACGGAGTATCTCTGCCCCATACTTTGCATGACAATAACCAGGGGAGCGGACCTCGGTTTATTTTTCAAACTGCACAAAGGAGCAAAATCACATTTCTCTTCTTCGTCGTTGTCCCTATAGCTTTTTCACCTCGGTAATATTTCAGAACACTGACAGGCCCGGTCGCTGCGGATAATGACGCCGTTTAACCCTTCAATATGTTCATTTTAGTTTCTCATTTTGGCTTTATACCAGTTAAGGCCTGCCACTGAAAAAAAAAGCTTGTAATGTTTCAGGCTAAGTTTTAAAAAAGGATGAACACAAAAAAATCGAACTTAATGTGGCCATTCTATTAGGATATTATTTTTACGGAGCTGACAAATGTTTATTCTTATTTACGGAGTGAGTAGTCTGCAAGAGCCTTTTAGCCTTCACTATTACATCTCACTATTTATCCCTTCATTATGAAGCTACCCCGGGCTATATAATGATGAAATCTTACCTTAATGCTCGTTCAAATTAATCCAGTTTAGACATACATGTAATCCCAATTTGGAGCAGAAGCAGGACGCGATAGGTCTGTAGTTTTTTCAGCAGCTTTGCCAACAACCACTGAGTTTGTGAGCCACTGATGGGACAAACTAAATTGTGTGACTTTAAAGTTATTTATTCACCCCGGCTCTCTTCCGCTCCCTGAATATTTTATTGCTTTTTATTTCACCCCCCCCAAATAAACCTTTCAACCTCCGGGAAGTCACCGTTTGAGCTTGTTGGTTTTTGAGCTGTAAACGGAACTGACCCGCAATAAATGCCACATGTTTAAATCCAGATCCGCTGACCTTTTCCACTCACTGTATCCCGCTGTATGTCATCCTCTCTCTGTCTCTCCCATGACTCCAGTTTACTCATCGTGCGTGTGTGTGTGTGTATGGTTTGAAAACAGGACAGTCTGGTTTTTCAGGTGGGGTGCCACAGCTAGTGAAGTGGTCCTTAGCTCCCTGGCAGGTTAGGATTTATAATATTTAAATAAACTAAACGCCAAAATGAAGGACTCGGTTTTGTATTTCAAAAGCACTTTTTTTTTTAGCAAACTATAAATGTAGACTATGTAACGGAACAGCTGCTTTAGTGTCATTAGAAATTCCTGTCTTATTTAGTTGATATTACATTACTCTATGTCGGGATCATATACATCTATGTGGTGTTTTTCTTTCCCTATCCTCTAAATCTCTCTCTCTCTATGTGTGCACATTGACCTCTAGGCTACCTGTAGCCGGAGACAATGGGCTCCCGTTGAACTGAATGGCTGCTGCTGACAAACTTGACAGAGGGAGGGGAAGTGCCGCAGTCAGACTCAACACACCTTGATCGATACCTGAGCTGACCCGCAGCAGAGCGCGGGGGTCAAGGTGACAGAAATACGACCACACCTGCGCACTGTAGAATAGAATAGAAATAGAAAGACTATGCTGGGTATTCTATTGGAACCAAAAAAAAAAACTAAAAAAGTAGATAAAATAAATTAAGAGAAATATATAAAAACAGGAAAGATGCAGACTAGAGACAGATTAGTCTGACAGTGGCTCTCCCTCCAGTCTGAAGAGTCTCCATGCTCTCTGCTTTTGTTGTCCGGTCTGGTGATGTATGAGCAACTTTTGGAGGAAGGCGAGAACAGCAATATTGCCTGCAGCAGGCAGGGAGTGTCGGTGTCACAAAATCAATGTGGGAGCAGCACGGTAGAAGATAGAAATTACATGTAAAATATAGCAGGAAAAACACGCTTATAAACGTGGAAGCATGTAGAGCTTCAAAATGCACCAGGAGCAGCAGCATTCTCATATTAGTAAATTTTTGTATTTTATTTTTGCACTGAAATGATTTTCACAGTCTATCAAGGTAATATGATGCACTTGAGGCCAAATGCATTTAAATCAAAGTGAAAGTATCTCTCCCGGTTTTAAATGAACTGGAGCATGTGTGTTTCTGTGCTTTGTTTAATTATGATTTTTATTTTTTTATTTAGATAGATAGAAAATAAAGAGAGAAGGATTAAATAGTACAGGGCCTTGTGTGTGTGGGTCAGATTACTTTTTAATTCAGTTAAATCAGAGTTTTGGAGACAGACTGCAATTCATTTACCATAGTGAAGGGACATGTATTCATTTATTCATTGGTCCATCCATTCTTCAGTCAGATCATTCAGAACAGTTTCTGATAGGACAGTGTTCCCTGTGCCAAGCGATTTGTCTTTTCTTTCATTAAATTGTGTTCATTCTGTTAGAACGGTCCACGGTTGGAGCTGCCAAGATTTTTTCCTTTTCTTTTGAGTAACTACAACTGTACTTGTAATTAAATTTTGTGTGGTTATTACGCAGATGGAGAGCTTTAGGAATATTTCGATTTTGAATAAAACATTCGTTTTAGATTGGCTAAGGAAATATTCAATCTGATAAAAAAAGAGAGAAACAAAAATCTTTGTCACTGACAGAGGCCTGATCACAGTAGAATAATAGAACTTGACCTTATACAGGATAAAAATGATATTATTTCATATAAATAACATTTCACAATTCCCGGATTATAATATTACTAGATGCATTTTTACTTTCATTCTAACAGCATAAAAATACAGCAATGCACATTTCATTCAAATAATAATATTTTTATTTCTTTATGTCTTAACCTGCATATGGAAACAATATTTAAACGGGCCTGTAATGCAGCTTTGAGCACACCTGTCGTTCCTTCTCTCCTTCCCATGTCCATCACTTTCTAAAAGAAAAACTAAATGTATTTTACCTTCTTGTTTTATTTGCGAGTTTCGTTGCCCTTGACTTACAGGAAGTGTTACAGCGTTATAACTTAATTTCCCAGATCCCCACCAGCAGTGAGGAGGTCGGAGATCAGAGACAGTACAGATGGACGAAAATATTTAAGTGTGGCTACGACAGGGAGTTTATGAGAGCAATAAAGGCCTATCGATGGTGTAACCTCGTGCCTCCAGAGAGCCGCTGTCTTCTATATCTACCCTGTAGATCCGGATTTGTGTAAAAACCATTAAGAAAATCACAAATTCGCTTCTAGGGGAGTATATAGTTGATTTATACCCGACGGCAGCGATGGATCCAACGCACGGAGGAGAGGCCTTTGGCTGCTGTCATTAGATTGTAACGCCTTTATTCACCGTGGATCGCTGCTTTATATTTGAGATTGTAAAAGTGGAATTGTGAAGGTTAAAATAACGTGTCTCTTCCACGAATTTTTATTTCCTTTATCCGCTATTTTATTCTATTTCAGGACTTTAATGGTGGTTATGTGATGTTTATTTTGAAGCGCATGTGTGGATCAAGCGCCGTGTTGTGGGTCTATTATCCCCCAAGGTGATGAAAACTCAATCCAAGTCTTGTTTAAAAAAAAAAGGAAAAAAAATTCGATCATCAAACCGCCTCACAGTTTTAAAGGCCAACTCCAGGTTGAATTGGACTTTTTTTTATTTATTATTTGTCTTGTTGAAAAATGATACGGTGGGCTTTACTGTTCATCTACAGCGTATTGGGGGGTTGTATGTGCGTGTGTGTGTGTGTGTGTGTGTGTGTGTATAGGGGGGGGTAAGGTTTCGATTTAGAGACGGTCAATTTTCTCGAAACAAAGGACTTGGATATCTCCATCATCTTGCCTGTGTGTGTGTGTTTGGCGCACAGTCTCCTTTTGATTGGGAAAACATCAATTCCATTCTATTCTCTTCAATGCAGTGTTTCGTTTTGTAGTAGATTTTATGTTTTTTTTGTGTGTTTCTTATTTTGGTGCTGTTGAACGCACGCAGTAAGGAGTTTATTGTAAAACGTGAATGCTGGGAAAATAGTATGTTTATTATTATTTATAAAGCAGAGTGCTGTCCAGTTTCTGTTCGTCTTCACTCTGTGTAATAAAGGTGTATGTCCTTGTTTTATGGTGTTTTGTAAGAAGCAGTAAGAAAGTGGCAGCAGTAGAGAGTGAGACTGTGTGTTAGCATTTGATATGGGGAAACAAAGCTATGGAAGTCTGCGGCAGCCACGGTTGGGGAGATGAATTCCCTATAGGAAGAAAAACAAAGAGTTGTGTATCTCTGTTCAGTAATGCACAGCTCAAGGGCAAAACAGCCGCACAATGTGGATGCGGACACATGGACTTGCTATGCCAGTGATGTTAATATCGGAAAGTGGAGGGAAATAAATCCTGTTTTTTTTTTTCATGCAAGGCAAAGGCAACCCTGACTGAGGCTGAATTACCATGCAAGGGGAGTTAAATGTGGAATGGGTGCCTGTTGGAGCACCGCGGTGTTTTAAAAAAAGAGGGGAAACGGTGCTGGACTCTCGTTCCTAATGCAAAGGTCTGCTAGTGATTTAGGAGGCCGTGTAACCTGAATTAGTTGATGAATTTTCTATCGATCCTAAACAAGCCAGATTTATCTCTGACACGGTGCTGCTGCTGCTGGGTGGCGGCGCAGCAGCCGGCCAGGCCACTCTCCCACTCCCCGTTATTAGCGATTTGGCAAGCACGTCCCTACACACACCCAAATATATACACAGGAGGGTGGTGCAGGCGCCACTTTAAATCCCCCCAAGCGCTTTCTTTCTGCGGCTTCTTTTTTCTGTTTTCTTTATTTTTTCTATTTGAAGTCCCAGCCAGGCGCGTGACGGGGGGAAAGGGTTCGTTTGTCATCTGTACTGTACTCTGTTGCTCGCGCGTGTCCATGCGCGTGCGTTCCCCCGGCGCGGCTTCAGCTGGAGCCAAATGTGTTTTCAGCGTGTCAGGCGCGCTTTGTTATTGTTGTGATTCTCTGCCTGCTTAGGACGGCATGCCCGCCGACATGTGGTGGGGAGATATACAGAGAGAGAGGGGGGAATGTTGTAAGACTGTGAATGCCCACAAGCTGAGGCCATATGATGATGCGCGTGCGGGGGCCGTGTATATGCTTAATCCCATTTCCTTATCCGGGGTCCGTCCTGGAGGCGCGCCATTGGCCGGCTGCCGTCACGTGGCTTCTTAACTTTGTTCACTTGACAGAAAAGTAGGAGGGTTCAACGGAACAGGAATAACCGAAGAGTAAAGGGATGAGATATAAATTTTAGTTATATATTTTCCGAGTAGGTGCAATTCCACAAAAAGACTCAAATTAATGGCCATGAGCTCCTATTTGATCAACTCCAACTATGTGGACCCGAAGTTCCCACCGTGCGAGGAATACTCACAGAGCGACTATCTGCCCAGCCACTCTCCGGACTATTACAGCTCCCAGAGGCAGGAGTCTGCTGCCTTTCAGCCGGACTCTCTCTACCACCACCATCAACACCAGAACCACCATCAGCAGCGAGCCGAGCCGCCGTACACGCAGTGCCAGCGTGCAGGGCAGCCCGCCTCGGTGGTGATGTCCCCTCGGGGTCACGTCCTCCCCCCGGCCGGGCTGCAGACCACCCCCGTCCCGGAGCAGAGCCACCGCTGCGACTCGGTGACACCCAGCCCGCCTCCGCCCTGTGTCCCAACGCCCCACAGCCAAAGCACGTCGTCCCCCGCGAGCACTCGCAAGGACCCCGTAGTCTACCCGTGGATGAAGAAAGTCCATGTAAACATCGGTAAGTGCTGCATGCAAACTTCTGTCTCTCTCTCCCCCCCTCTCTCTCTCGCCTGCGCCTTTGTGCCTGCAGTTGAAACCTATGCAGTCAGCTCGGTGTCCACCGTCAAAATCTACGGCTTCCCCTCCCTGTTTTCAGTTCCAAGTAGAAGAGTAGCCCTTGGGTCAAGATTTACGATCGTCTGTTTGCGGGGCCAATATAATTACACCCTCCATAAATTTTTATTACACCTCTCCGCTGAGGTGCCTTTTGAAGTCCGATCTCATGCTCGTCTGCTCTAATTCCTCGCCTTATGACAACTCAGACCGAGCCCATAAGTTAGCTTTTATGCTTTGGTAATTTGATTTTAAGTGGTCGGGTTGTATAAACGGTGTACTTTACTCTGTCGAGCCTTCCTTCCCCACTCGTTGTTCCAGGGGAGGGAAAGTTTTATGGCAGCTCAAATATTCATGTTTATGGAGCCGGCCGTAAAACACTAATGTAAAACGGAATAGCTCCAGTCTATTATGGCTTCTCTAATGCTGTAATAGACTTACTGCCTATTGCGGATTGGGATAACCGGAGCGCATGTTCGCGCGGGGACAAAATGCCACTTTTGCAAAGTCACCGTGTATGCATTCACTCCACCGGGTATACTCGTAAGAAAACACTTTCTTGCATGTTTCCCTTTGCAGACTAATTCTAGCTGTCACGTCTTAGGAGACACCGGACTCGGCTGCAGCGTGTTTGATTGCTGCTGTACGATTGTAGTTTTGGGGATTTGTTGAATCATTACCCACTCGGCCATTCAGTGCCGTCGTGTAGCTGCTGCAACCCCCACCACCTTTATTCTCAGCCAGTTTATACAAGACAGACAATGCTACCATCCCTGCTCTCAGTTCGTGGCATAAGACAGAAAAGGTAACTGCTCCTTTGGCTCGTGTTGTTGTTGTATGTATTTATATTTTCCAGTAGCTCTTGTCGTGCGTGCGCAATCGTGTCAGGACGGCACCGTTTTTCAACCTTTAAATGCGGCCGTGGCCCCGATTTGCTCTCAAATCACAACATTTGTACACCAGCGTCAGGCTGGCTGCGCTGGGAGGATCCACACTGCCGCAGGGCCTAAAATGACACCTGACAACATGTTTTCCCTGATAATGCAGTCTCGGCAACACTGTAGTGTAAAATAAACGAGTTGAGCTGCAACAGCTGCATTTGAAAGCACGGGAAAATAAAGATTTGTCGTAGGCTAGGATACAAGAGGATTTCAGTCAAGGGTCTGCCAAGGTTACAGCCATTTTGTATTCTCCCACAGTAGGTCCCACCGCGGTGGCCGTGGCATTATTTCTCTCCGTTGCATGCTCATAATGCACTGACATGTTTTTCTGCCTGTGGCTTGATGTGCTGTTTTCAGTTTTGCAACTTACCGCTAGACTACTGTGTTGCGTGCTCTTTAATGAGGGAACATTAGATATATAATAATTACTCTAATTACATAGAGTAATTATATATAATAATCACTCTATGTATTTTCAGTGCAAGTCATTATTGTACTAATAGCGCCTGTAAATCTGAAAGCATTCGCTTGATATTCTGCATTTACTAGCCTACTTCATTATTATGCTATATTTTGGAGGTTATTGTATTGTGATTGTTGTTGTTTTTCAGTGCTTAATGTTGTGATTATCATTTATTCCCATTGTTCTCCCACAGTGAGCTCAAACTACACAGGGGGTGAGCCGAAGCGCTCGCGGACGGCCTACACGCGCCAGCAGGTCCTGGAGCTCGAGAAGGAGTTCCATTACAACCGGTACCTGACGCGCAGGCGCAGGGTGGAGATCGCGCACACGCTGTGCCTGTCGGAGCGGCAGATCAAGATCTGGTTCCAGAACCGGAGGATGAAATGGAAGAAGGACCACAAGCTGCCCAACACAAAGGTCCGCTCTGGGACGACCAACAATAACACAAACTCCCAGGCTCTAACCGGCTCCCAGAACCGCACCGGACCCCTATAGCCCGATCCTTTGGCGCTTTGTCTGATGTTTGCCCTCCCTTTCCCTGATTCCCAAACTGAACGCCGAAGCGGCAGCCACGCTTGTAACCACCGGAGCCTGCACTTTGGACCGGAATAACGCCTTTGCTCTGGAGGGAGGGATGTCATTGCCGCCTGTCCGGCCTTGATCTGTGCTGATGTTTCACACTATAACATGACGTTACGATGCAGGAGGGGGATGAGGGGGAGATTTCCCATTCATAAAAATGAAATGAGCAAAAGTAGGCGAAGAAGGAGACTGAAAGAAGTGAGAAATGATGCGGCCGCTTCTTTGCTTTATCCCCCAGTTATCTCTCTGCCTCTCTCTCTCTGCTTTTTATATTTCCGTCTTTTTATACTCCTCTCTTTTCCTCTATGACAGAGCATAAGACGGTAGGCTGAGGATAATGTGCCCGCGTGCGTGTAGTTTCTATCCTTCTTTTTTTTTTGGTAAAGATGGATCCTCGTTTTCATCTTTAATCATGCCAAACTCGGGCCCCATTTGTCATGTTTACTCTGCGGGTACAAAGCAAAGGGGTGAACCGCGGCTCTGCCCATTACCCCCTCGCCCCTACCCCCCTGCACCCCTCCCCAAACCACTACCCCCCCCCCCCCACACACACACACACACACACACACACTCACACACGCACGTGTAATAAATGAAACTCTCGTTTCTTCAACAGAAGTATTCTTACACCCTGCCACACACACACACACTACAAAAAACACGCATGCCCATGATATCCCTCTGTCCGCCCTTATAGTACTCTAACATCAAATATAACCTCCGGTATGATCCAAAATGACACCAGGCAGTTTTCTGCCTTGCTGTCATCATTATAACTGTTGGTATTTCTGTTTTGTTTAATGACAAAATATAGCTTTTTAAATTTTAATTATAGTTATTTTTTGAATTCAGTGATGATTGTAAAAGTATATTATTATGTTATTGCTGAGAATGACAAGGAGCGTTTATGTGGTCCGTTGATTGTTCATTTTGTGATGTTGTATACAGGGAAGCAGACTGACAGGGTGATTCAAGTGAAATAAAGTTAAATTAAGGCATTTCCCACTACGTGCCAAACAGGGTTTATAAAGCTGCCTAAACAAAGGACACTAATATCCAAACCAAAATCCTGGTACAAATAGGCCTAGCTCAAGAACACATTATGAACGCAGCACTATACAATGTACTACCTATTACCTCAGTTGTACTTATATATATTTTTATTTTTTTGGTCATCTTATTTTATCTTGCTCGTTTGATGAAGTGACAGCTTTTCGAGCTTTTATATTTTTGAAATGCTGTGACGAGTTATTATAATAATTATTGTTACCTGCAACACAAACAGCGCTATTCATTTATTGTATGTGGAAATTTAAAACAAATAATTTAATTATAAGCAATTGTTCTGGCCAGGGACAAGTAAGGAGGCTTTTTATTGCATGTCTGAATGGTGTTGATTTATTTTTCTATCTTTTCCCCCTTTGTCTCCTTTCTCCGCACATTAAATGCGCGCACACTTCCTTTTCCCCTGTTTGCTTCTCCTCTTCTCTCTGTTCTGTCACCTTGTGCCACTTTTAGATATTTTATTCTGCAAGTGTTTTTTTTTAATTGATGTTATTTTATTTACATTCCAAAGATCCGTTTCTATCGTTATTGGTGATGATAATGCAACGATGGTATTGTTGAACATGATATGTAATTTGCTCCTTTCTCTGCTTATGCCTCCTCAATGTCTACCTTCCTATTATTTGTAAATAGTTCATAGAAATTTAAATAAATGGCTAAAAATGTTTCTTCTCTCTCATTTCCTCTCTAAAAAATAGGATTTGTCCAGTTTCTCCTCATCGAGGTTTAACGGTGTAGGATGTATTTAAAGCGTACATTCACACGCTCCTACATGCACACACACAATAAATAATTTCATTTAATTTCACTGTTGGCTTTGCCTACAAACGCACAGCGACCTGTCTTGAGAAATCAGCAGCTTGCGATGATTAATCTGTCCCGGCCGTGAGTGATCTTGGTACATTACGTCCTGTAATCTCGTTTTAAATCACAAACCGTCCCTCCGTTTCACTCTCGTTCTCCCGTTAATTTAACGGCTGCTCAGACGCGCTTGCACTGGCCCGACGCAGAGTATGGGACCCCCTCCTCTTCTGGTTCTGAAGAAAAAAAAACATTAAATAGTTTCTCGGTTCGTGGTCTTTTAATGCTTTAATGAGTGTAATTTTTGCACAACACTTTCCCCCCCCTATCGGTGTTTTCTGGACCGGTGCTGTGCGCGCATGTGTGTTTTATTATTTTTTTTTATATATTACAAAAAGGGAGCGGGCCGGCGCCATAGCTCAAACCCTGACAACCAAATAGATAATCAACAAGACGAATGGCTTCTTTTGTAAGGCGCGGCTCCCGTATTAATTTTCATTTTCTTTTCTTAGAGCAGGTATCGAAAAATATAGAGCAAGAAGGGGGGAGGACGAGAAAATAGCATTCCTCTCGATGAACTTTAAACAAAAAAGTGTGCCCCCCAAATTGGTCCGCTCGTATTCCTCGGCCCAGAGAAGATTCCCTATTACTTGTTGGTTGATTTCTCCCCGGGCCTCTTGCCACAGAGACTCCCTCTGCCCATTTATCTGTTTTCTTCCTGTTTATGAAAGGCTCCCCCAGCGCTAAAACCGCCCTCCTATCAAACTGTACACCTATATGTGCTCAAACACACACACACACACACACACACTGGGCCAAAATGGTAAAGCCTTACATGATGACTCGTGAACCTGCATTTTCAAACATTTCACTGTTTCATCACTGTAAAAATGAATGTCACTGTTTTATTTAATTTTTACTATTAACCACTCTGCTCGAAAATGACTACAGCGCGTTTTTACCCCTCTTTAACGCTATTCCAGAGTGCGCATTAATTTCCAGATGCCTAAAACGAGCTAAATATATATATATATATATATATATATATATATTCCTCCTATATGGTGAATGTTATAAGGTTTCACACCCCTCCTCCACACACATACACAAACCCTCAGGCGGTGCACCTCTCCTCACATAAGATAATATTTGTGTCTGAATGCTGTAATTTTCGCTACACACCAATTGTCCTATATTGGAGCATCTAAACAGACACCCCTCCCTCCCCAATATTCACACACAAATGTTCCTCCACAATAACCCCTAAAGCCCCAGAGCACTTGCAGTCTGAGTTGAAATAAATGGATTTGCGTGCGGGGACACCGTGCACAATAAAATCCACCAAGGAATCCTTATTCTTTTTTAGCCTCCTTTATCAGCCGGGGCCTTCTGCTGCTTCTGTGAATGGGAGCAGATCTTTGTGAGGATGCCCACACCCCCACCCCTCTCAAAAGTTCACCGCCATTATTTTCTGGACAGGAGAGAGGGGACGGCACCTCAAGAAAAATGCGAGAATTATACAAGAAAAATCATTAATCACTTGTTCTTCTCTAAACACTTCTCCTTCTTCTTCTTCTTCTTCTTCTTCTTCTCTATTGTCATCTGGCAGCCACACACAAGACCCCTTCTGCCAGGAGAGAGAGAGAGAGGGCAAGGAACAGAGAGACAGACAGAGGAGAAGTAAAAGAAGACGTCTTGGAAGACACTTGGGAGACACCCCCCCCCCTCCCCTCCTTCTCCTCCCTCCCTCACACACACACACACATACATACTACATACACCTCCCCTTCCCACCCATCAGTAAGCTATTTTTTTACACCCCACAAGTATCCCACCATAAGAAAAAAAAACTTTTTTCTTCCTCATTGGAAAGAAGAAAATCCTTCCAAAGAAACTCCAACAAACCAGCGAGAGAGCCCTCATGGCGCAGAAGACGATGGCCCCGAGGTCGCTGGAAGTGGTGGCGTCTAAGGTAAGAGGCCTGGGAACTTCATTTTCTCTCTCCTTTTTTCTGTCTTTGGCTCTCTTGCTCCTGTGTGTCTGATGGCTCGGTGGCGTTTTTATGGTTTTATTGCTCCCTGCGCATTTGGCCAGGTCAGGCGAAGGGGGCATTTATGGCCGTGGGTGCTTTGATTTTAGCGCAGGGACTTTTGGAGCTGAGTGTTTGTGTTTGAAGGTGCGTGTGTGTGTGTGTGTGCGTGTGTATGTGTGTGTGTGTGTGTGTGTGTGTGCATGCAGCGTCTACAGCTACAGATGACGGGCTTGTGTTGCGCTGTTGTGTGTTTTCTCCCTAGTTTGTACAACTGTTTCCGTCCCCTTTTGCTGTGGTGGTGTCACTTCTGCGTCTGTTTGTCACTCACGAGGCCCGCCGCTTCTTGAGCATCTGTTGTTGTGCGTAAAACATTCTATTGTGCGTCTTTTACGCACGGGATTTGGGTAGGTAGTTCTGACGAAACTGTCCATTTTATGTCATTTTTCAGATTCAGCTGAAGGTGCTTTTTTATATAGCGCTTATATATATGATGCAATTTGACTACGAACTTAACGCGGTCGCCTGTGCAGGCTCCTATTACTTCAGGACATTTCAGAAAAGCTCTAATGTATGACAGAATGGGCCACGTGAATAATTCCTGGTTCACCCGGAGCTTATTATGCATTTTGTCTTGGCTGTGTTTCTGCGGTTATACAGTGTTGCTGTGGTTTAGGCCTATAGCCTTTAATGAGATGCTGTCGCATGCCTGTGTGTGTGTGTGTGTGTGTGTCTGTTTGTGTGCGTGCGTGTATTTTTTTTTTGTCGGCCAGGTGCAAACAGGCTATGGAGACTGCAGTAGGAATATGAATAATACGGCGCTCAATTGGAGAGAGGGATGCAGGGGGAGGAGGGTGGGTGAAAAAGAAAAATTAAAAGAACTGGAGGGAGCGCTGGTTAATGGATACTCTCGTGGTTGCGCTTGAAAACAATTTACCTCGAAAACAAACGATCTGCGAGGCTTTCCAAATGAACTGCGAACGATCGCCGTCCGCCGTGTGCGCTCAGGCCTCCGGTATCTGCTGAGCCGAGCAGCAGCGGCCTTAGGAAGCGCACTCACTCCTGTTTGACCCCTTCAGAAATCAATCTGGCCGGGATTAGAAATAAAAGTGCAGCGGTTCTGGTGGAGGTGCTCCGGCCTCTCATGGGGATGCAGGCCGTGGCGTGATGCGATGCGTGGAAAAGTAAGAGAAATAAATGAGAGAAATATAAGCGGCGGGTATCGAAGGAAAGGCAGAGATGGAGAGAGAGAGGTGGAGGAGGGAAAAAAATCGATGGTCATGCAATGGCAGCGGGATGGCCAAGCTGCTGCCACAGAGGGTTCAACCAGGGGACACGTTTTCTGACCGATGAGGTCCACTGGCTCTGAAGCCAGAGGCTGACCCGTGGTTACCCCCGCACACACACACACACACACACACCACTCCTACCCCCACCACTCCTGGTCCCCCTTGACCTCGCAAGGCTGCTGGACCCTCCGCTCCCTCGGACATTTCCAGACCTCCGGAGCCCCCAGGCCACTTAGTCATAACAGGCCGAGTTCAGGGCACTGTAACCCGTGGGCACGGCGGCGATATCTCCGCTCCCACACCCAGACAGACAGTTAGACAGACAGACAAATAAGCTAGCCACCTGGGCAGGGGTCAGCTACAGGCCACTGCAGACTGTCAGTTAAACGGGATTGAAACTGGTTGAAATGGATTCACAAACATATGAGCCTTTTGGGATATGTTTTTACTGCTTAACATGATAATATTAATATATTTTGCCCTATTTTTGCCCCTAATACAAGGATACTGTTTTGTAAATTTTGCCTCAAAGCAGCAGCTGTCTCAAGTTTTGCTCAAAGTGTCATTTAAGAGCAGAGCTTTTAAAATGTGGTGCTCTGTCTCAGTCTAAAGCATTGAACACTGGAACTGTATGATTTGGCATGAAAGGGTCGGACAGGCAGAAACAGAGAGAACGTGCAGCCTGATGCTGGACAGTATTTAGACAGACTGGGACCTCAGTGTAAACAGGCTGCCCTCCTGATTGCCTTGGTGAAAAGCTGCTGAGCCTTTTTTAACTCCCAGACTTGTTCCAGCCATGTTGTATTCAGGAGGAGAATTTTACACTGGGATATGTTAAATGGCACATTTTGACAAGCTGATAGTTACCAATAAATAACATGAAATAGAATGCTGATAGTTTTACTGTAAAGGTGATTTTGTGCAATTCAGTGAGTTGCAGCCACCATTATTTACCAGCATTGGGCTGGTGGCTGCTGGTCCTTTTCCAGCCTGGTAACCTGACCTGCAGTTGGGAGGGGTGCTGTGTGGGTGTGTTGCAGAGTACTGATTAATCAAAGGGACAATGGTATATGGGGGAAATGCTGTTGGTCAGTTTGTTTTTATGGTGCCTTCATTGCCATAAAATGTTTCCCATACGGTGTAGGTATTCCCCTTCATTTTCTATTTTACATCTCACCAAGGCCTCATAAGACATGCAACATTTAATCGTGTACCTATGCGACCTTTTACACCTTTCAAGACCCACTGATGGCTCCATGTTTACACCCACTTGTAGTGCAGTTGTGCTCCGTTCAGATCCATCAGCAACCAAAGATACCAGACCGAATCATGGGGAAAGCCAGGCTTAAATGGGATTTGTGTCATTTTAACAATCATCCATAAGTCATTCAAATTCACACTAATAGATATGATCAAATCATGTGTGGTCTGATAGTGGCATCTAAAACTTGTGAAATATATATCTAATTTTCAGACGATGAAGTTCTGCTCTCAACTGGTGCAAGCAGGATGTGGTCCAGTGTTGCTTTAAGGTCTCTTCAGTGGGACTTGTGGATGTTTTTGGGATCAGACCTGTGACTTTTTATCTAACCAACCATCTTCTTAAACTATGGTCCCTATATTTGACATATTACAATTGTTAATACATACTAAAGTTGTCCATCTTGCATCTTGAGAAAGCTTGACTCTGCGCTCTCTCAGTTCTCCTCAGCTGCTGCACCAGCAATTTTACCACCATGGGTCCAAATATAAAGCGCATAGATTGTTTCACCTTTAAACTAGCACATAAATAGTGTATCCCCCCCCCCAACACAGCTCAGCATCACTCTCAGCTGGATGTTAGTAATTTCTATGACATTCTTACCCAGAGAAGTCCACTTACTGCAAATGAGATGCTTTGGTGCTTCAGTATCATCATTTACCAACAGCACATGAAAGGTCAGAGGTCGCAGTACATATTATACCTTTAATATAATACTTCTGATATTATTATTTACATCAGTGTTTTATAGTTATCACAAAACAACTTTGTCTAAATACAAGCAGGCATACAATTATCAAAAGTATATTTTAAATCATCTGCAGGCTGAAGAGGAAGATAATATGGGATGGATGAGGACCAACATGCATACCAGCATTGCTTTAAGGTGGTATGCATGATGGTGACATAATACACACATGGCATTGAAGCTGAAACTGGAAATATTGTGGCATTCCTAGTAAATGTATGGTGTAAAGGTATGGGTAGTGGATGAGCATACAAGGCCTTTGGCGGAGATTGACAAAAACAACCTATTTTGTCATTTTTTCACATTTCTGTTATTTGCATTAAAATCTCAGTTCTTGTCAATATCAGTATCAATGTAATGCAATGCAACATCAAAAGAGAAGAAGGTGGTGCAGCTTTCAAAGCAAAACCAAAATAAGACAACTATGTGGCAGAAAATGCATTCAATATATCTGTGGGACTTTATACACAATGCATTTTGGTGAGAAATGTTGCATTCAGGTGACATCATATAATTATGTGCCATACTGAGGGAAATGAAAGCTTAACCCTTAATGCTATAGCTACTGCTCATTAATTTACACAGAACTGCTGTGGAGAAGGTTTCTCTGCATAAACCTTGAATGGAGTAAATTTAATTCCTGCCCTGAGCTCATGCAGGTTCATTAAAAACACACACTTGTTAAATTAAAAGTCCTGCTGCTCTGCTGCTGTGTAAATGCCCACTGAGCTCTTATGTAGTGAAAGACATTACTTTTTTGTGATTTTAAGTCTGTTTCTGTTGATCCAAGTTGTTTTTTCTGCAGCTTTACCACTTTTCCTGATGCTTTCCTCCATCTAAAATGAGATTTGTTTTTTGTAATCTCAGTGGGATTAGCAGTTAAATAACTGTGAAGTGAAAGCATGAAACGACAAGAGGTGGGCACGGCAGATGTGAGCCTCCCTCACTCCGACCTGTTAGTTCACAGAGAAGCTGCTGTCTGCTTTACAGTCTGCTGTCAGTGAGATGTTTGAAGGGTCCGGAGCAGCTGATGGAGCTGATGTTTCAGCAGCAGCTTCACACATGAAGCTGCGGCCTTATGGGTTCACAACGCACAGGCACATAGGCGCGCACTGTGACATGCACGTTCAGGTCACTGTGCGTGCTTGTGAGCGTGCACGTGTTCACAAGGTTCAATGATCGTCACAGGCTCACACTCAACCAGATAACAACAGTTACACCCCAACTTAACTTAACTCTCCCTCTCTCTCTCTCTCTCTCTCTTGGCCCGGGGAGTCTCGCGGTGGTTTGCTAATTGCCAGACAAATCGCCAGCGCGTTCTTTTTTCGTTTTTTTTTTCTTTCCTTGCGCTAGTTGCAGCCCGAGAAATTTATTATTCTGGAGAGCGCGAGGAGCCAAGGAGGTCACGGTGCAGGCGCGCGGGCTTCAGGAGGAGGTCGTCACGAGAGATATATGGCTGCCAGGCTTTTACTACTGCACCGGCTGTGTGTGTGTGTGTGTGTGTGTGTGTGTGTGAGAGAGAGAGAGAGAGAGGGAGAGAGAGAGAGAGCCATTTAAAAGTAGACATGTATTAAGTATTAAAAAGAGGGAGCCAAATGATGGTTGCCAAGTTGCAACACGCGCATACACAGTTTCTTTTTATAGGCCAGGCTGTTGTAGTAGCCTATCATGCTGTGACAATTTTGGAGTGTACAGTTAGTCAATATGTATTATGAATTATCAACAGTTAGTTTTAATAATGAACGCATTACGAAATAAATAAATATGATCAAATCAGTATCCATTTGAGAAACTGAAGTTTCCCGTTATTCTTTGTCAGAACTGCGTGTACTTTTATTAGCAATAGGTAGGAAGGAAGCGGGCCCTTAGTGGACTCTTTGACTCCCCTCTTTCAAGAAAAAGACGCCAAAAAGAGCCAAAAGGCCCCACGATTGGCTGTCTAACTGTTGTAACAGCAGGAAACAAACACAACCTTTTATAATTATTTTTTGTTTCTGTTTGTTTTACGTCAAATCTGCCAACCCACATGCTATGTATATTAAAGCATTCTACGGTCTTTTAAATACATTGTTAATGATTAATAAGTCATATATGCCAATTTGTAACCCTTCTATTTCCCTTTATTGTGAAGTGACCCAGCTGTTCAGCAGCGTTAGGATCGGTGATGCTGCATTTAGTGAATGGAGACGAGCAGGCCAGCGTGATGATCCTGCCGCTGTGTGTTACAGCAGCGCTCATATCCGTTAGATGGGAATGATAAATAGGCTTCAGTGGTCTGTATGACTAATGGCGGAGCATTAGGCCTGCACGTGTATTGGTACTAAAGTATTAAACAACCCCTCCGCCCCTCTTTACCTTTTACTTATCAATACCCTAATGACAAAGACGCACTAACTTGCTGTTAGATCATATAATAACATCCTGTGGACAGCACGCCTGACACTCACAAAGATTAGAATTCGCTTTTGTCTGCAGTTTATTATAAGCGATCGTGTCGCTGGTCAGTCATCCGTTTTCAGAAAGTTGAGGAACAAGGAAAAAAAAGAAAGTAGCAACAAAATTGAAAAAAACAAAACAAAAACGACAACAACAAAAAAACACAACTTCCACTGAGGACGAAACAATTCATTTGGACCGTGATTTTGCTTCTTACTTCCCCGTGATCATTTCGATTGATAATACGCCTTTAATAAACTAAAAGCTTTCACACAAGGAGCAAAAAGGAAGTGCAAAATTCACTGTAGTTTGTATGCGATATTGCTACTTACCAGTTATGCCCATCTTGCCATATATTCATCATCCTTTATATGTGAAATAGATATCTCTGTACACGTTAAATGTGGTTGCAAATGTTTAGTTTAGCAATATGTTTATTTTAGCATGTGCCTGCCGTAGTGCTTTATAGCCAGCATTAAAGATCACATGTCAGTTAACTCTACAGTGCATATCACCAGTCATCTGGAAGTTCATATGCATTAGTATTACGCCAAAAAGACGTGCTAAATTGTATTGGAACACAACCAGAAGTTGTTCAGATTGTTTTACTGTTGGCTGTAATCCGGGATGTGAAGCACAGAAAATCACTCCATTCAACCAACAACATAGGAAGTGTAATTGTAAAAATATAACATATAAAGTGAAATTGATCTATACTGTAACTCAGCACGCTCTCTCCCAGGCTTTATGAAGTTAACAATGGTGAGGCAGTTTCAGCACTGCTCAAAAGCCATTGATCCTGTCATGTCTGACAGCAAAACAGCCACAGTAGCCAATTAAAACGCACTGTACTGCCTATTTAAAGTACAGGCTTTCAAATAGGAGTCAAATATCAGTCCTGTTTCCTTCATAATAATAATTTTAAAAAACGATAATGAGGGCGTCCATGCTTACAGGTGCATTAAAAAAACAAGTTTAATTATGTATATGCTATTAGTTATTGATTTTGATTGGCTCTTAACACTTATAAGACAGAGAACAGCAATAAGCCACGGGGGCTCTACCGACCAAGCCACACGGCTCGTGAGACCGGCCGGGGATGTCTCCCTGGTGCAATCCCATAGTGGGGGGGGGGGGGGGTCCTCATGTCTCTCGCAGGAGAAGAATATATTTCAGAGAACGCTTGTGCGCGTGCTGCCGTCTCGAGACAGATTTACGAGCCGCAGTAAAAGGCGAGATGTCGGGGCTTGGTGAATCAATCTCTCTCTCTTACTGTGTCAGTCTCTACTTGTTCTCTCTCGGATCAATCTAGCCTCAATAATAATAATAATAATAATAATAATAATAATAATAATAACTATCTCTTTTCTTGTGATATAATATGTAACCACTTAATCACGCCTTGGACACTTTAATTTTACGGCCATTCTACATTTGAACAAAAAGACATTTTCAGTGTCTCTCTTTTTATTCAAAGCCTAGTTAATCATTAACGAAGAGGAAGAATCTACCTGTCTTAATCCATCACGGACCAAGAGACCCCCAAGAACTCAAAGAACTCCAACATCACTTCACTTATTGGCTTTTAGTGTTATTCTGCGCCTAGCTAATACATACTAAACCATATTTGTAGGCCGATTTGAATTGAATAATACAATATTTGCTAAAATGTTGCTTGTCATTTTCTGTAAATATATGGATTATTAGTAGGTTACAGATACTTTTAAAAAATGTTTCTGTCGCTTTGTTTTGATAGTATTAAGCCCTTGCTATAAAGAGCGTCTCACAAAGACGTTCATTTGTGTTTTCTGTTGTCAGATGTAGCTATGGTGGTTGTCTACATCACTAAATGAATGGTTATTATGATTTAGTTGAAAGTATCTCTACCCCCATCCACCATATTTCGGATGTTTATGCTGCTGAGATGCTTTTGTTGTGTGTAACAGCTTTGCATGCGGCTATGCCAAGTTTGCAGAGCGGATTCGCATTGCTGTTGTCAGGCCGGCCCAGGCCTCTGCTGCTACTTATCTTAGCTGCTGTTTCACACTGTGATTGCTATAATTTATGGCCGTCATTACAGACGCCATCATCACCACCGCAAATGTTTGATTTCAATCTTGCTGTGGGTAAAATCTCAGGGACCCGCCGCGGTGCTCGGAATACAAGAGTGAAAACACTCTGTCTGTGCGTTTTTAGTGCATCAAAAAGGTAAATAAATGACCACCCAACACTTTCACTGATAATAGGTTTACATTTGTTTCCTTCTTGCTAATTATTTTTATGCCTTTGTCATGTTGTAGATTATATTTTAGAAACTGGCCAGTTCTGCTCTGATCTCACCACCGAGTAGTTTTGGATAATTGCTTTTATTTGTCTCTACTTCTCTGGCCTCTCAATTGTTCACAATTGGCTGAATAAAATATAAAACCAAATGAGTTTAGTTTTAATGGACACTTCACTGTGTGTAAGAGGAGCGTTTTTATTTTTAGCATCTAGATAGCTGAAGGATGGAGAGGCAGGTAGTGCGATTTTTAAATGTCCTTTCTGTTCCTGTGAGGAGAAGCAGCCCTGGCCCATTGTTTGACCTTGAAGCGCTTTCTTCATAGCTCCTCAGCAGCTAGGTTAGCTCTGTTATAGCCTCCCAGCCGGAACATTGTTTTAGAGTCTCGAGCTCCATTGTTCTGCTAGAGGCGGCTCGAGCTCTGGAACCGGGAGACGGAGCGCCAAAAGGATTCCAGCGTTCTATTGTTGCTGCCCTGCGCGGCCTCGCGACGGGGGTTTTTGTCTCTCGGTTGTTTTCTCGTCTGTCTCTCCCTCACTCTCTCCTTCTTTCGGCCTTCTTATAGTATCTTTCTCTCCGTGCTACCACATCCCTCTCTACTTGTCTCCCCTTCTTTCTGCAACAGCTCTCTCCTCGGCTACCTGTCCTTCACTCGCCCCTCTAAATAAATGGCTCCTTCTTCTAAATGAATTACCACCCCACCAGGAAAACTTGTTAATGGGATGAAAGAAGGTTTGGACAATTTAGTCCAAATGCAATATTTGATTCAGGTTCATAATATCACAGAGGTGGAAGAAAGAACTGGGCTCGTCTGTTTTAGGGATTAAATCTTTTTCTCACGTTTCGATTCGGAACATGAATTTGTAATTATTAAACAAACAATTTGGCGTGATTTGTTTCAACTGACACAATTGGTTTCGGTCTTTGAGGCTGTTAAATATTTAGTTTAGCTCCAGGACGCGCTAACATGACACCGAATATGAGAAATAAACACTCAGTTGTGATGCACAGCAGTCAGATAAAATATGCCCGTGCTTTGCTCCATCACCATCGAATATTTCCAATTCCTGGGAACAGGTACATTGAAATATAAGCCAGGGCAATATAAGGGATTCCCCTTGTTCTCTCGACTAACGGCAAACTGAGGAAGACATGACAGTGAGGAATAACGAAGAAAGAGTCTGCGGCGTGCAGTCATTTTTTAAAACGAACATAGTCGGTGACAATCATCTTTTATCGGCCTCTCTGTGCGTCTGTCATAGGCCTACCCCTGCTTTACCTTACAGTTTACAGCACACACACATTAACACACACCACTCATACTGAAAAAGTGCCCCCGTGCTGTCTTTATGTTTACATTCTTTTTTAAAACTCAAACAGAGTCCTGCATCACACAGCACTCCTGCATGCGTGTACTGGTCCGGATGGGTCCCACGACGGAGAGGCGCACGGATAACCCCCCACCACCCCCACCCCCCGCCCCGACCAACACGTCACGTGATTCATTAAATAATTAATGCAGAGGTTGCAGAATAGATATGTATTCGTCAGGAATATAACGGTAAGACGTGGTGCTGCTCCAGTGTGTGTGTGTGTGTGTCTCTGACGTCGAAAATTCAACTGTCCTTTCAAAAAAAAAAAGACATACAAGCCCCCCTATAGCAGCGGTGAGAGGGGGAGAGAGAGAGAAAAGAGAGAGAGAGTGAGAGAGAGAGGGGGAGAAGAGGAGGCACTGAGAAACGCCACCGGAGAGAGAGAGGAAGAGAAAAGAGAGAAGGAGGCTGCAATAAAACAAATTTGGACGGGTGTGTGTCTTGCGGGTCGTTGTGGACACCGTGAGTATTGCGGAAGGAAGGGGACTGCATGGGGGGAAACCACACTTCTTCTTCTTCTTCTTCCTCATCTTCTACGCCGCTGCACCGCCTGCGCCCGCATCCCTCTCAGTGAATCATAGGCTATTTTAACACCGTGGTAAATATGCCCCAAAAAATACCCATCTCTTCGCCGTGTTTTCTCATCGTGCATGTTGCTGTCGTGTTGTTTACACATCACCCCCACCCATCATCATCAGCCATTGTTTATAGGTTGGAGCGGTGCAGCCGCGCAGCCTGCAAACCGGAGAGAGAGAGAGGGAGAGAGGGAGCAATGCAATGTTAGCCGATGGCTGTTTATATTTTAAGAAGCACTTTGATATTCTCCTCCATCTTTCTCCCATCACCTCTTGTCTGCCTCTACATCTCTCTCTATCTGCCTAACTCTCTGTCCATCCCTCTCTCTCTCCCTCTCTCCTCCTCTCTCTCTCTCTCTCTCGCTCTCTCTTCTTTTTTTTTACTCAGCCAGCTACTTCTCTTGATTTATAGTGAGGCAGGGTGTCAGCGTGCGGCCGGGGCTGCCATTGTGTGTTTGTGAGGGAGTGCTGTTGTTTATGGTGCTGCCCGCGATAAATCATGCTTTCCTCCGCTGTGGGAAGACGGAGGGGAAAAATGACGGTCGATGGACCGATGATGCACCGGAACGAGGAAGAAGAAGGAGAGGAGGAAGAGATCTCGCCACGGCGGCCACGAGCTCCTCTTTCGGTTCTCCTCCTATTTCTGTTCCGGCTATGTTTTCACTGCCTTGCTCTCTTTCTCCCTTCCCTCCATGCCCACACACACACACACACACACACACACACACGCACACACACACACACACACCCCTCCGCTTTTTTTTTTTACACTTGATTATTACTAGGGGTGTTTTCTTTTTTCCTTGCTCAGTATGACAGTGGCTGGCTGTAGCTCCGGGTCTTGAATTACTGCGGCGACCAATTAACGGGAGATTTGTTTAAATTTGGCACACCAGGCACGCCTCGGCCGCCATGAAATCTCATAAAAAAGGGACCTGCCGGCCAGGAAAATCTCATCCATCTAGCCAGGAGGTGTGAGTGAGTCCAAGTAGCTCAGCCAGGGGAGCCGAGCTGAAGATCTAAATGACGCCGGTTCGAGTCCAGGGCTTCTCAAGCACAATTAGCCTAGACACTGCTTTTAAGTGAGAAACAACCATTAAACTGCTTTCTGCATTGACAGAAACCATCCAGGGAGAATCAACTTGGCTTTGGAATTTATATCGGCTCTATTTATGTCATCGAGAGTACCTGCATATTGTTATAGTATAGCGAAAATAGTCTACGACACAATGCATCTGCTGCATTTTATTTAGAGGTGTTATTATGGTGTCCAGTGCATAAACCCACTGACTCTGAGTTCATTTTGCAGAAGTTGTTTTTTCTCCTTCTCTCTCCATGCATTTTTTTCATTGTGTTTTCTTTGGATGCCTGCTGGAATGGAGCTGGGGGCCATTATTCATGTCAGCACTCAGTGTCTCTGCCTTTGCTCAAATCCTTCGCCGTGAATCAGACCTTCTTTAAATGTGGCGAGGAAAAATAAGATGCAGGGATGGGAGGATATTTTTCCCTCATTTTTTTTATTTATTTTTTTTTTTGCTCCATGTTTATACATCTCATATCAAATTCGGCTGCATTTCTTATTTACATGCGTCCTATGGCTACAGAAAATCAAATGCAGCGACTCAACGAAACATTGTGAATTGGTTGTGGTATCAGTTTTAGCCTTTCCTATTGCAAGTATCAAGTGGGGTGGGGGGTGGATGGGAGGTTGTAATGGCGTAACGTAATTTCACCGGCTAACCTCATAACTCACTATAGTAGATAACGCGTGTGCTGTTGTTTTGGTGTGAAGCCAGCTGGTAATATGCAAAGCGCAGTAAGTACAGAGGACAATCAAATAATTGTACAAACATACAACATTAGCTTGCAAGACCATTTTTATAGACATTGTAATAATAATAATAATAAGAAGAATAACAATAATAACAACAATAATAATAATAATAATAAATATAACTGGTGTGTATTACAGAGTTATTAACACATGTAGGGAGGCATCTCATTCGACAGGAATGGATGGATGAATGGATGGATGGATGGATGGATGGATGGATGGATGGATGTGCACCCGGAACGGTGCACCCCCCCCCCCCCCGGGTGTGTGTCTCTCCCCGATCGGCCATCGCTACCAGTGTAAACCTTAGTGTAACCAAATTAGAGCGGCTCCCTATCACATAATAATGGCAGTAGCAGCAAGAGGCCGCGCTTTTCAAAATGTGTGTTCCTGCTGTCCGCCGCCGTGTCAGAAACAATATCCCGCCTCATTTCTGCGGACGGAGAGAGACGAGGAGAGAGGGGGGGGGGGGGGGGCAGGATTCCCTCATTTTTCATATATATTTAAATATTTTGCTGGGTATCTCGACCTCATATCTGATTTGGGTGACAGGGAAGCGTTGGGGAAACGCTATTCAGGGCGCCTGCTGCAGACAAACACACTGGAGGCGTGTGTGAGCATGACCCTGTACTGAGGGGAAAAGTTAAGAGGGACGCACACATGACGTTAAAAATTAGTCAAATCACAAGTTCCTTACACTGCTGCGTGGAAATAGCCCTACGTCACACACAGTGAACGGAACGCGACAGTAGAGGCGGTTGGTTTATCTTATCTTATCCCAGGCATGTGTCCACTGTTAAGTGTGTTTTGTCTGGTAAGATAGTTCCAGATCAAACCCAGCTGAAATAGTTCAAATATTTGAAACGGTGTTGAGAAATGATATCACTCCCTGTCTGACATCCATTATAGCTGCTGCTGCTGCTGCTATCCAGGCTGCAGGAGGGGGGTTTCAAGTCCCGCGAGGCCTCACTGCATTCACAGTTCTTTCACTAAATTCAGTTCTGCATGTGCTGCTGTTGCACTATTATTTATAATCCAGATGTTAAAAGGCATGTTTGTCAGCCTGCATTGAAAAACACAGATAGACGGCGTTAATGTGTCACTGTGCTGCGTCTTTGAAGAGCATATTGTGACAACACACACATTTGAGGCTGAAATTAATGTTTACACCGAAACCTGCAGCAGGACAAAAGCAGCTTAATCTGCTCATTGTGAAATCAGGAGAATGGAGGAGGCAGCTGACAATGTGACTACTATAAGGCGGGTAGCTTGTTTTTGTGTATGGTCATATAGTTGGAGTGTAGCATTTTATTGAAGCTGGAGCGTCTTTAAACGGAAGCGACTTGTGTGAGCCTTTCGGTGAAGGGCTGCATATTAAAGGATGATGGTGCATCTTCGTTAAATGTGTACCTTATTATTGTTTTTCATTATCACGTCTCTTGATTTTAACTGCGATCAAGGTTACTTTAAAATGTAACGTCTTGTGCATTTAAAAGGATGCAAATCAAGGTGTGTGTGTGTGTGTGTGTGACAGAGAGAGAGAGAGAGAGAGAGAGTCTTTATCACAAATGGATTGTTTGCTGCTGATTTCACCGGTCAGTAACAGCTTCTTTTAAATCTTGGCTTGACGGGAGAACACTCAACAGAAGCTCCACGTTTAGTCTCGTGGCGCTCTACTGCCGCGAAGGCTAAAACATCAGGCTGATAGACAGAGAAAATGGACATATCTGTTTGTATCCACCGTGATCGAAGCATCCTTTTATTGCATATGGTCAAAGACAAGGTCGGTGCAGACCCACTCGTCTGACAGACACGCATGGAAGCAAGCAGACATGCGGACACGATTCACACAAGGCGCATCTTCCCACTCACTACTGGGACTGGCAGCCATATTGTCTTCTTCTCTGTTCTTTTCCTACGCAAAAATAGGTATCTAAATGCGCCGAGCGACCATTCCGGTAAATGTGGAAAAAAAAATTCGAAAAAAAAACACGCAATTGTATAACACTCTAATTCACATCTTATTAAAAACAACTCATTATTTACTACAATCGCAGCCCAATTTTAAAACTTGCTTTTTAGAAAAGACGTGAAAAAGAGCACCTTGAATTTGAGCAGGCCACAAAACACAAATTATGCATCATGGACAGAAAGTACGCAAAAGCAGCGCAGAAACACTTAAAATATTTTTAGAAGGACAAAAAATGTTGTTGTCTCCACCTTTATAATGCCCAATATATAGACTGCTTTGTAATTTCCTGCGAGTATTCCAGTCATGGAGAAAAGCGCTGTGAAAAGAAAACAGTGAAAATAAATTTACCGAATGAAGAGCACTCTAGATTTTAGAGGCACTGAAAATATATTCCATCTCCATAAGATCGGTGCTTATTGCTAGAATCCGCCATCGGCTATAAAACGCCGCGGAGTTAATTTAACATTAAGGTTTTACATGTAGGCTATAATAGTTGCTTGCAGGCAAAAACACGGTTTAATGTCTCGCTGAATTGAACTGAAAAGGCAAAAAAAGACACGGGAGCAACGAAAGAAGCTTGGTTTGAAAATGGGAATGGAACAGGGACTCTTCGAAAACAGTCCAACATAAATCAGAGGACCGCTCGGCCTCATAAATCTGCAGCCGCTGGACGTTAACGAGCGAAAGATTTAAGTGTGGGGGAAATAATGTTAACAAAACACGTTAACATGTGTTTAAATCAACCCCAACAAGGGGGATTTAACAAACGTAATCCTATGATTTATTTTAATACAAATACACAAATAGATCAAATATAACTCGTTTATTATTATTATTGTTGTTGTTGTTTAACCTATAGCCTAAATTGCCTTATCTCTTAGAGGCTGCAGATATCCAGTCTCGTGCTCCACACTCCGTGCAGGTACTTCCGGGGCTCTTCCTCGCGCGGAGATAATTACCCGTTCGGAAATAAATCAATAAGAAGCCTCGTGCTAATTTATAATCGTCTGCGCGAGGGCAGTGATTCAAAGCGCGTGAAAAATGATCCGCCGAAACCGTATCGGCCCGCGAGCTTCGCTTTTTTCCCCTTCCAACCGGGCCGGAGAGCAGCAGGCACGAGAGCGATAAGAGAGACAGAGCCGCTGAGCCGAGGAGGGGAGCAGGCGCGAGCGCCTTCCTCCTCTCCGCTCTCTGTCTTTTATCAAAGCGGGAACAAACTAAAAATAACGGGTTTGCGTTCGTGTAATTGAACTTCTCCCCCTCTCTCTCTATCCTCTCTTTCTTCGTCCTCTTTCTCACCCTCTCTCTCTCTGTCTCTCGTGTGTGTGTGTGTGTGTGGCAGTGAAGGCATGTCTATACGCGTGGGCAGATAACACAAATACACACAGAGGGAGAGAGAGACGAAGAGAGAGCAAAGCTAAGTGCATCCGTTTGAGATTCATTTAACGTCTAAATGTTGCCGGTGAATAACGGCCAACATCGCTCAAAAATCTGCACAAAGAATTACAATCCAGTAACATGTCCACTCTGTCCAAAAATGTCCCTGACAAGATGCATTTGGCTATTTTAATCATTTCAGTCGAAGCCGAATATCCAAAATAGTATTATTTGTTCCAAATATTGTGCTTCCTGATGATTTGTATTGGCATAACTACAAAATAATAGCACAATTTCCGTGACATCTAGCCTATCTGGTTTTTGGTCATCATATGGGAAGGGTCCACACCAAATTATTTTGGTTACAGAAATGGTTAGGTCGATTTCATTCATTGTCTGCATAAATATTACATTGAAAGTGAAAGCTATTTGGTTAAGTGTGCTTTCCTTTAGATTAATGTAAGGTTTTGATCATGTTTTCTCACATACCGTATGAATAATAGACATTTCACGGTTTTGAATGCAATTCGCCCAAATCAAAAAGACCTATATTCTGCCACTGAATGTGTAAACAAGCCAAACACGGCGGAGACTGTTTCCTGTGTGGACGCGCAGGTCAGATCACAGCAGAATGTCTGCTCTTCCTCCCCTCTCTCAACCTTCTTCTCCCTCTTCCTCTCCTCTGATCGCTCTCAGCTGGACTCCATGTAATAACCAACATCTGGCCCTGGCGCAGGCAGGACGGACAGGCAGGTCACGCTGAACCTCGCTAACCCCCTGGCGCACCTTAACCAGACTCCCCTATTGGACAGGAACAAGAACCAGAACCCCCCCTCCTCCTCCCCGCCTCTCTCGCGGCCTGTCTAGCTGTCAGTCCGTAGCCCGGTTCAGGAACAGTTCACGGTGTCAATCCGCCTATCTCACACCAGCAAAGCCGGGACAAACCACCAAGCCCGAGCTCCGAGTCCGAACCGGTTGAGGAAGAGAGCGATGGTGTGGAGGGGGAACCAGGTCATCTTCTTCAGTCCACTTCTTCAGTGTTGAAGGGGACGTTTGAGAGACAAATCTAGAATATTTTGGTCCGCAGGGGTTACAGGTCAGTAAGGAGGGCTAACGGCTACTAGTGAACCAAAAGATACCAGCCGTCAGGGAGGAAGGAAGGAACGTGAAGAAGAAGAAGAGACTGAAGGACTCTGCTCCTCTCCTTTGATGAACTGGGAGAGAAGAGGATAAAGAAGAGGAAGGGAAGAGGTTGAGAGAGATAGAGACAGAGGAGGGGAGCCCAGGGAATACGGCGTCACGCTCAATCCTGAAAAGCCCCTGCAGAGGAAACCGCTTTCTTTTGGAGGCTCGCTCAGCATACTGCTGGCCCGGCGGAGCCTGCTCTCCTGTCGGTGGGTAGTGATTCAGGAAAAGAAAAGCGCGAGCCCTGGCCGTGGTGCTGGCTGCCCAGGCACACACAGGCCCGCTATACGGGGAATCTTGCAGCACAGGCGGAGGGGGGGGGGGGTGAGCGCGCGCACGCGGTGTGTTTTTTAGGGTGAAGTAGCACTGCGAGCCCCAGACCGAGCAGTCCCCGTCAGCTTGTGTGCTGTAGGTAGGCTTTGGATGTTGGAGAACCGGGCATGCAAACGCTCGTTTTAGAGGCGTTCTAATGGATACAGCAGTAATAGAACACGCCGGGTTTAATCGGAATAAATGTTGTTTTAGTGCCATTTTGGACTCAAATACACGTTAGAAAAAAGACAAACACTCGGACCGACTGCCCGTAATTACGCACTCGCCATCAGTGAAAAATACGTCCATGGTTTTTACAAAAAGGGATTCTCTGGTCTTCGTTACTCCAGCCGGTGTGTCCGTCCGTGTCCAAAACAGATTGCATCCAGGGAAAAAGGCACAACACCAGGAGGAGAGACACGCCGAGAGAGAGCAGGTAAGGTCTGCCGGGATGCCTCTCCCTCAGTGTCCCGGTGTGTGTTCCCGAGGCGTCCCCATCTCACGCGCTCCGCCGCTCGACATGTCATTAATTATCTGTTGTGTGACCGTGGTCTCTCTCGAACTCGCAGAGGCATCCGCGGGGTGTGCCCGCGTGCAAGCTCTATTGCTAGCCAAAAACTTTTTTCCCCTCTGTGTGTGTGTGTGTGTGTGTGTGTGAAGGCAGCTGAAGACAGATGCCTCAGAATAGGTAACAGACAAGGGGGCGAAAAGGGCGCCTAGCCATGCTCTCTCTCTCTCTCTCTCTCGCCCTTTAAAAAGAAGTGTGTTTGCAGCGTGAAATGCGGTATGCACAGAGAGGTGCGTGTGTCTGGTAAGTGTGTGTGCGCGTGACACAGGGAGAATGAGTCGCAGTGAATAGCGACCTGATGGCTAGGTGTAAAGAAAGAAGATGCATGTTAGCCACCCTGTGATTTATGATAGTGTGGAAAGATTGCTTACTCAAGAAGCCCCCCCCCTCTTTCTTTCCTTCTCTCCTACCCACAAATTGTCATGTGTGCCCCCCCATCACAAATGGTCCTACAAAGAAATGTATCCTCTAACCAAATCTATATATAGATGTTTAATTACAAGTGCAACTATTTCAGTTTGAATTATTACAAACTGACCTTAATCCAGCCTTATTCTGACTAATGTGTTGGGCTTCTTATTGGTATACCAGCCAGATGTAGCGTTAGGTCCATTTAATGGGAGATTATAGGGATATGAAACCACCATAAGCAATATAAGAATATAATCAAATTATCCACGGCCTGAATGGAGAAATGTATGTCTATAACAATACAAAATGTATATGCATTAAATATAACTTTACCAATCAGCCACCAGGTCTTAATTCTCTTGATTCTTCTGTGGTGATGGAACAAGATTTCAGTATTCAAAAATGACTTAATGGATTAGTTTAATGTTTCCTTTATGTACAGAACTGTACTGTTTTCCGCTTAATTAGGTTATTCATTATAGATGAGTATATATTGTATCAGCACAGGGGAAACATCAACTCAAAAAAAGGCCTTTTGGACATTTATTTTTAAAGCCAAATACCATATGGTCAAATAGTAGACCACTAAGATCTGACATACTCACCTTAATTTCAAAATTTAAGTTGATATAGTCAGTGGTTATTTTCCTAAAGTATTTTCACACCTGATTTCCACTAGAAAATATGAATTTAAACATGGTAACAAGTTTCTAAATTCCCCATGTGCCCCAAAATGCTGAGGACATGATCTCTGTGTCCTCAGTGGTAGCTATGGCCCTGTCCTTGAGCCCAGTAGGTTCAAAATGACTTCCTCTGAGCCACATACATGCTGAACTCAACATGGAACAACCCAATGTCATTCAGGGTTTTTAAAATAGTTTTTATAGCAGCTAAAGTCTGAAGCTAAGATCTGATTTAAAACTTTCTATCACATATTTGGCCAATGCGGATTAAGATTTAAAAAAAAAAATCATTGTTTAAATAGGTAGGCTACAAATGGTCACTCTTTCTCAACCTGAGGTCCAAGAGCACCAAGATTAATCAAAGGTGTCACAAGATGTTACAGGGATAGGAAAGAAGAACATATATTTCTCTTATACAAAAGTTGTTGTATTTGTTTTTGCTTTTTCCTCATGAAATACTGGATAATTTCATGTCTTCAGGGCACCTAAAAATCATTCCAATGATACAGTCTGAGAAGTAAAAATCTGTTTGCCAGTCATGTCTACGCTAAGGCCGTAACCTTTGATTAGGGGGTTCACAAGCCCAAAAAGGCTGGGAACCACTGCTCCATTTGTACGTCATATCAAGTAATAAAAGCTGCACAGCTCCTTTGGAAGCTTGCTTGACCTGCGGTTTGTGCTCACTTCCGGGTATAGAGACTTTTAAGTCCCAAAAAACCCACAGCAACTCCAACACAGCCGAGATTTAATTGATTTTTTAATACATCACTGACAAACTATGGGCAAAACACCAATCAGAGTAAAATAGTGGGGGCAAGCACGCCTGACGCTGTCGCAGTGTATAAAGGCTGACAGGTCTGGCCAAGATCCATACAGCCGCTTTCTACTGCTCTAACAGGCTTAATAGCAGGCCTGTCTGCTGCTGGGCCAAGTGGCCTGATTATATTACAATCACTGGCTCCTTTTTCTGATCCACGCGTCATAAGATGAGCATGTTGAGGAAATGGATGCAGGCCTGTTGTACTGGTGCAAGCTGTTCAATACTCAGCGTAATGAGGCCTCAAAGCTATATAATAACAATTTAGGAAAATCAATTTTTAAGCCAATGCCAAACCACAAATGACTACAGATACATATCATTGAGTGCTGGACCTTTTTTGGATGGACTTTTTTTGCGCGACAGGCAGCTAGCTGTATGTCCTGAAATTCAACATCCAACATTGGTCAGACAACTGGATACACAATGACAAAAGCCCTGAAAAAGATGCTCTGTCATTGGAGTGGCTTCCAGAGGACAGCTACAGCCATCCTGCTGTTATCCTCAGGAATACACATGAACTAGTGGAACTGTGCGTGGGGCTGCAGTGAGTAACCTGCCACTATTGTTAATATAATTTGAGAGTTAAACATTGATGCAGTATGGCTTTCAAACATCCTCCTGAAGAGCCTCTGAAGGCTTTTGTTTGGGGGTTGCTTTCCACACAGACTTACTGTGAAATCAACCATCAGATAGGAGATATCACTGTGCCTTTAACTGAAGGGCTGGCTGTATTTCCACACAGGGTGATATTTGTTGTGACTAGCACTCCTCAGAGAGCAGTGTGGCTGTACTCAAGCTTCAAATCACTACCAGTACTTTTTTTTACAATCCTCAATAATATTAACCAATATTTTTCACCATGAATACCTCATCAATATAAGCTTTTAATATAGAACATGCAAACCGAACATCCCTGAATTACTGGTTACAATTTCACAAACCTCTTGAATCTGTTTGACATCACACACACAAAGCCATGAATCACTTTTGCTGTTGTTAGTCAGAGTTGCAGAAACACGTCATCATTTAGGTGACAGAGCAAAACATGCTGACACAGTCTAAGCTTTGAACACAATATTTAAATACAGTTTATCAACTTTATTGTAGCATCGGAGCACAGACCGAAATGAAACTTGCCCCCTACAAACCTTACCGTTCGGGATTTCTGTCTACCACTCTGAGCGCACACACACATGCACACACAAGCAGTCACATCCATCCCTGTTCTTCCTATGCCTGACAGACTTGGTGAGCTTGGCACTTTTCATGGCCCAAGAGCAGAAAGGGCAATTTGACCCCCACACACTACCTCCCTCTAAACCACCTCCAAACAAACTCAACCCCTCTCTCTCTCTCTCTCTCTCTCTTCAGCGTCAGTGCTTTCTTTGAGTTTGAGGTTAAAGATTACCATCTCTGATAAAGATTAACTCTCTGTCAAAGGAAGGTGCTGATGGCATGAGTTTCTGGTTCAGGACTGTCGGTGACATGGGGGGCGAGCTCTTCGAGGAAATGGGGGCGACCCTGCCTGCAGCAAGAGAGGAGGGTAGACACTGGGCTAAAATGTGGGCTCAACTGATAAGATAAGCTGTAATATAAGACAAGATAACATAATGAAATGTAGTTTGGGTGAGTGATTTTGGTTAAAGTTAGGTCATAAAGTTAGGTTTTAAAATGCCTTAGTTGACCCCATACGACCTGGAACTGCTTGCACATGTAGAAATAAGAAATAAGGTTTCCATTTGAATACGATTTTTGCTAATAGATAACAAAGATTATGCAAATAAATCATCTGAATTACAAAGAAGAAGAAGCAAACAGACATGTTTCAGCTTCCAAGCCACCATCAGTCTACCTCTTCTATTTGTTGAAGTCTAAGTTCAGCTCTGATTGTAGGTAAACTGTGCATGATCCCTGCAAACTCTTCTGAGGACCATGAACTGGGAACCAAATGTGTCCTCTTCAGCAGAAGTCTGTGGCTTAAACAGGATTCAAATAGGTCTTTTGTACACAGGATGAGCGTCATGCCTCAGTTATGTATCTACAGCCAGGCGCAACAGACTTTATAAGTGGAAGATTTGTTCGGATTTCACAAGCCTGAATGAAAAGAGCGTGTACATGGAATAAGGGGATGCATATCATAACAGCAGATGATGCAATTGCTTCTAACACGCTTCAGCTCACACCCTGGTGTACAACAGATGTGGAGCTGTTAGATGGAACTGAGAAATGTCAGTCTTTAGAAAATGGTTGTATATACCCGTGGAGGTTATGTCATTTAGAATGGTTGTGAAATGAATAGCCTATACTCAATGTGTTTCTAATGAATGCATGTTGGTTCATAATAAAATAACACCAATTAAAAAAATATATATATGATTGTGTCATGGTTTCAAAACAAAGTTACTAAATTGTCAGTGCATAGAAGTTGTTGGATTTGAGTTAGATTATAAGCTTCCAAAATAGGGTTTATTGCTGTTGCATTGGATTGATTTGTGCAGGCTAGTAGTGGTAACTGTGTGGGCAACAAACCAAAAACCTTTACCCCTCTGAGACCCACACTTTAATGAAACAAACCGGAAGCAGAGGAACATGTAAGGTGTCTCTCTCTCTCTCGCAGTTTCTCTCAGTAGTGCATGTCTGCCCTCTGAAAAAATGCTGTTGAAACTTGTGTGTCACCCGCCCGAAGCAGGAGAGGAGGAGATGAAATGTGTTGCAGCATAGGTTTGTCGTCGCTTGCCCATTTGGTGCGCCTGTGTCAGTGTGATGTTGGTGAAGATGCCGCATGGCCGTTCAACCTCATTACCCTTCAAGGAAAGCTTTGAATGGACTCGATGAAAAATGTCCTTTTGGCAAAAGAAGTATGGATACTGACTGGTCTTTGGGGAAGTGAATGGAGATTGCAATGGGTGCTCTGGTGGCCCCAGAAGGTCACAATTTGTAGAAAGACACTACACAAAGAAAGCCAGGTATTGTGTATGTATTTTAGACCAAATGGATTCAACTATGAACAAACAAATAACTGTAATGTGATGTCAAAGATTACACATGTAAACCAAGGTGTGTCTAAAAAGCACATGCTCTAAATTGACTGACTGGTTTTCTTATATAACTTTTTTTTGTGAGATCAGAACAGGGAGTTTAGCTTCTGGGAAAAGAAACATGATAAATCCCCCAAACTAAATGAAATTCTAACCACGGAGATCATGTCAGAAGAATGTGAGTGGCCAGAAGCCCACTGACGTTGCAGTAAATTACGTGAAATCCGGAAATTGGATACACATGGTTCGACAGATAGGTTGTTTGAGACCAGGGCTTTTTAAAGCTGTTGTTTTTTTTAATTCTGCAGCCACTGCAACTTGCCTCCAAGGATTAGCTTTGTTGGTTAAATAAGGTTGAACACATTTAGAAAGATTTCTGTGTTCTCTACATGAGCTGCTGTTGGTGGATGGTGACATTTTCAAACAACCATCGATAAAGTTGGCATTCAGTCTATGTGGTCTGCATTTGAACATGGACCATGTTCACTTGACTTCATGGACTGTAATTGAAATGGAGACTAATTGCGCTGTGACAGTTGGGTAAAAACACTAAAATAAGACATTGGATTTCAGTGAAACAGAAAAAAAAATCAACCTGTTATTAATAATTACAGAAATAACCTTGATAATCTACAATTGTTATAAGTGTATTTTGAATGATAATCTTACATTTTATAGTATAAGTAATGTCAGTATGCTTTTGTGTTGGAGTTGGTAGAGATTACTTGTAGATAACTTGTTGTCTGTCCTGTTACCAACGGGCTGCAGTTTCTGGTCAACAGTTACAAAAATAATTCTAATAGTTTAAATTGAAAGTTTATATTTATTTTTTCTGTTAATCCTGTCAAAGTTAAAAGGTTACAGGTTTAAGGATTAAATCATAAAATAGTAGATGGAAATGGGAATATGGAGCACTTTGCCAGTGGGTTGATCATTAAAGAACTGAGCTATTGCTCCTTCAGGTCAAAGGTCACTTTTGGAGAGCTGTGCGCCAATATATCACTGTGTGAGTGTTTCGGTGGGGGCTTTCAGCTCCTGTGTTAATACCACAGGGTACGTCTTACTTTTTTTTTTTTTTTACCACATCTGTAAAGGAAAAGCACTGATACTAATACTGAAAGGTGTGAACTTGTGTGGGTTGTAGTACTTTGTGTTGTGTTTCAGTTGGATCTAAGGTCATAGAAGTATAAGGACAAAGAAAAACTCAGCATAAAACTTTAGATCAATCTAACCTGGAAACACTACAGCAGGGTGTGGTGGTGGTGGTGTTGAATGATGAAGTTTGTTTAGATCATGTGAGACTTTAAAATGAAGCTGCAGCAGTAAGCACCATCGTCCATCCATCAACATACATCAAGTTGTCATGTTATCTACTACATTGTTTGGATACTTTAAACATTGCATCATAGTTCAAGAGATTAAAAGTATCCTGCAAAGTAACAGAAGTCAGATGAATGGAGTATGTTTCCCTACAAAATATCATCTCATAACTCTCATAACATCTCAAAAACGACCAGTAAAAAGTACCAGTATCACAAAATAGCTTTATTTGAGTACATGTACTATGATACTTTGAGTTTTCATCCATCCATGCCTTCATCTCACAGGAGTGTAAAACTGCTGTTCACTCACTTAATATGATTTCTATTTAATTATGCACAGACAGAGCCTTTGTTTCTTCCACCTATGTTGCTGCTGTTTCTGCTGTTGCTGCGTCCTTAATTTCAAACTATCACTCCAAGAAAGACACTCATCTAGCCTACATGGTTTCATTTTGGATCCAGGATCACGCGGCTCCACCAGGAGCACTGATTTCATCTCAAAGTCCCCCTCTCTCCCCCAGCCTCCTCTTCTTCCCCTCAAAATTTGGCTCATCAGCTGTTCTGGGGCTCTGGAGGCGGCCTCCTCCCTTTGTCTCGGCCTATAGGCTAGCTGGCTAAGCTAGTCGGGCCCTGCATCACTTTCTGGGCAACTTTGGACTAGTCCACTCCTGCTCCGTGGCTCCAAATTTCCGACTAACCCGCGGGCCTGAGGGGGGGACACAGGGAGGAAAGCCCGGCTGGTGCTGCGATGGGGATGGACGGCAGCCAGAGCTGTGCGTGAGTGCATGGACGGAAACAATAAATAACTTTATAGTAGTAGTAGTGGTGGTGGTGGTGGTGCAGGCTGGTACGGGAAGGTCGGGGGATCCTTGCTTTTGATTTATGTGTTTGGGGGAAGCTGTCAGGAGCAGAAACAGAAGCAGCGCGGGCCAGAGCTTTTATTCAAGCACTTTAATAATATAGAACAGCCACTATGCAACAACACGGACAGCGCTTTCTATCCTGCCGTATAGGATGTTATTATACAATTATACAATTCACCTTTAAACCGTGTTTACCACCGCGTGCAGCAGTGGCTGAATGTCTATCTACCGATGAGTGTCTCTCTGACTGGCCGGGATGCGTTCTCCTGCTCTGGGTGCCCACATGAGGACAACCGGGCAATGACATTAAATGTTATCCGGGATGTTAGTTTTCTCTCGGAACTGTGCTGAAGTTATTTATGGGCTGCGTGGACTCAGAGCTGCTGGGAAACAGCTGTTCGCCTTATGGGGCCGCTTCTCTTTTTCGTTTGCTTCTCGTGTTTTTTTTCCTTGTCGGGCCGTTTGGTGCTTTTAGAAGTCGTTCTTATTGTGATTGTTATGGATTTGTCCAGTATTAGTGCAAAGCGTATATGTGTTAAGGGCTTATACTAGGCTTTAAATAATATATTTTTGAGAATTTCCATTGAAATTAATCGGACTCGAAGTATTTAGACGCATCCCGTGTTGTTGGATTGTAATTATTTTCTATTTTAGATATTTACTCTATAGCTTTAGTCATAGCTGTTTCCTTGGTGTTTTAATGCTACAATTTCTGTGTTAACGTTCTCACAACAGGTTGCAGCTATTAGGCCATTTCTGTAAGATAATTAGTAAAAAGCCTTTTTATTATTTTAATTGCTTTATTTTTTCATTTTATTTTTCAGAATTACATCCTCGAACACAGACATGTTGTTTTAATATTACTATTATTACTCCATGAGCTGTTTCCACAATATTGTTTCAATTTTTTGTATGGATCATTTTATTACATTTTCTATTCTTTCCATCCCTCCATTCCGACTTAAACTGCATTACTGATGGGACGGAGCGCCATTTTTCCTCGTTAAATGTTAGAGACCCTCCCAACAGCAGGCGACCCAGATCAGAGATTTCCACCGTTTTTTAAAACAACATGGTAAATATAATAGGATTTGTAATATGATAACCAAAATCAATAAGACCTCAGGTCGCTCCCACCCAGCCTTCACTGCTCACTCTGCTCTTACTGCTATTATTCCGGGATTTTTCTCCGGGAATAATTTAAGGTCAGCAGTAGCCTACCTGTCAGCGGTCGCTCCTGTCCCAAACGTTCGATTAGACTACAAGAGGTCTGTGCTCTGTATCGGATTTTACCAAGACCTTTTGATTGCATATCTCTATCTCTTTCTTTCCTATCTTTTCCCCTCCCTCCCTCCCTCCCTGTCTCCCCTTCTCTCCCCCTTCTATCCTGCAGTTCTTAGGAGCTTTCTGGAAGCCGTTTTCTTCCATCAAAACACCGGAAAATAAGAAGAAATCTTTCGGTGAGTCCTATACTGTTTGACTTTATTCCTTGTGATGCTATGCAGTGTTAGACAGAGGTTTTCAGTCGGTGCTAGTGTAATCCAGCCACACGTTTTCGGATCGTGGAGAATGGGGCGATTTCGTTTAAAAGCCTCGTAATTGCACGAAATGTGCATTTCTCGTCCAGAGTATTAGTTTTATTAGCATTATTAGTATTATTATCAGTTCAAAACTAAATATCTTTAATATGGGCGGTGATCATTTTGTTTTGAGTGAAAAAGTATTTTAAGACTGTTTTTTTTGTCGGCACCGTAATGCACTGCTTTGTAGGCCAGTCCCTGCCATACATTTATTAGTATGATTGTTATTATAGTTTTCTTTTACATTTCGACGCCATTACGCTGGAATTTCACCTACAAAAACAGTACAAAGTGCAGATATAATGCAGTTCAATTATTAAAGTGTGTAGGAAGATATTGGTGATTTTGTTGCATTAGGCCTAACAGACGATTTATACTTTATATAATTTATTTTATTTAAAAATCGAGTGTAATTTGTAGAAAGGTGCAGCTGAATGCATGCGAATGTTACGTGCATGTGTGCGTGTGTGTGTGTGTGTGTGTATGTGGTGTAATCTAATGTAATGACACGTGCTAATGAAATATAATGAGAGGTGTGAAGGACAGTGTGATGGCCGCGGGTTACAGCCAGTAACCAGTCCATCATTTGATAAGACAGTTACTAAAACAGCACTTTGTAACGACAATAATGACACTAATGCTAATACTACCAGTAATAATAGTAGTAATGGCAATGAAATAACAGCAGCATATAGGTCACAGTTGTAGAAATGCTTCAAGTTATTTTCATTCAGAGCACATAGAGGAACAAGCGTTACAAATAATTCTTCATTTGTGTTAATATTTTAGCATTTTAGCAGTGTTTCCAACACAGTTAAACGGTGGGCAAAGTATGATTTTAAATCCAGTAGTCGGAGGAAATTCCTTTGTGTCATCCTCAGTGACCTACATGTCTGAAGTGCTGGGGGGAAAAAGAAAAAAAATCGAAAGAGGATTTCCATGGCTCTGCGAGGCAGAGTTTCAGTTGTGAAACCCAATATCCGTGACTCAATCCGAAGCATGGAGCCGCCGACGCGCGTCTGCCATCCAAGGAAGGTGTCATCCTTTACAAGCACCGGCGTGCTTATACAAGTCAATACATACATGTAATCCGCTCTGCTTATTTTTCCACATGCACTTCTCTTCCCACACTGTTGCTTGGTGGGAGAAAAAAAACGAAAGACAGACAAAAAAGAAAATAGCTGATTAGTGGTTTGGTTAATGAGTAATGAGGGTTTTCAGCAGCAGTTAGCACATCCTTTAGTCCGTACAAAGGCTGGTGTGAAGGAGCGGCTGCAGACAGGCACATTTCAGGCTCCCACCTTCCACCTACACGGAGCTCATCCTCTCATTTCAGCAGCCCACAGCGAATGCTATCTGTTTTAAAGTTGGGCTGTTTACACACACACACACACACACACACACACGCTGCTGGGTGCGAGAAAACTCATAAATCTTACGTAGCCATAAACGACAGGGGTAGCGTCCTGAATAATAAAAATAGAGGGAAGTGGGAGAGAGAGAGAGAGGCAGAGAGAGAGAGAGTGTGTGTGTGTGTGTGTGTGAGAGAGAGAGAGAGAGAGAGAGAGTGGTGGTGGGGGGTATGAGAACATTGTAAGATACAGTCATATTTTTATTTCCATTTTCGGTCTCACTTCTCTGTCTCTTTCCTTCGGGGTTTTCTTGTCAGTCTTGCTTTTTCTTAGTCTACTTCACCTCTTTTTTCAAATGTTGCTGCACTTCGCTCCCGTCTTCCTCCCATGTGTGTTGAAGTCGAAACACAGGGAAGAACTTCAAAAGACTTTAAAAAGACCTGGAAGTGGAGAATTTAAAGGCAGAAATTTCCCTTGTAGTGGTGCAGCGTGTCAGAGCTGCTTATATCATACATATTATTATTACCCTTTTCTTGATTTGTTACTTGTATGTACCTTTTGTGTCAGTCTCCTCCATCTACTATAGGCTCCTTTTCTTTTTTATTCACCTTTTTTTCTGTGCATGAGTAGCAGCAGGGGGAGATGAGGTGTTGAAATCTTAACAATACAGACTAAGTGTCTAGTTTCTGCAGGGGGACTGGAATGAGCTGCAGGAGGGGCTCTGCAAAAACAATAATAAAAAAAAAAAATCACATTTCCTGGAAAAGTAGGGAGCAAGGGGGAAAGGAAAGAGAGCAACAGTCTTCTCATGTTGCATGTAAAATGTCATCAAATATTACCAAATGAATTCACCAAACTGCCCCAAACAGGTGAATGCTAAGCACAGTGCAGTCTGAAAGAAGTATTACCACCCAATATAATCTACATATCTTCACTCAATTAACTCATAGATCTGACTCTTCAACTGATTATGTTGTGGCTATAATACACTGTCAAATTAATACTTTATTTTCAGTAACAGTCTAACGTGGTGTAAAAATAGATCTTAACATTGCCATCCACCATAGAACTATATTATACAGTGAAGGTATTAGGAATTAAGAGCTGAATAATGCTATCAACTGTTTGCTTTGGCCTCTTTAGTTTGACACAAACTGTCTGTCCATAACATGTTCATGATAATGTTCTCAGATGAGGTCTACAATACTAATACAGCTTCTGTGACTGTTACCATAGTTTATTTATTAGACAGTGTTATTTTAGATTTTGCTTTTGTAGTGTTAGATTGTAAGCCTGGTTTATCCCTATATGGACTGCAAAGTAGTTTGATTTTAGTACATAGAATTTTCATTTATATGGTACCAGCTAGGCCTAAGTAAATAGGCTACTACACTAAACAGCCAAACTCAGCAAAAAAGCACTTCTAACCCCTGATTGGATAATGAAACTATAGGCTGGCTTATATTAATACTAATTGTCTAAGGATGGTATCTCTGTCCTTATCCTCACCCTGGCCCACCCTAAACAATATCATGGCCAACAAATACAGTGATAATTGAGCATTATAGCTTATATCTGAGTCTAATATGTGGCCTATTAGAATATGGTAATTAGAAAAGAAAGAGAAGGGTAAAGATGGACTCTTCCACCCAAACAAGAGCCCCATGCTGTTTGAAATCAGCGGCAAAAAAAGAGTTCCACAATTCCACGCCGGTACATGTCTTTATATTGCATAAAAGTTACGCCAAAGTTCACCTAGTAAAAACAGCCAGTTGTAGGCTATATGTTAACATAACTGCTTATAGAAAAAATGTCAAATTTGAAAGATTTAGCCTAATCCTGAACTAATGGTAGAAAAGTAGCCTCTCTACCTTGTTGTAAATGCCTGCGTGTTTCACTTCCAGCCAGTGAAATTAGCATAATTTGTGAGTGACGCTGAGCTGTTTGATGGGGGAATCAACGCGTCCACAAGTCAAGCACCGTTATTTCCTCTGTTACACCCCCGTGAGCGTTGCTGATACCCGGTCTTGTTGTCAACAACATAATGAGAATGCCTACTCGGATAGCTACTACCACCACAACTAGGCTACTAACGTTACTACTGTAGGCTATTATTCCGGCTGCTAGCCTTGTGGAATAAACCCACCACCTATAGCCGTCCTGAGACCGAAGCGAGGCGGGAGCACAGACCCAAGACAGGGACGAAGACGCGGAGGGAGAGAGGCAGGAGACCCGGGGAGACGGAGAGGAGATAAGGAGAAGGGAAATAAAAAGAAGGACGAACAACCCCCCCCCAAAAATGAGATGGGGTGACATTTTGTGTTGGACCTGTTCCTCAGAGGCTGTCTGACTGGCTGGCTGTGTGAGCGACAGAGGCTAAAAAAGAACGATATTTGAGGCCATTGTTATCAGCCAGCAGCGGTGTAGGCAGCGCTGGTGCTGGGGCGGAGGAGGGGGGGTGGGGGGCGCGAGCAGGCAGCAGGCAGGCTCCCGGTAAGCTCGTTCAGCTCGTGCGCTAGCTAGCCTGCCTGTAGCCTAGACCAAGCCTGTCCGTTAATTCCTGTAGCCTATATCGAGCCCCCCACCGAAGTCTCGAGTCCGTCCAGCTCTCTCATCTGCCACACGTTCATGCCACACGGTGTGCGGTTCGCCGCCCTCCCGCAGCCCGGTCTGCCGCTGCTGCTGGCTCCAGGAGGTGTTGTGGTGGTGGTCGCGAGCAGCCGTGCTAGTCTCGAGACAGCACCGGAGGAGCAGCGGGTTTGCGGAGAGAAGAAGTGAGGAGGAGGAGAAGAGGAAGAGGAAAACGGGAGAGAAAGCGAGCGGATTTATTATTTATTTAATTATTTATTATTGTTATTGATTAGGCCTAGGCTACATAGTGAACGTGCGTGAGGACTAATCTGTGATGCGGTGTTGCTGGGTCCGTGCCGGACTGGACCGGGACCACCGGTGCTAAGGAAGGTAAGGAGCATCACCGGCAGGCAGGCGGGCCAGCCGGTAACGCACGAGCTCAACAACAAACCAGAAATACAGTGTGTTTGTTCGGTGTGCAGTTTGTGAACGGCGGAGTGGTTGGCTCAGTGATTTATGGCCCGTATGACTTCAATCCCGGTTCAAGAAGAGTTCACAATGCTTTAAGCTGCCGTAACTACCCGCCGCAAGCAGCCCCCCTTCTTCTTTCGGCCTTCCATCTCTGTCCTTTTTCTTTCTGTGTTTTTCTTTAATTTCTCCTCCTACTCTGTCCATGCCTCGTCCTCACTTAAAGCTATTTATTTACAAAGCAATGGCCGACCATTTTTTATGGTTATAGATGATCCACATCTTCCTGGCGTTTACCCTTTTTTTCTTCCCCACGGGCCTCCGTTTTATTATTTTGCAAATATCTGACATTTATTTTAATTCTTCCCAAAATGTGTAGATGCTGTAATTTTATTCACACATGGAGGCTTCACTGTTTGGTGATTTCAGCCTAAATCGAGGCCACGGACATAGCAACAATAGCTCTGATCAGGCCAATCCTTTATTGTTTCTGGGCTGGGCTCCATGTAATTGGCCCCTCTCTCTCTCTCTGTCTGTCTGTTAATGGGATAAGGAATACGTGGATTGTCCAAGTTAATGCTTTCTCCTCTGTCTCCCTGCCTGCATAGCTCTTCATGGCAGGCGCCATTTGTAATTTTATATGCCAGGATAAAACACAGACACTGGACACCAAGGCCGACCTCTCTCACCTTCTTGTTTTTGTTTGGGTGGCTGTTTCTCTGTCAGTATAAGTGGATTATCCAGAGAGGCGTCTAGTAAAGTTGGTGATTGTATTAAGCTGTAGCCCTACAAGCCAGGGGCAGAGACATTACGTGTCCCGTTTAATGGCGAAACAGCGATATGATTTAATAACATATTCCTCCTACACTCACTGCCACGGCCCCTCTCTCTCTCTCTTTCTCCCTCTCTCTGCTTGGGACTATTCCTCAGAGTAAATAATTAGGATTCCAGCTTGTCTACCAGAAAGATAAATGGCTGACATGTGTGACGTGCTGAGAGCTGGAGTAGGGCTGGACTGTTTGACTTAAAAAAATAGCCTATAATAGTAGTATTTAAAAAAAGGGAATTATATTCTGTTAGCGCAATTTTACCCCATTATGAAAACATTCGCATCTGAAATAGGATTTACTTATTTGTTGTTTTTTGAAGGAAACACAACCCTTTTGTTATAGCTTGCATTCTCTCTCTTTTCTGCAATTTTCACTGCTATTTATTTATTTAGGAATTGTATCATCGAGGCCTATATGCTACTGCCGTTTAAAAAATACTGCTTATACATTAATCATATATATCGAATTTTTTTCAGCGTAGCTTTTTGTAGTGTAGGCCTGATATCACACCCATCTTTGCATGCGCTTTAGCTAATTCTTTTGTTGTTGTTTTTCTATATTTGTCCACAATGAAGCCGGTCAACAGGCCGACTAGCTTCAATTTTCTGACACTGTTAAATAGAATTGATGGCTACTGGCTACATAAGGTCTGTGCGGGCTAGCATACAGAGTTTGTGTCTGGTGGCAGAGCCAGCAGAGCCGCTTCTCCCCGTTAGACATTTTATCTCCAGAGGAGAAATGAATGCCAGGTGCTCTCTCGCGCCTGACAAGCCGGCCACAGGCCCACCCCAGCGGCGAGCGCAAGATAGGGAGTCTATGGGGGCTCCCACTGCTGTTTTTTTTTCTTCCTCTCTTTTTCCCTTAAGGGGCCATGGTAGAGCACTCTGGCCACTCGACCCTAATGAATCACTGACTCGTGAAGCTTCTTCCGGGGATTCTTTCTTTCTTTCTTTTTTTCTATCTATCTATCTATCTATCTATCTATCTATCTATCTATCTATCTATCTATCTATCTATCTATCTATCTATCTATCTATTGTTGGCCTCTTTTTTTGTAAACGCAAGTCCAAGTGTTTTGTTCCTTTATTTATTTTTTTCATTCCTTTTCTAAACCTATAGGCCCGCCATATTAACCACATAGAAGTGTCTGGAAATTATTTACATCCTAAATCTAAAACTGCCCTGCCTACAAATCCAAAAAGAATATTTTGAGAAATATTTCCGAGACCACCTCTTTCTTTAGCATAGATATTTGATTTATACATCTCACCTTGCCAGTTTGATGGCCTCTGAAGTACCATTAATACGTTTTTCTTTGTTACTTCGTTTAGAAAATCTAAAAATCTTAATAACGTGCAATAATACGCATTACTCCTTGTAATGCGTATTATTGTTTCTGACCTGTTACAAAATCTGCTGTGATGCAAGAGTAGCCTGTTATTCAGCAGCAATATTCGCTCCTGGAGACACACTCCTATGAGTGAGGATGAGTGAGGTAACAGCCCAGCAGACGGAACACAGTAAATCATGTGAGTAAGGCAGAGGCAGACAGAAATAGGCTACCTACATCAGTCACAAAGGAAAATATATACAGGCCACATTCCCTGCCGCCATTACACAACAAAATGTCATGTTCAGCTTGAAAAACACCAGGCATGGTGGGGTAGTGCTTTATTACAAAAAAAACATAATTCTAAATGAAATTAACTGATCCAATAAGTAGAAAAATACTACATATGTTTAAAACAATACTGAAAATATAATTTATTTAATTTCATTCTTAAATTCAAAGGTGAAACATTGTCATCATCCTTGGGTTAATTACTGAAAAATGAGAATAATTACTGAATAACACAATAATAAGAACTAATAATTCTACTGCATTATTAATAATACGAGTAGATAGGCTACTATTTTACCACTTAATAATACTAATGATAATAATAATAATAACTTTGAATTACTATGTGACTTTTCTATGTGACTTAAGTAAACATTTCTATGGACATTTAACATTAATAAGTGTATATATCTTTTCATGTAGGCCTATGTGTGTGTGTGTGAGTACAGAGAGGGAGCACAGTTTGCCCTCCTCGTGCCCCCTCCACTAGAGCATCTGCAGGCTGTGCACTGGGCTCAGAAGGGAGGGGGAGGGGGAGGGGAGGAGGGGGGTGAGAAAAGAAAAGCAGTGGTTTCTATTCATGTCATGGCGCCTTTCATTGCAAGAAGATGGATTTATCTCTCTTATTTCTTTATTCTGCCTCTCCTAACCTTTTAGGTCAGATTGCAGGGGACCGTTGGAGAGACACCGTCACGTGACCCCCGGTACCAAATGGTCTTCCGGCAGTGGCTCTCAACAAGGACCGGAGCACAAGAAGACGCCGCCACTTCTCTCAGAAATGCAGAAGACAACATACTACGACAACTCCTCAACACTTTTCGGTGGCTACTCGTCCTACCAGGTGCAGGGGGCGGCAGCGGCAGCAGCAGCCGCCAACGGCTTTGGGGGCTATGATGCCCCGGTCCCAGTGTCCCACCACCAGCCGGCCTTCCAGTCGGCAACCCATCTGGATGTGGATTCGTACCAACGCTCTGCCTGCTCTTTACAGTCGCTGGGCAGTAACGGCGGCCACCAGCAGCCACAGCAGCTAGCCAAGACCAAGGAGCTGAATGGCAGCTGCATGCGGCCCAGCCTGCCATCTGAGCACCACCCCAGCTCCCAGGTGTCCCCTCCACTGCCCCCCAACCCCAGCAACGGTAATACCGGGGCTCAGCAGCCGGGGGGCAGTGCTGGGGCTTCCTCAGTCTCTAAATCCGGCCCCAATAAGTCGTCCAATTCTTCCTCCTCTATATCGTCCTCCACATCGTCCTCCTCCTCCTCACTGCCCCCCAACCCGACCATGGCCAAGCAGATCTTTCCCTGGATGAAAGAGAGTCGGCAGACGACCAAGCAAAAAAACTGTTCACCCAGCAACAACTCTGGCAATGGTGATTACACCTGTCTCTGTCTCTCTGTCTGTCTTTGCTTTGCCCCCCCCCCATAGTACCACAGAAACAGAAACAACATGGCTTAGCAGAATAATTATTCCTCCTACACCAGTCTCTCTCTCCATCATTGCTCCTTTCCCCAGCTCCTTCTGTCCTTCTATTTCTTTCTTCCTTCATTTTCTTTCCTCATTAGCGTCTTTGTTCCTATTACCCTGCCTTCTCCTTCCCATTACCACATCCCTCTTTCCTCACCTCTCTTATCAACATCCTCTTTCAAGCCACAGATCCCCAGAGGATTTAAACTGTTTCTCAGACTATTATGGCAAAAGCAGGTTTCCATAGGCACTGGTTCAGACAGGAAAATTAAAACAGGCAGCTAGTCAAGCTGGTTAGTATTTATCTGTAGCTGTTGAGTCAGTCTGCTCTGGTCCAAGGTCATTTTAGGCATCTAATTTTGTTTTTAACTGAACTGATGTGGCTGGTGAGCTGGATTCACTAAAGCATTTATACATCTCCCCGAGAAAGCAATGCTAGCATGAAAGCTGAAAAGTACGAGCTTAAAATCAAAATCACTTCTGTTCGACATTTTCTTCAACTTTACAAGTTATTTGATTTTGTTTTTTTTAAATGACTAAAGCCCATCAGTACAGCAACGATCAAATCCCTAAATATGGCAAGCAGTGAGTGGTAAAAATGGTCAAAGGTCAGAGGCGTGGCAGTATGACAAATAGTCCTGCAAACCTAGAGGAGTGCTCGAGTAAATAAGGAAAAAGCAGGAAGAAAATGTATAACTTTAATGACAAAGAAAATCCATATACTTACTTGTAGGAAAAGGACATGTAGTTATTTATATGATGTGTACAAATGAAATATGGATGTTTAGATTCAACAAATCAAGATCCTAAACACATCTTAAAGTACACCTTTGTGCTTTCTTTTCAAGAGTTAGATGAAGACCACTATCATGTCTTTATGTTAAAGGGTAATTCCGGTATTTTTAATCCTGGGCCCCACTTTTTACATATTTTGGGGTCTAAATGATTAATAGTTACCAAAAGTTTTGGAATTGGTCCAATAAATCGCCTCAGCCTCCGATCCTTTTTGTTTGACCAGAAACACCGTTGTCTTCCTGCAACAACTCAACCCCTCGTGACATTTCAGAGCGAGACTTTTTCTTAAGCGAGACTTCTGTTTCTGGTTAAACAAAAGGATCTTACTCTTTAACAAATGATCTGTCTCTGTGGGGATCCTTTCCATAATGTTGTCAGACACTTTCAATAACAGTCTGAGCCTGTCAGTGGCAAAAACAAGCACTTTTAGTGGACGGATCTTGACAGGCGCAGTTGCAGCCATTGCAGCCAGTTTTGCGGCTGCTGGCTGAGGCAATCTACTGGACCAATTCCAAAACTTTTTGTACCTGTTAGTCATTTAGACCCCAAAATATGTAAAAATAGAGCCCAGGTTTAAAAATACTTTAAATTACCCTTTAAGTGCAGAGCTGGAGTCAGGAGGCGATTTGACTGGCTTAGCTTGGCATAAACACTGGAAGCAAAAAATACACCTAGCAACACCTCTAAAGCTCACTTATACCAGCTAATTAACATGTTGTATCTTTTGTTTAATCTTTACACACACAAAATGTAAAAACAACAATTTTGGACTATTTCTTGGCAAACAACAGCCAGGTGCAGGGACTTCATGGAGACTTGTCATGAGTCTCTTGTCATGAGGTTGCCAGGTTTGGTACCATCATGCCTGTACAGAGATATATATACTAAAAACCTGTGCTCACAGACTGTATCTGTCAACTGGCGCTATTGCTGGGGGCGCTGCACAGAAGTACTGGGACGGATGGAGGTACTCTTGTTCATCAAGAAATAGTTCCAACTAAAACCACATTTGAGAAATGTTATATCTTAAATTTTGTTGAAACAAGGTAATAACAGAATGAGTTCAGTACTAGCAGAGGAGAAAGGTAGAGCAGAGAGAGATGTTTGGTGTTCAATCAGTATTCAAATCTTAAGTAAAAGGACCTAAAGAAGTTGGACTCTAGAGAAACTTCCATGTCAATTGGTCTTTAAGCTGACCTTCTTATCAATGACAACTGCGCAGCCATGGGTTCATTATCGTAACAGTACAGTCAATAATAGCACAGTCTAGCTAACCAGCTGCCACAAACCAGCAGCCAATAGCCTGTACACTTTCCTTCATTCATTTACTTTCTCCTCTTCACCCAGCATCTCCTCCTCCTCCTCCTTTCTTTGCTCTCCACCCTCTGGTTATTATTTGCCTTCTTCTCCCTCTCTCTCCTCCTCCTCCTCTCCTTTTGGCACCTCCTTGGAAAACCACTGCAAGAAGGAAGATATTAACAGGATGAATTCAAATGTCATGTACGATAACAGATGAATAGATTTTCAGAGAGAGGGAGAATGACAAGCAAGCGTTTGAAATGAAAGATATTAGCAAATGAAGAAAAATACAACAGGGTGATGAATTTGAATATCATCTGTATGTCTGATAACGGGGAAAGAAAACAGTCATTGAGGCAGACAGATGTGTTATTTGAATTGGTAGTTATCAATGAGAAAAAAATATGTTCTGCCGTAATGAATATGAGTCTCATATTCATATTCAAAGAGCTTTCAGTTCACTGGGCAGAGAGTTGAGAGGAGATTAGGCTGTTTATTGATGGGAATTTTAAACAATCATTTTGAGAGTGTCTGTCTGTGAGACCAATGATGTGATGGTAACCTCTCTCATCTTACTGCCTCCGTCCATCCAAATAAACACTCGAGTCAACTGTTTATACTGTCCAGAGAGAGATAGAATTATGGAGAGATAGGATCGCAGTGCACGCTTTGAACTGTACTGCATCGGCAATTGTTATGTTGTATGAACCAACGTATTCATAACAGAGGCATAATCGACACAGAGAGAGATGAAAGAGCTCTGTATTTCAGCACTACTAAAGCACCAGCCCAGAGCTAGCAAAGTATCATGTTGCTGTTTAAGGTAGCCTACTTTAGCAGCCATTTACTTTAACAACCAACCAACCATCGTGTATCCAAGTTGTTTTGACACATGGAACCTTCAGTGTTGCTGGGTTCAAATTAGGGCTGCAACTAACCTTTATTTTCATTATCAATTAATTGTTTAGTCTATAAAATGGCAAAAAATGGCAAAACAAATGTTCACAATCACCCAGAGCCCAAACTGATGTCTTCAAACTGCTTTTTTTGTCCGACCAACAGCCCAAACCCAAAGACTCTTCATTTACTGTCACAAATGACAAAGAAAAGCAGCAAATCCTCACATTTAAGAAGCTGAACCAGTATTTTTGCTTGAAAAATGACTGAAACGATGAATCGATTATTAAAGTAGTTGGCAATTCATTTTCTTTCAATCAACTAATCGTTGCAGCTCTAGCTCATGGCGCACAGAAAAAATCCCATCTCAAGTCTTTTCATACCAGGCATGACCACTCTGGAAAGACTGAAGAAAAACTAGGTTTTATTATTAGAGCTCTGTCCATTGGTTCTGTTGTGACATAACACTGTACACACCAAAGTAATTGCTGGGATCTTGAAATGAATGAAGACCGACTTCCTGCTTCAACTTTGACCTGCTGTACTTACCGTAGTTGCATGCAATCACACAAGTTACTTCCATTTCCTGTATGATCATTGTGGAAGATGTAGTTTGTGCACTACAAACTACATGTTGTTGAACTGTATTGCGTTATATTGACAGGTGTTTCTATTATTTCCTTTCCCCCCACTGATATAAATGGGTTGGACATAATATTAGAACACCCCTCAATATGATGCAATATAATTTAACAGCACGTCACAAACTACATCCTCCAAAATGATCAGGAAGTAGAGAGAAGGAGCACCCTCTCTAAACATTATAACCTTCATGAAGGGAGAATTTATTACAGGACTGTAAGGAAGAAGAGCCTAAATTATGAATTGTAAAACTTATTTTGCAATTTATTTTGCTATATCATTCTTTTTTATTTTCTTTTTTCCACCCAGGCTGTTTTTGTCTAAACATACATGTACACCGTAGCTGATCTGAGGTTTACCAGCTTTTATGGCTCACAAACAAATGATGTGAAGCATGCTGCAAACATTTCATTTGAACTATTTTTTGGTAGAACACTTTATTGCAGAACTGATGGGAAGGATGGAGGATAATCATCAGCTACATGCTAGTTCATTGTGGCTAGTATATTAGACTACTTGGGCTGTTTTGTGTCAGATAACCAACTATCATCGCAAGTCTTAAAGCTGTGACAGCAGCTGGTGGATTTAGAGTTTAGCAGACTGATTAGCTTCCTGCTGAGAGTAACATACACATTGCCATTATGAAGAGATATTGACATGTATCACTTGCACTCACTATGAGTGACTAACAATGCACCAGTAGGTACCAGGTTTCACTTGGTGTCCAAGGGTCATGAAATTCACTCAAAATAAACTATATCAAGTCCAAAAACTCACCATATAGATAGATAGAAAATAACTTTTTTTTTAAACCCAGCATCATCCTCACCAAAAAAAACGTGTTCAAGCTGCTCCCTGCTGAAGAGTCTGAGCAAGTCTCAGGAGTCAGTATAAGTATCAGATAAATGTGGTGAGATGTTTGACTTTTCTTGGCCATAAGAGTGCAGGTCAGCCTCGGTTCCTGCTCGTAGTCTGTGTGCTGCCTCTGCTGTTGCTGTGGGGGGTTTGTCTTTTCCAGCCTAAAATGCAATTTAGCTGCCCTCAGCCAGCACCGGGCCCCCGTCTCTTAATAACTGCCACTGTTATGAAGTGTTGACAACTAATATCAAGGGATAATTCAGCCGGCATGCCCAGACCCCCTTCTGCTTTATTAAGAACCTGAATGCTTTCAATTTCCTCCAGCATGCAGCCTGAGTGTGTTTTATTCTCTCTTCCTCTCTGGCTTTCTCAATTTTCATTTCATCATCTTACTTCTTTCTTACTATAGCCTCCTTTTTTCATTTCCACTCTGTTTTTCCTTTTTTGTACGTTTCTCCCACTTTTAAACCCTTAATTTTCTAGGGTTTTTTGTGCCCCCATGTTTCTTTTGATAGTTTTTCTTCTCTGTGTCCTCTCCATTTTTTCATTTCATTTTTCCTCACTTGCCCGTTCTCTGTGTAATGTTTCCTCTTCTCTGCTCAGCATCAGGAGGAGCTGAGAGCGGTAGCAGCGGGGAGAAGAGTCCTACCGGCGGGTCCTCAGCATCATCTAAGCGGGCTCGTACGGCATACACCAGCGCCCAGCTGGTTGAGCTGGAGAAGGAGTTCCACTTCAACCGGTACCTGTGCCGGCCGCGGCGCGTGGAGATGGCCAACCTGCTCAACCTGTCCGAACGCCAGATCAAGATCTGGTTCCAGAACCGACGCATGAAGTACAAAAAGGACCAGAAGTCCAAGGGCCTGAGCTCCAGCTCTGGGGGGCCCTCGCCGACTGGCTCCCCACCCCTGCCCATGCAGTCATCCGCCAGCTTCCTCAACTCAATGCACCCCATGGGAGGAGGAGGTGGGGGAGGAGGGGCAGGCTACGACGTTCCATCTCCGCCATCCTTCGGCAAGCCCCACCAGGGAGTGTCTTACTCCATGTCCACTGCCTACTCCAATGTCCCCATGAAGGGCTGCCCCCCCCAGCAGAAGTATGGCGCCCCAGACCCAGACTACGGCGACCCCCATCCCCACCACGGCCTAGTGCAGGCCAACAGCGCCGGCTACGGAACTCCCACCAACATGCAGGCCAGTCCAGTCTACGTGGGGGGCGGCAGCTATGTGGAACCCATGCCTGGCTCGGGGCCCTCCATGTACGGGCTAAACCACCTCGGCCCCACGCCACCCCACCACCAAACCATGGACTACAATGGCACGGGGCCCATGTCAGCCACCAACCAGCACCACGTGGGCGGAGGGGGTCCCCCGGGTCCCTGTGACCCGCCCACGCACCCGTCGTACACCGAGCTGTCGGCGCACCACACCTCGACTCAGGGCAGAATCCAGGAAGCACCCAAGCTCACTCACCTGTAGCAGGTTTGGAACAAAATGACGACGTAGGAAATAGTGAAGACGACAAAGAACACGTAACACGACGTGACTCACTAACAGACTAACTAACGTGTGGGGACTTTACTGCTGCAACGGGACGGCAGGAGACACAGAATGAGACCGACAGGGGCCATCCGGTGGTTTGTCCTGTGCTCCACACAAAGGAGAATCATCAGTGTTTGGTGTTGTCCAGTCCCACCCTGTTTCCACTGCCTGCATCAATAGCTGAGTCTGATTAGGGCCAGAGCTTTCACTGTTACCTTGAAAAGTGCAGTTCATTTAATTTTAAAAAGACAAAGATTGTGCCACATCTTTGCCGTGGAAAAGTGCTGAAATCAGTGGTAGATGCTAAACATTTTTTAGGCTGGGACCAAACTTACTAAATCAGAATCTGAACCAGCCATTTTGGCCAAGTATGTGTACACGCAGTAATCTGAATCCAGTTTTCTCTACTACTGAAACCTGACATCCTCATACAGGAAAAAAAGGAAACTAAAACCTTTAAACCATTTATCAGTGCAGTGTTTTACCTTCCCATAAAAAAAAGGTTAATTTAACTTGCACATTCAAAACTGCTTAATGTTAAAGTACATTATCAGTGATTCATTTTTCATTTTAGAGCTCTTGGTTCCTTTTACCCACGCTTACACATTTAACATGAATCTTTTTAGAGCAGTTTACACTCCACTCTGAGTGTATGTCTTGGTCCCAGGGCAGGGAAGCATATTGTAGGCGTGTACAGTCAATTGTCCCCCCCCCCGGGGACAATAAATGTCAGGGAGCTCGTCTTGTGGCCCCGGTGCAGAGACATATCAGCAGCTGTACGCCATAACGGGATCTATGGCGAGCACCATTGTTTAGTCAGCATTCATTAGGCTGATAATCTACTGCACAGTCAATCTGAAAACTGCAATATTCACCACTGTACTCAAAGCAGATCTCAACCAAAAACAAATCTGAAGTGAAAGAAAAATCTCTGTATATTTAAGTTACTCAGCAAAATAATTATTTACTAGTTACAAAAGTCTTCCTCCATGGTTTTTAATGCTGGACTTATGCAAACAAGTTTTGTGTGGGCGGAGCAAATTGCATCAGTAGCTAGCATGTTGTAAAAAAAAGCCTGTAATGGCTCTGTTAGAGCTAGTACGAGGTTTAAAATTGTACTTTGATAATAAAATCTCCCCCCAAGACACGCACATATACAAACAGCTCTCCCGCCTGGTAAATGAAATAGTTGAAATGTTAATGGGCAGTAAACGAGGTGGTTAGATTTATGACTCTGAGCTCTCTCCCCCTCCAGGCGACACATGTTGTTGTCAGCCGCGCTGAGCTATGTGGAGGGCTCTGCCTCTCCATCAGCCGGAGAGAGAGAGAGGGGCAGAACAGGAATAGATGGTTGGAGCTGGCAGCACTCGTCTTCCTCTGTTCCCCTCTTTCCACAAAGCACATAAAAACCACTGGCTGGTCTCCCCATCTCTGTCTCTTTTTGCCTCCTGCCGCACCCGTCTCTGTCCATCCAGACTGAATCACTACTAACCCTCCGTCTCCTGTCTGTGGCAGCAGCACATGGCTTCTGAAGGAGGCAACATTTCTCACAATCCGCCACAGACCGCCTCCCCACACGCACACATCATCACCACACGTGCACTCACCACTCCCCCCCTCCCATCACTCTAACAGGGTTTAAGAAGCTACAAGCTCAAAGGCTAAACTAGCTCCCATGAACACACATCTGTGCTAAGCTACGTTAGCTAATCACTCCTTCACACACACACACACACACACACACACACACAGCAATGCTAAGCTAGCTTCCTTTCGTTGATACACATCCACAGCCAGCAGCTGCTGACATCTTCAAACAAACACATGAGAGGACATGGAAGAGACCTTTTTAATGTTCTTATTTTAGCACATCATCGACACAGGGTAAATAATAAGAGTGGAGAACATTATTTATTTATGTTTGGGTAAGTCTCTCTCTCTCTCTTTGGAAGGGTTCACTTACATTAGCGGACACCAATGCGTAAAAGTCCACATTATATATATTGTTTTGTTTTGTTCTCACATATCTTGACTTTTAACGTGGATACAGGGTATATATTTGAACAAAAATGCATGTCCCAGGAATTTGAGCCGATGTGTAGCACACCTTTTGAAAACAACTGGGTTTATTTGTTTGAACCAGCAGTGTGGGGGAGTTTGGGACAAACACACACGAGATCCTTGCACACTGCTTCAGCCAGTATTCAAAACTGAAGCCAAGCTGTGTGTGTGTGTGTGTGTGTGTGTGTGTGTGTGTGTGTGTTTGCCTCTCACTACACTCTCTGCTGTTCCGGAAATAAACCTGTCATACGGTTTTTAAAAGTGCAGATTTACACAAACGCTTTTCACATCTGGGCATCATTATTGCACTTAGAGTTTACATTTTGATGGTTAAAGGTAAAAAATAATAATGATAAAATCTTATTTTGAAGACGGAAGGCCCTCCAATCAAAGCGTCTTTCGCCAATGTGTGTTCAAGTGAACATTCATATATAAATATTTATTTGTTATAGCCAGTTTAAAAAGACTTTCTGTTTTGTATTATTATTATTTATCCTTCATGTATTTATATCGAGAAAAAAATACTGTACTTTTTTAGTATTTACCTGTTATGAAAGAAAAAAAAAACGTTGTGTTTTTTCTTGTCCATTGTACTGAAGTTACATTTTTTAGTTCTTGTATTTTAGAAGAAAATAAGTAGTTTTTATGTTCCTATAATGACCCTTGTACATAAATGTCTTGGCTTGTACAGGGAAAAAGGCAGGGATGGGGATTGGTGACCCATCCGTGCATAGTCGGAAAATTTAGACAAACTATTAGCTGGAAAAAAGAACGAGTCTTTTTGGAGAAAAAAAACTTCTTTCTTTGTCCTTTGTAGCTCCTTTTTCTTTCATTGTTGAGAGTTGTCTGTCGAACAATTCTTTAATAAAATGTTATGTTATTCAGAGCTATCGTCGGTTTTTTATGATTCTCAGGAGGGAAGACTCATGGTAAATAATTATTCAAACATCATCATCCCGAGAACCTACAAAGTTCCATCTGAAGAGGTAATGAGACTTTGTTAGGCAGCCTCCTGTCAGGTGAAAACCTGCTAACACCAACTGCATTGACTGCCATTGTAACATGCAAACAACCCTCTGCACTGCTGGGCTCCTCTTGGCTGCCAGCTGTGGCGAAATGCAGAAACTATAAAAATATGCAAATACTTGCACACCAGGATTAAAACTTTTAAAGTAAGTGATGTTGCATATTTTTGAAGGATGACATGTTCTTCTAAAAGAATGTTCAACCTGCTAAATCCTTTAAAATCAGCTGATCCTCAGTGATAGAAAGAAACCCAAAACATGGCTGCTTTCTGTAGCTACTCAAAAGTTAACCTTTTACGCTGTGCGATGTAGAGTAAGTGGTCTCTGCTCCAGTATGGAGATCATGTATATTCTACAAGTCCTCCTATATAAATGACAGAATAGGTTGTTTGCCAATGACTCCCAAAATGACAAGACTGTCCTCTAAAAATAGGTCTGTGCAGCAGCTTATTACAACCCGTATTATGTTTGAATGCGACCTCTAGTGGCCGTAGTAATTATGACAGTAACCAATATTTGTTTAGGTTTAGGCACCAAAACTACTTGGTTAGGGTTAGGAAAAGATCATGGTTTGTGTTAAAATAAGTACATAAGTTACGTAAGTTAAGTTTAGTAAGTAAGTTAAGTTACGTACGTACGTAACGTTGCGATCTGACATAAGTTAAAATAAGTCAGCATTAACTTTTGGCTTCACACGGGACACAAACAGCAGTCTTCTGGGTGAAAGCTCTGTGTTTTTTGACCCATCCATTCATGGGTCGTAATAAGCTGCTTGCACAAACGACCTATATGCTCGTATTTTTGGGGAGGACAGTCTCATATGCTACCATGATGTGATGGTTGAGGGCACAAAACGCTGCTCATGAATCCCAGCACTGGTGCGACTCTCTCTGGTTGAGGGATGACCTGACATCGATGCCAGTGTTGAATATCGGGTCGCCCCCTTTGGCTACAGCATGACATCACTGTCAGAAAAACTTTCCCAATAATTCAATCTGAAGCCTGGAGCCACATGTAACATGTCAGGAAACATCTTTAACCTTTAGGAAAACTTCAAATCTGCTTCTAGCCTCCGTTCTGCTTTTCAAAGTAGACAGAAAGAAGGTGGTTACTTGGCAAAGTGGCTGCTATACTCTATAGAGTACAGACAAATGTTCCAGTTGCAGCTATTACGCTACTATTTTGCTGGTGGCTGGTATTCTTTTACCTACCAATTACCAGCACAAATGCTCCACCAATGCTAATGTCAGATACTGGGCTGCATCCCAGGGAAGGTCTAAGGTCCGATCCAAGAATTATTCCTGTTCTAAAACCTGATACCTGTTGCCACTTGATTTCTTTATTTTTAGAGACCTCTCTCTAAGGGGGAAACATTGAGCTCTGTTGTTGTTGTCTGTTAACTCCAAACTATTGGTTCAGTAACAGGAAGATCTCAAACTCACTCAGAACCAGTGTTGATATTTTAGTGTCGATATCCAATCTACCCTCACAGTATCACTTCTGACAGATGTATTCAGCAGTGATTACTGTCACTGGTGCTGAAGCAAACACTCAAGAGTTCATTTCTCTACAAAAATAAGATAACTGAATGCAGGCCGTGATTCAAATGATAAAACTGACTTGTTTTCATGTTTAAGTTACCAGTTCTTTGGAGTGGCAAAGTGGCAGCAAGGCAACCCTCAAATATGCAATCTCTGATGCAGAAGTGTCCTTAGAGCAAGACACTGAAACCCTATCTGGCCTCTGAACCTGAACCCAAATCAGGGCTGGACTCAGAGCTAAAATCAGAATGAACCCAAACATCACTGCAGGAGGTTCATACAAGGGCAATCTGCCCCTCTGCACAAACATTCTTCACTTTACTGTAAAAATCCCATTTGCATTTAGTAATATTTTGGAGGCAATGGTCTGACTTTTACAGCAGCTCTTCTTAGCTACTCTGAAAATATTGAGAGTGAGAGTTCATTCTTGACCTTGGAAATAGTAGTTTGACAACAACAAAAAAAGTCCCAAACCAGGCTAGCTATCAGACTGTCCGGCAGATGGTTGGAGACTCTAAGTATTGGCCATTTCCCTGACATATTTCTTGTGTGACTTAGTCTTACAAAAACTCAGAGAGCTTTTTTTTTTACTATTCAACTAATCTTTTGTTTGACCATTTAAGATGTTCACCATTTGAATTACTGACTGTTTTTAATAATCAGCTGTTGGTGAGAAAGTTAATTTTCATTCTTGGTTCCACCTCAACAAATAGGAGACCCAAGATGAGACACATGTGACCCAGATTATGGCTACTGATCAAGTGTAGGGGGACCCAGAGCAGAGAGCACAGCTCAGACATTACAGCTGAACATTTTCTCTCCTTGCAGCTTTATTTTCCTCTTGCTTTCTCTCTTCTCCGCACACTGCTGATCCTTCTGCTAGCTATGTGTCCTGTGTTGATGTTTATGACTAAAAAAAGCCCGAGGCCTGCGCCTTGGTCCGGTCACGTGGTCTCTAACCCTAACCCACTACTCTTTCCCTCTCTCTCTCTCTCTCTCTGTCCCTCTCTCTCGCACGCGCTTGTGCTCAGAGGCCTGAGAGCAGCATAAAACTTGGGACATAAATCAGGCTCCCATAAATAATGGCCGTACTTCCCTTTACATCTCCGTTGGACTAACAGACAATAAAAACACCAATAAGCAAAGATTGGATCTAATTTATTGCCTCATAAAAATAGACGGAGAGCTCGGCTCGGCTTCGGCAGCGCAGTCACAGCAGCAAACAGCACAGCTACTACTGTAGAGCACGCTCCCAGCCAGGTACATGCACTGATCTGGAGTAGTGTTCAAAAGCATAAGTGCAATTTAATAAGGTTAAGATTTGTACGGATATTAAACAGGAGATTTGTCAAATAAGTGCTCTGCCACATGTAAACAGATGTCTTGTTTTATCATGCAGTGGCCTAGCTATCAATTTGACTAAAGTATAATAATAATAATAATAATAATAATAATAATAATAAGTACTAGGCTAATAGTAGAAGATTCCTGCTCATTTTTACTCAGTAGACTAAACAGAATGAGGAACTACAATTCATGAACTGTTACTTTTGAAGCTTTTTCTTTTTATCTTTCTTTTCTTTTTCTTCTTCTTCTTCTTCTTTTTCTTTTTCTTTTTTTTTTTTTTACAGTAACAGGTCTTGGACCAATCAAAATCTCAAATATTATTAATAAGTAATTACACTTTAAATTAAATCAAATTAATACGTAGTTACTGGAAGGAGAATCAAATGAATTACCCTACCATTAACAGTAACCCCAAAGCTAATGAACCGACTGCTAAAGAAAATAAAATTAAAATTAAATAAAAATAAAATACAATAAAATAGCCTACAATAAATTAAATTCAATTAAAAGTGAAAAATCCCCATCTTCAGTCGACCAATCCACGCGTCCCATGTAATGACTAGCATGAAAAAAACAGCTCATGCTCTCCAAAACTCCCAATAAACTCGTCGAAAAATGTTTTTTTTTTTTTTTTCAAAAATCGAGACAAAGTAAAAAATGAGGCAAAGAAAAGAAGCCAAGCGGGTGCAGTATTGTGATGTTGGAGCTCAGTCAGCAGTCTGCTGTGTTTGTGGCTTGTGTGTGGTGTGTGTGTTCAGGCAGCCTCGGCCTACTCACTGCCTGCGCTTTCTGCCGCGCTCAATGGCCCTCACTCCCACACACATTTCTGCTTTTTTCTGCCACTTTTTCTTTTTTCAGAGCCAGGGGGCGAAGCCAAATGGCATGGGAAAGAGAGGGAGAAGGGGACGCGAGCTAAATAGTTTATACCCATTTGCCCCTGCTATCTGAGTCGTTGTTTTTTAACAGATAAAATATTTCTGATATGCGCGTATTGGCAGCGCGTAAAGGCAGTGTAAACAATAATACAACATGGCGAGTAATGGAACTAAAAGGAGAGAGAGAGAGAGAGAGTAAGACTGGAGCTTGTCTTCTTATTTTGGGAGAGAGAGGGGCTGCTGTCAGCCTCTTTGCAGGGAGAGAAAGATTGATCACCGCACTTCTTTTTTTCCACTCGGGGCTCCTCGGGCCCTCCCCAAAAATATCCTCTGCTAAACTCCCGAGTTCCTGATCTTCATAAAAAAATTCTACATTCTACATGTGCGCCCTGTTGAATCTTGAGGCTATCAGCACACTCTCGCTTACTATTAGCACTCATATTACTGCCGCTGTATTATTATTTTCACTATTAGGAGGAACAGGAGGCCGTGCGCTCTCCCCTCCTTTCCCCAGCTGCACGGAGCGACCTCGCTGTGAACTCTCTCTCTCTCTCCCTCTCTCTCTATGCGTAAACACACCGAGCATTTTTAACACACACACATCACACTGGAGAGAGAGAGGGTGAGAAAGAGCCATGGTAGCTTGCAAGAAGAATTTTGGAGCCTGCTGTGTGCAGAGACTATTTCAGTGAGATTATATTTAGATTTAGGTCCCTAACTCTCTCTCGCAAACACACGCACACTGGACGGAAGCTCCAACAACTACTAAAAAAAGCATAATCCCCAAATACATGAAGAAGTCTATTAAATACAAAAAAATGTACACTTACACACCAACAGGCTCCCTCCCTCTGCCTCTCTTCCCAGTTAAATCTAAGTTCCTGTCTCTCTCCTCTGTTAGAAGCCAATCTGCTTCATCTTCACTACCGCTGAGTAGAAATCTCCATCCTCCTCTCCTCTTGAGCTGCTGCGCCATCTAAAACCCTGTCCAAGTTTTCTGTGTCTAAACTGGGGATTTTCAGTCTCTGTCATACTTTATAAGATTAATGAGCTGCGTGCTGTAAACAGTACTTTTTTTTCTTCTGAAGGAGCCATATTGTAAACTGTGCTGGCCAGCTCCGCTCACCCTATGTTAACCGTCATTACATCACCCAGAGGACCGAAAAAATGTCCGAGAGATGCTCTATTGTTTGTGCGTAACACCGGGCCGGGATGCGCCGACCCGCCGCCCACACGGCGCACATGGCGACCGGCCGCCTTCCCGTTTTTTTCTTCCCCAGAATTTACCCCCCCCGTTAGGACAAAACAATAGCAGCTATCCTGTGATACAGCCCCTCTTTGCCACAGCATTTGGTGGAAAAATAATAATGCTGCTTCCCACAGCCGTCGCCGCCGCCAGGCCCGGGCCCCCGATTGGCTGTTTTGGGTCACATGACCAGGAATTGGCTGCAATTTCGCCCCATAGTTCTTCAGTTTAGCCTACCCAGGTCCCCATACGCTAGTAATATCACCAATATACACAATTATTATATAGCCGCCGCATTTACGCCATTGCGGTCGGGAGCATACATGCTCGTGCGTTTTTTCATTTCGTTTTATTTTTTAAGAAGCCATATTGTGTTGTGTGCGTGTGCGAGCGTGCGTGCGTGAATGTGTTTTGTTTTTTTATTTTGGGGAAGGGATTGTTCGGGGGTCTCGCCGTTTGAGGGTGAAACCGGTTTGAGGGAGCTATGAATTTTGAATTTGAGAGGGAGATCGGTTTTATAAACAGCCAGCCGTCCCTTGCAGAGTGCCTGACGTCTTTCCCCGCCGTCCTGGAGTCATTTCAAACTTCATCAATCAAGGAGTCGACAGTAATTCCGCCTCCCTTCGAGCACACCATCCCCAGCCTCAGCCCCTGCACAGCCAGCCAGCCGAGACCGACTGCTAGGAGCCAGCAGAACCGGAGAACCTCCGCCACTAATGGCCTCCAGACGCACCACCGAGCCGCCCAGCAGCCCTGCCCGCCCGGCCAGGCCCCTGGCATGGCCACGGCCACCCCGACCGGTCCGCTGGCCCACGAGTTCCCCTGGATGAAGGAGAAGAAGTCATCAAAAAAGTGCCCCAAGCCTGGGAGCAGCTCCAGCGGTGGTGTATCCATCATCCCCCCCTCCTCGTCCTCCCCGTCGCCGACCGCCTCCGGGTACGCTTCGGCGGGCATCGAGTCTCCCACAGGTCGGTATGCTGGGATGCGAGAGCCAGTGTGTGTGTGTGTGTGTGTGTGTGTGTGTGTGAGGGGTGTGCAGCCTGTGCTTTAATTTTGGTTTGGTTTTGGTTGGTCTGTTTGGTTCTTCATTTCACTTCCATTTCAGAAATAAGCTTACACACAGCATGGATGTGCTTAGATGACATTGTCTTTTATCTCCTCTGTGTGTGTGTGTGCGCGCGTGCTGTGCAGTGCTGTGATGCTGTGTCAACAGGGAAGCCATATCTAGACCACTGCATTATGCTGCAGTGCTTTGCACACTCTCTCATCATGCATTTTAATATGGACCCACTCACACATTATCTGTCATATTTTAGGATCAATGTGTAGAATTCAGCTTTACACTGAGTGCAAACCTTTCACACCAGCATTTCGTTAGTTCTGTACCATCTACAGCCCACATTCCAAAAGGCATTCTGTCCATAGAGAATTATTTATCGTGCATAAAGACGCGCAGAGGGGGATTTTGTTTTCTGTATCCATCGTGCATAGCTGCTGCAGCCTGTATCATTCCGTGCATTGGGTGGTGTGATTTGATAGCAGCAGCAGCAGCATCGTCCTGGTATTATATATTCATAACACAACTGAGATGGTAGCCATATTGGATGGAGGTGGGAAATATAATGGCGAGGCAAAGCTAAAGGACAAAATATGTTGGGGGGGGGGGTATGAGTTACATCCACACAGGATACAGACTGCACACAATCTGATTTTCTTGGGTTTAGGTCACTTCTGTATTTTACACTGACTTCCATAATAATCACTGCATCTTTAAATAACAGTTTTCCTTCTTATTTCTCTCTTCTCCAAACGCACAAATTCCACCCCCCTCACCCCCCCTTTCATTTGAATGGGAATTTTTGTTTTCTCGTTTCCTGCCTTTTCTGGTCTCATTCATAAAGCCATTCAGGGTTTTTAGTTAAGGCTATGTTTCTGACAGATACCGCCACATTCGTTTCACATCGACATCCCCACATTTCCCTGCACATTTCCTCCCTATCCATGATTTATTTATTTTCCTGTCTTTGCATTTCTCTGATCACATGCTGCAGCCGCTCACAGCAGGCTCGCTGCACTCCAGGCTTTACAGAGGAGGGAAACATAATGATCATCTGTCTTTATCTGCCTTTATTATTTTCTTTTTTTTCTTTTAGTATTATTTTTTTTTTACCAGCAACAAATTGGTCCGCTCTTACAGTTATGGCTTTGGCTGCTACTGTAATTGGAAGGAGTATTTTTTTACGAGACTTTTTGTGTTTTATTACTGTTTTATTACAGACAGAAGAGCCGAGGGGATTTCTGCTCGATGCTGAAGCAGCTTATTTCTTGGCTGGAAATCTTGCACGCAATAAAATTGTGGAGGTTTTACAGGACTCTCGTGAAGCAGATTACAATTTGAAGTTTAAACGAAAAATGAAAATAAAAAAAAATTAGAATAGTTTCAAAATATTTTGCATTATAAATCCTCCACGTAATTTCTCTCTGTCTCCCTGCTTTATTCGTCTTTGTCTCCCTGCAGACCCGAGCCAGGCGAGTCTGGATGGTGGAGGAGCCGGGTCTCGCCGGCTGCGCACCGCCTACACCAACACACAGCTGCTGGAGCTGGAGAAGGAGTTCCACTTCAACAAGTATTTATGCCGGCCCAGGAGGGTGGAGATCGCCGCCCTTTTGGATCTGACCGAGCGGCAGGTCAAAGTTTGGTTTCAGAACCGGCGGATGAAACACAAGCGCCAGACTACGCACCACCGGGACGGCGGAGGAGGAGGCCACGAATCCAGCGACCCGGGCGGGTTTGAGCCGCTCGAAGGCGCCGATGCCTCGTCCCCGTACTCAAGCCAGCCGCTGGAAGCATCTGGCACAGGGGAAGCTGCATCGGAGGGCGAGCCAGGGAGCGGCAATCCATCTTCGGCCGCTGCTCCCACCGCCTACGCCAGTGACAGCGGGGACAATGCACAGCCCACGCCGGAGGAGGGCGGCGGTTTGAGCCGTCCCGAACGCCCACCGCTGCCAGGGGCATCTGGCTCCTCTAACGCTGCCGCGGCTCACCACTCCCCGCCGGAGTTCACCGCGACGAACTCTGCTGACAACCCGGGCCTGATGCAGCTCAGCGAGGCCGGGCTCGCAGCAGCAGCGGCAGCGTCCGATCCTTCATTCTCCGAGCAGCGGGACCCCTCCATCACCTCCTCCTCTGCCCCCCCTTCCGCCTCCCCATCCGCGCTCCCCGACCTGACCTTCTTTGCCGGGGACGCCTGCCTCTCACCCAGCCTGCAGAGTTCCCTTGATAGCCCGGTGGATTTCTCTGAGGAGGACTTCGACCTGTTCACAAGCACACTGTGCACCATAGACCTGCAGCACCTCAACTTCTGAGGCCAGCTGCAGCGTTCAGATTTAAAGTAAACAGACCCGTGGAGGAGTGGACGGACAGGCCTGTGTGGATGAACAATCGAGCGGAGGAGCCAGCAGCACTCGGCGAGGACTCTGTTGTTTAAAAAGCATAAAAGCTTCTCGGCAACATTCCTGAAACATTTCTGAATGAAAATTATGTTCGTTTTTAAATATATATTTTTGTCTTCTTGCTGGTTTTACTTTGCGGCTATGATGTAGTTTAAGAGAGATGCCGTTTTTTTTATTTAAACATCGAAGGGAAATTGTTTTTTTTCCACGATCGATAATTTGTGGATTTTTTCTCTCCCCTGTCCAAAATTTCAGGTATTTATTGCCTTTCTTGTTTTTGGTATTTTTATTTTATTTTATTTTTTTATCAGTATGCGTGGATTTTGTTTCCTCTAGTCCATTCTGGTGCAGCTTCATGGATCCTTAATAACTTCTCAGGAACTGTTCACGGAGTCTAGGCGCAGACAGGCTGGACTGAAGAATGAATTCATTCTCTCTCTGAACGAGACGAGGCGAGAGAGAAGCCCTGCTGATGACCCGAGTTTTAGACCCTAGTTTATTTATTGAGATTCTTTAATAGTGAAAATCCAAATTATTTATTGTACATATATTTTCATAGTGGAATAATAATAATAATAATAATAAAAACACACAAACATTTACGATGCGGCCCATGTCGTTTGTTCAAGGAGTGCTGAATAAATAATACTTATAATACATATACATATAATTTATAAAATAATAGTTAAGACATATGGCATGCAGTAAATATATTTTTATGCAGCTAACACTAATAGTACAGTGCATTTTTATAAATGCCTAAATATAAAACAGCTTATTAGTAGACCTATATATTTTTTAATAATACTTTGGCTTGTGTTACTTGTAATGGTGGACAATATTTGTATCTTTTTATACAGGCTATATATTTTTCACAATTCATTTAGACATTGCAATTAGAAATACACCTATAATTTCCAGTTTTCTTCTCCAGTTATTAAGATACAGTTTGTCATTATAATTAAATATTTTATTGTGTTTTCATCTTCTAATATATATTTTAATTCTGGCTCATAATTTTAAGATTAAATGCATAGTTCCATCTAGTTTTCCCACACTATGCGACATGAATATATAGCCCGGTATGGCCCAGCATGATTCAACTCATTTGTGTTTACACCGAGATAACCCTGAAGAAATGACTTGGAGAAGTTCCAGATCAGATAAAAAAGAGGATAAACCACAGCAGGGTGGTTGTTTTCCTCATGTTAGCTTAGCATGGCTAGTCCTCTGCCCCTGAGTAAAGGTTAGCAAAGCATGGCCCTCTACCAGAATAGCAGAGTAACCACAATGTAGGCTTTTACAACAGTGTGTGAGACCCAGAGCTATCTGTAGTCTGTGAGCATGGAAGGTAACTGTTAGCTTGGCATTGCAAATTCTCCCCCACTATTAAGCTGGTACAGGATGAATGTGGAGCAAACCCAGAGTTAGCATGGCTAGCTCCATGCCATTAGTGTGTGTGGATCTGTTGCTAACTAGCTCCTCCTCCTCCTCCAGCAGAGTCAAAATGGCGCTGAAGACAAAGCAGGATGTGAACAATGAGCAGTGGCAGCCATTACAGGATGACTGGCTCACTGTGACAGGCATGGTGTGTGTGTGTGTGTGGGAGAGAGAGAGTGTGTGTGTGTGTGTGTGTGTGTGTGTGTGTGTGTGTAATAGGGAGAGTCAAAAAGAAAGAAATATGACTTGTTTTTTAGGCTACAGATTCAAGATGAGTTTATGGCTGATTTATTTATTTCTTATAATAATAATAATAATAATAATAATAATAATAATTTTATGATATATTTTCATTTAGCATTTTTAGACTATATCAAAATGCCAAATAGTCAATATTATTGCCTAATGCATGTCTATTGTGAAACAACTTCTAGTGTGAGAAAATACTTTCCTGACCCTTTAGAAACACAAAAGTAACCCATTTTAGGGTCCTGACCCATAGTTTAATAAACCCTGCTGAATGTCCGTGAATGTGAACTCTCATTGGTGCTATCTGATTTCTGTGCTCTCTGAAGCATGCGATAGAAAGATTCAGAGACCCACTGATATTCACTGTATCTCTGACTGATGATTACATACTAATGTTAGATCAGTGGACAGGAAACCTAATTGCTTCTTTTGTCTGGTAATGATAAGACATACAACTGCACTGGGACAAACCCAACTGAGGTCCATGCATGTGAGCACAAGTTAGATGTAGTTCCCATAGGAACCAATAGGCACAATACAGGACAACAACCGGATTTTCTCCCTACAAGAAACAGCACCAGAAAATACGTCCTTGTATGTTCGGGGCTCTTGAGCTCCATCTCCACACCCTTGTTCTACAGCAGGATGTTGTGTATAATTTAATCTTAATAGGTTATTAATGACATTATCCAAACTGTTTATGAAACTCTGTTGAATAACATCTCACTGAGCGCCAGATGTGGTTTCAGTTCTCACATAGTCTATAGTCTATTATCCCAAAACAGCAAATGTTACATATTGAAATAATGCTGTAAATATCAACAATATGCAGCAGAGAAGTACATATGTACAAGACAAAGCTTAATAATTCTACTACTACTATTAATAATAATAATAATAAGCAATAGCAAAGTGCTTTACATAAAATAAAAATTTGTCAATAAATTACAAATGCAGCAAATTCAGTAAAAGACATTAAATATATATTCAAAACAAAATAAACCAAAATCTTTTACAATAAAAATGCTGTTTAAAGAAAACGTATTTAAGATGTCCAAAAAACAAACAAACAAAAAAATGTAGATATAAAAGCGAGTGTGTCTTAAGAAGAGATTCAAAAGAAGATTGGGATAGCTCAGTTTCCTCAGGCAGGTCTGCTTAGGGGTCCTGCAGCAAAGGCGTGATCACCTTTTATCTTCAGTCTGATCTTTCACAAACAGGCCAGAGTCTAGAGTGGGGTCCAGTCCCATGCATGCTTTAAAAATGGTCAGTAAAATGTTAAATTGTAGACAGAAACAGCAGTGGCCCTAGTATAGAACCATGGGGAACTCCACTGATCTAAGGCACCTTTGATGAACTTGAATCCCCAATAAGGACAGCGCTATTTCAAATCAATGTAATACTGACGACAGCATTCTACCCACTGTTTAAGACTTTCAGTTAAAATGAAATGCCCTGATCTAAAACTGAGGATTGACCAGAATCAGCTTGTCACTTCAAAGAAGATCCAGTATGTGGCTCTTTGTGTGTGCTTTGCAATAGCATAATGACGGTTTCCAGTCTTTATGCTATGCTAAGCTGCCGCTGCTGGCTCCAGCTGCATATTTACTGTTCAGACATGAGAAAGACATTTTGCAGATACTTGGTGGTAGCCCAGTTGTAGCCAGGACAAAAAAATAAAACCCAGCTATAAACTTTCCCTAGGACAAAGATACCCACTTGATATAGCTAACTCAGACTGCTAAAGCATTATATTAGCTTTGGCTTAAGTTTACAATGCATCTTTGCACAGAACAAAGACTGTGGATATCTCATACTATACAGTGTAATCTTGTCAGGAAGGGATCACAGCCAGTATGGAGAGGATGCATGATTACAAAAAACAGTAACTCTTTCAATGTACATATGGCAGGAGAGTATTGTATTAAGAAAGTCTTAAAGGATATCACAGCTATCCTTTAAAAAGATTAAAATCTGTGAATATAGAACTAAACAGACATATTAACTAGATATTAAACCCATATAAAAAGTCTTTCAAATAATACTGAAGACTGGGATGTACGGCATTCACTGCAACACTCTCTCTCTCTCTCGTAACCATCCATCTAAGTGTATCTTGTAGACAAAGAGATTACAGCAGAGTACATCTCTATGCTGGGAGACATATCTCACCTTCTGAGTGCCAGTATGTGTGTGTGAGGGAGAGATTGTGTGTGTGTGTGTGTGTGTGTGTGTGTTCCAGTAATCTTTCTCTCTCCTGGCTGTCACCGCCTGTCGGCCTGCTGCCATGCTGTAATACACGGACTGCTCCTTTATCTCTTGCATCACCGTCACCATCACTGTTATGATTTCTGCCCGAGTGTGTGTGTGATATTGCATAACTCAGGCGTGATAGATCACCCACTTAGCAGCAGTGGTGAAATATGTGAGCAGTGGATTTTTTATCATCCCGGGCGTCAAGTGGAAACTTTACCCTCAGACGCACAGACAGTCCTGCTGCTGACACACGTTGAAGCCTGCAAGTCAAAGTGGTGGGATTAAATAGAAAAGAAAGAACTGTCATCTCATGGTAGGTCTTCAACCTGGTCTTCAGCCTAGTACTGTAGTTTCAAAGTAGCTTCCAAAAGACAACAAAAAGGCCAACTATGATTCTATGATTCTAATAAGCCCCCACTTATAGGCCTAGACTGCCGACTTCCGGCACCCCTCTTCCTCTCCATCTGTACGCCCTCATATCCCATCAATGCTTGTTAAATTCAACTTCTTCCCGTGGTTGTGTGCTTTCTCTCTCTCTCTCTCTCTCTCCCCTTCTGTTGCTTTCTGCAGGTATTTCTGCCTCCGGAGCTGTAGAGTCTGGGTCTGTGGTTGCTGCCGCCTGCTGCCCCCGTGCTCCTGCTCTGCACCCGCTGCTGCTATTACTGTTGTTGCTCTTGTTATTAGTATTGCTATTATAATGTTGCTCTTGGTGTTGTTTTTGTTGGTGTTAACATCAATGCCATTACCATATCTATTACCTTATATCCCTATGTGGAACTGTATTGTGCTGCTGTATGTTCTCTTTCCTCCTGCTCTCTCTCCCGCTCCCCCCCTCCCCCTTCAACCCAACCGGTCGAGGCAGATGACCGCCCACCTTGAGCCTGGTTCTGCTCAAGGTTTCTACCTGTTAAAAGGGAGTTTTTCCTTACCACTGTCGCATAGTGCTTGCTCATGGTGGGAACTGTTGGGTCTCTGTAAATATAAAGAGTCGGTGTAGACTTGCTCTATTCGAAAAAGTGCCCTGAGATAACTTTGTTATGATATGGCGCTATATAAATAAAACTGAACTGAATTGAATTGAATAAGGCACCTTTCATAAGAGGTTGATTAGTAATAAGCCATAATAAGAACAACTTTTGCATTGCCCAATTATGAATATATTATACTTAATGGCTTATTAGAAAGTAAGTAACCCATTAGTTTTTATCAATGGATTACCAACATGTATAACTGCATTGATACATGACAGAAAGGCTAAACACCAGTCAGATTTTTCACAACCTGGCAACCCAAAAATTGTCTTCTTTTAAACAGCTATAATTGCTTCCTAAACAATTATTAAAGCCCCCCTCCAGTCAAAAATGTGTTTTATTTATTGTGACTTCACTGTGCAGAATGATGCATGTGCAGAGTTTGTTTTCACACTCATCCGCTGAAGGGGAAACGTGTGTCTGTGCTCACCTTAAATCTCAGATTAACATGGTGACGCACCAGCAGGACTTTGTGACATCTAGTTTGGGGCCAATCATGGTCCAGTGTACAACTTGCACAAGTACGATATGGAAACCTGGAACCTCCACTGCACGTGCAATGAGAATGGACTTTTCGGTGAAGTTTGAGACATATTGTGTCCAGCTGGTCAACTATTTAAATAAGCAACATTTGCATATTCACAGATTCTGGGTCTTTTAAGGAGAAGGGGGAGATGTAATGTTAAGAGTTTTTAATGAGGTAATTGAACTGGTGGGGGAAAAAACGTATGAGACACAAATTATTACTCAAAGCAGAGTACTTTTGTATGTCTTAAAATTTCAAATTTCAAGTTAAAGTGTTAACTATCAATGGATCCCATCTGAAACAGAAAGATTACGCTTAGGGTGCAGCTTTTGACTTACCCTCCTGCTTGTGGCTGGACAGTAGCACTGTTTTTTTCTTATATCTTGTGTTGCAGTGATGGGGCTAGCCAATCACAGCCCACCCCAAAACAAAGCAGGATGCTGTTATTGGAATTCAAGTGAAACTTTGAATCTAACTTTTCAGCCGACACTGCTACCACAGCTGCTGCTCTAGCTCCTTTAGCATGGACATCCTGTTGAAAGTTAGGGTTAGGTTTCATTTGATAATTTAAAGTATAATAAATATATGCAAATATAATAAAAATAAGACAAAATCTGCAACTCAAGATTTGTATGAATTTCAGCTAGAATGTTACATCCAACATGTGTTCCTTTTGGCCCCAGGATAAGACAACATTTTGGGGTCAAATTATATTTGAGGAACAGACATTTACATATTCACAACATTTGAATGGAGGGAACATCTTAGTAATATCGACTCCCACTGTCACTGAATATCACGACAAGCTCAAAAAGTTTGCCTGAAAAATGCTAACTGCCAGAGACAATCATTCTGACCGCTTCAAATAGCCTGACAGTGCAGTGTCAGTATGTGATTGAAAGACAAGCTATACAAATGTGGGATTTATACTCTGCTTTAATGGAAGTATTTCATGTTTCACTTTTACAAGAGAAGGCTTCAAGGATGAGGACGCTGTGCTAGTATCATAGGGAAACTTTGCCATCAGACTGAAAGGTTTGGATCCAAAAGTATTTTTTCTAAAAACAGGTGTTAAAGGATGGTCAGGGGCATTTTATATTCAGAAAATATGGTAATATTGACCTCTTGCAGCCTATAATGCTAATGGTTGAGAAACTGAAGTTTGATATACTGTAAAGCTGTGTCTCAATTTGCGTTCTTCTGTACTTACACTTGCTATTTTAAATGCATAAGTGCGTTCACACTAACAAATTATGGCAAAATGCAGTGCACTATGAGTACCTGCATGGTGGACTCATAATGGTCAGAAAGTTGAGCGTGGAACGCTGCACACTTCTCACCCTCAATGGTCGCCATCTTGGTTACGTAGCGGAAGGGAAGGGACCACCAACATATGAAAATGGGGGCCGCGGTTGCGATTGTTACGGTGAACTCCGCACTAAAAAGTAAAAGCGCGTTTATTTTAATTCATTTTTTATAAAATAGAATTGAAGTCAAGTGAGCAGATAAGTCGGCAGATATTTTGGTGGGCGACAGTTGCAGTCAAATGTTGGCGATAATGCTCCGCCCGGCAGGAACTCACCATTAAAAAGAAGAAGAAGAAGAAGAAGAAGCAGTCAAATGTTGCGATTGTCATTTCCAGTAAGTGCACAACAGCCATGTTCGATTAGAGACAACACTACCCTGCCAAAATTCACAGAAGTAAGTACACAGTGTACTACATGGAAGTGTACTAACAGAAGTGTCCAAATTGAGACACAGCATAAGATAAAAGCATTCATAACAATAAAGGTGTACAAGTATCAAATTTTACTATGTCTATTTCCCCTCTTTTTGCCTTGTGTGACCTAATCCAGCCTCATCTGTCAATATTCAAAGATCACAATCCTAATGTTGTTACGAGTAAAATCTATAGGATTCACTGTAAATCTCTCCAAGTAACTACATAACTTAATCTGCTTTATTATCTACAAGAGTAACTTGTTCAGGTGTTTTGGGACCTGAGCAACTTGTCAAGGGGCCTACACCCACTCCCTGTCCTGTATTCAGAGCCAAAATGGTCGCCTGGTGTGAGAGAGATCAGGTTTAAAGAGAGGGTACTGATGATCACAGCAGGGTCATGGCTGAAAACACAGTCAACCCTGGGTCACACGTGTACATGCTGTGTGTGTGTCACATACATATGCACAGAGAGGCTATCATTTCCATACTTCCCTGTTTATAGTGTGTGAGTGGTGTGATTATTAGCATCCACTACCATCTGTTCCTTAGGTGAGTCAAAGGCAGACGATCAATGCTTCAGCCTCTGAGGACGCCGTCAATACACCGCTTTGATGTGTTAGAGAGATGTGATTGGTTGTCCCCACACATGCTCATCACCCACACACACACAACTGTATATTGAGTTGTCAGGTAGGAGCCTTGGAGGATACACACCAAATACAAATCACACTGTGTATGTGTTGATGTACCCCCCTGCAGTCTTTCTCTAATAGGTCAATAAAGAGCCATTCCACAGGATTTACTGGCATTTACCAAGGGAGCAACACAGACTATTGTCAGTCAATCCAGCTGCACCAATTAACAGCCAGTAAATAGACTGCTAAGTGGTCAGCTCAGACTGCTAACCAGCTGCCATGTTTTTAATTCAACGTGGCAAAAAATTAGCTGCATTTCATGGAAATGGTGCTGTTGTCAATACAACAATAAGGCCATATTCAGACCAAATCAGGCGCTGCAGTGAAAATGGCAGTATTCCCATTCATTTGAACATGGGTATTAAGTTTAGGCTGTGGCGGTGGGGATCGCAGGGGGTGCCCTGCGGCGAAAAGTTAAAACAGAATCAATTTTTCGAGAAACACAACCGATGTCACTCTGTGGTGGTCAATCAAGGCGGCTATCAGACCGGGGGAGGCCCAGGTGAAGAAGAACTTTGATTATCATGTAGCATTGTAGTATTCCGCTGTTTACTGAGCAACTGTGAAGCCGAACATCAGCTGTTCAACCCTGCCATGACGGGTTACAAAGACGTTAACTGTGCTGTCTCTTGGCGTTGTATCACTCCTCAAGTTGGGATTGCTGGTTAGTATTTCTACTTGTGCTACAATCAGCATGGCCATGTTGAGACACTCCCACACCACCGCACAACCCTGTGCTAATCGCCGCAACACCTGGTTTGGTCTGAATGCAGCCTAACAGAGCTCTTAGGTGACATAACATCTGCTGGTGACCATGTTGAAGGTCCTCAGTGCTGTCTGGAACAGCTATTGTTAATACAATATGTACAATCCAATTCATGATTGGTTGTTTATGGACTATGTACTGTAAAAAAATCTGACAGACGCTTGACTGTTTTTTTGAAAACAGACTTCATGCCTGCAGGTTGTAACCAGGCTTAATAAACACTACTATTCCTATATACGGCCCGAAGCAAGCAAGAAATACATTATAAAAGACGGAAAGAGACAAAGAAAGAAAGAGACACATAAACAGAAGGATTCCCTTAATCTGGAGGGTGCAACAACACAAGGGAGACACAAGAAACTAGCAAGGCAGGAGTCTGCCTCAGTCTGATGATGAAAATCACCAGACAACAACACTGACGACTCTGTAAAACCTTGAATTTCAATGGCAACTCTTCAATGTCAAAGTTTTTACAATTCTCCTTTTCTACACAGCAACTACAGTATGGTTGAGGGGAAGGAAAGATTGTGGTTGTGTCAAATAAACTATCGTGGTTTGTTTGTGGTCTGGTCTGGTCTGGTCTGAAGATATAGAGAAAATAGAGAAGATTGTGATTATATTTATATCCTGACATTATTTCTGTCACACTAGCACACTCTGCTGCTGCTCTGTCATGTAACTTTTCATTGTACTAACAGTCCGTGAAAGTTCTACATAGTGTAGCAACGGAGCAGTGGGTGTTAAAAGGTTAGTTTGGTTTTTGGCTTATGTGAATTTGGTGTTCAGTGCCAGCCCAGTATCACGCCGAAACATGTAATAGAGCTGCCGATCCACCAGCGGATGGTGTGTCAGTGTCATGTTTTGCCTTGCCTAGGCGTGAAAAGTACACATGTATATGTAGGTGCAGTACCAGCAGGGATAATGACAGGAGCAAAGGGCGAACGTAGTATAAAGAATGGCGAAGTCTGCGTAGGAAAGTGGTTGGGGTGAATGGGAGGGTCAAACACAGGACTTTTACACAGGAGGCCAGGGTTTGTTTCCCATGTAAACCAGAAATGAACGTAACGTACTTATTTTAACCCAAACCACTATCCAAACCATAATCTGAACCGGATATTGCATAATTATTATTGGTGGACTGGCGCAGGTTTATTACACGCTTTGGCGTCAAACCAGGGTGTCAGTGCATGTAAATGGCTTTCTCAAGGTATGTTGGACTGCTGTGAGAACATGCTGCTGTACCATACAGTATGTGAAACTTTAAAGAGCAGAAACACACTGGAATCATCAGAAGAACCTGTTGTTAATATACACAGATTGCTTCCAAACAGCCAAAGGTGGACCAGAAGCATCAAGCAGCTTCAAACCATCTGGAAGCTCTGACTGCTTTGAGCAAAGTAGCTGTTTGTCATTTGGCTTCTGCAGCCGCAGCGACTGTTGACATGTTTGCAGATAAAATGGGACTACTTGTTCAGATGAAGGAGCTAAATAAGATCACAGTGTGGGCTGACTGTTCTCCAGATTGGTGAAGAAATGAGCTGAAATGTTTTCAGTGGTGCTTCGACTGACTGAAGAGTTTGGCATTCAAAAAGACTTACAGTTCAGGAATATTCCAAGAGTTCAGAGGTCAGTGAAGTGCTCCAAATACTGGATTAATCAAAAGCACCATGTCTAGAGCTGTAACTAATGATTATTTTAATTATTGATTAATTGACCAATTATTATTTCTATTAATCAATTAACCATTTGGTCTTTTAAATGTCAGAAAAGTAAAACAAAATGTCCATCAGTGAGAAGCTGAAATCAAGGGCTATTTGGAATTTTTGTTGTCAATTTATTGATTAATTAATTGACTGATTGTTTCAGCTCTAGCCAGTCAGAGCCACAACAAGATAAATCAAAGGTAAATACCAGCTAATTACTGATACTGTCAGTACTTCCAACAGTAGTTAGACAGTAGTGCTGTTGGTTTTCAGTTAAACAGCAACCAAGGCTGGAGACTTGTAGCCAGTGTGCCCTAAGCTGCAGTTGGTCATACTCACCACTGGATGTCAGCTCCAAGAACACTACAAGTGTTGAAGTGAGTGGGAAAAACTCAATACATGTTCCCAAAAGAAGGTGTAGTTTCCAGTTCCTTCTTTCACGTTTAAAGAAAAATGTTTTTACTGTATAATTTTGGAAATTATTCTTCCATTATAAAGATATTATACAATGGAGAATTGTGACGAATTTCGGGAATTGCCTGAATGTAGTTGTATAAGATATTTTTGTCATCCTCAACAAATAAAGTATTTCCATGTCAATTCTGTCAAATTATTGAAAAAGGTATCTGTTTCCTGAAATATTTGTTTTTAATCTGTTCAGTTTATTCTGATCAAGGTGTTTACACAAGGTCACTTTGACAGGATTGAATAAAACCAGTTGATGGCATTCCTCTGAAGGACAGCAGGTACATGAAAGAATAAGGTTGGCATTTTTCTATATTTTTCTTATTTTTAGCAAATTCCATGAAAAGACCTAAAGGAACAACTTGTTAGTCCGTCTCTCAATACTTTTTGACTTTCCTACCCTGTCTGTGGCTCTCAGCTCCAAACTCATTGGTTCCTACTGAAGATGTAAATCTTTAAAAACGAGTCAAGAAGATAGCCTGTACTTTCATGTTTTTAAAAGAAGGCTCCATAATTCTTAAAACATCTGGCCTGTAGTTTTTGGCAAATGTTACTAAAACAGGAGGAAATAGTGCATTTGTTGGGGACTATTTTCAGTGGTGCATTAATCCACATTTGGTGCTCTGTGGGATTGAGTCACAATAAACTACAGCGTGTGTGTTCATGGTGATGAAGGAACATGTCACAGTGCAACAGTGTGGCTCATTGATGTGTTTTTAATAGTTTTTAGACAACAATGGAGCTCTATGGCACAGATATATCAGGCTTTGATACACACACAATATTTGTTAATATGCATTGATTGTTGGTTTTGGTGTTTTGATGGGACCTGTTAATAATACGTTCGTATCCTTTCTTTGTGGTAACACTTTTACAGTCTGAATCTCTACATTTCAGAAATACTGAATATCTATAATATATAGTTCTCACAGTGTTTCTCACAGTTCCATGCACAAACATGAAGGGCTATTGGCTGGAGGCAGCTGTTGTCCTTTGTGGCCCTTCTCCTCTCTAGCTTTGGTGTAAATGTGTTGTGTAGATAAGAGCTGCAGAGCTGACAGCATCTTATCAGAGACGGCTGATAGCAGCGAGCCGGCAGGAAAATCCCCTCCAGCTCTGATTCCTCTCATATCATCATTCTGTGTACACAGGAATATTACATAGCTGCTGTGACCGCCAACTTGTGACCTCTGTTTGAACACTTTATCATTAAGTTTTTATTAAGTAATAATTATTCTTCCAAACAGTTGCATGATGATGCCAGTGAAGTGTCTTGAGCTGCAGTTCTTCTAATGGCCACTAGAGGCTGCCTTCAAGAAAACTCTTGACTGTATTGAAATCAAGAGAAAAATCTTTTTTAGAAGGGCAAAGGGGCCCAACACCCTCACACAAGGACACGCTTGGCCACGCTGAGGCTTGTGCAAAATATAAATACATGGCTTAATTAAACTCAGACGCTTTGTTGGTTTTATTTAACTTTCACATAATAAACATATCAGTAGGATCAACCAAAGGCTACAGCATCACAGTTACAATCAGATGACATTGAAAAAAAAGGACACATTCAGGAGCTGAGAGGAGTAATACATGTAGGTCTACTGTACATAAAGGAGACATAACGTGATATTATTAAAATAAATTCTGATAGAATATTTAGGGAAAGAACATACAAATTCGTCCTATCAGTCTCATCAAGAATATATTTTTGATATTAAGTGATAACCATCTGTGGAGGTTCTGCCATAACTCAGCATTTGTACAGCTTTTTAAGAGTACAATTCAAGCACTTTTCAAGCACTTTCAAGGTACCTAAACCAGAAATGTCCAGACTTTCGAAGCCTTTATCAGCACATCTAAATTGTTACTATAAACGCCAGGAGACAACAAACAAATATGACAACGGGATCGTTTAATTTCAAACATGGAAAGATGTTTGGTTTCCATGAGTTACAGTGTCGATGATGAAACACCAGATTATGTTGAAAATCAAGCATTTTTCAAGGAGTATATTTAAATTCAAGCATATTCCTAACCTTGAAAACATAATGGTCAAAATCAAGGACTTTCCAAACTTTCAAGACCCTGATAACTGTGTAGTGTCTGGACATGAATAATAATCCTGGATCCAGCATGTCATAAACTCCAACTGTCAATCCTAAAACCATTTTATAGGTGCATTACTGCCAATAACTGGACTGGTGTTCCACAGTAGACGATGAATTGTGGGATAAACTTGGTGCTGAAGCTGTATTAGCAGAAGTGGGCATCAAGTATGGTTTAAGTGAACTGTGTGTTGGCATTTTTCAGGCAAGGTACACACTTGCCTCCTACCTGGAGGCAAGTGAACTGGGTGTTGGGACCATGGCACAACAGCTTTCTACAGTCTCTGGTTTGTCCAGGTAGGAAAACAGCAGAAACACACCTCCAAATGTAAATCTCTGTCTTCCTGCAAGAGAATGTATAAAACTGCTGTCTGAACTAATTACAAGAAAAAAACTCAAAACACACAAGGGCTTATGTGTAGTAGGATATGGAAGTGATTGCCAGCACTTCCTCAAGTAGTTGGCAGTCTGAGTGGGTGTTCAGACTGAAAACAGCCCTGCGTTAAAACAATGCAAGGGCAATGCATTGGTGGAGGCATGTTGCTTCAGGTACCAGTGAGACAATGTAATCTTGTTCAGGAAGTCAGTTGGAGTAACAGATTAATGTGTTTAAAGGCTTATCAGATGGCAAAACACTGCACAGCATTTTATAACACTCAGGGACAGGATTTTACAACTCTGTAAAATTATGACATAATTTTATCTTTTGTTGCGCCGATCACAAGGTAAACACATTCTAATTCCCAGGGCGTCAAATACCAACGCTTTGTCACGCCCCTCACGTCTCATACAGATGCACAAGGTACCCTTTAGGTTTAGGCAACAAAACTACTTGGTTAGGTTGAAAGCCTGGTGCGTTGTGCGTCTCTATAAGATGCAGAGGGGCATGACAAAGCATCGGTATTTGACGCCCTGAGAATGAGGATGGGCTGGAGATACAGCTTCATGGTACATAGAAATCTACCAAGAATGTGCACTTGCACATATTTGAATGGTCAACGCAGCGCCCTGCTGGATGATGTTGCATTGCATTCCGTTAAAAGTTGAGCCACGTTGAACTTTTCTTCTTTGCCAGAGCCCTCTGTGTTGGCACCTCTGATATTTCAGCTATTATTCTGGGGGACTACAACGTTATCGTAACGAACAGAAACAATGGAAAAAACTACAAAAATAAAACCAGAGTTTAATAAAGTGTAGTTTTCCTTTACATCCATGGATCTATCTACATTGCCTACTGTCCATGATGTACTACAGCTGTGGTCAGAGGTTTGTTTGGAGGTGAAAAATGGCAGGAAGCCTTCCCAAAAACACCTTTTGTGTTTCCCACTGTGAGATAAGGTACAGTAGTATATAGCAGAATATGAAACCACTGTAAGTTATGAAAATACTTGTGGGATAAATAAGCTTGTGACTCTAGTTAAGCAGAATGAAAACAAACTCAAAACTAAGAGCACAAACAGGAAGATCTTCTTCGGATACTGTACCACCTCAAAACTGGTAAAATGTCAGGAAATGCAGCAATATGGCCGACCACACTGGCTGCATGCAGTTTGATGTAATTATCAGATTTATTACATTTAAACTGACGGCATCAAAACACCATAAAGGCAAAATTTAAATACAAGTTGAGAGTCTGCTGTGCAGACACTTTCTCTCCTCCTCCATCAGCTGAGATGTGTGTGTGTAAATGTTATTAATAACGGTTAAGAAATGCTGTTATGTGTCTGCATCAGTGGTTCAGGTTTCAGGGCTAATGCAACAACGTCAGCCGTCTGGATGCACAACTCCTCTCCTTCTTCCACTCTGTCAGTGCCTCTCTCTCCTATATCATCTTTCATGAATTTCAAAAAGCCCCTCATATCACACACACGAACACACACACACATACGCACGTCCCCAGTCTTTTCCAGGAATCCTGGAGCATAACTTCCTGGTTCTGGAGTCATTTGACCTGTCTGATGGGACTGTTAGGGGAGACAGACAGACAGACAGAGAAAGCAGAAGGACAGGAAACTTATGTGTCCAATCAAATTGCTGTGTTTCTTTGAAGTGATGTGTAACTTAACGATGACAGGTTCAAACTGCGTACTGTTCTTCCTCTGCTTTCTAATCGTACTTCTTAAGTTACCCTGATCCAGGACTGTGTTACAGCGTGTATGGGTGGATGGATATCCCAAATATGCAGACCAAACAGTCAGAAACAGTAACAGATAGTCTGTGGTGAAGGTCTTACCTGATTCTCATATTCCACTCCTGACCTGAGACAAGACAGAAACCAGGCTGAGCCAACCTGGAGGTCATGACCCCACAGAAAGGTATGAAGGTCAGTCTGTCAAGAAGCAGCCTGAGTCCCTGGAGACTGGAAGAGCACCAACAGAAAAAGAGAAGCAAGAGTTCTTTCCTGGTTTTGGTTTTCTTGTTTATTAGATTATTCACTTTAAGAGCACAACAGGAAAACTCAGACTCACACAACTCACAGCTTATTTCCTATTTCTATTTTCCATTCAGAAAATGGGAACATCTTGATTCATATTTTTGTTTTCACTTATTATTTCTCTACAGGCAGTTAACAGGACACATCTGATGATCAATAATAAACAATTGCCAGTAATCAGTGAAGAAGTAGCCCTGATCCAGGACTGCTATTGTATACTACATATCATGGTCCTCATGGGACGTGGACATTTAAATCATTTAGGGGTTCAAAAAAAGGACTTACAGATAGAATGCTGAAAATATGAAGGATGTTATTGTATTGGACACATCAAAAGGTATGTAAAATGAAACAGTCCCTTTTTCGCTCTTTTTCATTGTAATTACAGTGTAATTATAGGGTGTGTGGGCTGTAAAATCAAGTGGCCCCCTGCTCACTCATTTTACTATGTCATTGCTAAATAAATATTGGGTATATGGGCTGTAATATGTGCCATAAATTATTCTTATATTTTACACAATACAGTCTATAACCACCATAAATACTACTGAACAAAACATGTCCATCTCAAAGTAGATATCAAAGTGTAAACAGTAAGTAGAATTGAAAGCAGTCGTTTGTTCACTAGAAGATCTGTGGCTCTGAACAGGAGTGGATAAATCTGACACATCAGCCAGTTGGTAACGTGTCAGTTGTCTGGTTCTGCAGTGCAGTCTTTCTTCTCTTTGTTTTTCCTTCTGTGGCAAACATAACACAAGCTTGAGCTTATAGGCTAATTGCAGGCCAATTGCTGCACATACCTAATATATCAGTACTGAAACTCTACCGCTCTGTACACACCGTACATCCATGGCAGAGAGTTGCTAGTCAAGGCTCATTAGCATGGTCATTGTCACTGCCCGATCTGTACCAGAAAAAAAAAAAAAAAAATCAGAAACAAGAGGAAAACTAGAAAACTAGAATAGTTACAGAAATGTTCTTAGGAATAACAATGCCACTCTAAATACCATTTTACTTGATATACAGTAGATGTCATGGAGTGCTTCAGTGGTCTGTTGCTTTAAGAGAGTGTTGCATTCTGGTTAGGAGGATGCGTGCTATGTTGTTGCTAGTGAGGACTGTCACTGCCCGATTCGTACCAAAAACATAAAGGCTACCTGGTGTAACCCCAGTTCTATGAGTACGTGCGAGGCCCTCTAACGGGCTTCGCTATTGGTTCATCCCCTCGAGGCTCCGCCTCGGCACCTGAGTCAAAGTTCATGTACTCACCGTCCAATCAGGAGGTAGTCCCCCTTCCCTACAAAACCCCAGTAGGCGCATTGCTCGTTTCCCTTGAAGACTCAGCAACCGTCACCAGGGCCAGCTGGGTTGGTAGTTAGAGGGCCTCGCACGTACTCATAGAACTGGGGTTACACCAGGTAACCTTTGTTTCTATGTCGTACGTGCTCCGCCCTCTAACGGGCTTCGCTATTGGTTAAAACCGAGGCGAAGGCCGTAGGGATAAGATGTACTCCCAGCTGGGCCAAACCCACTAAGAGCCACTATCCCTGTACACAGTAGTTCCCCGGTCGAGTGCCACCCACCGGGGAGACTTGTGTCAGGCTGCGATGACAGCCGCTGATCAGGCATGTTACGCTGAACCTCTATCTAGAGTAGCTGAAGGTTCCGTCACCTGTGCACCCAACACAGCATGTGACATAGAGCCAGCAGTCACATCCCTTAGATAGGACTGCACAAAAGTAGAAGCCAAAGACCAGGAGGCGGCCAAGCAGATGTCAGCCACCGACACACCCCTGAAAAGGGCCACTGAAGCAGCGATGCTCCTTGTAGAATGTGCCCTTAGCCCCACCGGGGGGACGCGCCTCATCGCCTCATAGGCCCCCCGGATAGCCGCGCAAATCCAATGGGCTAGTCGCTGCGAAGACAGTGGAGCCCCCTGAGCCCGACTACCATAGCAGACAAACAACTGATCAGATCGCCGAAAACCCGCAGTGCGCTCAACATAGATGCAGACTGCGCGCACCGGGCACAATGTATGAAGCCGTTTCTCCTCCGCCGACGCGTGCGGCGGGGGAAAGAAAGCTCTCAAGCGAACAACCCTAGACCTGAAAGAGGCGATAATGACCTTTGGCCGAAAAGACGGGTTCGGACGCAGCTCTAGCGTCTCCCCGTCATCACTGACTGACATGCAATCAGCATGCACTGACAAGGCCCCCAGGTCTCCTGCTCTCTTTGCCGAGGTCAAGGCTAGCAGGAGCGCCGTCTTGATTGACAGGGCCTCCAAATCTGCCTGCTCCAATGGCTCGAACGGTGGGCCTGCCAGGCCGTCCAAAACCGTCTGAAGGTCCCACTGGGGAACCAGGCGTCGAACAGGGGGCCGCAACCGACGAGCCCCCCGTAAGAAGCGTTTAACTAAAGGGTGACTCCGGGCTGTGAAGCGACCGAACCCCTCGTGGCCCGCTGTAATAGCTGCCGCAAAGACAGCTACAGTAGCCGCCGCACGACCGCTGTCAAACAACCCCTGCAGGAAACCCAAAACGTCCTGCAGGGAACAAGAGCTGGGCCTGAGGTCCCTGGCCTCGCACCAACCTGTGAACAGCCGCCATCGTGATGCGTAGAGCTTGGTAGTGGACGGAGCACGAGCATGTTGAATCGTAGAGACAACGGCGGCCGGAAGGCCCAAGCCTTCCAATCTCACCCTCTCAATCTCCAGACCAAGAGCCGGTGACCCAGAACCGGGCGCGAGAGGATGGAACCCCCTGCCTGCCAGAGAGCCGTGGGTCGATCTGGCACCGGCCACGGGCCTGCCTCCACTAGCTGGACCAGAGCCGGAAACCACCTGGGCCCCGGGACTGTCCGGCGCCACTACTATCACGACCAAGTGCTGCATCCGGATCCTGTGGAGCAACTGCATCATCAGCCTCAATGGCGGGAAAGCATACAGCAGACCGTGAGGCCAATGTGGATGAGCCAAAGCATCCACCCCCAGTGGGGGAGCGTCCGTCGGCCTCAGAGAGAACCATAACGGACACAGAGCGTTCTCTCTGGCCGCAAACAGGTCGGCCACCGGTAGTCCGAACCGCTGCCAGACCAGAGCTGCCATCTCTGAGGAGAGGCTCCACTCCTCCCCCAACGGACCCCCCCGGGACATCCTGTCTGCCCCCGTGTTGAGGGAAGCCGGAACGTAGCGAGCCCTCAGGGACGATAAGTGGCGATCCGCCCAGGTCAAAATCGACACCGCAAGTCTGTGTAGTGCTGGTGATCGAACCCCCCCTTGCCTGTTCAGGTAGGCCACAGCCGTGGTATTGTCTGACCGTATCATGACATTCTTCCCCCTGAGCTGAGGGGCGAAGTGGTGCAGCACCTTCTGTACTGCCGCTAGCTCCAGCAAGTTGATGTGCCGGGAGGAGTCCTGCCACATGCCCCCCACACTGGCCTGGTTGAAGGTCCTGCCCCAACCTGCCAGAGAGGCGTCTGTAAACACCTGCACGTAATGAGAGACGCACCCCAGTCGAACGCCCTGGCGAAGACGAGCGGGCGAGTCCCAGAATATGACATTCCGCCGTGCCACCCCCGGGACATGAAGCTCGTGGCACTTGTCGCGACGTGGGTGCAACCGAAGCCGAAGAAACCAGCGCTGCAGGTTCCTCATGTGCAACAGGCCCAGACGCATTACCGGATGGGCTGCGGACATCATACCGAGGAGCGACATGACACTGCCCGCTGGGACTAGCGCCAAGCCCTTCACTCGGCGGGCCAGTTGCAAAATTGCTGTCAGACGCGCTTCCGACAGCCGTGCCGTCATGGCGCGGGAGTCGAGTATAAGCCCCAGATACGCTGCCTGCTGACTCGGCTGCAGCAGACTCTTGCTGGGGTTGACAGCGAAGCCCAACTGCGTGATGTGCTGAATGACCAGCGCTGTGCGGGCCTCGGCCTCCTGTCTGGAGGCGGCGAGAATCAGCCAATCGTCTATGTAATTCAGGATTCTCACCCCCTTTTTCCTGAGCGGTGCTAACGCCGTCTCCACACACTTGGAGAACGTGCGCGGGGAGAGGGAGTATCCGAACGGAAGGCGACCGAACTGATAACACTGACCGTCCATCGCGAAGCGCAGGTACTTCCTGTGACACTGCAGGATGGGGACATGGAAGTATACGTCGGTCAGATCTATGGATGTCATCCAGTCGCCTGGCCGAATGCATTCCATAAGCTGCCTGACCGTCAACATGCGAAAAAGGCCTGCGCGCAATGAACGTGTTCAACTCGCGCAAGTCCAAAAATGGCCTCAGCCCCCCTGACTTCTTGGGCACCAGAAAATACAGGGAGAAAAAACCCCGTCCGCGCTTCTGAGTCGGGAATGGCAGCGACTAGCACCGCTAGCCGCACTAACCATGCTAGCGGAGTTACGCGGCTGAACTTGAGACTGCTTATGAACCCGCGGGAACCCCAAACAAAGTCGATGCCTCCCTCGCTTCGTCCCCCAGCGAACCGATCACTGAGGACGACAGGGCAAAATGAACATCAAGGCCAAGTGAAGCACTGAGCTCCGCTGTGGACCGTAGAGCTCACCAGGTGAAACAGTACTCCTGTGAGGGATGTCTCCTCTGGCACCGCACTCTGCTGCTGCAGTATTATGACCGCCATCTAGCGTGCGGTTCATGAACGACTGCACTCACCTCTGACGGCCTCTGCCAAAAGTAGGGGTCAGAGCCAGAAATGGCAGCAGCCAGCACCGCTAGCCGCGCAAGCCATGCTACTGGAGTTTCGCGGCTTACTTGAGGCCGCTTAAGAAGTAAAACCACTGTGTGAAGTTTATGCACCCGCGATGACACCTTCTCGCCACCATGGGTCGGGGCGTCAGCCGCGGATGTAAGCGCCGCCGTTCTCCGGCACACTCCCTGCCTGGGTGATGTGCCGATCAGAACGGCAGCGACTAGCAAGCCAGTGACACATAAACAACGTATTAGCCGTCCTGCTAATGGCTGAAGATCACGACCAACAGCGCCAAACACACTATCAGCCGCCGTGCTAATACCAGAAAGTCATGGCTAACAGCGCTAACATCTGAACAAGCTGTGTTTCAGAATGTGAAGTGCTACAAGAATGTCCAGTCCGAGTAAGAAAACATTCAGAGACAGTTATATAATCGGATAGTGTGCCGAACGGAGCGGCGGTGACTCGCACGCCAGAGACACAAACACACTATTAGCCGCCTTGCTAAACCAGAAAAGTCATGGCTAACAGTGCTAAGATCTGAACGAAGCTGTGTATCAGAATGTGCAGTGCGAATAAGAAATCTGTCAGAGACGCTGTTATGTCTGCATTCGGAGACCCGCACTGTCAAGGCGGCCTACGCCCTGCGCCAAGCCGCCACCCTCCGCACCGTCAGCGTCGGCCAGCGTGGAGGGAGCGACCAGCCTCGGCAAACCGTGCCTGACGCTCACGCTCCTCCGGGGGGAGCGCGAGACACTCGAGGCAGGTGCCGGCCTCACTCTGATGCCTCTGACCGTGCTGGTCCGCCATTGACATCAGCGAGGCACAACAAGGCTTGCTGACCATATCCAAGCGCAAAATTCCTACTAGACGCGACACCGGATGGTGACAATTTTTCGCTGAACTAGACAACAGGTTGCTGAGTTGAAAAAGGGAAACGAGCAATGCGCGTACTGGGGTTTTGTAGGGAAGGGGACTACCTCCTGATTGGACGGTGAGTGCATGAACTTTGACTCAGGTGCCGAGGCGGAGCCTCGAGGGGATGAACCAATAGCGAAGCCCGTTAGAGGGCGGAGCACGTATGACATAGAACCTGTTCTGTGCATGTGCAAAACTGCAGCTGCTTCCTGTCGGAGGTATGTCAAAGTAATTTACAGCAGCTTCTGTAAATTACTATTATTTAAATAAGATAATCTTTGGTTATCTTTGGTTTTACTAGTTATGAAATAGAAGATTACATTTTCTTATTAAATAAAAACATGTCTTTCTTGTTTTTGTAAAGAATGTGTCTAATATATGGCGCTAATGAAATAGATTACATTTTTCTTATTAAATAAATACTTTTTCCCCTGTTTTGGTAAGGAATGTCTAATATGTGGAGCTAATTTCATCATTCATTAACAAAAAAAGCTGGTAAAACACTTGCATTGCTTGAATAGACCGGTCTAGACCTGCTCTATTCGAAAAAGTGCCCTGAGATAACTTTGTTATGATATGGCGCTATATAAATAAAACTGAATTGAATTGAGTTGAATAAAGTAATTGTTGAATTAATTAAATTATGAAAAATTACAATACATTCCAATACATTTGAACCTAAGATACTTTTTTAAAAATCAAATTTAAGTGGACCACTAGATTTTGGTAGTATTGTAAAAGTCACACTAAACATATAATCAATATGTATTTCTAAAGATATGTTCCAATGACTTCAATTGAAGCTTTCCTTAACAAAGAAAAAAAAAAGTGGTGACAGGAAGTAGACGCATTTTCACAAATGCACAGAACAAACCGGGTTTCCGGTACAGATTGGGCAGTGACAGTCCTCACTAGCAACAACATAGCAAGCATCCTCCTCTGACATCTACTGTATATCAAGTAAAATGGTATTTTGAGTGGTAACTATTATAGTTTTCCTCTTTTCAGGTGAGTGCACAATGAAAATCAATATATCATGATATATATTAAAGAATAGAGTTTTTTCCCTAAGTGAAAGCACCACACATTCTTTCATGGCATAGCTATTGTTAAAGGTAATATAGGCAAAGTCTGTTGGTCCCTTTATGTCTGTGTTCTGTAATTATTTAATATGTACCAGATAAGTATAAAAGTACTTGCAGTGTAATCTATTGCTCCTAAAGGCAGAATTCTTCAACTCTTATTTCCTATACGTCTTCCCTCCAAACAGACATTCATCAGGTGGTCACAAACATGATTCCAAATTAATGATAATTTCGCTCTTTTTCTACTGGATGTGTAAACAAGCAACTGTTTGCTAACATGTTCGCCATATCAACTTTATATGGCCATGATATGTGAATACGTGTGTGTGTGTGTGATCACCTTATTGTGGAATTTTGCCACCATGTGGCCAAAAACACTTATGCGTGCTGCTTTAACTTTTCCCATTTTTTCCCATGTGAAAATCCCCAAAGTTTCCTTCTGAACTTTTTTTCTTGTTTGGGAATCGATCTTTAATTTGGTTAAGATTAAAGATATGATCATTTTAAACTAAAAATAGTAATGCACTCAGGGGTTTCAAATAAAATAATGAGTCAGTGCCAAAAAGACAGATTATAGCAATGACTGAAAATGTGTGTATACACATACCAAAAATACAGCGATATAGGTCATCTGTGCAAGCAGCTTATAACGACCCGACATAGTCTGCATATGGACAAGGTTGGGGTGGATGGATGGATGGATCAAACACAGGAGCTCTCTCACTCAGGAGACTGCTGTTCCTGTGCCGTGTGAAACTAAAAGTCAACCTTGACTTACTCCAGATCGTAACGTTAAGTTAGTCACGTGATGTAATTAACTTACGTACGTAACTTAACTTGGAACCAAACCAAGTAGTTTTACCTTGACAACGACGGTCCGGCACGCTGGCAGCTGGTACTCTCCAATGGTCATATATGTGGTAGACGACCTATTCTGTTGTTTAGGTAGGAGGACTTGTTGCACATACACATGTATATGCATAAACTGTAAAACATCAAACATGAATTCAGTGGAATCAACTTATCTTTTCTCATTAACATAACATAAATATATGTTTTATTTAATCAACTTAAAATTGAATAAAAAATAATGAGTTCTTCTGACTCGACATGCTGCAGAGGCAGCAGCTGCATTTCAGTATTTTGTATTAAGTATGATGATAAGTTAATAAAAGATACAAGATCTATAACAATGCACACACCCACTATACAACAGTAAACTTTTTATGGAAATGTTTCATTTTTAGGTCGACCCCTGAGCACTGTGTTTTGGAAACACAGATGCATGCTACAATCATGGATGTATAAAGAGAACTGGATACAGCGTCGGAGGTGGGGCACTGTTCATTCCTATAAAAGCTGCTCAGTGGCACATGAAGCCAAAAAAGTTTGACTTCCCGGGTATAAAATTACTCCCACATAGCTTCTGCATTCTTGGCCCATAGAGCAAGCGCACTAGCGTTTCCTTTAACCCCGCCTCCCATCAGCTCCGTCTCAGGCTCACTTACATGAATTGCAGTCACTCTATAACTCTGGATTCGGCTATTTATGCATTTTACAACTTTTAGGACATCATGATTTAAATAAGGGCTATTTAAGTGTTCATACTGGCTAATTGTTGTACCTCAAAAAAAAATTATCGTCTGATTTAGAGACGTCTCTTTCACAATGTAAGTCTATGGGAAAAAGTCTCTTGGGGCCAGTGTGCATCACGTGATGGACCCGGAAGTTGTAATTACACGGTTTGGCCACTATGTCAAATTGGCTTCAAAGCCCAGCGCACTTCCTGAGGGCTTGGCTACAATGCACTGAAGCATGCAAGCACTGAATACAATGAATGCTGGGTAGGCCTTCTATTGGCTGATTCAGTGCTCAAGGGCGATGTGGGTAGACATGATTGTTACAACACTGAGGAGTCACTGCAGTCAGAACTGAAGAATCACACTTACACCTAACTAATCTTTACTTTTAGCCCAGATCTCAGCCTGGTGTAAATGTAATCTGTACAGTTTAGCCTCATTCTGAAGAGAAAAATCAGCCCAACATGTTGAAAGGTCACCTGACTCCGCCTTTGCTATCTCAAGCTGCCCATCGAAAAACTACAGACGAGCGACTCCTGCGCAAAGGTAAAATAAGTAAAGGTGAAAAGATAAATCGATTAGTCGATCAACAGAAAATTATCAGCGACTAGTGTTCAAGCAAAAATGGCAGCCATTCCCTGATTCCAGTTTCTCATTCATGAGGATTTGCTTCTTTTCTTTCTCCTTTTCATTAGTAAACTGAAGCCTAAATTTTAGCTTTTGGTCTTTTGCACTTTGATGACATCACCTTTGGGTTTAGAAAATTGTGGTGGCTATATTTCACTATCTTCTGAGTTTTTTTTTGTTTTTGACTAAACAATTAATTGATTAATTGAGAAAAATAACTGACAGATTAAATGGTAATTTAAAAAAAGTCATTAGTTGCAGCCCTAAAGTAGAGCCCATGCAACAGCATTGCTTCGCTTGAAGTACCATGTTTGTCCACCAGCTCCAACTACTTAGTGTGCATGTTCAGATCTGCAGGCAAAGTTGAAATAATAGAACACTTAATGATACCAGGTTTAAATGCAAACACCTGTGATCAGATGTCATTATCCAGGTAAAGTACCCAAATACAGATCACATGTTAAAAGACTAAATAAACACATACAAAGTACTCTGGACAAAGAATGAATTAACAAAAGTACAACTGAATTACTACATGAATTTAAAAAACTTCAAAAACATATTGGAGGTCTGACCTCTTGACCTCTCTCTCTCTCTCTCTCCTGTAGTCTCTTCACCACCCAGACAGCCGCGTGGGCGTCATTTAATCTTCTTCTTGTCCCGGTCTGTTCCCGCAGACTTCCTGCCCACTTGCTCTCCCTCTCTCTCTCCTTTCAGCCCCTCACTGATCATTAACCTCCCTCCTTGTCGCACGCCCACGTCGCTCGTTCTGATTTTGTCCTGGCGGCGGGATGGCGGTGCGTCTGCTGTCAGGCCCCTCACAGAGGCTCTGGAGGGGAGAAATGGATGATGGCTCATTGGAGCCAGTTATAATGGTGGTGGTGGTGATGAGGGGGACTTAAAAATAAGAAAGAAAGAAAGTTTTAAAAGATGTCTTCATACTGGAACAATTCAAGGATAAAAGATAAGTTCGATCATGTGCACAGTTGCAGGCCATTGTTTTACACACACATTCACTGAAAGAACATTGTGTTGTCGTCAAGGCTTTCCCTGCTTCCTGTCCTACTGGACCAGCAGGGTTTGGCCGACCAGAAGGCCTCCTGTCTGCCTTAACCTCATTTCTATAACAGATCAGCTCATTCATTCAATTAGCAAACACACACACGGTCTCACACGTGCACTCGCACATGCACATTCGGTCATCTGAAATCTATGGCCTCTCAATCCAATTGCTGAAAAGTAAACTGATTCCCAAAAGTCTCTGTGATCAGGCTCTCTGATCGATAGAAAGCTTTTGATCCATTAAAAGATTTCCTCCGTCTTGTAAGGAAAACGTGCAAAGAAGAGATAAATTAATAATCTTTAAAGTGACAATCAGTGTTAGTGAACTGGGCTGAAGGAGGGGTGGAGAAAAGGGAAAAGATGATCAGAGCTGATGGGGGAAATTTGCTGGAAAAGTGCAAACTGAAAAGTGGAAGGATGGAGCTCCAGTGTTTCATGTAGACATTCTGTTAGTGCTGGATGTTACAGCGGAGGTCAGCGAGTCCCTCAATCAGCCGCACACTGACAGATTTAAATGTCAGAGCTGAACAGCTGGCACTCAGCACAGCATTAGACTCACTGTAGCAACAAAATGTTCAAAGCAGATTTACAGTCTGAGTTGATAAATCATTTCTCTCAAACACCAACAGTGCTGGTTTGAAGAAAGCTTTTCACATTTGTATTTCCTGGTGAACCAAACCAAAGTACAAAAAACCCAGGACTCATTCAAGTTGTTTTTATGCTCCTATTTTACAGGCTTACCATGTGCCAGGGCTAGAATCTTCAAAACACACTGCACATGACTTGATTACAACTGTCTGGCCAATAAACACACTGCTTTGGTTCTTTTCACAATGTCGATCGTAGCCTGTATTTTTACAGAAAAGTTGGGGGTAACCCTGATGTGGAGTGAGGTCTGGTTAGCCCTTGGCTGAATTCCAAGTGTGTAGGCCCAGAGCCAAGTATAATGAAAATGTCCTTTTAAAGGATAATTCCAGTTTATTACAACTTGATTTTTATTTTTTTGTAGGTTTGGCCATCGTTTCTATCAGTTATGTCAACATTGTGCTCACCAAATTGTTCAGATCTGCAAACTCAGCGACATCGCTACGAAGAAGTCGGACAGGGCAACACGAGCAGTCAGATGATCCTACATCTTAGCCAAACTTATTGGAAAGATGGAAAAATTATTAGTTATTATTATTATTATTATCACAGTTTACAGACCCATGTCCAGCTTTAACTTTCTCCTGCTGTTCTTGCTCATTATTACTTATTATTTACCTCCAAATCAAGTGGTTTCAGTAATCTGGCTAAATGGTTTGCTTGTTTAAATCTGTCCTATATGTCTGTCTGCTCATGTTTCTTTTTTTAGTAATATTTTATAATATAATATTTTAGTCATTTATTTTATATTGTCCATACATTGAATAA